>OY757927.1:86586683-86589183 GCA_963585895.1 Sepioteuthis lessoniana
TGAGTCGTCTAGTCCTTATATGGATGTGTCTACGCAATCCATCTTCTTTTCTTGACACATGCAATCAGTGTATATCATTTCTTGGATGTAAAACCAAGTGTATAGCTGTCAATTTATTTTGTCTTTTGATCCATTTGTCTAAGTTTCTCCCTTGTCTTTTTAAGTATTTGTCTTTAGTATCTTACAAAGAGAATAGCTCAGGATTTCATTGCTTTGAACAAATTTATTCTGCACGACGTTGTTTCGAGAAGTTTTCTTTTTTTTTATACACTTTTCTTATTTATTCTTTCATTTCTGTTTATTAGACGGTTTCTATATCCAATATTTCCAATATTTTGGTTTCCCTTCTCTCCAAGCGTTTTATTTTTCTTAATTTTGTAGTTCAATTCCTTTGATTGTTTTTTCCCCTCTTTTTAATTATCAGCTGGCATATTTTTCTATACTTTATTCCATTCCCATATCTTTGCTGTATATTCTTATTGTTTTCATAAAAGTCACGAATTCTTTTTCATTTTTGACGAACATTCATTTTTCGAACAGATTGATGTTGTCCTTGTACATAAGGTAACTAGATTTATCTTTTGATTTTGTAAATTTCGAGCCCCTAGTACACTTCTTAATTATGTAATTGAGAGGCATTATTGCTATTACAAATTGAAATGGGGAAAGCGAGTCTCTCTGCAATATGCCTCTCGGGATTTTGACCTATGCTAATGATTTTTCTTCTCCTTTTAATTGCTCACCTCCAGTTTTCTATGTCATCTCTGATGAAGTTTATGATGTTTTACATATTTTCAAGCATTCTATTTTCAGTGTTTGTCAGATCGCATCCATCCCATGGCTATATTTTATGCCTCGTTTTGATGTCGTTGAAGATGCTCTGATTTATATTTAGTAGGTAAAATTTTCCGCCTTGTTCTCAAGTTGCACCCTCCTGTTGTTCCGGAAATAGTCTCGGTATTTAAGAGTGTAATAGATCTTTCATCTGTGTGATCAGGATTTTCTTTATCATATCTACACATGTTATCGACCTATAATTTCCGGAAATCGTTCCTTGCGGGAACTTTTCTGGATCAGGGTGGTTTTACCCTTCTTCATTCATTAGGTATTCTTGTTTCTGTAAGTGTTGCAGATAGTCCGTCATGGGTGGAAGTGAATTTTATAAACTAGAAACCATGTATGCCATCATAGCCTTGCATTTTCAAATTATCAACATTATCATTATTAATATCTTATTCCTCGCAACTTTTTCAAACCCTCTTAAACTGGTTATCTTTTTTTCTGAAATCTCAGTGTCTGTAAGTGGTGTACTCCCTACATAATAGACTCACACTCCTCCATAAATACGCGTCAACGAGAGGGTTAGACGGAGTTAACCAAATCAGCGTGAAACAATCACGTGTAATACCATCTGCGTAGAGGACGGATAGTTACAACCCCACAGGACTCTCAGCTTCTTATGAACTAATTACTGTTTAACCAGGTTCAATTGCATCTTGTTTCTGTTACTTGAATATATACGTTTTTCTATCAACCTTTTTACGTTCCCCGTGTCTTTCTTTAATCAGCATCACAACAGCAAATCTTTGAATATTTCTAGTATATAATTTAGCGGCACCGAGTCATCAATTTCTGTCCAATATTTATGCAGTTATGATTTTCAACATCATAGATAAGTAAGTTGTTGGCCCCAACTCGTTGGCTCAAGAGGGTTTTTCCGTATACGTTGACTGTAATGTCAGTACAGAAAATTTATAACAATATCCACAAAGGCAGTTGAAAGTTTTCAGTTGCTGGGCTAGTTTTAAATGAAAAACTGTTTTTCCTGTTTTATATCTATTGGTGAAAAAAGCTGTATGGTTAGGGGATACACCTCATATAATTTCGACGGTCTAATCGAAACTATCAAAGGGATTTTTGTCTTCTCTTGTCAAATGTGGTTTGGAGTGATTTCTACATACAATTCATCCCCAGGCAATGCTATAAGGTTATCAGCTAATAACGTGTATCAGGGGAATAATTTCAGTCACATTGCTGAAAATACTCACCAGAATTTCGATTGCGAAAAACTATATGACGTGATTCTCTCTCTCTCTCTCTCTCTCTCTCTCTCTCTCTCTCTCTCTCCTTTTCTCTTTCTATATATATATATATATATATACATGTACAAAAGTTTTTCTTTCAGCCTGACTCGACCATAAGTCGGGAAGACTAGTTGTAGACAAGCATGTGCAGGAATTATAGTCTTAGGGATTTTTTATGCGGAGATTATATTTCTTTTTAAGATTTTCCCCTCCATCATTGATTTTAACTATATTTACCACAAATAGAAAAAAAAACTATGTCATCAGAAATAAAGAATAAAGTGGAAAAATATAACATAAAAGATATCAGAAATAAAAATAAAGAATAAAAAATAAAAGAAATAAAAGTTTCAATCAATCTGGCCATTGGTTCATACTTTTAAAAGTATTAGGAGGAACAAAAAATTAGACCAAAT
>OY757927.1:86596683-86616683 GCA_963585895.1 Sepioteuthis lessoniana
CAAATATAATCACTCAATCTGGAGATAAAACCAGATGTAGTGGTCATTAATTAACAGGAAAAAATAACTTGTCACCTGATGGATTTTACGGTTCCAGCCACCCATAAAATAATGGTAAATAGGATCAAAAGAGATTAACAACTATCTGAATCTTGCAAGAGCTAAACAAGTTGTTGTAGATGAAGATGACGGTGATAATTATAGTCAGCGACAGAAGGAGAGTGATTAGAAGAAGAATGAAAACCATCCAGACCTCAGCACTGTTACAATTAGCAAGAAAACTTAATATTGTTCTGGAGATTCTGAGTAGACTTGATGTCGCTCAAAATTCAAGATAAAAGCACCAGTTGAACAAGAACAAGAAAAAGAAAAACAAGAACAACAAGAAGAACAAAAACAAAAAACAAGAAGAAGAACAAAAACAAGAAGAAGAAGAAGAAGAAGAAGAATAATAATAAGAAGAAGAAGAACAACAACAACAACAAGTAAAACAACAACAACAAAAACAACAACAACAAAAACAAGAAAAACAAGAACAAGAAGAAGAACAAATACAAGAAGAAGAAGAAGAAGAAGAAGAAGAAGAAGAGGAGGAGGAGCAGGAGGAGCAGGAGAAGAAGAAGAAGAAATTAATATAGAATACATAAAAGATAAAATTATATCGGACCATACATAAAATAAAGAATCAAACGATGTCTTACAGGTTCAATCGTCTTTTAGAGACAGTATATTATTACTAAAGATCGATTTAAGATCTTAATAATAATTCACTTCTATATAAATCATAATTAATTTCTATATATACTATGGCTCATATTTATGCCAATATGTTATGTTAAACTAGAATTCATATTTATCAATCACCAAAATACAGGCATCAAGATAAAAGCACATTTTAAATCTATAAAGTCATATTGTCCCTAATAGAATTACATTAGAAATATTTTTAATTTCTCATCATATTTGAGTGATATATGAGAAAATAACTTTTAGTTTGCAAATTATTTCAATTTCAATGAAGAATCATGTGTATTTTCTATGGTTTTTATTAGATTATTGTAATCATTTCCTTTTATAAGAGACACTTACGTCTGTAAATACGTTCAGTATAGTGTTTCTTTTGTCTACAAACCAAACAATTTAGTCTGAAATGATCACTTGATAATGTGATGATTGTTTAAGTAGTAGATTGTGGAAATAATTAATTCGATTGATCTCAGTGCAAAGGTGATAGATGGTGACCCGATCATGCTAGATATTGCTTCAGGTTTACAATCGACGAAATCTGGTGAAAAGCAAACTTACTATGATATTAATTAATCGTGACACTGGACGTATCATTGGTCACTATTTTCTCTGGAGTGAGACATTGATAACACACACACACACACGAACACACACGCGCGCACGCACACACACACACACACACACACACACACACACAAACACACACACACACACACACACACACGCGCACACACATGGGTGCAGGTATACATATCCGAGGTCTGTGGAGACAGAATTTTGGATATGTAGATTTTTAAAAAAAATCTATTTTCTGACTTGTTTCTCGAGTGTATCTGTAGAACTAGTACAGGTTTTCTGTTCAGTCGAACAAGTTCGGTACAAGTACCCTTAAATTGGCAAATGTTAGGGACTGTGAGGTCGTAGTATACAGGTTCCAACTCAGCTTGCTCTATTTTCTTCGCCTTCGGGCTAATGCCCTTGGGAATGTTATGAACCGTTTTTACTAAGCTATGGATTAAATAGTACCACTACTATTCTTCTAACTTTTGGAAGAATTTGGCAATGATTAACCCACGAAGTTTAATACGAGGTACCTTCAATAAGTTTTCAGACTTTTTTCGAATAGGCCCTTTTATTGATAGTACGCACATGAAACTCTAGTCCCCTTCGAAGTAATCTCCTTCGGCTGCAATGCACTTGTTGTACCGTTCTAACAACTTCTGGAAGACACTATGGAAGTACTCTTGTGTAAGCATGTCAATGACCTTTGTCACAGCCTCTTTCATCTCCTCAATTGTCTCATAACGACAGCCTCTGAGCTTAGGGAAATACCAAAAGTCACAGGGAGCAAGGTCTGGACTATAGGGAGGGTGAGGAACTGTCTTGATGCCCATCTTGGTCAAAAAGTAAGTGACAAGGATGCAATTGGGGACTGGTGTATTGTCCTGGTGGAAATCCCACTGACCCGATTTGAAGAGTACTGGACTCTTCCCAAGGAATCTCTTTCTGAACTCCCTGAAAACCTCATCTTAGTAACCCTAACCCTAACCCTTTGGCCAATCAACTCTGATCTATTGACATCCTTACTCCTGCCAGACCTCTTATCACCCTTTACAGACTCCCTACCTTCTTTGAATCTCTTATTCCACTCAAAAATTGATGCTCAATTCATACTTGATGCTCCAAAAGTAATCTGAAGTATTCCATACGTTTCTCTGGCATTTTTCCCAAGTTTAAAACGGAATTTTATTACATATCGTTCTTTTAAAGTGTCCTTACGTCCAGATTGCCTTTTTGAAATTCACCAGCTGTGACAACCAGGATTTAGTAGGGTGTATTCTAATTGTTGCTGTAGCTGTTCATTTGAACATGAAATCATAGAAATTGGTCAGTCATCTCATAAGACGTATAGCAATAAGATACTGGATTTTCAAGATTCTACGACAATTTGAAATGCCACTACGAAAAAAGTCTGGAAACTTATCGTATGCCCCTCGTATGTCATCAAAAACAAAGAAACCGAACTACTTCTGTTTTTTATTCCTGTTGTTACTTTATCAGCTAAAACTTTAAATAAGTACGTTTCATTAACATTTTTATTGCAAATATTACTGGTTTGAGGCGCTTGTGATGTAACGGTTTTAATCTTAGGAAATAGACACGGTAACCCGAGGTCAAAACCGGGACGAGACTTTGCATTTCCCATAACGCTAACAATCTTAAGAAAGATATGAATCAACCTAATTATCCTCTAGCAAATGGTAAATAATAGAGCCGACTTTGCTCTTTAACCATGGTATGGCAACCGCTCTAAAAGAATGAAAATTCTGATATAAAATCTGTCAAATGCCACTTAAAACCAGATCTTGTGTCACTCTATGTGTCGTATAGCCGTAATACAAATTTATGCTGAAACATAATCAAATATAATATACAAACTTTCATGAACGAACGAATACATTTCTTTATAAAAATATAGTCTCTTACACTTTATTTTCGAAAGGGTGATGTTTGTTATGTGTGAGAAATGAGTGGAGACAAACGGAAAGCTATATTGACCCAAAGTCCTTCTCTTGGCCATAGTAGCACTTCTTTCTCATCTTGGCTTGGGTTGCTCAACCGTGGGTCACAGATGGCCGTTAAGCCCTCAGCTAATTCTCACGCTGGCATCCTGTCTCCAACTGTCTCGAAGCATCTGGGCACCTGGTTATATTATAGTCTATCGTCCACCTGCGTCCGCTGTTATTCCACTTATCAACACAGGTGAATCTCTTTATTGACGGCTCGGTTGAGGGTCAATATATAACATATGCATGTGCGAAGGATTTTGATAAATGCATACTTGTTTCAATATAATTATTACACAAATCACACATACATATACACTTATACACATGAACATACACACATACACCACGTACATCAATACGGGGTTAAAATATACAAGTATAAATTGTTACTAAAAAAACAGTGTATTAAATGCTATTAACCAACCCCATTTTTTTTTACTTACCAAGTATTGTATCATAACCATTTATTTTACTAAATAAGAAAAACTAGAGTCTGATAATCAGATAAAATGTTTAGATAACATTTCAATAAATATGACCACAACATAATGTATCGTCTTAAAAAAACTTAAGTTAAAATTAATGTTTTTATTTCCATGTTCGATTTGATATAATCTTACATATATATATATATATATATATATATATATATATATATATATATATATATATATATATGTTATTTCCATGTTCGATTTGATATAATGTTATATATATATATATATATATATATATATATATATATATAAGATTATATCAAACCGAACATGGAAATAACAACATTAAATTTGGCTTGGCGTTTGAGTCAACCGGATTTCGATCCCAGCTACGGGGACATACTGTATAGCCACACTGATAAGTTCTGATAGAACGAAACAGATCTCTCTGTGGATGACTATATATATATATATATATATATATATACATATAT
Organism: Sepioteuthis lessoniana; assembly: GCA_963585895.1. Classification (NCBI taxonomy): domain Eukaryota; kingdom Metazoa; phylum Mollusca; class Cephalopoda; order Myopsida; family Loliginidae; genus Sepioteuthis; species Sepioteuthis lessoniana. Next base: position 86,600,932 of record OY757927.1, read on the forward strand.
ATATATAATGTATTCAGGGAGCAGATTTTTCTTAAGAATGAAAGACAAGGAATTATTGTTGACTCTTTTAGTCACGTTTTCTTCATCGTAGATTTCTTCATATCCAAACAGGTACCAACGGACTGTGCGTTCAAAAGTGGCATCTACAGCACGCAATGAACTCTCTCATTAAAACTAATTATTTTTCGTGAAAAACCCCTTGACATTTATTTACAGAATTGTCTCAGCAAAGAATCTCCTGAGTCTATGCAGAAATAAGAAATAAACTTGTAAAGTTTCACGATATTACTCGTATTCACTTGCCAATAGTGATATAAACAATGAAAGTACTGTATGTGTAAGTTTGAGACTTTTTTAGGTTACTTCAGAAGATATACACCGAAAGGCAAATATGAATACGACTATTTGTTATGGCATACCAACTAAACACAGAGTCAAATGTAGAATTCTGGGGGAGTCAGTTGCAAATAGGGAAAACGAGATAATTTTTTAAAAAGCATTGTTACTTAGAAAAAAAAGGAACCCAAGAAACGCCAATGCATAGAAATCTAAAAAAGCTCAGAGAGGACCAGTAAAAGCATACTAAAATGAACAACATGTATACATCTAAGGCCAAATGAATAAAATAAGAAAACCGGTAGAAGGTAGACTATCAGGTTTAACATAGACAGGAAACGAAGTGAACGGAGGGAAAATACCCCGAGAATTAAACGAAGAGCTGGGTTCTACGAAGAAAGGCATCAAAAGGCATCAAAACATTACAAGGATATTTTTATAAATCCTCTTGAATTCACGGATAAACTGACGAAAAAAATTATGAAGAATTGAAAAAAAAACATCAAAAGCAGAAAAGCTCTTGAAATTGACGAAATACCTCTTGAAGCATGCAAGACAGGAAAATCTGGCATCTTTTTTTTCAACGCTGTATATAAACAAAAGACTATAGAGAAATAGAGGAAATGCTATAACCTCATTTTCCCCAATAGAGGTGACCTCAGAGTGAATTAAAACTACAGTGACATAAATCTTATTGCTATAGCCGCTTAGTTTTATAATGCCTTGCGTCTCAATCAGATACACCCTAAAATACAGAAAGTATTTAGAAAATAACGGAAAAAAATTTCACATAAAATGATCCTTACGTTTAAAGATTGTGACAACCTTTCAAATTATCGGAAAAATACGGGCAATTAATCTCAATACAACATTACTATTCATAGATTTCTAAAAGGCATTTGGTTCCATGCAAGGAGGAAATATGGAGTATATACTACTCGTATACATATTTACCACCCCCTTCGCTCGGGCAGGATATGACACAAGGTCAATTTTTGAGCGGAGTTTAACAGATTTGAATTCAGTGTTTTCCTTCTCCTAGACTAGTTGCCTCACCAAGGCTGAAGAACCCAGTCTGTCTTACTATTCACCCATAGCTGAAGGGAGAATAATTGGATTCATACCTTTCCCAAGGGTATTAGTGCTATGTGAAATGCAATCAGTCTCGACAAGGATTTGAACTCGTGTCGTCATGTCCATTTCCTACCTGTATAAGATCTCAAAAGCTATTACAGCTATAATGATACATTACAAAACACAAAACAATGATACTTTGACATTGTCACTGGTGTCTTAAAAGAAAATACATTAGCCACATAATTATTCATTATCCACCTAGATCATAACTAGGAACATCAATAGACCTAATAAAAAATGGTATCACTCTACAAAAGTAAAGAATCAGACGATGTCCCACCAAAACTATTTTTCTGTAAACTTGGTAGATGATCTCGCACTTCTTGCAAATACACCAGCTCAAGACGAATCACTGCTACATAGCCTGAAACACGCAGCAAGCTGTATGGATCTCTACGTGAACTCAGATAAACAGTGTTCATATGCTTTAAACAAAAATGAACCATCTCTTCGTCAAGTGACAAACCTCAGAAATTCGTATACTCATTCACATACCTCAGAATGAATATTTAATCTTCTATAAACGAGGTTAACGTACTAACAGAGAAGGCTTTGACTGAAGTTGACAGGTTTTCGGTCATGTGTAGATCTTATCTCTCTGATAAAATATAACAGGATATCTTCCAAGTTAATGCCATGTCAGAACAAGTATAGGCTTAGCATTAAATAACTGATAAAGGTTGAATTATTATTATTATTATTATTATTATTATTATTATTATTATTATTCCTGGCGAGTTTTTCACTGGAGGTTTAGGTGATAATCTTTCACTGCAGTTAGAATGACAGCAAGTTCCATAAAGTATCCAGGATTCTTTTAGTATTCTGACCAATCTTAGTAATGTTGTACTTTGTAGTTTCCCCTCCGAATTCCGATTCTTTCAGTGTCTATAGCCAGTCTTAGATAAACGTTCAAAGATCTTATATCGCCATTGGTGTCAACGGCACCGTCATGTTCCATTACTTTTTTAGTTGCCTGACAAGATCCAGGAATTTCCGTCTCTTTTCGCTTTCTTTGTTTTTCACGCTGTGGTAAACCGGGACAGGAAAGTCCACTATTCGGTAGGTAATGTTTATAATCATCACTAGATCTTGTCTTCTGACCGGGACTATGTCATCTATTTCTATCTCAAAATCCAAAAGAGTTTTATCTCTTATTCTCTGAGACGGATTCTTGGTTGTGCATATATTCTTGGTAGTTTGGTCAAATTGCAGTTTCTTGCATAGTTCCCTGGGGATTACCTTTCCCATCGAGTCGTGTCTAGTATTCAACTCTTTTTTAGCTAATTTGCTGCAATCGCTTACTCTGAGATTGATTTTTTCTTCTTTATGACCACATAACCTACACTTGCTATTCTATTGTGTTATGTCAATTTTCTCTTTAACATCATTGGTCCTTATGGTATTATTTTGGGCTGCTATTAAAAGGATTCAATCTCTCTCTTTCCATTTTTTAGTCATGCCCATGTCTTCTCTTGTTGGATTTTGCCAGTTTGCCGCTTGAAATATACGTATACTTATTTATCTTCCCGTTTTTGTTTCCAAGTCATTTTGGTTGAGTTGATCTTAATGTCTTTAGTGCTGTTCTGGTCGTTTTAATTAATCTTTCGTTCCTAATTTTTATGTAGTTGTAGCACTATGTGGGTGGGCCGCCAAAGCAGACGATTCCTTTGTCTGTTTTGGCGCGAAACCAGACAAAGGATTCTTGGACATGAAATCTCGCCGTATCCGGAAGTGGGAAGGGGACCCGAATGAGAGTTGGCTGGACAAAGGAGCTGAGAGGCAGTTGACGGGGGACCCGGACGAGAGCAGTTTGCGTTGGACAGCAGAGAGGCGAGCAAAAATAGTTGGCGTGGAACCACGGACAGGAGCAGTCAACACTGGACTTCGGAGACAGTAGGAGACAAGATGGGGTCCAGCGAAGAAGATTGAGTCAAAAGATGTCGGCATTCCAGTGCTTGTGGAATTTTCACTTGTAATCCACGCTAGCGATAGTCCGCACATGCATGTAGTGTTGCAATACCTCCTTTTTGCTCTTGGTTATCCCCAAGCTTTGTTCGTGTTTATTCGTCTGTTTTATTTTCTCGTGTCCCTCCGATCGTATTCTTGTGTAGCGGTAAAAAAATGTGCGTTACCCCCTCAGCCACTAGTTGATCACCGGCCGGCGTAAGAAGTGAAAAGGTTCGAGAAGAGGATGAATGCGTGGTGGGGGAGAGGGGCGTAACGTTACATAGTCTTCGAGGTCTCGTATTGATACTGTTGACTCCTCTTCTTCCTTTTTTTGACGCATATAGTCTGTCAATGTGATCTCAGGGATGTAAGGCCATCTGCATCGTCATTAGCTCTTTTACTGTCTGGTCCATATGAGGAAGTTCTTCCCTCGTAGAGTTTAAGAATTGTCCCAAGTATCTTATTAGGGTAACAGCCAGGAGCTTAATTTCGAAGTTTTATCGTCCGTTTTAGATTCTCTTTTGAATTTTTCCTTTCATCTCCGCTTGTGTGATGTGGTCTGTTTCCTATGTTCCCAATAACTTGAAAGTTTCTTTTTTAATCAGCTTTCTAATTATTTTCTTGATATAACAATTTTATTACTTCCGTTTTTTTTTTCTTCTTTTTTTTCCACTCCCTCATGATAAATATGGCACATATTTCAATACTAAATTCCATTTCTATACACTCTGTATATTCTGTATATTCTAATTTGCTGAATTAAATTCTCCAAATATTTTTCTTTTTCTTTTTTCAAACAACTTCATATTGTCACGCATTGTGCATTTTCTTATTGTGTGATTATGTAGCATATTTGCTATCATAAATAATAATACTGAAAAGGCAACTCTCTGGATTATACCTCCGTTGATTTTCATGACAGCTAAAGGTTTACCTCCTGCTGGCAATTCCACTTTCCAATTTCCCATGGTTTCCGTGATGAATTTTTTTGACATTGTCAAATACCTTGTACATTTTTAGACCGTCTAATATCCAGATTGTCAGAACCACCTCGTAGGCTATTAGTAGTCAATCAACGCCATGTCTACGTTTTCCTTCTCATTTTGCTATCCGTAAGGATCTGCTAATCACTATGGCATACTTTCTATTCTTCAGAATACAGTCCGGAAGTTACTTACTAGAAATATGTCCTTCCTAATCTTTGCTGTTTGAACTTTCCGCATCATAAGTAGACATGGTATTGGTCTATAGTTGCTAGGGACCTTTCTTTTTTTGTTGGTCTTTTATAATCAGGGTGGTCTTCTCGTTAGTCATTCATTCATGTATATTCTGGTATATTTGTTTTTTTAGCATCTACACAGTTCAAATGCCAGTTTGTCGTGGATTAAAATGAATTTTGTAAATCAGAATTTGTGTATGCCATCATGGTCAGGCTTTTTTCAGTTTCTTACTTCTACCAGTGTTGATCTGGTTGATTCTGTTGAACTCCCTACATAATGGACTCACCCATCCCCATAAATACACGTTAACAGAGCGTCAGAGGGAGGTGACTAGACACACGTGACACAGTCACGTGTGATACCACTAGCGTAGTGGAAGGATTGTCGCTACCCCATTGGACTCTCGCCTTCCAATTAACTAACTACTGTTTAACGAGGTTCACTTTTATCTTGTTTCTGTTACTTGAATATATGTGTTTTTCTATCACACTTTTTCTGTTCCCTGTGTCTATCTTTTTGCCAGCATCAAAAGAGATTCCAGGCGTAATATCACCTCAGTGCCTTCGTCGATTCTTTGTAATTCTTTCTCTATGTTATTTATCCATCTGCAATTTCTTTTATCTTCTTTCCGTTCCTATATGTTACTCCAAAATAATTTTGCTTCTTTTATATTCGATTATTGGCATGTTCACGTGCATCCCCCTCCTTCTTGTTGGTAAAATGTTCTTTCGTTATTTTAAAAAATCCCGTTTTGATTGTACTGCTTGACCCTGTATCGGTATCTTTTAAGTCTCCCTTCTTCGAGTCAGATATTTTCTTTTATCTCTTCAAGTTGCATTGTCAGATTTGTTTACTGTTCCCTTTTTATCTTTTCATTTCAATATATACTCACGTGTTTTTCCTTCATTAGTATCTTTGCTTAATATCGCACGTTCATTACGTGTCTCTCTAACCCAATTTCCCATCCAGGTTTTGTGTTTCTATTCATGTTCCACAGGAACGCACTGATTTTATTACAGGCTATTTTCCATCCCGGATAGATTAACTCGTTTAACTCAGTGATGTTATCCGTTAGATTATTTGGTGATGATTTATTTATCCTTTTGGTTTCTACCTTTATACGAGTGATAGTAAGGTACTCTTCTTTTCTGTCAGGATTTTCTAAATTAATTTTACCTTTTTTTTTTCTTCTTTTTGGTACGTTTGTTATGTGGTATTAGGGTCTGTGGTGTTTCGGTTTTAATTATTTTGCGTTTCGATTCGGGTTGAGTGTCCCTGCTTTTCAGTATTTAGCGTTTCATTTCGGGTTGAGGGGTCTTTTTGATCTTCGCCCCAATTTAATTGTTGGTATATGTGTAGTATCTCACGATTAGAAAACCAACCTTTCTTTGATATCATTCTATATTTGTCAGCAAGTATTTTGCTTGTATCAAATCAATCGGATTCATTCTAAATTTCAGTCACTCTTTCCTATACTCTTTTTGTGTAGGATTGATTTTAATATAACAGTGAAGTACGACTTTATTGTCTTCCTCTTCCATTTCTTCCACCGGTGTCTCTGAGTGGAACAGTGTCTTTGGTTATCATGTGTACCTGACATCAGAACAGTCAACATTTGTAGGACGCCGTTGTGTTTCCTACATCAGCAATCAAAAGAACATTTGCCGATTATGACACAAAAATCTTTTGTCTTGGCACCCCGTTGAATCATGTTTGGATATGTAATTATTCATGGGTAGCATATTGTGGCTATACCAGTTGAGTGGTTGATTATTATCTGCACTCCTATCATTTATATAACCAGGTACTCTTAAGATTAAAAGAACGCTTAAACGGGTCACGAAAAAAAGAACACTAAAACAACCATCTAAAATCTCTAAAGATTTAAATGAGTTAATATACAACAATCCACATTTTTAAACCTAATTAGTTTATATTGCCGTTTGTTATTTAAACTGTTACGTTGGCTTGTAACTGATACTCTTTAGTAGATTAAGCGCCAAGCAATTTGGTGGGATTCATTTGTATTTCAAGTATATAATGTAAATTATGTTATCCGATCTGCTACTGATCAGCGGCTTTTATCAAAAGAGTTAGAATCATGTGAATTAAGTGACGACCATTCTATAGCAGCTAGTACTAATTTCTTCATTTTATCTCTTTCCTCTCTTAATTATTCCATTATTCTTATTATCATTGATTCAAAGAATGAGTACCCATTAAAATGGGTACCGCGATTCTTAGAGACTTTTCAAAAACATTTTACTCACTTTGAAAAATTCTCAATTACTCAAGTTTACGGACACTAATTCACAAATTTATTTATATCCTAGCTTAAATCAGTAGGTGGATGGTTAAAGCTGTTTTGATATTACATCGGGTATTATTTGGTTTTCTGTTAAAAGATGCTGCTTCATTCACTATATTGAATATAACGGCCAAGTTTTTCCTCTAGTTTTAATCTCTAGGATACAAATTGATTCTAAAATAAAATGCCATTCTTCTTTTCTAGTATAGCAATTAGGTGCAGTTAGTTGGACAGATTAAATTGTAATTGTAGAAGTTTTTTGTTTTCCTTTTCATTTTTCTACTTTCTCTTTCTACTCAAGCTCCATTTGTTTTCTACCCCCTACCAAATCACCTCTCATTACTTAGATATCTGAAATGAATATAAGATATCTGATTCAAAAGTACAAATAAATATCTCAATTTAGTTATTTAAGGTCACTGTTTTCTACAAGAATCAGCATGTAAGACTTTAAATGCACCTTATGTAGAGTATAAAGTGTTAAGACGGAGAGAAACAATAAACAAAGCATTAATTTTCTTTGAAATATTTCACTTGGCCTTCAACACTTACTCCATTGAGTTCTCCATTAGTCAAATCACCCCTGAAAACCATCTTTTAATATAGTATGAAACTCCACTTAGCATTTAGTTTTAGTATGCTCAAATATTTCCTCTAAAATGAAATATAAGAAAAACAGTTACATACAACTAGATGTGGTGAGTATGGAATGGTGTTGTACTTGCACAATCTTGTCTTCTGCGAAAAACATTTCGTTCAAAATGAATTAAAACTGACTTCATTTTTTTTTAAATTGAAACTAACTTGTCTAGACATCATCACTTTATTATATAAGTTGCTCATTTATACACACATCTTCATTTTAATTTTCAGTAATTAAAATTTAAAACTTAGAGCATGAATACTTTTTTTTTATCACACCTTGTATGTAAATGTTTCTTGACAAATTTCAACCAAAAGTTAATATGACCTCCACAAAGAAACTGTTACCACAAGAATGATGCTTTATAAAGACACAAAAACAATGGTTTGCTGACTCAATAATGACACCAACTTCTTCAATATAGTTACTACAGTCTTCAAATGGATATATTAGCACCATAGCTGTTTATAAGTTGCCTAGATTACTTACTAGTTTTAATATCATGGATAAAAATAGATTCTAAAATAAAACGAGAATTTCAAATAATTTTAAAACTTTCAAATAATGTAAACTGTTCTGACACTCTTGCCCTTATAAATACAAATCCATTGATTTAGTTAGGACATGAATGGAAAGAGGATCATTAAATAAGTTTCCAGACTTTTTCGTATAGGCACTATTTTGATAGTACACACATGAAACTCTAGTTCCCTTTCAAGTAATCTCCTTCGGCTGCAATGCTCTTATACTGTTCAAACAGCTTCTCGAATGCCTCCTGGAAGTCCTCTTGTGTGAGCGTACCAATGACCTTCGGCACAGCCTCTTTCATCTCCTCAATTGTCTCATAACGACAGCCTCAGAGCTTAGGGAATAACCAAAGGTCACAGGGACCAACGTCAGGAGTATAGAGAGGGTGAGGAATTGTCTTGGGGTCCATCTAGGTCAAATAGTCTGTGACAAGGATGGAGTTGTTGACTGGTGCATTGTCCTGGTGGAAATGTCACTGACCCGATTTGAAGTGTGCTGACCTCTTCCCAAGAAATCTCTTCCTGAACTCTCTTAAAACCTCATCATAGTAACCCTAACCCTAACCCTTTGGCCAATCAACTTAGGTCTATTGACTTCCTTACCCCTCCCACAACTCTCATCATATCTCACAGACTGCCTACCTTGAATCTCTTATGCCACTCAAAAATTGATGCTCGATTCATGCATGATGCTCCAAAAGAAGTCTGAAGTTTTCCATACGTTTTTGTGGCATTTTCCAAGTTTAAAACAGAATTTTATTGTATATTGTTCTTCAAAAGTGTCCTTACGTCCAGATTGCAATTTTGAACTTTACCAGCTGTGATAATCAGGCTTTAGTAGGGTGTATATCAATTGCTGCTGTGGCTGTTTATTTGAACCTGAAATCATAAAAATTGGTCGGTCATCTCATAAGATGGATACCAATGACATACTGAAATTTCAAGGGTCTACAACAATTTTAAATGCCTGTACAAAAAAAGTCTGGAATCTTATTGAATGCACCACGTATATTAGTCTTCGTGTGTTATTCGATACTAAAGCCATCTTGGTAGAAAAACAGCAGTGTGGCGATTTAGCCAAAAGCTTGGGAACAAAACAGTTCAAATCTTCCCGAGGATATTAGTCTAAAGGTGAATGTTATAGCACGATTGGAGGTTAAACTCGCTTACGAAGATGTCGGAGTCCATAATATAAGCAACGAAAACGATGCCCACACTTATTTATATGTGACTGTGTTTGATAATATTATTTTGAATATTAATGTGGTTTTATTAATGTTTATATTTTGTGAGCATCCCCTGTGACTACTACCGCTTCTAACTTATTGGTAGAGAGATTAGTTGTCACAATCAATGCTTTCAAACAGGAAGTGAAATTGATATTTAAAATCTTTACAGAAATCTGACGATTGAAATGTATTGTGTAAAACTGTCTGTTAAATTATTGACTGTGTTAACCTGATTTTAGGAACTTCATAAAAAAGCAATTTCAATCACGGTTCAGAAATAATATTACACTAAAATACCTCTATTCAAATATATTACAATAAAAAGAATGTAATATGTATTCAAATAATTTAATTTTCATGTATATATATATATATATATATATATATATATATATCATCATATCAATAATCATGAGTTCGTGCTCAAAGCCCGTTCTCTCTCTCTCTCTCTCTCTCTCTCTCTCTCTCTCTCTCTCTCTCTCTCTCTCGTCCATCCTCAAGATGACATCAGCTTTCCGCATTGAGCTAATATATACAATCTTAGCTAGTCGGCACTTATGATTTTGTCCCCATAGATCTAGCCATGCCTAGCGTGCAAAGTTCATCTTACTTGGGTATTTTGTGAGATGAGCACTAAGTGGCTGCGCTGATGCTGTTTTGTGGGGCACTGCTTCCAGAATTTTTGAAACAAAAATACATAGGGTTCTTGTAGTGTTCCCATCAAAGTTTTTCTCCGAGCGTTTCGTTAGAGTGTAAGTGGTGTAATTCTGAAACAGTTATATATATATATATATATATATATATATATATATGTGTGTGTGTGTGTGTGTGTGTGTGTGTGTGTGTGTGTGTGTGTGTGTGTGTGTGTGTGTGTGTGCTTGGTTGGTTGGTTGAGTTTTATGGCATATCAAACTTTGAAAGTTATTTAATGCCAAATCCATTTTTATACCAATCTGTTCTATTTCAACCAAGACAGTTTACCATGAGTACGCAAATTTATTGTCAAAAACATTTCTTATTCAAGCTATTCAGTTTAGTCAAACAGTTTTAATTCAAGCCATTCAGTTTAGTAGATGTATAGATTTTGTATACTCTCAGTTAAATGTCTAAACATTTCGACTTGGGAGTGGTTCTTACCCCTCTACAGAGGTGGAGTCGGTGTATTCTACAGCCCCAGCCGATGGGCAGGTGTGAATGTATATGTCTGTATGTATGCTTGTGTGTTTGTATGTGGTGGGATGATTACTGCTTATTTACTTTATTCTATCACTTGGTGTGATTCTTCGTTGTTCTGAGTTTAATATATGTCTGACATTTCCAGGATCAAAGTGAAGTAACTGAATGTTTAAATGAAAGTAAACACATTCCCACATGAACCGAAATTAGAATTTAAAAAGCCATGTATATTATCACTCCAGCGTTTATTATTGGGTATTAATTTCTGAGGAAGAATTCTGACTTGTACTCTTTAATAATATAACTGGTTTCATGGCCAATTTTAACGTCTTACAATTTAAAAAAAAACAACATTTGATTACCTTACGTACAGGTAGCAAAAGGATTTTTGGAAGAAGTGTCCGAGAAAAATGCTTTGGTACTCGGAATTATAATTAATGCACAGGTAAGTAATCATAACAATTCTTAGAAAATTAATCAAAGGTACACACACATGTATATTTCTTTTTATAGTGACTTATTTTTATAGACGAGTTTTTTTGGTAAAAGATCATCTGAAAGAAGCATTTTTACTATTGCCACCAAGGAGTTAAGGTCAGTGTAGGAGAGTTATTGGTCAATTGTTTTTAATGCATCAGCTATCTACGGAGTGATCCATCGTTGTTTGCTGGTGAAGGGACATTGATTGTTTTAAGATAGCTTTAGCGCCGGGTGACGCCACAGGAAACAAGTACTGAGAACGAACGTATATTGACCCGACCTAGATCAAAATTCGGTTTAACGGTTTTCTTTTGTTTTATGATAATCATATCACCATCGCACAACTATACACACACACACGCACGCGCACACACACACACACACGTGTACGTGTTTATTTGTGTGTGTCGTGGGTTGCATGCATTTGTGCTAATAGGTTTAAATAGAAAACGATTTCTATATAAAAATACGCTTACACACAGTTGAATGTACTGATTTTATAAAGAGTACATAAGTGTCGATTGTTCAAATAACGTATGTATGTTTTGAGTGCAACATCATAAAATGATAAAAATCGTTTTGGTGGACAATAAGTTCGAATTTGACAATAACCCCACTGTTGTGGCTTTAAACGTAACAAATATCTTTACCAAATATCCATAACCACACACACTGGTACATAAACACAAACAATTAAACACACGTATACCCCCTACACACACACACACACACAGACACACACACACACACACACAGACACACACACACACACACACACACAGACACACACACACACACACACACACATATATATATATATATATATATATTTGGAGAAATGGTGGATTTTGTAAATCCAACAAATGTGAAAAAATATGTAGAAAAGTGGATAAAACGGAACACAGACAACGGATTCAAAAATGATATTTCGTCTTTATTTTAAAAAGAGATTTTGATGAAGTATTTTTGAAATAAATTCGACATATCATTTTTAATCCATTTTCTGTGCTTCGGCTATGCCACATTTCTACTTATTTTTTCATATATATATATATATATATATATATATAAAGATATTTTGTCACCATCTCATGACAGCTTGATTACAAAAATGTTCTGTTATTAAAAAAAAGATAATACTATCCACAGATGAATCACAATGGACAAAGAAGAACTAAGACATTCCGAATAACCCTTTCACAACACAAATCTCACTGCATGGTGATGGAGCTGGAGTAGAAGGAGAAAGTAGAAAAATAAAAAGAATAAAAACTTCTACAATTACAAAATGCATTAAAAATTTATTTAATCGGTCCAAAGAGATGTAGTAGGACCTACTAACTACGCCTAATTGCCACACTAGAACAGAAGAAGGGAATTTTGATTGAATGTTCTCAATAGTTTTAGCAAGAAAACAAGTCCTTCTATGGGTACTGTAGTGAAATTATGCAATGGGGAAATGCTAAAGGTTTTTAAACTGGAAGGAGAGAAAACAAACATACATAATGTAAAATTTTAAAAAGTGATAAAAGTAGTAAAGTTGGCGACGTTAGTCGAGGGTGACCCGAAGGCTCCCTTTTCGATAGCTACTACACTGGGCTGTAGGGGAGGGCGCTACTCCTTTCCCTGGATTTCTCTACTTTACCCTTGATCCCTACGTTATATTGCTGAATGTTAAGCAAGAAGGTATCAAGTACCATTTTGGGGGGATTGAACCACGGTCTCCCGGGCCTTTGGCGAACACTCTAACCATCATGCCATCTTAGTAGGAACAACTAAATGTACTAAATCAAAAATCAGTTGTAAGTCAAACACTTTCTTCAGTGAAGAAATACGATATAATAACAATCTGTTCATTCAACAAGCACATATACACACAACACACACACACACACACACATATGGACATCCACAGAAGCATATATATATGCCCGTGGTGTAATGGTTATCCTCGCAGGAAATGGATTCGGCGACACGACTTCAAATCCTGGACGAGACTGATTGCATTTCACATAGCACTAATACCCTTGGGAAAGGTATGAATCCAACTATTCTCCCTCCAGCTATGGGTAAATAGTAGGACAGACTAGGTTCTTCAACCTTGGTGGGATAACTAGTCTAGGAGAAGGAAAACTCTGAATTCAAATCTGTTAAACTCCGCTTAAAAACTGACCTTGTGTCACATCCTGCCCGAGCGGAAGGGTTGGTAAATATGATATATATATATATATATATATATATATATATATATATATATATATATATATATATATATCGTGCCATTAGCACGGATTTCCTAACTCGTTCTCGTCATTTGTCTCTATCGTCCTTCGCTTCCGGTAGGTCTTCTAGACTACATCTTGTCTCCGCACAGAGCTGTTGTAAATAAGTTCTAGCTGGTCGAGTAACACTTGCTTGTCCAGGAGAAGGGGTCCATAGGAAAACATCCCTTACTTATCCAGAACTATTCCGCATGCCTTTTTCATCTAATTTAGATTGTTTTAGAGATAAGAAGTAGGTGGCCGTACAACTGCTGCTTTGTGGGATGTTGCTTCTTGGATTTGTTCACTATAGATCGTACGCTTTGTTAGCGTCGATGTAATGGATTCATATCTTAGTATATATAGGGCTGCTGTTCGGTAAAATTTAGTTTTATATATATTGTCATTCACAGACAGACTGTTTCGTTGTACTGCAACACTTCAGTGTATCTAGACAGGCTAGATTCCCGAAGCTGGGATCTAAACCTGGCTGACTGAAACGCCAATCCAAGTTTCTACCACACAGCCACGAGGAAACCAGCGCAAGCGAAGGAAATTTAAACGCTTATCTATCACATTTGCTTTGTTTACATATATCTGCTTAATGGCTACCGAGAGCTCAATATATTTGAAGAGCCTTGCTTTACGCTAGTGGCAACCATTAGTTGCCTTACTAGAGAGCTCAACCCCACAGTGGTAGAGGAGCATATATATTGTCATCCACATACAGACTGTTTCATATATATATATATATATATATATATATATATATATATATTAGTATTCGCAGGGAGACTGTTTCGTTGTATTACAACTCTTCAGTGTGGCTAGATAGGCTTGATTCCCGAAGCTGGGATCGAAACCTGGCTGACTGAAACGCCAATCCAAGATTCTACCACTGATGCGTGCCCGCAAGCACATGCTCATGTTGCATCAGATATACCTCCCATACGTTAAACTGTCACCTGTGTAATGATTTTGAATTACGGCAGGTAGCAATAATAGTTCTATCTCTCTGGCGTGTTAAAATTCTTTTTCAGAGACGATCAGTAATGATGAAGACATAGACTGATGCACAGGTATGTTTGTTGTTGAAACGTTTTTCTAAGAATGATTAATCTGCAATTGCTACTCGGAGGGGTTTTTGTTCATTTCATGTTACGTCGAAATAAAGCTGTTGGAGATAGAAAACCGATACTACTTTTTTTGGTCCTGTTTTATGGGACAACAAATATATATATATCATCATATCAATAATCATGAGTTCGTGCTGAAAGCCCGTTCTCTCTCTCTCTGTTCTCTCTCTCTCTCTCTCTCTGTTCTCTCTCTCTCTCTGTTCTCTCTCTCTATCTCTCTCTCTCTCTTTATCGTCCATCATCAAGATGACATCTGCTTTCCGCATTGAGCTAATATGTACAATCTTAGCTAGTTGGCAAACACTAGTACGTTTTTCTGTAGGAACCCACAAAAGAATGTCACTTATGATTTTGAAAACCGATACTACTTTTTTTGGTCCTGTTTTATGGGACAACAAAAAAGACTTCCCTACTTACGAAATCGTTGATTTTTTTTTTCACCAGTCATGACTTTTATTCTTGCAGCTCATAAGGAAGACCGCTTCTCAATAAGTGAATTGTTGGACGAGAGATTCAAAAGCCTCTTATTCAATATGTCCGAGGCAAATGGATTAAGTTCTTCGAATCTTACTCACCTTGACATTACTGTATTATGTTATTAGATAAAGTAAGTGGATATTTCCTTAGCTAAGTTTATTCTGGCACAGAACTGCAAGTGTGATACGCTCACGGTTGTTTGAATTCAATGCACTGCCAATAAAGACTCTTGCTCATCGTTGCATTATGTTGGATAATATTTGAATACGACAAAATGTGTACTGTCTTGGCTCAGCTCCACGGCTTACGAAGAACAAACGTATAAATATTTGTTGAGTAAAATAAATGCTGTTTTTAACATTAGGCTAAGGATATTAACCCCTTACCACACACACACACATACACACATCAAACTGCCAACACACACACACACACACACACGCACACACACACACACACACACACACACACACACACACACACGTATATGGATATACACAGAAGCATATATATATATATATATATATATATATATTGAGACTGTATGACTTGAGTGTCAATTGTTATATTTGCCGCTTTGAAGCTAAAAGAGTAATGTACATATCGAACCCCCCCCCCGCCAAAACCTGGTATAAAACATAAAATAAGAAAATAAAAAATTCTTTAATATATTACAACGACAGTACTTATAGTTTCACATGAAGCAAGCCATAATAATAAGATGACATATGAGGAGATATTATATAAATACAAACGAGGTGTAAACCAAGAACTTGTTGAATTTCATTATGAAATAAAAATCAAGCCAAAACGTTTGTACACAAACTCCTTCTCGGCAGTTTGTTCGTAAACTTTATCCCCAATTGTGGCAG
>OY757927.1:86621683-86799183 GCA_963585895.1 Sepioteuthis lessoniana
GAATATTGATGTTTAAAAATACTAAATCTTCAGTAAAAAGGCAAAATAATATTACCACTAAAATACAATTTATCAATAAACACAAGATTTTTTAACATATTGGCGCTGCAACATCTTCCTTTCAACCAATCTTTCAATGTAATACCTACGCTGAGTTATGTCATGCAATTATCTCTTTGTCGGACTTTGTTTAGTTAAATGGAAAATATTTCACTTTAGGCAAACTTAATCTATTCAATTAAATATCCGGTTATTATGTTCGTTAAGAACAGGCAAATTCTGTTCAAAATGCTTTAATGAAAGTTGAAATAGCCCTTCCCCACGAATATGATAATAGGATTCAAAAGACTGGATAAATGTATTTCTAAAAGCTCTTAGTAAAATCTCATTTAAAAGACGCATTTTATCTTTTTATAAAGTTTGTCGCTAAATGAACTTTAAATTGGTTAAATATCAAATGGATTTTAAAATCCAGTCTCATTGTTTATTATTCGAAGACATCTGAGGTGTTAATTTTCAGAATAAAGATATGAACATTACAACACAGTTTTGCAGTCATCGATTGAATTATTATCTGCAACAGTAGGATGCTATTTTTTGTGACATGTGGCTTAGTTTAAAGCCAAAACCATCGTATTGTGTCTCGACGTGGGGGATTAACTGCATTCTAACCATGCTCTTGTGAAGCATGCTGTTGAATTGTTTTCCATATTTATGGCATCTTTGGCCCGAATGAGACGAGGTCACTGATCAGGTTAGTAATGATACAATCGAAAAGATTAGTGGGGTTAATCCAGCAATGCTGTTCCTGATTATACTTTTCGAGGAAGCATTTTACAAGAATATTATACAAGTTAATGAGCCATGTTCCAGACAGCGTACTCTTTAACTACGACCGACCAATTCTTATATGCTCAGATCAGATGCTTGCATTAAAAGGCATTAACTGTAAAAGTTTTCCAAAATTTGGCATACTCTTTTCTCAAAGATTTAGATAGCATTTACCGTTAGGAATTGTGTGTTCTATCAGACCTCTTTTATTTCTCTTTCTTGTAAAAGACATTGCTTCAAGCAGCCGCAAAGAATTAGCAAAGGCCGAAATACAATTGCCGAAATAATGATTTATTAGTAACTCACAATTATAAAATGCAAACTGTGTTCATGCATATGTATCATTCTACGTAAATGGCACTGAGTGCGCAATAAGATTAGAAAGGGCAGAAACTTGTAGAAAGACGAGTTTACTGTTGTGAGACCGAAACTTACCAAACTCAAACAACGATTTCCCCAAGTTTTTCTGGTGGCCTTGAGAAATATTCTAAATTAAAAAGCTAAGTTCAAGGTGAAGGACGGTGCACAACCGGTATTCAAGAAGAAACGGAATATCCCTTTCCAGAGCAAATCAACAAAGAATTAAATCGACTTGAAGAAGCAGGTATTCTGTCAAAAACAAACTTTAGCAAATGGGCAGCACCTATGGTCCATGTAAAAAAGAAGTCCAACCAAATATGAATCTGCGCTGATTTCTCCACAGGGTTAAACTATGCCTTGCAGGATCATCACTATCCTCTACCGAACCCTGAGGAAATTTTCAACAAACAATATATTAAGAACATGCAGAATTTGAGAGGACCTCTCAACGAACTCTTTAAAAAGGACAAACCATGGTTATGGAACCCTGAATGCCAAGAGTCATTCGACAAGATCAAGAAAACCTCTGAATGCCAAGAGTCATTCGAAAAGATCAAGAAAACCCTGAATGCCAACTCTTACTTCGAATCTCTCCCTCACCCTCTACATCATAGTTGCAAGTGATGCAAACTCATACGGCATCGGTGCTTGCATAGTCCATAAACTGCCAGATGGTTCGCGAAAAGATGTTGAACACGCTTCTAGATCCCTGCTACCATCTGAGAAGCAATATTCCCAAATAGAAAAAGAGGCTCTAGAGATAATATTCGTCGTCACAAAGCTCCACAGATACCTACATGTTGGACAGTTCATAATACAAACGGACCATAAACCCCTAATATCAATCTTTGGGTCCAAGAAAGGTCTACCAGTCTATACTGCAAATAGACTTCTTCGTTGGGGAAAGATTATCTCAAACTACAACTTCAGAATCGAGTTCCTAACATCTAAAAATATTTGCCACGGGGGCAGCTTATCGCGACTTCTCCTAAAAATACGGAAGTTTTTGAAGAATCAATTATTGCTACTCCAAGAAGGAATTTGCGAAATAAAAACAATGTTCGCAAGAAAAATCAAGTCCGTTTTTGATAAATTAATTCCACAGCAAGCAAAGTTCAAGAAAACTGTCTCGCCCCATAAGAAACATTTCTTTCCCGGTGATAAAGTTGTTTTCAAGGCCTACAAAAACAACATGACCTTCTGGGAAATAGGCACAACCAAACTAAGGATTGGCAAGCTGGTCTATATTGTCAAGGGACCAAAAACACGCACAAACGCCATATGAACCAGCTCAGGAAATGCCGTTTCAATGAATCTGAGGAATCACCACCTTCGAAGAGTAGATCGACGCAATATTCGATCTTTTCGATCCCGACACGCCTCAAGTCTCTCCGGAAGTATGACACTCGGGAAGAAAATGAAAATTTACGCAACCACTCGACGTAAATCCCAAGAGGAAGAAATATCAATATTTTTTTTTTCCAAGAAAAAAAAAAAGAAAATTCTTGGAAGTTGGTGTTGTGAGACCGAAATTTATCTGCATCATGGACTCCTCCAGCACTATATTACTAGCGTTGTAATATCCCAATACGACCAGTAGTACCGCAGTACGACTACCAATATTGGACACTATCCTTTGTAACTTTTGTTAATATATCTTTCTTACCTCTAAACCGTGTTCTGTGTTTTCATTCTTTGTACTGACTTTAGGTTCACATCATTTACAAAGTTCAAAATCTCATCCAGTTCATTAGGTCCGACATCTTAGGCCAGTGATGCAAATCTCAACATCTAGGTACTGATGGGTAATGACCATGCCTTTAAAATCCTTTAAAAATATAAACATTAAGTCACTTTAGAATATAAGAGACATCCTTCTTTAAAATGTCAATTGTAAATTCAGCGAAGTTGGTACACTTTTTCTGTCTTTTGATTTAATTCATGTCTACAAAACACAGTTGTTCATCTTTATAACACTATAAAAATGTCTAGACATTCAATGCTGTTCGATTATTTGATTGATTTTAAGAGAATGACAATCTCTCTAGTGTTATTACATACCCAGAGATTAGACAATCTCTTACATGGTCCGTTTATATTTTTGCATATTCTGTAGAGTTGTTTCTTTTGATTTATTTTTTGCATATAGTTCTATTATGGCATGATGGTTAGAGTGTTTGCCAATGGTTCGGGAGACCTTGGTTCAATCCCGGGTTGAGTCATACCAAAGACTAAAAAATGGTACTTGATGCCTCTTTGCTTAGCACTCAGCATTATAAGGTATGAATTAAGGGTAAAGTGGAGCAATCCAGGAAAAGTGTAGCGTCCTCCCCTACACTTCAGTGTTGTAGCTATCAAAAATGAAGCCTTCGAGTCACCCTCGACTACTGTCACCAACTTTACTTTACAGCTTTTATCAATTATCTCGATATAATATAAACAATTTGTCTATTCGAATACACCAACTGTAACTCCCTGCAGAAGGGTTAGTCTGCCACAAAAATCTCATTCAGGGGTAAGTCTCCCACAAAAAAATTTGTCAATTAGAATACACCAACTGTAATCCCTTGTAGAAGGGTAAGTCTCACGCAAAGAGAGGTGTTCTGAGTATGACACTAGGCTGCTTATAGTATTAAGGCTTTAGTTCTGGGTAGTTAATACTACTCCTGCATTGGCATGACTCCCAGGTCCACTTAAATACGGAGTGGTAATATGTGTTAATGTCGTATGTAAGGGCAAAATAGAACTGTTTAAAAAATAATCGAATTTGATTGCCATACTTGAAATGATACAAGTATATGCAAATTATTATGGCACCGACAAGGATTGTGTTATACGAATTTTCTCTACAGCAGAATGGTTTCAGATGCAAGATTAATAATAAAACATAATAGCTTTAATGCAGATGTTAATTTATTAAACTTACATATGAGTTCAACAAATTAAAATAAAACGTCTTTACTCGACACTATTTGTCTTGTATCTTTTTCTAACGATAATTATACAGGGAACATCAATTATATTTAGTCAGCTCCAATTTTTCTGGTATAAAGCACTCTAATAATGCCCAAGTGATGATTGAATTCAATAGACAGCCATATTCTTCAAGATTTCGCAAATCATCACATTATGATAGCTTCTTTCGACAATTACCATGTTTAACGCATCTAGTACGATACAATATAGATTTAGAATATGGTTGACGATTTCATATCAAAATGTCTTTTTCTTCAGACGGATAAATTTTTAAGAACACCAAAAAAAAAAAAAAAACGTATTGGAATTCTGTAAAAAGGTCTGACTTTGTTCACTATCTTGTAAGAATGATTCACTTATAAAGAACTGATTCTCTAGGGATAAACCCTGTCATTTCAGATGGCTCAAGAGGAATCAAAACATTACGGAAACCAGACATCAATAGATGTTCCTACTTCCGTTTATTCAGTCATAAGTTTACTTAAGCCTTGTTTGATTGGGCAAAAACAATCGTCTGGGGAGACAGGTTCTTTTAGTTCAGATATAAAATAGATAATACACTAACAGCAAAAAATAGTGTTGGTTGGTTGGTTTGTTTGTTGGTATTTTATGGCGTATCAATCTTTATGGGTTATTTAATGCCAAAAATATTTTATGATTAGTCAGCGAATAGGTTGTAGTTAAATATATTATAAAGCGAATTGTTTGAACTTTTTTGTTTATTTACAATTAAATGGTTTGGTGGCCCACTTCTGAACTAAGACACTCATGAGGACCAGGGCGGTAAGTATCAAACTGTTCCCTTATTCCTTGACGCGTCTTTGGTGCTTCGCTGTTATTTTGTCGTTTAGGAAGGTTCCACTAAAGTTGAAGGGGTTTGTGTCACTCCCAATAACTCTTTCCCTGTAATTCCGTTGTTTTTGTTATCACAGAAGATGAGAAGGTCGCTGGATAAGGTCACTCGACAGAAAGATGACTAGTGACCACATCAAGAAGCAAAATGCATACATACTGGTTATACACGTACCAACTTGCCAACTGGACAGTGGACCCTCAGTATACAGAGGGATTATATACCCTACTTATATACCCTACCTATGAACATTAATGGGTATGTCCCATTCCTCATACTATCATATAACCTTCGTATGAACATTAATTGATATGTCCCAATTACTGATACTGTTATATATCCTACCTATCAACAAAAATGAGTATGTCCCATGCCTCATAAATACATTGGATACTATTGTGAATGGGTAAAATTTCCTTAGTAGTCACCTATAGCAGTGGGTATTATCTTCACGCTGTTAGTGTGTATAGTATTTTGCTAATGTTATAAAGATTTCCATTTCATTTCAAATTTCCATTTTGGTTATTACTTATTCACTAACCATTTGTTTAGGCTCTTTTTTACGTACACATGGGAAGCAGCATGATGGACGTAAAGGTATTTAAATAAACCTATTGACAGTCAAACTCAATAACTAAACTAGTCCTGGACGTGAGTTTTACGACTTAACGCCCAGGATCGTTAGTTCGATCTGTGAACTACTGCTGCTCATCTATCAGAGTGGCTTCTATAACTGAGAAAAAATAAAAACAGTCATCGAAAGATAACCAAGACAACATTGGCGACGAATAATTTGGCCTTACTCAAATGTTCACCAGTACAACTTTTGGCCAAAAAAGGATTTCGACAGAACAGAACTCGCGTAAACGTTCATGAAGACATTTTACGAACAAAGATATTGGCAAAACTCACATAAAATTCGCTGAGGCTAAATTGATTAAGAGAGTTTAAAATACTACCAAAGTTACAAAGCATTTTTTGGCTACAAAGATTTTCTAAGAATTAAGTGACTATTAACCAAGTTGTTCGAAAAACAACATACAGAAAACTACGGTTTGGTTTGGTTTCTTGGTTTAATGGCATATTAACCTTTGTAGGTTATTCAATTCCAAAGCTATTCTCCGAAAAGAACAGTAGTGGTACTCTTTAACCCATAGCTGGGAGGATAAGGAAGTTCATACCTTTCCCAAGGGTATTTGCCCGAAAGTGAACGTAATAGCGCGACTTGAGTGCGAACTCACTCACAATGATTCCGCAGGCCATCGCTTTAGCCATTACACCACGAGGACATACTCCAGAAAAATACTGGATATTAATACTACTACAAAGAACTGGAAAGATAATGAAAGGTACGTGAAATAGGAAATTTTATTTTTCCATTTACAAAATTCTGTATTGGTGAGAGGTTTTCTCGGTGTATTTGTGTTATGTTGAAAGTTACGTTGTAGGAATATTTAAAGTGTTTTCGAGAGACTGTTGTGTAAAAAAAAATAATATGCTTTTTTGAAAAGTTACTTCACATAAAGTACAAAATGAAGGATTTTAAAACAGCTTTACTGGAAATATAGAATGAAAATGATGAACAGCGGAGAAATTACGAACAAAGACTTCAAAAATTCGAAGAATTTTTTATAGAATAATAATGGAAAATGTTAACAAGTAACAAGAACGAAGATTCAGGTCTTTTTTCACTGGATGCTCTCGTAAATGCGATTGCTGAATGTTGTTAAATTCCAGAACATGAGATAACTTTTTCGTCGTATATCCGTAGATACGAAGACCTTTACAAAACGGACTGAGTCAATTAGTCTGACCATAAAAGGTCAGACTTGGTCTTAGGAAACTAGGCTCTGTCTAACACATGAAGTTCGTTATTTATTACCGAAAAAAAAAGGTGACCAAACGCTTAATGAAATGATTACTTAACTTTCTGAAATTTTCAGCCGAAAGTCGCCGTTGTTCAATAAAAGAGGAAAATGCATAAACTTAAAAACCGATATGAAGATTTCAAAACATTCGCTAGCATTGTGAGGGATAAGCTATCACATTTAAGCCCTGATAATTTGAAATGCTTGATATTTGTTCATGGTTTGGTCTCCAGAAAAGACGCTGTAATCAAGTAGAGAGTTTTAAATAAGCTGGAAAATGAATCCAATCTTACTTTACAAACCCAAGCAGAAGATAGTTAGAGGTTTATGAATGCTAAAGATATCGAATTAAGTGGTGTGTCTCACATTAAAAAGTGCGTCAAAAATCAAAGTGTAAAGCAAACAAATATTACTCCTAACCCCTGTTGCACATGTAGAGGTTTACATTTTTATTATGTCAGTCCACACAAAAACAAAGAATGCTTTCGTTGCAAAAAAGGACATAAGAAAACTTATTGTTAGACAAATTAAAAACGAATGAATAATTACGTTAAAGTTACAAATATGGATGAATCTGCCGGTTGGAATATAAGGAAATTTCTGCTTGTAAAAATCCCGATGAATTGGACAGCAGATCCGACTTAAGAATAATTAATGTAAAATACATGGGAAGAAACAGGAAAACCAACGTGAGAATAGTTACTTGGAAAATTGCTTATAGTATTATTGGACAGAAATAAAGATTCGATGGGAATTTTTTTACAAATGTGACTTTGAATGAGAAAAAGTTGAAATTAAGACAGTTTGCAGTGAGAATAACCTTTTTTGAACGGACCGGATGGAGCAGTTTTAGTCCAATCAGTTTGTTTTACCAGGAAATTTAAGGTTTTTTCAGAAAGAAAGCAGAAAGATTTTTTTTTTAATTAAATTAAATTTCCAGGGGTATTTTCTGGTGGTTTAGGTAAGTGCAATAAAATGAAAGCTAAATTCGAGCAAAAGGAAAATGTACAACCTGTTTTCAAAAAGAAAAGAAATGTACGCTTTCCATTGTTTAAGCAGATCAATGAAGAGCTTGACACTCGGGAAAAGTGGGTGCTTTATCTAAAGCTGACTATAGCGATTCAGTATATATAAAGAAAATGTCTTAAGAGATACGTGCCTGTGTAGATTTTTCAACGGGCTTGAACAATGCCCTCAAAAATTATCATAACCCACATCTGCGGCCGGAATAGGATTTCAGCAACTTACTGGGAGTCGGATATTTTCGAAAATCGACTTAAGCGACGCGTATCTGCAGATTAAAGACGACGTCAAATGTTTCAAACTGTCTACAATAAAAACACATTGAGATATGTATAAATTCAATCGTTTATCTTTTGGGATAAAGGATACCTTAGCTATTTTTCAGCAAGTAATGGATACGATGCTTAGTGGACTTGACTTTGTAGCCGCTTATGTAGAAGATATTTTGATAAAAGATGAACCCCACAAAGAGCATAAAAATGTTTTCAACATTTCTCAGAAGGGTTTAGGACAATGGATTCAAGCTGAAAGACGAAAAATGCAATTTTTAATCAATAAAATAGGACGAATAATTGATAACAATAGCCGGAGACTAAATCCGGCATAAGCCTGTAACATAAAGACACGTTTGCTTTTAAAAATATTAGCTCCCTACAATGTTTCCTGAGTTTGGCATAGCATTACAACCTATTTTTGCCAGACATACATTGTTTGTGAGTTTCATTTTACAAAATCTTATAAAAGGACTATGAATGGGTTTGAAGATAGAGTGCCAGGAAACATTTGAAAAAAATTAAAGGAGCACTGGCGTTGGACTTGTCGAAGAAAGAAACTAAAAGAGAGGAGTAAAATAGAAACTGAGGTATTTTCAATTTACCATGACGTTCTTATGTGCATCGAAAGAGTGGTTGATGGTATCTCTACCACAATAGGAACGAATTCTTAAAGAATTCCACTCATAACATCTTAGTATATCCAGAATGAAAAGCTTAATGATAAGTTATTTGTACTGGCGTGACATGGACAGAGACATCGAAAGTTTGGTAAAGTCAAGCAAAGGCTGTGCTTTGGCTACTAAAGCACAACCGATAAAGTTCAACCCACGGCCAAAAACTGACCGCCGAAGGTCATGTCTGCATGACTTGCTGGCCCACTTAATGGTTCATATTATTTGATTGTTGTAGACAGTTTTTCCGATTGGCCAGAGGTATTGAGATACAAGAAACCAACCACAGGAGTTGTAATTAGGTTTCTACACTAACTGTTCGCAAGGTTCGGGGTTGAAGATTATATTGTTTCGGATAGCACCACCCAATTTACATAAAAAGTATTCAAGGGAATTTGTAATATGCTCGAGGTAGAGCACATAACAATGCTCCTTACCCCGCTAGAAGCAACAGCTAAGCAGAATAGTTTGTGGATAGCTTCAAAAAGCCCCGAAAATTCAACGGTTGGTCAACAGAAGAAGCATTGCCCAAGTTTACACCAAATAAAAATGAGCCTTCAGCCATGACTCAGGTAGAAATTATGTCTCTGCAGAAAATAAGATTGGTCTTTGACAAACTGATACCTAATATCAAACTGATACCTAATAATAAGGAAAAATCAAGCATACGGTACATATAACTGTAAATTTTACAAAATAGATTAAAAGGGTTTTACCGAATGTATCAGTCGGGGAAAAGATGTTTGGAAGTTGAGACTATCATCAAAAGAATCGGTAGTATGATGTATTTAGTCGAAGAACCGAAAATGTTGCATAAAAGGCATTTGAATCAAACAAGGAATTGGCATATAGATGAATAGAACGGTACTCCAGTAGATTTGGAGCCCATGGAAGTTCTTTTCAACATATATGATGTGTCCATTCATCGGAAAGTTCCAAGGACAAAAATATAAAAAAGATAAAAAGGAAAAGAGGGGATACAAAAAGAATCGACATCAACTCGAAAAGGAAAAAGATATTGATTCTGTGAAGGGTAAATCTAAAAAAGTGGGAGTTATTTATCCTATGACCTGTTCCTCATAAATACGTTGGACATTATTTTGAGGGGGGTAAAATTATGCGGAGCTGTCACCTCTAGCAGTGGATACCTTCTTCACGCCGCTGGTGAGTATTAATTTTAGTTGATGTTATAAAGATTTCCATTTAATTCCCAGCCTCCGTTTTGGTTATAACTCATTCAGTGGTCTTTTGCTTTGTTACAACTGGTGCATTTTTCCCGTTCTCGTCTTAGTCATACGACATTGGGTATATAGACTCTGACTCACGGACACGGTTTCAGGAGGTATTTTCAAGTAGTTTCGACTTCAGCAACAGCTGGAAACTGGAACCCCGTTCAGTGAAACACGCTGTTTATATGCAATATAATTTCAAGTTCAGTGTAGATGTTGGCTCGATACGAAACTTAAAGACTCTAGTTGAAGAGGAAATATTTCTTTCCGAATTGGGGAACGGGTATTTGTTTCACTCCTTTGTAAAAACTCCTAATTTTTCTATATTTCACCAAACTAAAATCCTTATTAAGAGTGGTCCGTTTTTATCACGTTATATTTCATCACGTTATTTATTTTTTATTTTGTCACGTTATACTGATATCATGAAAAAAGTCAACTTTTTCTTTTCAGGCTTGAAAAATATCATTACTCCGAAGTTTTCGTTTTTTTCATAAACATCATATTTCCCACCTGGCTTCTCAAGTTTTCTCATCTGCCTTTTTGACCTCTCCATTAAAATGATATTGTCACAATTTTAACATACAACACAGACTTAGCTCAGTAGCACAAAAGTTCATTCGCTACTATACTTTTAAAGAAGTCGTTGGGAGAAAGAAGCAATATGAAAAGTGAATTACCCACGTTAGCTGGTCAAAGAGAAATAACATGTCATTACGAGATGGTTTTCTGATGTAGTTCTAAAAAACTCGTTCACTGGTTTCGTCTTCACAGGTTAGCGCCTGGCGTCAGACACCTTTCTGGAGCTAATCCCAAAATGGGGCTTGTAATTTTCGCCTATTTTTACATTTCTCTGGATAGTGTTCAACTGTCGTCTTTACCTCGTCAGTTGTCGTAGCTATCTTTTAAACCCGAGCCTCCCCTTACTTCCGAATTGTATTGTAGAAAAAACATATCGTTTGAGGTGGTTCCACCTCTGTGCAGACGATTTGGGACCGCCGGTTTTTCGATTCATTTTTAATTACCGTTGTCATTCATCCGTGAATGGCTGACCTAAAACATGTGCTTTGACCCGACACAACAGAGGTCAGCTGGCCGTTCTGTAGACTCTCTGCTTTTTCTTATTTTTCTTCTTCCTCTCCTTTCCAAAAATTAAACTCCCATTCTTGTCATAAATTAAACCAAACTAATCACGTTACAGTATACCTATCAAATTCAAATAATTTTCACGTCGTTAAATGGATTTGAATTCCTTATAAGGATAATCCTTAGTAAATAATGGAACAGTCTGATTCGACTCATAGAAAGGACTCTAACAGGTATGGTTCACAATGGACCTGGGTATGATTTGCAATGAAGAGGTACAGCACATTTGCCTACGCCCTGGGATTAGGGTCTCAGGATCAGAGGGAGTTTAGTGTTACACTCTGGACAGTAGTTGGTTAGTGTTTGTATCCCTTTGCAGAGTTGCACTCAGCATATTATACAGCTCCACTTGAGCGGAAAAAGTAAAGATTTTACAAAGAGTACATTATTTTAATAATTCTGTGGTTTAAATGGCAAAAATAAGTTTAGAGTTCAATGGTTAATTTAGTACCACCGTGAGAAAGTTTGTCTTGGAAAATAATGTGGTAGACTCCAATGTTGAAAGGTATGAGATATTACACGGTTATATCGAAAATAAAATAGTGAAAAATGTTTAATTCCTGTTAATTCAAAAACCTAGAATCGATAAAATTAAAATTAAAGGGCATAAAAAGAAGAGGAATAAGAAATATTGATCAAGAATAACATATTACTGTTACAAGAAGAGATTGGAGAAATTATTATTACCAACTTTACAAGAAAGAAGAATGTGAGGTTATTTAATTGAAACCCTCAAAATGATTAATGAAATTTCTTATTTCTTAGACATTTTTTCAATATTTTTCCTTGAACTGAAAAATTACGGTCAAGATAGATTTTTAAAAATAAGTTTACGAAGCAATTGGAATTTTTTGCTCATAGCGTAATACATTTTGTAACAATTTGCTGAATCTAATGAAAAACAATACCAATGTAAGTTTTAAGATTAAATTGGATTGTTCCAGAAACAATGGTAAGAAATGAGTGCATTTTTGGGAACTATCTTATGAATTACCTAACATAATTTGATGTGTATATATTAACAGTGTTTCTGTTCTGTGCAATGTTAGTATTTTTCTAGGTTGATGCCATAAGAGTAAAAAGAGACAATGACCAAAGAGGTGTAATAACCAACCAAACAAATAATAATAATGATAATAAAAGTTTAACATTATATCTAGAAAGGGAAACGTTCCAAATGTCTTAATCCAAAGAGTAAATTCAATATCGGCAAAATGTTCTTTTCCTTACCAAAGATGGCACTTTAAATTGCTTACATGTCTTACTATTTTATACTAATAAGAAGATTCATTTTTTTAAAGAATGCAACTTTGATGGAAACTAATTTCAGACCGTTTTTTATGGCTTATTTTCAATATCATCAAACACCGTTAAGTGAACATGAAGAATTTATAATAGCATGCACAGAATGGAATTGAAGTCAATATAAGGAAAATAACTTTCGATTTTTCTTGTCAATCTCGACTTATATTATTAAAACTCCAAATAATAAACTTTAGTCATATTCAGTTCTGAGCAACTAAATATTTCCAGTCGTAAAAGAACATCAATCGTTTTTATTAATCTTTACTTATTCTGATTCACAGATAATAATACATTACTTCCAGTACCTGTTTCTAAGTGATCACCAATCTAAATACCGAACATACTAATAGCGTTATTGTTTGGTTTAGTGTCTTTGTTTAATGGCATATCAACCTTAGTGGGTCATTTAATGCCAATGCCATGTTTATAGAAGAAAATCATTGATACTTTTTAACCCGTTGTTTGAGGGGTAAGGGTTTTCAATAACTTTTCCAAGAGTATTAGTGTGAATATAATCGTGATAGCGCGACTGGAGTTTCAATTCGCTTCCTTCGTGGTAGCAATCCAACTAATTACCCAGATTAACTCGAGGACTCTTCACTATTTTGTCTGAATTTCAATAATCGATGGAGAACTGTTGTTTTATCATAACTTAATCGGTTGCTAAATTTCAACTCTCTGTTGTTTATTATAAATCAAGAATAAACATTACGGTCAGTTATCAAAACATTAAAGCTAGTATCAATGCCAAATGTGACTAACATATACATTATTGATATTAGATTGCTTGTTTTTAGCGCAAGTTTCCGGTGACAAAGCCGAAACGAAGAGATGGCAAGGAGTTCTTAAGAGGAATTCTTTTAAAAAAACATACAGGTGGTCACAGAAAAGATACCTGTCACTTTATTGATGTGTTTTATCTATTCTCTGGAAACTGTCAAGAATTGTTATCTGAGTTAATGAAAGAGAATCACAACCCGAATGGAGTTGGGTGGCCCCGGTAGCTGCATTATTCAAAGTCCCTACTTGTTCTCTTACGGCTATTAACTGACTAGCCGACCCCTTTTAAAATCCGCAACGCTCTCAGGACTGTTTCTTGCATCTTCTCCTAACATTCATGTGCTTAATCTTTTTTTGTCAGTCAAACGTTTCACCGGGATTTAGTAGGGTGATTACTACATTTCACATATATTTTCTAAAAAAAGCTTTGCTCAATGAAGGTTACAGTAAAATGAAAGAAACTTCTGGGCTAATAGATTTCGAGAAAAGCTTTTTAACAAGTGCTTCCCGAAGGGACGCATCATCATCATCATCATCATGTCGTGCCGATAGCACGGATATCCCTGACCCTCTCTCGCCACTTTTCCCTATCGTTCATCGCCTCTGGCAGGTCTTCAGGGCTACATCCCGTATCCTCACATAGCTGCTGAATGTATGTTCGTGCTGGTCGTCCTGCTTTTGCCCGGCCATATGTGGGTGTCCATTGAAGTACATCCCTTATGAGCTCGTCCGTGCTTCTCCAGTAGTGTCCTGCATGTCTGGTCCGTCTAACTTGGATAGTTTTCGTGATGGGAGGCAGGTGGTCGTATAGTTGGTGTCTTGTGGGGTGTTGCCGCCAGGACTTGTTCAAGATTGCTCGCAGCATTCTTGTGTAATTGCCGTCTAGATTCTTCTCCAGCCGTTTTGTTAGCGTCCATGTAGTGCATCCATACAGCAGTATCGATACGATAGCTGCCTGGAAGAAACTGTGTTTCATTTTATCGGTTAGGTGTGATTTCCATATGATCGATAGCTAATTTATAGCTAGTGTTTGAATATTATAAAGAAAATGAAGTTCGATAATCTTTGTCTTAAATGTCCAATCGAATGATGGTTTATTTGCTTTCACAAAGCTTTCATTACATAACCATTCTCGAAAGTTTGCTAATAAATCATATGCAATCGTTTATTTTCTCTCTCTGTCTAAAGCAGTTAACGCATTTCATATTTTTCTCCCTTTTCATCGACTACTATAAAAGGGTTGTAGCAAATAAATTTTCGTATCAAGCGAAATAATTGACAGTGTTTTTGTTTCCTCACTTTTTATCACGGTGCAGTTAGCAGGAGGTCCGACTGAACCCTAACACATTGTGCTACACACTAGAGAATCTTTAGAACCGTAGTATAACAATAACATTCTATCTTTTAAATGCCGTGGTATTAAATATCTCCTTGATCAATCTAGAAACGTTAATATCCGTGCAACAAAGTGTAGATATGTCTTACCCCTGAAGTATAATGATGCTATCACAAACTGTTTGACTGGGAGGCAATGAAATTTGCCTACGATTTTCTAAGTAGTTCAAAATCTATGAATAAAAAAAAGAAGAAAATAAGTTAGTTTGTGAAATGAATTACTGATTTGTTGTTTTTTATCCCATGTCAACCCGTCCAGGGTTATTTCAGGGAATTGCGTTCATTGTACGTTAATATTTATGTTGGGTATCACTTACTTTTTCAGCCTGATGAGCTGTTCGATCTGCCTTATATGGCAGTAACGGAGATCAGTCTGGGAATAAGCCTACGAGTCAGACCAGAAGAGCCGTTCCTATTGTTGAAGTATATCATTACTCTATCACTAATCCTATGTTCTTATTACTAACAGTCTTTCTCTTGTAAATACTCTTTCCTGTAAATATAACTATTTTCCTCACATATCGTGGTTTGTCTTATTATTACTACTACTTGTGTTCACTAACCAGAACACAACAATTTTTAATATCTATGTTGTTGTTTCTTAAGATTTTTTAAAATTCTGCATAGATACAAATAAGTAATGGCAATGAAATGTTCTCAACAATCTTACGCATCAGATATAGTTTAGTTTCATACTCAGGTCAATTTTTGTGGGAAGGTTTTAATCCTCAATAAGAAATACAATTAACATTTTTAGCCTCGCCGACAGGATTATCTTGAAATTGAGAAGCATTCCGGAAAATCTTTTACTGAAGATTATCTCATGTTGGTTTTTTTTTTATTGAACTTGATAGGACATCCCGAAAATTAAAATAGTCGAAAGGGTAACATTTATTTGTTACCATAAAAATATAGAAATGTGATAAACTTCTAAACTGCATAAAAAAAAGAAGAAATTACTGAATTGTTAAGATTATTGACTAAATATTTTAAATCATCAATAGAATTAGTGTAGGATATTATTTCACGACAATAATATTTCAAAAAGGAATATCTGTACTGCTTACGTCAGATGGGAATTTTATAGCTAGACATGGGAACATTATAACCACAAGTGATTGACTTCAATGTTTTGGTTTCTTTGTTTAATGGTATATCAACCTTTGTAGGTTATTTAATGCCAAAGCCATTCTCCTCGAAGAACAGTAGTGGTACTATTTAACCCATAGTTGGGAGGATAAGGTGGTTCGTGCCTTTCCCAATGGTATTTGCCCGAAAGTGGACGTAAGAGCGCGACTGGAGTTCGTACTATGATTCCGCAGTCCATGGCTTTAACCATTACACCACGAGGACACCCCTTCAATGTTTTGTAACACTTTGAAGTTAATAACTATAGCAAATAAGCACTAAAGATAAGATTTTACGTCTTTTAGTAAGAAATTCATTTCATCAGAAACCAAAGATACAATGATTTTACATTTAGTTGAGCATTACAAAAATCCAGATGGGGGTCTCCATGTGGTATTAACTATAGTACTAGATTCCGACCACAATATAATCGAGTACAAATTCCAATTGCGCTATTAAGTTCACTTTTTTACTTATAACTTCGGGAAAGACATAAACCTACTTATTCTCCAACCATTGGTTAAATATTATCCCTGCTGTCTTTCTACAACGATTTCTTTGGCATTGCATAACCCACGAGAAATAAACAAAGAAAACCTCAACAGATTATACATTACAAGGAATTAGGTATACCAAATATTGCAGCATTGGAAATTTGGCATCAAAATATCAATGTGTTGCAGTCAAGTGTAAGTACCCAAAACATATATATTTATACAATTTTATTTTTGGTTACAAGGGTGTTAAAATTCTAGTTTTTATCAACGAATTAGAATGCTATACAGTTTGATAATTGATAATGCGTATTGATATCCGTCTTTCTTTCTTTCTTTATTTATTTCCTGACATATCAATTTTCGTGGTTTATTTAATGCCAAAACCATGCTTATAGAAGAATATCAATGATACTAAGGGGTATTACAATAGATATCTAATACGCAGCTTTCGGTCGCAATTTTATTAATGTTTCAAGAAACATTTACGTAACAAGTCACTAGATTGTTAGATATTAAGCAATGTTGATGTAGTGTCTGCTAATATACAGCATTACTGTCACAATATATATATATATATATATATATATATATATATATATATATATATACATATATATATATATATATTTAAGGGGTAGGAGTATCCAAATTGTGTGTTCAGTGCCAATGGCTATCGATGTATAGCTCATTTGGGATTAAGAATACACTAAAAGTCAACGTGCAGTGCCCAAAAAATATAAAAATAAAGAATAAAAAATCCACTTATATATATATATATATATATATATATATATATATATATATATATATATATATATATATATATATATATTTATATATATATGTGTGTGTGTGTGTGTGTGTGTGTGTGTGTGTGTGTGTGTGTGTGGAGAGAGAGAGAAACAGAAAAAGAGAAAGAAAGAAATCGCATACAAAGAACCAGCAAAAATCACTCCCTTGCTATTTAGACTATAAATTTCTATGACCCCTGAGATAGATTGATTAATAATTTAGAAAGATTTGATCCATGAATCGATATGACGGAGTTGCGTTTAAGAGAAACAATTGACGCGTCCGGAAAAGTAAAATTATTGAATTTAAGCCACGATGTATAGACGAAGATATTCGACCTTTCAATAATTACATAAAGGAATAAAATGTGATAGATAGATATATTGAAACGAACCTGGTTAAAAATGAGTTTGGACAATCAATTATCATAGATCTGTGAGTGAGCACTTGC
Organism: Sepioteuthis lessoniana; assembly: GCA_963585895.1. Lineage (NCBI taxonomy): Eukaryota > Metazoa > Mollusca > Cephalopoda > Myopsida > Loliginidae > Sepioteuthis > Sepioteuthis lessoniana. The sequence continues at coordinate 86,639,264 of OY757927.1, forward strand.
TGCAAAATGTCTGAATTAGAAAAAAAAAATTACAGACATGAAGAAGACCGATGAATGAAACGTAATGATTACAATTGTGTGAGTTAGAATATTAGTTTCAAAATGGATGGATTCATAATGAATTATCTCATTATTTCTTACAAACTCTTCCATACTTTTTGTCATCGGAGCTTTTATACATTATATCACAAAGGCGATTTCAGTCAAGGAGCAAATTGGAAAAGAATCATTAGCTGTATAATAATTTAATAAAAACTTACTTGGCTCAAGCAGATAATTTCCTAGAGAAGACGGGTGATTAATTGCTTCAAATCTGATCTAAGCCTGACCTGATAATATTAATGAACTTTCGCACCAGTTTTTCTATCAGTCATTTTCTATTCAAAGAACATCCGAGGAGTCATTTTAAACGTAATAAATTACTTCCAAATCTATAACACTCCGGTTCGTTCAAAGAACATTGTAACATGGACACAAATTGAAGGACTTTCTGTATTACAAGATTAGTGGCTTTCTAATAATAGCATTTTTCCCAAAGTTTTACCCTGTCATAACGATGGCTATTAGAATTCGCTGACTCTATCCTCTGCAGAGATGTATGTAAATAAACTGCATTTAGTGAGAGCATCACTCCCAATTCCACCTTGACCAGGAGTGGTTGTACTTGCTAAGATCGGATCTATTCACAACTGTGTGCCAAAAAAATATGAAACTACATAAAAAGATAAATATAAACGTACATTGTTCGCAATTCTCTAACCTATTAGCATAAAATAACCGAAGACTTGTTGAAGTGCCGTTTAATCAATCAATCAACCAAATTTTACCAGATGAATTAAATAAACTTTTTAAAAACTAATATGTATTGGTCATTCTCAGAAACTGAGTTGATAAATCTTTCTTCAATAAGGAGATAGAGTTCCAATATAATACATCAAAATAATTTTCACACCCCATAAACACCTTAATCAACATCTGCAAACATATAATAAACGGGACTTATTTCAAATTTAATAATGGATTTTATAAACAGAAATCAGGTATTCTTTTGGGGAAACTCACTTAGCGGGGTATTAGCCAATTTCTAGAATTTTTAGAATCCGGTCCTTTTAAATACAGACTACCTAGCAATACTACATATTTTAAGTATATATATACGTGAGGCATTCAATAAGTTTCCAGACTTTTTTCTACAGGAATTTAAAATTGTCGTAGACTCTTTAAAATTCAGTATGTTATTGCTATACATCTTGAGATGACAGACCAAATTTTGATTTCAGGTTGAAATCAACAGCTACAGCAGTAATTGGAATACACCCTACTAAAGCCTGATTATCACAGCTGGTGAATTTCAAAAATGCAATCTGGACGTGAATCAAAACAGACCTTATAATTGCATTTTATCTTAAAGTGCCGCGACCTGCCTACAAACGTAAACAGATCGGAATACTCGTTCGCCCCAGAAAAATTACATCCGGGTACGGCCGAAAATGACAAAGTCCTTTTTCGACTCTAACCGGCCGTTACAGCTAAGAAAGGGATAAATTAACATTTATCAATATTTGCAAGATACTTCTGCCAGAAATAATTCTATAAAAATGGAATTAATACTCTTCACTAGCCTACACCGGGCTAAAGAAGTACTTATTTTCTACGTCCATTTTTTTATAGTAGAACTTTCTATTGATGTGGTGCGGCAGAGATGGTGTTCCCATTCTTTCATTTGAAAAAGGCTTCGGCGGCGAAAATTCAGAGTTCCCGACCTTCCCCCACTTTATCCCCACTTTAATCGGCCTTCGGGCTTTTAACCTTGTGTCTAGCCTTGTCTGGTTGGAGATATTGGCAAATAGTCCCCGCGGACTTTCTCGAAACCTATGTATGGCACTAGTACTATCTGTCTAGTTCAAGCCATAACTCGGCGTACGTGCCCGGACCCACATTTGGGTTCGTGAAACTGCTTGCCTCATCAGGCTCACATTGCACTAAGTAAGCCGATGAGCAGCATAGACCAGCAGGGCTCGAGTCTCTGATCGTTCCAGATTTTCCCCTCCCCTTTATCCCCACTTTAATTGGCCTTCGGGCTTTTGACCTTGTGTCAAGTCCCGTCTGTTGGGAGGCAGCGACATATAAACAGAGACCCCGCGGACTTTCTCGAAACCTATGTGTGGCACTAGTCCTTGCTGTCTAGTTCAAGCCATAACCCGGCATACGTCCCCGGACCCACATTTGGGTTCATGAAACTGCTTGCCTCATCAGGCTCACATTGCACCAAGTGAGCCGATTAGCAGCATAGACCAGCAGGGTTTGAGTCTCGCCTCGTTCCTGACCTTTCCCTCCCCTTTATCCCCACTTTAATCGGCCTTCGGGCTTTTGACCTTGTGTCAAGTCCTGTCAGGTGGGAGGCAGCGAGTAATAAACAGAGACCTACGCTGACGCTATCAGGGGCCACGAGTTTGGATCCTAGGTTATCGTAGTTGCATTCACCTCACCGCCACTTCTACTGGTAGATTCAACACCTTTTTTTTCAACAAATCTCCTTGTAACAAGGCTGAATCCCACTTCTTGTGGTCGATTCACTCTCCTTTTTTTGCAGTGATATGCACTAAAAGCTCTGCTCGTTTGTTCGACCGCGTAGCGCTAAAGGCACGGGTTAGCCTTTAGCTACCACTTTGCTACCTGTGCATAGCTACCGTCAACGATACGCCCGCACTGCTATTTGGCACGACAAAGCCATAGCTACCGTCAACGATACGCCCGCACAGCTATGGAGTACGACAAAGCCGTAGCTACCGTCAACGACACGTTCGCAAGGCTTTGGCACGGCAAAGCCATAGCTACCGTAAACGATATGCCCGCACAACTAGGGGCACGACAAAGCCTTAGCTTCACCGACCCGCTGGCTCGACTCATATGTTAAGGCCTGGCAAACTTTACCCACGGTTTCCCCGTCCGTTCACTTGGTCCGTAGTACAAAAACACGGCTAAGTCTTAGCCACCAACTCGCTCGACTCTACACGACCAAGCTGACAACACTGATTTCGACGTCGACGCTCCCGCAATGCAGTCCACGTAACGACTCGCTGTTACGGACGACCCCAGCAATGCAGCATCTAGTCCACGTAACGACTCGCCGTTACGGACTGCCTTGGCATTGCAACATCTGGCCCACGTACGACTCGTTGTACCGGCTAGCAACCAAAAACGACTCGACCGAATTCAGCTACCCGCAACGATCGTCCAGCTGCATTCAACGACTCGACCGACCTCAGCTGCCTGCAGTGATCGCCCAGCTGCATTCCACGACTCGACCTTTCCAGCTATCGACATAACCCATCCAAGCTGAAGACCACATACAACCGCCACTGACTTTACATTGTCTTTGTCTGTCACTACTCGCACGCATTAAACTTAAAGCATTTGCGGGGTCGACACGCTCCGCAACAAAAGCGCTTAGTATATGTAGCCCACAACACCTAGATGAGGAATTTAAGTATATTCAGCACTCCCTCAAAAACCGAAAATACCCAACATTTTTCATATTAAACGCTATAAAAAAGCTCTTGATATACACACATCAAATAAACTTAAGAAAAACAACCCCACTATTCTCACAACCCACAGACCTATGTCCCTTCCCATGAAACATATAAAAAAACTTTCTTCATCAAATTAACCAAATTAGGAATGCCAATTATATAAACCACATCAGAAACTATTAAAAACCTTACTAACGTCCGAAACGAACCAACAAGGAAACCACTTATCACGCAGGCATATATTCCATTCCATGTTAAGATTGTAATAAACATTACGTCGGTGAAATCCAATTCAATGTAGAGAAAAGAATCTACGAACACAAATGATCAATCAAAATAAATGACGACCGAAACCCCTTTTCGCTCGCATGAAAGATCCCAAACACACATTTAATTTCCCCCATACAAACTGATTCATTGCAAAAATCATCATCATCATCATATCGCGTTGGTAGCACGGATATCCCTGACCCTCTCTCGCCACTCCTCCCTATCGTTCATCGCCCTAGGTAGGTCTTCAGGACAACATCCTGTATCCTCACATAGCTGCTGATACATTGCAAAAATACCGCAGATTATTTGAATCTACACTAATACCTAAACCAAATCACATAAAACAACTTTCATGTTTCAATCAAATTTCACCCGACTTAGAGAACATTATACTACACGAAAACAATATCATAATAGAGAATTGATTTTTAAATCTTTTTTATCCAAGTAAGATATTTTTTCACTCTATATTACCATTTTATTTAGGATTATTTCCTTTTTGATTTTCCCGTTTTCTTCTCTAATATTCCTTTGCACTTAGAATGTCCATTACAGTCTTACATGCCTTTAATGAGACCTCTCACCCTCTGCCACCTTCTATTTTCTTATTCCTATATCTTTTTGCGTTAGTTCAGTTAATTCCATCTCCACATGGTCCAAAATCTCTAAGTGAAACCTGATACATTTGTCTCTATCACAGTCGGTGACAGTCAAAAACAAAAAGATCAACCACTATCATTCAAACCCACATAAACCTCCCTCATCATTTCTCCCCTAACTTGTTTCTTATCTTTAGACACTTCCCTTCCTTTTATGCTTTTATTTTCTCCTTTATTATATCTATTTCCTCATTTGATTAAATGTAGAAAAACTAAAAAATGTTTAGACAGAGGAAATTCTTTGAATAAACAAGAATGAAATATCACCACTACAAAACTTTTGTAATTTATTCATCTTTATATATATATATATATATATATATATATATCGGGCCATGGGCCTATTCAGTAGAGTGTTCACCAAAGCCCAGGTCGAGTCATACCAAAGACTCAAAAAATGGTACTTGATGCCGGCTTGCTTAAACGCTCAGCATTATAAGGTACGGATGATGTAGAAGCTATTGAAAAGATTGCCTTTGGGTCCCCCACGATTACGGTCACTGATTTTACTTATATATATATATATATATATATATGAAATCAACAAAACTTATTAGACAAATTGGAATATTACTAATATATTTTTTGGTTTATTTCCCAGCAATTCCGATAGTTGGTCGTTGACGATAGAAAATGATCTTGCTGAAAAAAGAAAGCTTTTTAAGAAATGTCCAAAAGATTTCTAAATATGTTTAAATGAGATAATATGCTATATGAAAAGTGACGTAAATGTACTGTTGAAGTTGCTTATCCATTGCTCTAATAAAGAATGACCAAAGTGTCTTTTGTTGGACTTATATATATATATATATATATATATATATGTATATTAAATTTTAAATTATGTTCTTATTACTGCACAAATTCATCTGAAAGTTTCTGTGTGGTACCTAGATCCAATGGCTATTAGTATATATATATATATATATATATATATATATATATATATATATATTATATTATATTTTATAACAACTGTCCACCCAAAATGTTATTAACCAAACTTCTTTTACGAGGGTGGAAATATTCATTATTCAGTTTTGAAAATTTGCATATCTGGTTTACTTCAGAATGCGTAAGGAAGAATAAGTGCATACGCCGATTATAAAAAAGATTTTTATCATGATTTCAAGCCCCGTTAGTCCTACTAAACATTTCATAACTGAATACAGTTATTGCAAAATGCCTAGGAACTCCACACTTAATGAAAATGAAAAAGAGCAAATTTCTGCTGTTAAAAAAACGAAAAATCTTTAAGTTTCATTGCAAAAGAATTGTCGAGGTCCTGAACAGTTGTGAGATATTATGTAAAGGGCCTTGAATCGTATGGCGCCAGAAAACGCCTAGGTTGTTCACCTAAAATTACAAATGCAGCCAGACGTCGACTTTTTCAAGAATCTTCTAAAGGACAATCAAGCTCAAGATATGTGCAGAACTCTCAGAATTTACCCATCACACCAAGAAGAGTTCGTCAACTTCTCTATGACCACCAAATCCCGTATAATGAAAGAGGTCGACAGACCCTGCTTTAACTGCTAAACATAAGAAGATGCACGTAGATTGGATAAAGAAAAAAGTAATATGGACAATGGAGAAATGGGAATCAGTTGTGTTTTCTGATGAGAAAATGTTATTGGCATGATTTAAGAAAGAAGAAGCAGCTGTTTCAAAAGGACCATTTGGAGGAGGATATGTTATGGTTTTAGGAGCTTTTTCTATGTCTGGAAAGGCTGATTTAGAAATGATGGAAGAGAAATAAAACCTCTGCTCGATATATCAATGTATTGAAAAAAAGTATTTTCCCATTTATGAAAAGTCTAAACATTAATAATGCCATTGTTCAGCAGGATAACACAGCTACACGCACTTCTAAGCTCACCAAAGATTGGGCTAAAAACAAAGAATATTGAAGTTTTGAACTGGCCCACTAAATCTTCGGATTTAAACCCAAGAGAAAATTTGTGGGGAATTTTGTCAAGAAGAGTACATAAAAATAAACGTCAATTTGAAGATAGGGAAACTTTAGAATCTTGCATTAAACACTACTTGAATGAAATTCCATCTGAAACTCTCAGAAAATTTATTGATTCAACGCAAAACGGGTATGTTACAGTTGAAAATGAATTAATGTAAATATTGAATTTTGTACAATTTTCCGGTTAAATACAAACTTTCAAAATTGTCTTATACTTATTTCCACCCTAATAAATTTCTTAATAATTTTTTTTGGATTGAGCCTTGTTATAAAATCGAATATGTATACTAGGATCTAGGAACCACACACAAATCTTCAGAGGAATTTGTGCAGTAATAAGAAAATTATTAACAATTTCATGGGGGTGACTAATATTTATTTCCACCACTGCATATATGTATATACGCATAATAAAGGTATTTGTGAATGACCCAACTGTCTATGAATGTGGTTTATAGAAATTACGTCAAATTAATCCATAGTTTTTCTACCACAGCTTAACATCTTTCAAAGAGATTCCAAACAAATTAATATCGTCAAATTCTTATCCTTTTTTTACGTGATCCAAAGTGTTCAAATTCAGGATTCGACGGGCATGCAACTTGCAATCCTTAGATTATCTTCATGACCTCGTTTTTACCAATTTTTTGACTTGCATTTGTGAATGACTACATGTCCATGGAACACAATGTAGCAGGGTTCCTTCATCAAACTTTTTTTAAGATTACATTTTTATTCTAGTCGTTAAAAATTGGTCTTTGCGTCAATGGTTTGGTTGGGGTTGGTTTTCTAATATATCAACCATTGTATGTTATTTAAAGCCAAACTCGGTTTATATATATATATATATATATATATATATATATATATATATATAAAATTCATAGACTTAAGACAACAGTAATGAATAGTTCCAAGCATTGGTGTGTATCATTATCAATTTAATTAAACATCAGTTATTTGTTTACACACAGTTAAATGATGAAACAGTTTTATTTCAATGAATTCAATTTAGGAAGTCAGTTGTTTGCACTCAGTTCAAAGGTCGAACAGTTCTATTTGACTCATAGATATAATTCTATGAGGGTAGAACTGAGAATAATGGTAATGAAGTGGTAATCCGCATTACCCAAAGCTCCAAAATTGGAGCCTCGCCATCATATGGTTTAATCTTATATCCAGGACCCTTGGGGTCTTACCACTCTGCAGAGATGCAAGCGGTGAATTCTAATTGCATAAATGATTGCGTGTTTTATAAACAAGAACGGCTGATGTTTCTGTTGCATTTCCTGAACTTTTGGTTTGTTTCACTTTATATATCAAAACTCTTGGGTTATTTAATGTCTAACCCATCTTTGTAGAAAAACTGAAGACTTATTGTTAAACCAATTTCTAGGTTGACGTTGGGGTCATAGCTTCCGCATGGGTTTTACAGCAAAAGTGAACTTAATTCTGCAACTGAAATTTTGAATACGTTTACTACGTTGTTGTAGTTCAGTACGTTAACCACTGCGCCAATGTGATTATAAAGCGTTTTTCTTCATTATAATTTTACAGTGTTCTATGCTCGAAAGCACTGGGAATTTTTTTATTTAAATATAAACATTTCCTTTGGTAGATAGATGGGGAAAGACCGAGATAGATAGATAGATAGATAGATAGATAGATAGATAGATAGTTGCAAAGTGACTGAAATAATTAGATATGAATATGGATTTAGATGAAGAGAGAAAAATACGATAAACCAAAGTTAATTGTGTAATATGAATAAATCTATAATAATACCAAAGAAATTTGTAAAATTAAAAACGAAAATACAGGCAGTTTAGATAGATAGATTGATAGATAGATAAAGAGACTGAGATAGATAGATAGATAGATAGATAGATAGCTTTGGTTTGGTTTGGTTTGATTTCTTTGTTTAATGGCATATCAATCTTCGTGGGTTATTTAATGCCAAAGCTATCCATCTAGAAGAACAGCATAGGTACTATTTAATCTAGAGCTGGGAGGATAAGGGGATTTATACCTTTCCCAAGATATTGTCCGAAAGTTTATAGCTCGACTGGAGTTCGAACTCACTTACTACGATTCCGTAGTCCAGCGCTTTAACCATTGAAACACGAAGTCCCTGCCACCACAGATAGATAAATTGCACAAATGGGGGAAAGTATAAAACTCAGGATTAAATTAAAAGTGTATCTAATTAACAGACAAAGGTATACTCGCACACATATATAAATGCGCACACGTATACATATACGTAAGTATATTGGTGTGTGTACTTTCGTATGAACGTATGTGTATGTAAGTGGGTGTACGTGTGTGTGTTGTGTGAGTGTGTTTGTCTGTTTGTGTGTGTACATACATATTTGCAATGGCGAAATCCCAATGGTTGGCAAGCTACGGCAAAGACATAGCGTGACTAAAGATAATCCACAAACGATGGCGGCAAATCAAAGTATATCTGGGCTTCTTCTTCTTCTTCTTCTTCTTCTTCTTCTTCTTCTTCTTCTTCTTCTTCTTCTTCTTCTTCTATCTCTCACTCTTTCTATAAATACAAACACCCACTCACCTCTCTCTCTCTCTCTCTCTCTCTATATATATATATATATATTCTTGATATTTTAAAGATATTAAAAAGAAGAGTTTATTTGTACTATGAACTGGTTTCATGGTTTGGAACTTGTGATCGAAGAGATAGATTTCAATAAAGTATATCAACTCAAAAGACAAAACAAACAACTCCCTGCCCGGAAAATCTTTTGCATATTCGACGACATGAGATTATGATCTGTCTTATCAAAGAAACCTAAGAGAAAGTTTAAATAAACCCTTACGTGATTATACATGATTTCAGTATATATATATATATATATATATATATGAAGCACATTAGAACGGCCTCTTCATAAGATGATGTAGTAATTAAATCAACAACCTTCGAGGTGCATCAACTTCAAAGTTACAAATGGCGATGAGACTTAAGCTTCGTTTTGAAACCAGACCAAAAGAAAGTTCTGAACGATTCTTGTTCGTAATATCTTGTTGGAAAGCGAATGATTCGCCCTGGGACACATTTGCTTTGAAAGTTGGAAATGAAAACAATCTTATTATGTGATTTAAAATGATTCCAATAATTCCCCCCTTTACGATTTGCTTAATATCGTAATATCTTAATACAATCAGGCAATGAACATGTTTCCTCCCAAGTAATAAAGCCAGAAGTGAAATTTGTTTATCAGTCAAAGAGAATGGAATTTAACAAAGAATGGGGCGGTAAATATACTCACAGATTTGGCAGATATAAATATTTGATTTCGATAAAGAACGTTTCTATTGTGGGTATCAAGTTTTTTTTCAGTCTGTTAAAAAGCCACAAGCCTTGACTGCCCACTGAGGATCTAACACATCAAAATAGCAATGGTCAGAGAATATAGCATACTATTAACTGCTATGTGTTTATAAAGCCATAAAAATTTAAAATATCAGTCTTAATTGTTGCATTAGATGGCATATGAGAACCCCAGGTTTATAAGAAAATGTATTCATTTTAGTCGAGTCTATCAAGGAAAATGAAAAGTTTGGAATAAACATTTAATGTTATTCATGCTGTACAGCCATATTGTCTCTTCAGCCGGTGATTGATTGTCAATTACATCTGTTGCATTTTCTATTCAGTAGCGATAAATAATAATGAAATATCTTTATTTCTTCTGTAAAGATATACATATTTGTTTGTTTTTTGTTTTGTTTTTATCTTAGACGTCTTTTCTACATAAACAACATCGTAATCTTCCGGAAATCAACATCCGGACATCAGATGGAATTATTTCTTTAGCTTACAGCTTCGCTGATTTAAAGTTAAAATCTAACTTCTAAATTTATCGATACATGACTTTATAATATTCCAATGAGTGTCTAATATTTAGACTATCATTGCGTATCAAATACAGTGAGTTGAAATCAGATTTACCGTTTAATTCTTTTTAAATTGATAAACTACCTGGCAAATAAAAGATTCAGTTAATCTATTATTTAATAAAAAGTGTAACTCCAACAAAGAGAAATAGCTAGACACTGTAATTAATAAATGTATAGTCTTATATTAAACACCGGATATTGGCATAATGTTTAGAGTGTTTGCCAATGTCCTGCGAAACATGGGTTCAATACCAGGTTGAATCACACCAAAGACTCAAAAAATGGTACTTGATGCTACCTTGCTTTACACTCAACATTATAAGGTAAGGATTAAGGTTAAAGAGGAGCAATTCAGGGAAAGGAGTAGTGCCCTCCCCTACACCGTGGTGTAGTAGCTATCGAAAAGGGAGCCTTCGGGTCACCCTCGACTATGGTCTCTAACTAACTAACTAACTAACTAACTAACTATACATATATATATATATATATATATATATATATATATTTGATGTAGAGGTTTATGCTTTTCTGTCTGAAGAATGCATAAAGCAGGAAATCTAAGGTAAAACAGACAACTATGCAACATATCTAGAGTGGAAATGTCACCTGTTTGATTAAAGCACATATATTCAGTTTTGTGAGCATTGACATGGAGGCCAATGCCTGCGGCGGCTCGTTCCAAACTATGCTGTAATGTTTCGGTTTGGTTGGGTGTATTCGCCAGTAACGCTATGTCATCGGCGTAGTCGGCGTCGGTATTTGTTTTTGCGGGGTACCTTCCGCTTCTTTTCTTTTTTAGCTCGAAGCCGTTTTCTTTGATTTTATCAATCAAAGTTCTAAGCATGTAATCTAGACAGATGACGGAACCTCTCTGAAACACGTAGACAAATTCACCTGTCTAAGAGGCAGCGTCTCATCAACCAAAAAGACATCAACACACGGCTAACGAAGGCATGGACAGCTATCGATAGGCTTTCGATCATATGGAAATCAGACCTGACCGATAAAATGAAACACAGTTTCTTCAAGGCTGCGGTCATGTCGATACTGCTATAAGGATGCACTACTTGGACGTTAGCTAAATGGCTGGAGAAGAAGATAGACGGCAATTACACAAGAATGTTGCGAGCAATACTGAACAAGTCCTGGTGGCAACACCCAACAAGGCACCAACTATACGGCCACCTGCCTCCCATCACGAAAACTATCCAAGCTAGACGAACCAGACATGCAGGATACAGCTGGAGATTCAAGGACGAGCTCATAAGTGTTGTACTCCTACGGACCCCCACATATGGCCGCGCAAAAGCAGGACGACCAGCTCGAACATACATACAGCAGCTCTATGAGGATACGTGATGTAGCCCTGAAGACCTGCCGGAGGCGATGAACGATAGGAAGAAGTGGCGAGAGAGGGTCAGGAATATCTGTACTGGCGGCACGACATGATGAATAGGACCTTAAATGAACTAGATTTAATTATTTTAAGTAATGGTATACTTTTCTTATTTTCTACAGCTTGTGTGTAAGGGCTGCTTTTTGCTTGGCATTTTGCGATGTGAACCCCATTTCTTTAAACCGATGTCGAATAGGTTTGTCACAAACATTGACTCCTGTTTAGACACATTTGTTTTTTATTTGCTATGTTTTCAGTTCAGATATTTTGAAGTATTCCATGGTGTACTTGTATGTTTTTATTATTAACTATGCATTCCCTTTGATATTTGCACCATAATTTTGACATAGCTGACTGGGAACAACCGACGTCTTGTATCACACTTCTGTATGGATTACCTTCTTTAATGCGTTTTATTATCTATTCCATTAATTCAAAAACAGTCACTTTGTTGGAGTCATGTTTCCGTTTAATTATCTACGCCCATCAACTTGTTGATCTTTGAAATAACTATATTTTAAGTGTATAACGATTTCAATATTAAACTTATGTTGGTATTTTTAGGAATGCAAATTACAAAATCATTCCATATTCTTTTTCCTTAACATTGAATTATTCCATTACATTTTCCTCCGCTGAATTTTGGAAATATACACCATTAAATCAAATCTTTTAATTGAGCTAATTTAATTTAAGTTATGGAATGTTTTATGAAACCAGAAAGTACCAATATCCAAGAAAAATATTTTGCGGTTCATCTGTTATTAGTTAATTTACTGCTAAATAGAAAATCCTCTGTGAATATCTTCTAAGTTTGCTAATTCCATTATTTTTGGCATGGGTAGTATTACAGACTAACGTATATACACACATGCACGCCCCCTCTCTCATTCTATTTCTCTTTCTCTCACACACAAACACAGATACATACACATACAAACATTAAAATCTGCTCTTAGTGATTAATCATTTATGGTAACTGTTTTTTGTATGTACTGTATTATTACTGATATTTAATCAACCTTTCGTCTCATTTTAAATGGTAAAAGTATCTCAAAATAATAAAGACTTTATAATGTATTTTAAATAATTGCAGTTATTATTATTTGTTTTGGCTGTTTGTTGGTATTATTTTCTTTAATGTTTTTAAAGTTTGGGAAGTGATATTGGCAAATTAATCTGCCTAATCTGAATGAGTGTAAGAGAGAGGCACTATAAGTCTCTCACTGAAAATTACTGAAAAAGCTTGATTAGCGATTGACTAGTGCTAATCCTGCACATCACAACAATGGCGTCACCGATAGGATACCAATTGTCTCTCGAGGATCCCATTCCGTCGATACGTGGCTACGATGTTTTGCTGCAAGCGCAAGAACTGAAAGACGACAAGGAAAGGGGAGGAGAAAATGAGATTACAGATCTCTTTTTGGCTACAGCTAGATGCGAGGCGATAATGAAAGTCTTCAGCATGGTGTATCCCACAAACCTGGAAGATCTGACTTTTGAAAAAATAAGTCAGATCATAAGAAGAAAAGGTTGGTCGTGGCAGAAAGAACGAAGTCCGTGTGGATAAAACACAGAAATGCGAGTAGATAGTTAGATTTTTTTCTAAATTGTACAAGAAAAGATGATTGAATATGACTTAATTAAATTAAGGTTAATTAAAGATTTTTATAATGCATCCCACCGATATAAAATAATGAAACAACCACAAATGGAAAATATATCTTTAAATAGCAGCATTGACTTTATACAGCAACAAGAATTAATACAGAAATACAGCCATGATTTAAGTCAACACAGGGAGCAAATATTTGCCTATATTTTTATGTTAAAAAAGACAAAAAAATGTTCATATTGAGGACGTGAACATGAAATAAAAAAGGGAAATATGCCCAGTATTTGGAAAGATTTGTACAAATTGCTTCAAATAGAACCATTGTCAAGCAGTGTGCAAATTAAAAAGAATAACGTTGAAAAAGTTGCAAACGAAACAAATATGGAAGTGTTTTCAGTGAAAAAACAAAAACAAGAATGTAGAAAAAATTGAACAGAAGAAAAAGAAGATTATACTAAAGGGTAAAATCAATAACTTCGATTTGTATATGCCAATGGATACCGGCACTGAGGTAACACTGATACCAAGAAATTTCTGGTAATGCAATGGAAAGCCAACTTAGAGCAATTTACTACTCCGCCAATTTGATGGATCGGTTGTAAAACCTTTAGGGAACTTTGGGGTTAGAAGATAAATTTGAATAAATACCTATAATTGCCACAACTTGTAAAAAGAACTACGGACTTCTTAGAAACGATGTGCCTAACATAAATTCTACCACATTAATGAGATAAAAATGAACAAGCTGGAAAGTTAAAAAACGATAAAGCGAGTTTAAAATTAAAAGAAAATGTCACACCCTCTTATTATGTGGGACGAAAATTACCAGTACATTTGTTGCCATAAGTAGTAACAAAACTACGAAAATTAATTGAATTTGTTCCCCACTGAGGGTAGCAAGTGAGGATCACCCATTGTAGTTTTAAGAAAGTCAGCTGGAGACATACGTATATGTGGAGATTATGAAATAGAGCAAAGCCCAAAAGGTGCTCGGATACCTAATGTTGAGGTCGCAATTCACGAACTAGCAGATGTGAGCTTTTCAAAAAATCGATTTGAAAACGGCATACCACAAATTACCAATCGACGATAACTTCAAAGAACGATGAATAGGCCAATAGGGCTATTGAAATGAAGGAAGATGCTATATGGAATAAAAACAGCAAGTGACATTTTTAAAAGGGTCATCGAACAGGTTGTAAGAGAAGATATAAAAAATACGGCTTGTTACCAAGACGATATGTGCATAGGAGCTACGAATGAAAATGGATAAAAAAAATCCCGATATCCTCTTGAATAGATGAAGAAACGCTGGAATGACAATAAACGAAGAAAATCCGTAAATAATAGTCGTAAAATATCATTCATATATATATATAATATATATATATATATATATATATATATATATTATACCAGTTCAAATCCTCGAGGAGACTGATTGCATTTCACATAGCACTAATACTATTGTTGGGCAATAAGATTAATGGCATTTGATTTTGATATAGAATATTTCAAAGGAAATTCAATTCCACACGTTTTACTTTGTGTAGAGGCTGATTTTTTTTTGTTTATATAGAATGGCTAGGAAGTAGACATGATACGGTACTAAGTAGGATAACATCAGGAATTAAAAAAACCTATGGAGATATTATTCCAGGGCGGAAATACCCTACACGGAAATAATACATAGGTTAGAGAAAGAACATGGACTGATTTGTAATGAGGATCTGATAATTCACCCAGAAACACAAAGAAAATTGGTGATTAAAAATGTACATGATGATATCCACTGTTGTGTAGCAGCTACACAACAACGGAAAAAATAGAAGCATGGTGGCAGGGATATTCACGAAATACCGAAAAATATATAAAAAGACACAAAAAATGTAAAGAATTTAAAAAATTTACACAGACTAAATTTGCATTCCTGGCCAAGAGAAGTGGAGCCATGGATTCGTGTGCATATGGATCATGCATACATTACTGGAGTGGGACTCTTATTGATACTAACAGACTCTTTCTCAGGCTGGCCTGAAGTAATCCGTCTGACAGTTCTATGATAAAACAGTGTTTTGGACATATTTTCCAGAAAAGGCTTACCAAAGACCCTGGTACCCAACAATGCACCAGAATTTTGTGATAAAGATTCTAAATTATGGTTGTTAAAAATAGGATGTAAACCGTGTAAGACAGCCCCTCAATCGAATGGGTTAGGGGAAAGAATGGTGCAGACGTAAAAAGGGGACTTAAAACATGTTATCAGCAAAAAGAAAAAGATAGAAGTTTTTATATCAAGGGTGCTCTTAAGCTATAGCAAAGTACCACACGCTGGAAGACTAGAAAACTCATCAGCTTGTGAAGGCGAATTAGATCTCCACTAACGATGTCATATTCCAGAAATGAAAGATGTACAAAAAGAACAAAGAATCGAATCCAGAAAGGGCAGAATTTATCATGCAAAAATGCCACAACACAGCTATAATATATAGAGAAAAGGGGGACAGTATATTAGCCCATGCAGATCAAAAATGTCCCAGGGTGAATATGAAGAAGAAAATGAGGAAAAAATCCCTATGATTCCTTCCGTTAATGATTTATTGGAACAACTTTTACAGAATGAAACGTCAGAAGACGAAATAATGCATGATCAGGTGGGCCACAGTGAGTTTGAAAACTCGGATGAAGATGAAATAATACATGAAGACGCCCTTGATATCAGCTCAGTGAAAGGCAGACCTAAATCTCACAGAGAAAGAAATACGGGAGAAAGACTAGGAGAGCAAAACAATACCGAAAATGAAACAATCTCGAGAAGTACAAGACCTACTAAGGGCATAAGACCCTTACGTTTCAGGGAGATGTAGTGATACTGGCAAATTAATCTGCCTAATTTGCATGAGTGTAAGAGAGAACCGATATTAGTCTCTCTCTGAGAATGCCTGAAAAAGATTGATTTCAGATTGACAAGTTCTAACCTTTCACATCAGAATATTTCGTATCTTCTAGTTTTTAAAATACATGTTGCATTTCGATTATTGCCAGGAGTGACATATTGATTCTTTACGGTGTGCACAAATACTACACTCTGATCCTCAGTAGAGATGTAGATACATATGTATATACTCGTGTGACAATGATGTTTATCAGCAAGAAGAGCACAGGGATAAATGCTGGAAAATGTGGTAAAAAGAAGGCGTAGAATCAATCAACTTATTAGAGACATCTTGCCTACTTAAATCCTCAGAGCTCCAAATGCTTGCTATATTCTTTGCTCAAGAGCAAAGTACATGTAAAAATATCAATAATCAAAAAATATTATATCAAAGGCATAACTATAACCGTCGAATTAACAATAGAATCGCTGTTTCGAATTTTGCAAAAGAAGTAGCGCTTTCCAAAAGACGTGATCTATGCTTACTATTTTTCATAAAAAATAAAGGTATCGACTTTCAAGTGCTAAAGAAAGGAAAGTAATTTTGATAGGAAAAATCATAATAAGATTATATCAACGATTCAGTGACTATGATTGGGTGGATGACGTTATTCAAAATGACATTGTCTCGCAATAACGAAATGTGAATTCAAATCTCGTTCGAATCGAATTTTTTTTCCTAAATATCCGCTTTTATTAAACTCTCTTATTTCAATGCATTGATTTTAAAAGGAAGCCAATTAATGTAATTGTTAATAAAATACATTTATTGTGATTTTCCAAAATATCTATCAAATAGAAAGTTGTAAACGAAAAGAAAAATGAATTAATGAAGCGGCTGGAAATTTTCTGTCATGAATAAATTAAAGATGCAATCAAGAAATTGTATAATTAGTTTCATTGCGAAATTCTATACCTGTTAACTACAATTTAAAAAAAAAATGATACACAATATTATGTGGTGTCTTATCTCAGATAATTTTCATAAATTAGTTGTAGGACTACTTGGAATGTGGTAATAGGCATACAAAATATTGTTGGCTAATAAATTGATTTGACAGTTGGGTATTTTCTACAAAGTCAGAATATGAGTGTTAGATCATTTGTAAAACTAGGTATTCACAATTATTGATTTAAAAAAAAGATAAGCTAATCTTCTTCACTTCCAAGACTGGTGAAAATTAATTCCATACCTCTATTCGAATTTACTTTGTCTTATGTTAATTTAGTAATTATGAATATTAAAGAAAATTTAATTATTTTGACACAGAGCCAGTTGTAGAAAGTAGAATAATATTGCACAAATCTTACACTTGGGGAAACCAAACTGAAATTGTGAAAGTTGAAAATTTGTAGTTATATAACACTCGGCTACAAGCAAAAGATCAGACGATATCAAGTTTTGTAAAGCAGAATACAACTGGGTTTTATGAGTCATTTATAAATACTTTTAGTACACATGCATAATCTTTTTTACTAATCACCCCCTCCCCCTATCTCTCTCTGTCTCCCTATATATATATATATATATATATATATATATATATATATATATATATAATCACAGCCAAATCCTGACAGATCGTAGCCATCTACATTAGACTCAAAAATATACAAGATGCGTAAAATTATATAGTAGTAAAACACCTGTCCACCTTTGAATTATATTGACATACATTTGTGCGATACTAATGTCACTCTCAGGCTCTCCATAGCTAGAGCCCAGTGACAAACACAGCAAGACATATGCTGGTTAATGACAAAGTCGAGTAGAAGACACCTCTTCTAGAAGTTTACTTCAAAATCAATTCTGGAAAAGTAAGCTCCTGTATCAAACCTCTGTTGACTTGCAGGTAACTTTTACGGGAAAATGTCTAAGAAAAGGTGTTCTTAAATAAAACATCTAGTTTGCTTACATATATATATATATATGTAATTCACACACACACACACACACACACACGTGTGTGTGTGTGTGAGAGAGAGAGAGTTACTTTCGTAGCACATCCATTCTGTGCTCCAATTTACATACTTATTCAACTCCTCAGGCAATAAATCTTTCAAGTGGTTTGAATTCATAATTTTCTTCAGGTAGCCGTACCAATGCTTAAGAATTCACTCTTACTTATTATTTACTCATAACCAGAGGGATACTAGTTGGATTAAAACCTTTCCCAAACGTATTATCGTGTTCAAATAGAAACATCAGTGTTTAGGATTTGAACTCGTGAAGCCCAATATTTTCCTACGACAATGACGAACTTGGAAACTTGTGTAGAAGTACCTGAATAAGCCTTTTGCTTAGATATGGCACAAGGCCATATGAATAGGGGACCCAATGAGACACGTACTCTTTTGTGAACATTTGCTAAGGAAACGTGTGTCGTATCAATTTTACAAAAACAATTGACGCCATTCTTTACGTTAGAATTTTAACATTTCAAATCAAAGCTTTTAATTACCTTCTAAAACTGACCACTGGAACAATTTAAACAATTAAAACTATCAAATTATCATCATCATTATTATCAACATCAACGTGTGCCAACTGTACGGATTACTTTGACACTCTCTCGCCATCTTTGTTTTTTCCTCATCGCTTTTTCCAAGGCCTCTAAAAAGCATTCAATGTCCGAAAAAAGCAGATAAAGGCAAGTTTTTACTGCTTGGAAACACTGGTGGGTTTATGTGCACTGAAAAAAGTCGCTTATGAGTTAGTCTCTTCTTCTCCAGCAGTACTCAGCTTGTCTTGTTCGTCTTACTTGGATGGTGTATGAGATGGGAGGTAAGTGGCTTTACAGCTGCTGTTTTATGGGGTGTTGCTTCCAGGATTTGTTCAAAGCAGAACGTTTTAAACATTTTTGATAGACGTTTCGTTAGAGCCCATCGAGCACATCCATACAGCAGTACCGTCACAGCTACAACTTGGAATAATTTTTGTTTTATCTTATCTGGGAGAAAAGATTTTCATATATCGTTAACCGATGCGGGTGTTTACATCATTTTCAGTCGATGAAATATTGCTACCAAGGTATGTGAACTGGTTTACCAATTTCAGGAGTTTGTCACTTGATTAGGAGACGGAACCATCTTGATTAAAACACATGAACTTTGTTTCGTTTGAGTTAACGTAGAAATCAACGCCTCCTGCTGCTTGCTTCAGGCAAATCAACAGTATTTTGACTTTAGCAGGTTTACTTGCACGAAGTGCTAGATCATCAGCGTAGTCTCCATCAGTCATAGTTTTTTGCATGATTTCATCAGCTTTTTTTCCTTTTTTAACATGAGAATACTTTATTTCATTAGATATGGAAAAAAAAATCTGAATATGGGCACAGGTAATAAAAAAACATACATAATAGTAGTAATCCTAATCGTAATCCTTAACATCAGGTTTATAAGTCCCAAAAATTCACTCTGAATTGTCCAGAAGGACACACGACATAACCGTAATTGGCGTTGGTTCCCTAAGCTTCTAAGGAGACAATCATCTGAGGGTTGCAGGTTCAATCCTGAATGTAGACGAGTAACAATACAGGAATACTTAACACTCGTCCTTGATTATGGCTAACGGAATCAGAACAGGCCACCCTCGTGGATTCAATAAAGGATGTAGTTCGAAGCTCCGTGTAGGTTCTCGTGTTCGACAAACACCTAAAGAAAGCCGGAAGACATATCAGCCGAAACGTTGTGGAAATAACAATTAAGATGAAGACAATAGACCGAAAACCCTTAATGATAAAAATCACCAAGCTTCGTCTCAGAAATTTAGACAACTAGATATGGAACTAGTTAAGATGTTTCGCTATACAGTATCTTATCTTTTAATCGCAAAGAATGTAAAATAAAAATTTACGTTGATTTGGAATAAGCAGAAGGAAATCTATCGCCTCTTCAAACAAATTATCCTTGTAGAGACTGGGAAGTTAGCATTATCATATTATAAATTAATTTTAACATCTATAAATTTACGTGCTATTTCCAGCTGCAAGAAAATAGCTTCTATGAATTGGTAGTTCGTTTGTTGTTTTAGAACCTAGTGTTCTCTTCCAGTTCGTTATGTCTTTTGAACAATGGGACAGTTCATTTCAATGATTCAATGATATTAAACAATTTATTATCAAACGCAGTTTTACCTGATTGTTTCGACAAAAGGCATTCGGTACAAATCTGGCGGGAAATACTCAAGAAACTGGAATATGCACTTAATAGAACCAATGTTGATTATTATAAAGAATACGATAAATAAAAAAAATCTAAAAACAATCGTCATTCTTTTTTTTTTTCATTTCTTTATATTAAATGCACTTATCAAGTGAAATTATTCGCTTTAATAATAAATCTATTTCTATTATGAACACGCAGGATCTTTTTTTTTTAATCTAAAGAAACAGCTGCCTTAAATATGAACGTTCAATGAACGCGATTCTCTAACCTCAAGACATAAAATAATCCTTGACGAGTTGAAATGGTGTTTGAACCAATGAATCAATCAATCAATTTGGCATTTTCCATTTTTTTCTTTTACAAGTCTTTCCTTAACTTTTGGTAGAATAAAGGTGTGGTATCAGTTTCTTCTGCCTGGTATAAAATTTTCAGCCACTGAATTCAAACATCAATTCCTAACCTAATTCCTCTTCCTCTTTTTTGACTATGTTCTCCAACACTGATTTTGGTGGTTTGAATACACTAACTGTATTCACTGAAAGGGTGTAATACCCCACCCTACAAAAACTGCAACAATGTTGGTGCTCTAGTTCCAGATCTTCATGTAATGTGGAATACCCCACCTCATTGCTATTACTCCCAAATTTACTCTGACCTGGAGTGGTAGTGCTTATTGGTTTCCCAGCTATGTGTCAAATAGATCTATTTAAAAATTATTTTTACTTGATAGATCCGTGAGCAAATTAAAACTTCATGTAAAACAACAACTCAAAAAATATAAATAAAAATATGTAAATATAAATGTACAATGTACGTGATACTCTGATCTCTAGCCATGAAATAATCCAAGTCTGGTTGACATGCCGTTAAAATCAATCAACCAATATTTATTTCTATTTCCATTTCTTCTTTCTAAATATTTCTGGGGTTTGATTATTATCTATTGTTGTTGTTGTTTTATCCAAAGCAATAAGTGCAACTGCCATGAAATGATCTACTCTGATTAAATATTGTCAGCTAAACTATCGAGACAAAAATAAACTCCTGATTTTAAAGCATGTTCACTTAAAAATTTGGCGGAACACAATCTTCCTGCCTTTGTTGTTTTCATGTGACATAGTCTCATATCAAGGAATTATGAATTCTCCAAATCTCACAACCAGTGAACCTGGTGCCTGACTGTGTAGCCGATAATAATTGAATACCACTTCACGTCGTCTCTCTGTTTTTGAGATCGGCCCTGAGTGAAGTTACAATATCAATAATAAAGTGAGTGGTAATTTTCTGTGACTATGTGAGTGATTTTTTTTTTTCATGATCTGAACTGGTCGTCTTTTCTTTATTCCACCTTCCTTTTATTTAGCTTTCTTTGAGCCATGACTTTTTATTATGATATTATCCTTCCTGATGTCGAATATTTACCAACAGCATCCAAAGCCGATGTTCGAATGCCATCCAAGAGGTAAAATGCTTATTTTCAAAGCATACAAATATTTACCCTGTGAAAACACTGTAAAAAATATTCTACCTACATTTTCATTTATTCTCCCTTGTGCTTTAAAAATATATAATTAGTAAATATCATTAAAGTCAATTATTAAACAGTAATTATACATGTGGGCGTCAATTTTCAGTTATTACAATGAGGAACCCAATTAAACAATAGAAGCAAATCTTCGTGTATTCTCTCCGTATATATTCTTCTTGCTCGTCCTTTGTTTCTTCTTCCCCCCTCTCTCTCTTTCACACACACACAAACACACACACACACACACGCACCCATACACAACATAGATTTTTTTTCTCCCTCTCCCTCACTCATGGACACACACACTCTCTCCCTCTCAAACACTTACACACTCACTCTTTCTCTCTCTGTATCTCACAGAAACACACTTGACCTTTCTCTCTCTCTTTCTTCTGACAAACACACACTCTCTCCTTCTCATACACATGTTCACACACACTCTCTCCTCTCACTCAAACACACACACACAGAAACATGATTTCTCTCTCTCTCCTCACAAACACATGCTCTCTCTCCCTCTCACACGCGTACACTTTTTCTCTCCGTCTCACTGTCTCTCTCTCTCTCTCTCTCTCTCTCTCTCTCTCTCTTTATAGAAAGCAACAAGTTACTATAGATCCCGTTCCTCCCCAGACTGGCTCTTCTGTTCCTTCCCAGCGCAATAATTTAAAATATCATACTTAAAGCTTTAATGGCGTCAAATTTTTGTACGCTTTTATTGTTGTTCTGATCATTCAAAAGAAGATCAAATGAATCAGACGAATAATGCAAATGGCGTCAAAGAGAGTGTCAGTGGTGGTGGTAGTGGGAGCGCTCCGCTATACTGAACTGCACTTATTCACACGGCCTCCCCCCTGTGTTAAATTAAAACGGTCGATTCGTATCATTTCAAGGTGAATAATTCAAATGGGTACAGTAAGATAACGGGCATCGTTGCTTAACGATCGCTTCCAAATTACAATGCTGGATTTTTTTTTTCCTTTAATCTGTAGTTTTCTAAAACAAGATTTATTAAAAGAAGCTGAAAGACGAGCAATGATTTTTATTGTGTTTGATATTTTAAAGGAAGCCGCGTGTAGATCAAATGGAGAATAATTCATTACGTAGACCATCAAGAAGATATTAAATGGTTTGGAGAGAGAAATGAACGACTCTTTCGCCAGTATTATTAAAGTGAAGGTTTTATTGCCAGAAATTCTTTTTGCGGAAGTTTAAATTAATATCTATCAATCTATCTATCTATCCACACACACACACACACACACACACACACACACACACACACACACACACACACACACACACACACATATATATATATATATATATATATATATATATATCTGTTCGTATGTATGTATGTATCTTTCTCTCCTACTACCCCACTCTCCCTCTCTCTTACCCCCTTTTCCCCCCTCTCTCTCCCTATATATATATATAAATCTGTTCGTATGTATGTATGTATGTATATATGTATGTATCTTTCTCTCTGTCTCTCTTACTACTTCTAACTCTCAGTCTCCCTCTCTCTTACCCCTTTTCTCTCTTTCCCCCTCTCTCTATCCCTCTCTCTCTCTCTCTCTCTCTCTCCATATATATCTATATATATATATATATATATGTGTGTTATATCAATCCAAGTATGTTATGTATTTTTTACATATCTACCTGTAATGATCTGTTCATATGTATCTGACTTTGTTCCTATCTATGTCTTTTTATATGTAAGTATGGATATGTTTCTTACTCTGTATTTTCTATATATCCACATAACGATCCAGATCAGTTCATATTCATCTAAGTTTGTTCCGATATATGTATTTTTTAAATTACGTTTGTTTGTATGTATGTATGTATGTATGTATGTATGTATGTATGTATGTATGTATGTATGTATCATTTCATTTATATGTATTCTACTATATACACACGCATGGCCCAGCGGTTAGAGTGTTCGCCAATGGCCCGGGAGACCTGAGTTCAATCCCAGGTCGAGTCATACCAAAGACTTTAAAAATGGTACTTGATACCACCTTGCTTAACACTTAGCATTATAAGGTACGGTTCAAGGGTAAAGTGGAGCAATCCTGGGAATGGAGTAGCGCCCTCCTCTACACCTTGGTGTAGTAGCTATCGAAAAGGGAGCCTTCGGGTCACCCTCGACTATGGTCGCTAACTAACTTATATATATATATATATATGTGTGTGTGTGTGTGTGTGTGTGTGTGTTTATGTATGTGTAATTTATAATTTTGTTTATTTAACGGTCTCTCAGTAAATATTTCCATGTATGCTATACGCACACACGTGTATGCACTTAACACATCCGCACTTATGTTTACACATGCAGCATACACCCACCCACACACACATACACACACACACATACATATATATGTATTATAGGATATATATATATATATATATATATATATATATATATATATATATCCTAGCTTATTTATAACTCTCTGTCTCTTCTATTTTAAGGCAAGTCGGCAAGAGCTTGTAAATACACTGACTGCATCACCACAGAGGGGTAAGATACCCACCTCACGAGTGTCCTGGACGTGACATTAAAGAGCACTTGACGGTGATACTCCTGTCCTGGAGCTCTAGACAACGTGCTGTACGCCTTCATTGCCATTGTTTCAGGTCCACTATGTTCCGGAGTGGTATCACCTTTCAATGGATCACATATTACTCTTTAATATTTAACTTGAGTACAAACAAATGACTTGTATTAAATTGACTTGTTTGAAATAAAACTGTTTGATCTTTTAACTGTACATAAATAAATGACTGATGTATAGCTGAATTGTTAGTGTTTTAAGGCAATACTTGAAACCATTTAACTGTACGCCAAGAAAGGATTAAGAGTTAACAGAATTATTATAGAAATAAGGAAAACCATTTAACTGTGTGTTGTATAGTCATATGCAGATTAATGCTGAATCATAACGACGCAATATATAATAACGAGTGAAGACTTCTTTAAAAAATAAACTCTCAATTTATTTGCAAGGTTCGAAAGGGTTGTGTGTGGGAGGGAGTAGGAGACCGAACATAACTGTAACCTATATTGACCTCCACTCTTATGGCCATCGGCGTTGTGTCTTTCTCGTTCTCCTGATGCTCAACCTGAGGCCCGGGGGCCCAGCTCTCTGCTGAGTGCTGGCTTGCTCTACCACATCTTGTCTCTAACTCGTCTGAACTCCAACAGTCTGTCTTCCTGTCTTGACCGAGTTATATAATAGTTCAATATCCACCTTCTTGTTGGGGCCACAATTACACTCATTCAACCCATCCACGGTCAAGGTTATAATTTTGATATTCCTTGACCGGATGCACCTGTTATTTACATACGTGCATTTCCTATTTTGACAGCCCGGACGGGTCGTTGGGCAATATACAACATATGTGCAAAAAAGTGAAATCAAGCTCGTTTAAAATTCATCTACAAAATGTATTTACAAATCATATATTTTATATATTTATATAATGAGAATTTCGACCAGTCCTTTGGCCTTGTGGATAGACTGTTCGCCATTGGGGCGGGAGACCGGCGTTCAAACCTAGGTGGAGGTATAACAAAAAATTTTAAAATGGTACTAGATGCCTTCTTACTTAACACTTAGCATTATAAAGTATGGATCAAGGGTAAAGCTGTGCACTCCAGGAAAAGGAATAGCGTTATCCCCTATACCTCGATGTAGTAACTTATAAAAAGGGAGACTTCTGGTCGCCCTCAACTACGGTCGCCAAATTTACATACCTTATTTATAATGAGTATTTAGCATTAAATAATCTGCAATGGTTGATATTCTACCAAACTCTTCTTTTTTTATTTCTATGTATCCCTATTTTTTCTTCAGTCATCTGTCACTCTATCTCAGTTTTTATCCCTCTTTAAATTAATTGCTTTTGAATCAATTTTTGTTAACGATTTTCTAGTATTTTACTGTCATTTTACAAATGATTATTGTAAAAAAATATGAATTTGATACGTTCACATTTCGAAAAAGTTCACTAATGAAATCAGCTGAATCTTGAAAATGAGTAAATGACAATAAATCATTTCAAAACGTTTTTCCTGTGGTCATTGATAAGTTTGTTTTTTTCTTTTAAACTTTTGGAGGATCAGAATTGAATCAATATCTGCATTCAAGCTCAAAGTTAGTTTTAACATTTTTAGGCTGTTGACTTATCCCTTAAATAAATCTTGTAAATAAATAATCATTACTTGAAATGGTTTGTAGCGTAAATTTTAATTACATACACAAAATTCGCGCCCACATTTTTAAACCAACCAATAAAGGAAACAATTTACAATATTCTAGAAAAAAAAAGGATCAAAACCACATACACAAAATTCTTTTCCACATATTTTAAAACTAATCAAGTATTCTCCTCAAAAAAGCATTCATACCCGTTTTGATCCACTTATGGGTTATAAAAGAAAGCAATGAACGATTTCTATCGATCGCCGCTACTGAAAGAAAGAAGCCACGCTTCTGAACTGTTCCCTTACTCCACCAAAACCTGAGAGGGGAAACGCTGTCAAGCAAAGACATATTGCGTATTCTTCTTCCACCAAAGAAAAAAAAAAAAAGGAATTTACTACTACAGAAATTAAACACTGAACAAGCAAGCGAAAACAACAACAACAACACAACAACAACAACGACATTTTAAGTTTATATATTATTCAATCTGAATAATAAACCATTATTTTAAAGTTATTCAGGTTTTGTTTTGTGAGGAAAATTATTTTCAAGGAACACGTACGACCTCAAAATTTTGTTTTATACGTCCGACACATCTCACAACATCCCCAACAGGTTCACTGTTTAATGCTTTAAACATGTATGACTAATACTTCTGATTAAGCGTTATTTTAGAATAAATCGTACTCCCAATATTTTTTGTGACCACAGTATATTAAAGCAAACAGGCAAATAGTTTAAAAATTGAAAATAAAGAAAAGAGAATGAAAAAATGATCTAAAGTTTTATGAAATGTTGGATCAATGTAAAGAAAACATATGTTGAGAATAATTAAATATTTTTAAAACAAGCAAGAATTTGATTTAAAAAGATAAAAATTATTTGGGAGAAACTAATATTCAACCATGACTTTCTTATCAAATAGCAGAACTGACATAGAGCAATGCAGCTTTCAAGAATTCATTAACCTATATATATATATATGTATATATCATCATGTCGTGCCGCCAGCAAAGATATCCCTGACTCTCTCTCGCCATTCCTCCCTATTGTTCATCGTTTCTGGCAGATCTTCAGGGATACACCCCGTATCCTCACAGAGCTGCTGTATGTATTTTAGAGCTGGTCGGCCTGCTTTTGTTCAGCCATAGGAGAACATCACTTATGAGCTCGTCCCTGCTTCTGCAGCAGTGTCCTGCATGTCTGGTTCGTCTAACTTTGATAGTTTTCGTAATGGGAGGTCGGTGACCGT
Source organism: Sepioteuthis lessoniana (assembly GCA_963585895.1). NCBI lineage: Eukaryota > Metazoa > Mollusca > Cephalopoda > Myopsida > Loliginidae > Sepioteuthis > Sepioteuthis lessoniana. The sequence continues at coordinate 86,666,753 of OY757927.1, forward strand.
ACATTTGGGGCTTTGTGGTGTGTTGCCTCCAGAACTTGTGCAAAATTGCTCGCAGCATTTTTGTATAATTGCCGTCAAGCTTTTTGTCCAACAGTTTAGTAAGCGTCCATGTAGTGCATCCATATGGTAGTATCGACACGACCGCTGCTTGGAAGAAAGTGAGTTTCATTTCATCGGTCAAGTCTGATTTCCATATGATCGATAGCTCATCGGTAGCTGTCCATGCCTTTGTTAGCCGCGTGTCGATGTCTGCCTCGTTTAGGTAAGTGAACTTGTCTACAAGTTTCAGAGAGCTACCGCCTAGTATGTAAATGTCACCTGTTTGATTAAAGCACATGTATTCCGTTTTGTGTGCATTTACATGGAGGCCAATGCCTACGGCAGCTCGTTCCAGACAATGCAGTAGTGTTTCAGCTTGGGCGGGTGTATTTGCCAGAATCGCTATGTCATCGGCGTAGTCGGCGTTGGTAATGTTTTTGCGGGGTACCTTCTGCTTCTTTTCTTTGTCAGCTCGAAACCGTTTTCTTTGATTTTATCAATCGATGTTCTAAGCACGTAGTCTAGACAGATGATAAAAAGGTATTGGGCTAGTCTGTCCCCTTGCAGCATTCCTGCTATTATGTCGAAGTACTCTGTGTCTCCATCTGGAGAACGTAATTTCATTTTGGTGTTTCTATAGAGAATCGTTATTGCTGCGACAGCCTCTTTTGGTATGCCGTATGCTAGTTGAATTTGTTCCATCTTCCGTCTGTGAATGGAATCAAAACCTTGGTGAAATCAACAAATAGTATTGTCGCCTGTAGTTTTTTTGCCCGTACGCCTTCAAGGATTCTATATATCACAACAGTTTATGGTTGTCACTATGTCATTTGGTGGGTTAGTGGTAGACCAAATGCGGTATAATTTAGAGATTGCTCAATATCTGTGATTGACCTATTATATAATATAATGATAAATGAATATATATATATATTACTTTTATTATATATTTAATAGCATGGATGCTTATCTGCGATCACTTTTTCTGTCTAATTATTGCCGTGTAAAGACAGCATGAAACCAGTGATCGCAGATAAGTATCCATGCTTCTAAAAATATACATATATAAACTAACATATATTTTTACTAATTACATATATATATATATATATATATGTGTGTGTGTGTGTGTGTGTGTGTGTGTGTGTGTGTGTGTTAAAATGAAAGATTCTAATGAAACTGACACTTTTAACTCAAACACTTATCTCAAATTTTGATGTGTTATATTTCGCTAGGCTTTATTTCATCTCGAACATCTTCAGACAGAGACCGTTTTCTTATTTTTTCTATTTAAAAGCATGTGAGGAGAAATGATAAAATGGTGGAGCGGGTATAGTTGTATCTGGAAAAGTGGGAGGGATTTAAAGTCAAATGTATCAGGCTTCGTTAAAGGTATTTTGTTTTAAAAGTGGAGATGGATTTTCGGGAGCTGATAAGAAAAAGTAGTGAAAGGGGGATTCAGCCTATTTTGTTTCATGGGAAGATATTGACTATATTTATCTATATTGTTGAGTCTAGGTTGTAATTGGGGTGTGGAAGTGCTAAGGGGTAAAGTAATAAGGAAAAAGAAAGGATTCTCAAAAGTATGGTGGCACAGAGTGGAAAAATGTTTTGCTTGCGTTTGTGTTTTTGTTTCTATTCCTTCTATCAGTTTTCTATTTTGATTTTGTTTTCGTTTAGTATGATGCTCGCTAGATATTGTGAGATTTGGTAAAAACCTGGACGTTGTTTTATATCGTTTGTTTCGGAAATGACCGCAGATTCTTATTGTCTCCAGGATGTATTGCTGTATGGGTTTGATAAGAGTGGCTTGGGAAAAATTGAATGATTTTGAGCTCTAACGTGTAGGAGAAAAAGGCTTTTCGATCGTCATTTGTTTTGATTGATCGTTTCTATTCGTAGATTATTTTGTATAGATTGTGTTGGGTTTCGCCGATGTAATGTTTGTTGGTATCTTTGCATGGAGTGGCGTATATGCCTTCATGAGTGATGGCTTCATTGTTGGTCATTTTTGTGAGGTTTGTGAGGTTTTTAAAGGTTTTTGATGTGGTTTGTATGACTGATATTCCTAACTTGGTTGGTTTGTCACAAAGTGATATGTTATTTGTGTTAGTGGGTATAGAGATTGATCCATGGGTGATGGTGTTGGGTTTATTTGGTTTATTTGATGAGTGTATCTTTAGAGCTTTTTTCAGCATTTAATATGAAAAAAAGTTGTTATATTAAGCTTTTGGTTCCTCACTAAGGTATTGTGAGCTACTTATTCTGAGAGCTCTTAGGTAAAAGCCTATTATGAGTCCTGTTTTGATTTTGATGTTGTGGTGGGAGTAGAAATGTATGTAATCGTTTTTGATTGTGGGTTTGAGGAGGACTTTAAAAAGTTAAACTGCTATGAGATTTAATAATTAGGATGCCCAGGTATGATGTTATTAGATTATTTTTCATAGGTGAAGTTGATGGAGGGTTCAACATTATTTAGTTTTTCTGCAATCTCTTCAGTTTTGATATTTTGGAGAAGGAAAATAAGTATATCGTTGATATTTCTGAAATATATGATGTTGCTTGGTAGTCTGTATTTAAAAGGGTCGGATTCTAAAAATGATAGAAATACACAGACTAATACTCCGCTAAATGTAATTCACATTGGGAGGCCATATTCTTTTTGTAAATTTGTGTTAAATTTGAAGTAGGTCATGTTTGTTATGTGTTTGCAGATGTTGAATAGGGTGCTTATGGGGAGGGTTGAGTCAAATTTAATCTTTCTTAAGTAAATAGCAAGAAGGTTGAGGTATTTTTGATGGGTATGTTTGTGGAGAGAGAATTTATGTCTAAACTGTTCATAGTTTTATTTTGTAGGTTTATGTCCTTTATTTTATTAAGTATGTCTCCAGAATTTTTGAAGTCTGCAGGGCTGATTGTGCCGAATGGGGAGGTTAATATTTTGCCAATGGCGCGAGCTATTTTGTGTGTGGCGCTACCGTTGCTGAAGTTAATAAGTCGTAGGGAGTAATTGGTTTGTGGATTTTGGGTTGACCATATAATTTTAGGATTGTCGGGTGATGTTCGATGAGGGATGTCCCGATTTTTTTGTTGTTTATTAGTTTTTTAAATAGTTTGTTGAAGGAGGTAATGTTTTTGTTGATGGTGGTTAGGTTAGATATCTCATAAGTGTTCGTGTCTTAAATAAGTAAATTAATTTTGTCGACGTACCTCTGTTTCTGCATGATTAAAATGCCACCACTTTTGACTGCAGAGGAGATGATGGTGTTCAGGTTTTGGATTAGGTTTTGACAATGCTTGTAAATACCTTTTGGGAAGTGATGATTCATTTGATTGTGAGATTGCGGTGAAGATGATTCCTTGGGTGAAACATTTGGAAAAGTCTGTGCCACAGTTTCGGTAGTTGTCCTTCATGGTGTTTGTGGTAATGTTTTGTATATGCCTGATGGAAATTTTAGTCTTAGGTTGAAGGTTATAATTTCGGTGGTGATGAATTGAAAGTTGGTTCTGTTTAGGACCATTCAAGGCGTCCGATGTGTTTCAATTTATATTCGTCCAGGAGTCGGGTGAGTTTGTTGCATAGTTTGTGAGTTGGATATGGTGAAAATTTTTATCATCCAGTGGATGTTTTGGAAGATTCTATCCGTGAAGTTGTGGTGTTTTTGTAGTTCGAGGGACATTTGGTTGGCTTCGTGAAATAGTGTTGTGGCTTCATGGTTTAGAAGGGTTTTAGATGCTTCTAAGTATTCTTGTATGCGGCGTGGAAAAATGTGATGTAAGAGTCTGTATGATTTTATGGTGCATTTAGGTATTATCTTCTACTCAATGCTTTTTTTTAGAAAGAAAATCATGTTCTAGTGAGCTGCGATAATGTGTGTTTTGTATTTTCGCAGTTTTTTGTAAAAAGTGCGATTATCCATTCCAACAGTACGTTGAAATGCTAAACTGTAGTGAATAACACAGTTTGAAAGAAATATGTAGAAAACTGGATAAATCAAACAGTTAACTCAAATTTAGATTTCGTTCGGCTTTATTTCATCTTGAACGTCTTCAGGCAGAGACTGTTTTCTGAGTTTTTTTATTTAAAAGTACGTGAGGAGAAATGATAAGATAGTGGAAGGGTTAAAGTTGTTGTAGGAAAGATAGGAAGGATTTAAAGTCAAATGTATCAGATTTCATTTAAGCTTTTTTGTCTTAAATGTGTGCACCATAAAATTATACAAACTCTGGCATCACATTTTTCCTCGCTACTTGAAATGAAAATTAAACGCCCCCCCACCAAAAAAAAAGGATAAAAGAAACAGAGAAAGCCTCAGAGGAAGAACTTGTGGTCTACTTATCCACACTCCCAGAAGAAGAAAGAACAAACACCAACAGAAGTGCCCATGGAAATGCAAGTTACTCTTAAAAGAAAAGACAACAGTGATGGGACAGCAAAAAGATTTTGAAAGAAAATAGAATCCCCGCCTGTTTCCCAATAAGAAAATATCGCAGACACCACAACCACCAAAACCACCCAACCTCTTGACGTATCTGCACAGCCAATCAATATCACATTCACTATTGCCCTCCTAGACATTTCCGCCAAAACTGTCCCGCTACTTCCCGGAAAACAGTGGACAAACTCTTAAAACTATTGACCTACAATGCGCTGTCAGCTTTGCCAGACTATTATAAACATTCACACACCTACGCCCAACGTCGAAATAAACTCAAAGGCCTCCGAAGACCCTCAAGAAGTGGTTTTATGTTATTCCGGGATTGATGACCCTAAACACAACTTTCAGGTCCAGAAGGCATGAAGGCCACTCATCAACAGCGAGCCGGCTGTCATAAGGCGCAGGTCTCTACGTACACTGATGGAAGCGCAATCATTGTGTCTCGCCTTTCTGGCATGGAGACTGTGAAGAAGGCATTTGTGAGGTATCTGGACCTTTGTTCTCAAACGACGGACCCATCCACATCCTCAGGGTGGGGTTCTGTCCCAGCCTCCAATTGGAGCATAATTGGTCGAAAGTGCTGGCAAAAGTAAAAGTACATGTGGGTACCCGGCTTCGAAGGCGATTGTCCTTAAACGGCAGGGTGGAGGTGTGCGCCATGTACATTTTCCATTTTATCCTTTACCGGTTATCTGTACTTCCTCTGCCTGAGGGCTCTCGGTGGGAGCTGATTTGGCAAGACCGAGAGCAGAAAGTCCGCAGACAGGTCAGTTATCAATGTCCACACAATGGGGCTTAGGAATGCCCAATCTGGAGAGTTAATTACTCACTGAAATATTGGCTTACCTGCATTGATCTTTGACGGGGGATGCAGTATGGACATGCAAGATTGAGATAGCTTTTCCCAAACACATCTAACCACGCAGCTGAAGGTTGTCGTATGCTTAAGGGTAAAGCATTATTTCTCACCGAGGGCCATAAGGCTCTTCGTAAACTTTCTCGGTCCAGTAACCTTTCTCAGTCTCAAAAGGAGCTGTATCAGGAGTGAGTGGTGGGTAGAGTTTTGGATCCACTCGCAGAGCTACACGGCTGGTCACTAGAGGACATTCGCTCCCAATGAAATTGGGCACCATGTTCGAGTTTCTTGAATAATCCTGAGCTCGCTCGCCTGGTAGCTTAATCAGAATTCGCTGCCCCTTCACGTCTGGGCTTTCAAACTGGGCTTGCTAGTACAGTGCTTAGTATAATTTTCGCCGTCGTTTAATTGTTAATATCAATGATCCCTCCCCCTTTCTTTTTCATCCACTTTCCTAGCGCCACTTTTTAGGATCGTGGACCCTCATCTTAATAATCAATGTCATCTATCCTTATCCGTAGCACCTCCCATTGTTTTTTTTGTTTTTTTTGTTTTTATTTGTTTTATTTTTGTCAGATTAGTGTAGCTTTGAAGGGATCACCCGTCTTGTTTCTGGTCTTAAAATACCGGAAAATAGTCGGGCTTCCAACCTTAGTTGGATGAATGGCGGGTAACCAAATAGATTTTTCTCTTTAATTTTCAACTTTTTGTTTAGAGGGTGTTACTTTTTTCACATCCACTTGTTAAATTACCATTTATTATTAATCATTGTACGTAAAACATAAATGATTTCATTTCAGAGTTTTAAGTAGGTTTTCACAGAGAGATTGTGGTATTTTGGTGAATCCGATGTGCATGACGAAGTATGGATGAGTTATTGTATAGTATGAATGGGTCGGGCGAATATGGCTAGCAAGGGCCTCTTAGTCAGCCGAAGACTGCTTCTTCCCCTCAACATTTAAAGCTTAGGAATTTATGTTCCGTAAACCCAATTCATTATGTAATTCATTGAATTTACTAATAAAGTTGACTTATTTTCTATACTGACCAAATCACACTCTTCATTCCATTAAAAACTATTGGAGACTGTTTGTATTTTGTTCAGCTGACCGTCTCTCTGTAAAGAGAGGAAATGTCTGCTAGGGTTTAATATTATTTTGATATAGTCTTCAATACCTTATTCTTTACTCAATATTATTTCACTTTGTTTTTTTTTTTGTTTTTTTTTTAACACTATTGTATCCTCGATTTGGTTCTGTTGAGCGAAGATTGACACCGGTTAGCTAGCCTGTCACCGTTTATGCTTTTACTCTCATTATTAATAAAACTTTGTGTCTTATCGGAATTATTAAATCTTGTACAGTGAAAAACATAAATATATATTCGGAGAGAAAAAGAGAAACAGGCACAGAGAGAGATAGAGAGAGAGAGAGAGAGTAAAATAATTAGAAACTCAGGTTGATTGTTTTAACAGTGAGTGGTTTCCTTGAGGGATATACTGGTCGATCAAAGGTCGGTGAAAAAGAAAGGAACGCACATGAGAAAGAGAATCGAGGGAAGCAAAAAGACAGAGTGAGAGAAAGGTTACAAGAGAGAAGTAATTGAGAATGTGAACTGGAGGTTCCTCCTAATCTAGGTCGGGAGAGCCGGAGAAGCTTAATTCAAAAAATGAAATGTAAAAGCAAAAAATCGGCCACTGGCTGTGATTGGCTAAAGAGGCCCAAGTAGAGGAGCTGTGAGAGTGGACGTAGGTTAGAAAACAGGAAAAAACCATTGAACACTAAATGTGATGAAGTGAACACAGCCGAAAATTACGGCCAGAAAAGCTGGGAAGACGGGGCCAACAAGCAAACACGTGCGAGGATCACAACAACAAAAAAAAGATTATACTAAGGTCTGTGTCTGCTCTCTCTCTCTCTCTCTCTCTCTCTCTCTCCCCCTCTCCCCCTCTCTCTCATCAAGGCGTTTCATTTTTCTATGTCTTGCTAAAACGGTCGATTCATTTTCAAACTCAGTATCTCTGTTCTCGATGACTACTAGGAGGTGTAGTGGTTAATTGACATTTGTATTAGCGAAGCAAGACAGTGTTTTGTGTTCGTCACCTTTTTCACCGTGAGGTTACAATGGGGGTCCGACTGAAACTTAAAGCGTGGCGCTGTACTTAAAGACCTGTTAGGCAGTCATGCAAATGTATATTTAGTGCTTTAGCGCTCCAAGTGTCTTCTAAGAACCATGGTGGTGCAAGCGTCTATTGGGTGTCGTAGTAGTACAGACATCCGTTTTGAAAACTAGCGTTACATGACAAATGAGAGAAAGTGTAGTTTAGTTCATTTGAAAGATCCTATATAATTCTGAAAAGGGAAATAACATACATACACTTTAGGGAATAATTAGCAGCTTCATTCTAATTGCTCTCCAGAGAATGGAACGTCATAAAACTAAGTGTAACTTTGAAAATGTCATTTACTCTTTAAATACTGATTGCAATATTTCTCAACTACGTTATTGAATAGCGATATATGTCATAATTTTAAATATGTTTTCAAATATGTTTTTGATATGTTTCTATATTTGTTGTTTCCAGTTATATTTGAAATATTTATTCTGTTGAATGTGTCCACCATAGTAATTATTGGCTGATATATTTCGTTCATATTTTAATTTCATATATATATATATATATATATATAAAGTCAAAATATTGGGCAATAATTAAAAACGAATGTTCAAAACTTAAAATCTCTAAGGGTCCAGTAACTGCTGCTAGTTTCACGCTTCAAGTTGACCATCTGGTGCTAGACGCTTTTAATGGCTTTGATTTTAGCGATTTTCAAAATTTAAATACTCTTTTTTAATTGTGGCCCAATATTTTTACTGCAATTTGGAGCAATCATAAACATTGAGCACTAATATAAAAACAACAGGCTTTTTAAAAAATATTACTTTATTTAATGCTACTTCAAAAACTAAAACAACTAATAATAAGTATAATAAAAATAATAGTAGAGAGTTCAACCTGTAAATTGTCATTTAAGTTACGAAAAAATAAGAATAACGCAGACATCTCACTTTATCTGATATATCAATGCAAACTGCAGCATGAAAATATTTGGAAATTGTATAGATTAGATTTACTAAAATAAATTCCAATTTGTTTTCAACCATGACCTCTAGACGACTTCGGAATATTTTGCAAGCCATAACGACAGTCTCCTTGATAGCAATGATAAATGTTGCCATTATCCTTGCCTTAAGTTCATCTTTAGTGTTGCACAGACCTTTTTTAGTCTCTCCCTCAGGCGCAACCCGCTCATAATAATCAAGAGCTTGAAATTGAGGGATTTAAGCAGCCAGATGTTAAAGAATGATATGGTCTCAGAAATTTTCTGATGGTCAACACTAGGTCTTCCATCTTGTGTGGCATGTCGAAGAGTCTTATTCGAAGACGTATTTTCTTTTCAGAATAACCTTCGTGATCAAGGTAAGCACTACCTGCTCCAAGGCGATTTAGGAAGGTAAATGGAGGGATAATGTCACTATCATTAGTAACCAATCAAAACATGATGTTGACTGGATACTTGTTTTCATCAATATAAGTAAATCTTGTTGAGACAGGACAAGCCAACAGTTGTTCTATGAGGTCACTATCTGATCCTGGCAAAATATTTTTTCATATGAAGAAAAGCCAAAGCAGGTTAGGTTAGAGGGATGCTTCAATTTTGTTGGAAAAGTTTTCTGCGTGGTCTATCCTCTAGTTCTTTTTTCATGGGCTGTGATATAAAATATGTCTTTTTTCACCTTGTATGATAAATACCAAATGTTTTCATGCACTACCTGCCTATTAAAAACACAAACACTGACATGTTCTTGGCTATGGACCTGATTGACTTGATGGTATTGTTAGTAATCATTGCTTGTGTTTCACACACAAAAAAAAAAACATTTGGGAGTTCATTTTCTTTCCTAGCGATCAAAGTGAGCCTTCTGAGCTGCCGTATCTTCATAATCATGATTGTACTCATCAAAATCTTTGCAAATCGTTGGTACTGTCAAACACCCGGCAATCTTCGAATTGAATTTTTATTGAGTTTATTTGCTTAATGACACATCAACCTTTTTAGGTTATTTAATGCTTGAACCATCCTTTTTGAGTACTAGTTGTGCTATTTAACTCCTTGCTGAGCCTTCGTACCGACGTGTATACCAAGATGTATTCCATGCCATTAGGATATTTTCCGGTGGGTGAATTGCGTCATGTTGTTGCTTTTGTCATAGTGCCCAAAAACGTGTCAAAACAGACAATGCCCATGCGTGAAATAAATAATTGTAATATTCATCTGCGATGAACCCAGATACATCCATCCGTAGATAAAGTCAACAAAATGATTCCGGAAACAAGCATTGCATGGATGAGAGGTATGGCCAATGAAAGGTAAGCATAGCGTGGGTGTGGGCCGTGACCAATGAGGGCCAAGCGTTGCATGTGGTCGCGTGGGAGTTATAAGATTATATAAAGTCGCTATTTTGTGGCTGAAGCAGATTCCGCCAGCAGTTTCAACTTCCGACGGCCTCTCCGTGCGAGCAAACTCTCTCTTTCAATCACTCTACTGCACCACACAAGCGTCATCGTCGATGAATAAAGATATGACTATATTTTTTATATGTATGTGTTCCTCGTTGCTGTTACGAACCAGCGGTAGTATACTTCATAAACAGCATGTATTTTAATCCGATAAAGGAATTGATATAGTGGAAGATCCTGACCCCACCCCACCCCCGAGAATGGATTACTCAGTCTATAAAAGACGCTAGCAAGCGGTAACCAATGGAAGAGTAACCTAATCTGTATACTCCGTCATTCAAGATACGTTCGAGTGTCAATATCTGATTTGTTACATTGTATCTTTGTACAATAAACCTGTTATAAGTTACTCAATGTGTTGAGTCTAATTTCATCTGATTAATTTATACTAATTATATTCCCCCAAAGATATATCAGGAATCAATATCAAATAATTATTTTAGTTATTTAGACACCAATATCAAATAGATGGGGTTTCAATTGTTTAAGCAATGGTAGATACTCCGACAAGTAAGTAACAATTTATAACGTACCCAGAACCAGCAAGAGGACAACTCTGTAAATCGAACATTAAATGTTGAACCGCATTTGTTTTGGCATTCTGAACAGAATTTATACGAAAACCGACATCACTAATTTCTTTGAAGTAAAAAAAAAATAACATTTCCCGACAAACAGAAGAGCAAAACTTCGATTATCACCTTTAATCTGATTTGGTTCATCTTCTGTCGTGATCTGAAAGTTCAAAAATTTGTCACGTCTTTAACGAAAGGATAGCTGCAATATGATTATATTCGTGGTACTCCCTTTTATCAGCACGACTTGTGTGTATGTGTAGATGTGGGTATGGGTGACACTGATATGTGTCGTCTTTAATTTTAAATCTTTTATTGAGAAAAACAAACTGCAAAACATTCTGAATTAATGAGATGACGATTTTCCTGGGGGAGACAGAGAGTCGAATTAGGCAAATAATAGTTTGAAAAATGTTTATCAGCTTGAAACTTGGATTTCCAGAGACGAGTAATTCTTGTATTTTTTTTTTGTTTGCTTGTTTGTTTTTTTTGTCTTTTTTTTTTCTCTTCCTTTTTTTATACAATACAAACTTCAAACATTTGATTGTGTTTTTTTTAACTGTCAACTTTATGAAATAAAACATTTTAACAGAATGTTCGATTGTTGTTTTAGGCAACAAGAAGAGGCTATATGCGTGGAAATTTATTACAATTTCCAACACCATATCTCTCTCAGTCTCTTTCTCTTTCTCTCTCTCTAACTCTCTTTCTCTCTCTCTCTCTCTCTCTCTCTCTCTCTCTCTGGCTTTCTATCTATCTGTCTGCCTATCTGTCTCTATATCTCTCAGTCTTTTTAACTGTCTGTCTGTTTCTTGGTCTCTCTCTCTCTCCCGTTTCTCTGTATATATATATATATATATATATATATATATATATATGCACATGCTCTCTTGGTGTTATGGGTCTCATCCTAGGTAATGAGCACAATGAACCAACAACTTAAACTTCAAGCACTGGAATTGTTTTGTTTTTTTTAATTTAATGTTAATATATGAAATAAAACATTTAAAAAATGTTTGACTAATTTTCAGCAACAAGTGAAAAGAAGGTTATATGCGTTGAAATATTATTCTGTCCCCACCCACTCTCTCTATCTCTCTCTATATCTCTTTTTATCCTTATGTCCCTCTCTCTCTCTTTCTCTCAGGCTCTATCTCTCTCTCTTTATGTATATATATATATATATATATACCTTCATTTAATGGTTATCGTAGTAGGAAAAGGGCACGGTGACCCTAGTAAAAATTGAAGAAGCTGTTATCATTTCTCGTCGCGTAAATAATCTTGGGAAAGGTTAAAAAAAAAACTGAATAGTGTACCTCTAGCTATGAATAAATAGCAAGAGAACCTGTGCTCATTAATGTCAGTTTGGCAACTGGTTTAGGAGAACAGATTTTTTCGTTCCAATCTGTAAAACTATTTAAAATTTGGTCATGTAGATTTTTCTGTAAATGCACACACACACACACACACACACACACTAATCGGGCTGAAAGAAGGGAGTTCCATGATTCTCTCTCCCTCTCTCTCTCTCTCTCTCTTCTATCATCTGTCAATCCTGCAAGGTTCTCTAGACGGCATCCAGTGTCAGTACTGAGCTGATGTATTTAAGTTTATGCTGGGTGACAAATACTGGCGCGTCCATCTCTTTCCTGCTATTTATTGATAGATGGAGGGAGACCATTTGGTTTTATACCTTTCCCAAGAATATTTACTTGATGTGAAATGTCACTTTTATATGATCATAACCGCGTTTATAATTTCGTACTTACTTCCCAGCAGTACTCAGCAGGTCTTGTACTTCCTATTAGGATGGTTTCTGAGATAGGCAGTAAGAAGACGCACAGCTGCTATTTTGTATGGTGTTGATTCCAGTATTTGTTCAAAACAGCAAATCGATGTCATGTGTAAGTCTTATGAAGCATTTTTCCATGTTTCGCTAACTTTAGAGTAGTAAACCCATATAGTAATATACACTTAACCACAACTTCGAAGAAGTCCCGTTTTATTTTATCAATTTCTATAATTAAAGAAAGAGATGGTGCACAATCAGTGGTAGAGTATATATGAGGGGCATACGATGAGTTTCCAGACTTTTTTCGTATGGACACTTTTATTGATAGTACACACTCGAAACTCTAGTCCCCTTCGAAGTAATCTTCTCCGGCTGCAATGCACTTGTTGTATTGTTCCACTAACTTCTGGAAGGCCCCATGGAAGTCCTCTTGTGAGAGCCTATCAATGACCTTTGTCACAGCCTCTTTCATCTACTCAATTGTCTGCTTATTCCACTGATGAGATTGTATTCGGTTCTTGCAGTTCAATTTTTGTGATTTTTTATTACATTTCTGTGCTTTCAATTTAATCAAACTTATTAACAGTGAACAATCTATTCGAATGATGGAAAAAATATGATCCCGTTTGCTCTGTCATTTTATCATCAGGTATTTGTCATGAAGAATAATATACACTTTCATGTTAATTGGGTACATAAATACAAGGGAAAAATTATATACGAAAGTCGTCCAAATGGTTTTTAAGCCAAAGTCAGATTTTTTATTTGCTGCACTCCATTAATCTATTCATGAGCCTCAAAAGCACAGAATTTAAGACAGAAATCTGAATTAGTATTTTTAGTTTCATAAAAAAATGGTTGTGTATTGACACTACAAAAGGGTTGAAATACACCTTTTCTTTCTGGGTAGGGCTAAGAACCTTTTGAACGATAATCTTCTATGTTGGAAAAATTGGCATAATCATTTCGATTCTCGATTTTGGGTTTCGTTTTGTCTAAGAGGAAATTACTGAAGATCTGTGTAACCATCTACAATTTTCAAATTGTAAACATAATAATAAATATTTGGGTCTTATCTTTGCTAGATTTCACCATTCCAATTCACTCCACTGAATAAAATCAAAAGCCTCACACACACACACGCACGCACGAACACACATGGATACACACACACACACACACACACAAACACATACACACACATATATATATATATATATATATATATATATATATGTATATATACGAGGTGCGTATGATAAGTTTCCAGACTTTTTTCGCATGGGCACTTTTATTGATAGTCCCCTTCGACGTAATCTCCTCCGGCTGCAATGCACTTGTTGTACCATTCCAACAACTTCTGAAAGGCCCCATGGAATCCTCTTGTGTGAGCCTGTCAATGACCTTCGTCATAGCCTCTTTCATCTCCTCAATTGTCTCATGACGACAGCCTCTGAGCTTAGGGAATAACCAAAAGTTACAGGGAGCAAGCTCTGGACTATAGGGACAGTGAGGAACTGTGTTGATGCCCATCTTGCCCAAAAAGTCTGTGACAAGGATGGAGTTGTTGACTGGTGTATTGTACTGGTGGAAATGCCACCGACCCGATTTGAAGACTGCTGGCCTCTTCCGACAGAATCTCTTCCTGAAATCCTTTAAAACCTCAACATAGTAAGCCTAACCGTTACCTGAACCCTTTGGCCAATCAACTCTGGTGTATTGACTTATTTACTCCTCCCACACCTCTCATCATCACTCATAGACTCCCTGCCTTCCTTGAATCTCTTATGTCACTCAAAAACTGATGCTCGATTCATTCAAGATGGTCGAAAAGCAATCTGAAGCATTCCACACGTTTCTGTGGCATTTTTCCTAGTTTAAAACAGAATTTTATTGCATATTGTTCTTCTTCAGTGTCAGATTGAATTTTTGAAATTCACCAGCTGTGACAATCAGGCTTTAGTAGGGTGCATTCCAATTCCTACTGTAGCTGTTCATTTGAATCTAAAATCATAAAATTGGTCAGTCATCTTATAAGTTGTATAGCAATAACATACTCAAGAGTCTGCGACAATTTTAAATGCCTGTACGAAAAAAGTCTGGAAACTTATTGTATGCGCCTCGTATGTTGTAGAAAAATAGTTATATGACTTAATTGAACTCCGATCACTATTTTTTTTTTTAATTTGGTGAAAAGTCTACTGAAAACAGAAATTACAAAATCTTTTCTTGAAGCAAATATAATATTAGTCAGAACATAAATATTTTTTATTGAGATTGTTCAAATTTGAGTATACTGTTTTACAGTAGTTGTTTGCTTAAAATAACGGGACATATTTAGTTTATGTAACGTTTCTTTGAGTAATTGATTAAATGTTTTGCGAGATATTAACTATATGACGCTTATATTAATTTGGGAGTAAAATAAAACAATTAGCAAGCGAATAATTATTTGTAACCTTAGCAGTAACAAATTTATGTAAAAACTCAGGAATTTGATCAGTTTAAGAAAAAAGAATGATGTTGAAATAAAATGTATTCTAGAAAAAAATCTAACGTTAAATTTTTACTCAAAAGAAATAAACTAAAAGTTTGAGCAAGTTTCATACAGAATAAATATTTATTTGTACATTTTTTTCAAGAAGAGGAATTATATTGTGAATTTAATTACTCCAAGTTAAAAATCTGGTGAACACTTGCATGCGACATACAGAAGCACTGGACAGCTGTTTCGACCTTATTAGGTCTCATCAGCAGTTTATACCGTCATCTCCAGAACTGGAGATAGGACCAGCGATGACAGAATGCAGAGCCAAAACTCTACCATTGAGCCACAACCCACATCATAAGCAGGAATTATATTGTGAATTGAATTATATTTTTAATTCAATACACAATATATATCTATATCTTTACTCTTTGATATTATAATAATTACGCTGATGTGCATTTCCAATCCTCCAGGGAATACGTGGCTCTGGAGGTGACTGTGTCCTCTGTAAAGAGTACGGATGTAACTTGCAAAATACATTCAGGTCAATTGGCTGCTCAATTACCATGACTAGTTAATTTGGTATCAGTGGTAGAGTTTTCTGTCACTGGTTCGATCTCTAGTATGAAAGGTCACGATATGCACTGCTGATGAGACCTAAGGTCAAAACAACTGACAAAAGTGTCTGTATGTCACGCGCGAGTGTTTACCGGATTTTTGGTCATAGTAATTCAAATATTTATTTCTTTACGTATTAATACAATTTCAGTAGGCTCCAAATATCTTAAACACAGTTGATGACTTATCCATGATTTTAATTGACAAAAATTTGTATTTTGAAGATCTTGGAAAGGAACGATTTCTCATTTTTATTGTGGGTTTTGATTGTTCATATTGTTCGCAGTAATTCAAATATTGTCGTCTCCGAAGTATTTCAAAATTTAAAATTTAACTCAACAGCGCTGATTGGTTGATAAAAGCAAAGATACAAATACACAAATACAAATTGCAGTTCCTGGAGCCTAATTTTTCCACTGATAATGACACTTTGTTTTCAGTAGGGAAATCAACTGAGTTCCCATTTACATATATCTAAGTTAAGATAACATAATCACAGATCAAATGGCACATGAAGACCGTTAATTTTCCACCTATGTCTATCATCACTGTGGGACATGGTCTGTTTTGTGCTGTGGACAGAAACTGACCATCACCAAATTCTTTCATTGAGTCTACACTATCTTCATCATATTCTAGTAGGCAGAATGATCCAGTCTAAGGAAAATTATTAAAAATGAAACATTTTTCTTTTAATTTTTCAGTTGAAACATCGAAATATATTATCGATCGATATTTTGTTTCCATTTGTTTTATATTTCTTTAACAAAACTTTCCAAAAGTTGTTCTGCTTCCCTTGGTAAATAACAAATATTAAAAATATGTATAATTTAGGTAAGTCTCGATTTTTTTTAGTGGGGTATTTATGTGACAGCCTTGACGATTAAGACACGAATCGTCTCTGGCTAATTACATAAAATCTAAACATATAGTTATACTTTATTCATAACGAAAGCCTTTTTAATCGACCCTTTTTACAAATGTGCTTGTAGCATTGATTGTAATAATATATTTATGGATTTTTTTATTGAAACATTATCAATATTCAAGTGTATCCAATGTTTGTTTTTCAGCAGGAAGTCGATACTTGAGTAAAAAAAAATAGAACTGTATCGAATCTTTGTCTCCTTCGTAAAATATACTAGGGAAATCGATTATAAAAATATATGTGTTCGTTATGTAGAAACGAAAAATATACGTTTAAAATGCTGATTACACTGATTACAACATTGTCCTATCAGGGTTTTTTTGTTATTTTTTGTGGGGAGACATTTTTACTGGAGGAAAACACTTCGATTTAAAAAAATAAACAAATAATCAGATTTTGTTCAATATTTTCTTATTTATCATAAAACAAATCCATATTTTTGAGTTCTCCATTAAATATTCCCACCAAGTCAGCAGAAGTAGTTGAATACGCTGACAGTTCTACTGGAAAGGAAGAAACACCCCACCGACAAAGTGTCTCGGATATGACAGGAGACTACATCTGATGGTGAGATTTAAATTCAGGAGCTTTCAGAAATGAGGAATACTCTTTCACAGCCATTAATCCCAGACCCACTCTAACCCAGATTAATAGTATCTCTTAGAGTTCCATCAATTGATCCAATAGAACAGTTCAATAATTTACTATGGAATATTTTGGTTATTTAGAATGATATATCTGGGCATAATTTATTTATATTAGATAGAGATATTTGATGAATAGAATTACTAATGTTAAATATCAATACTTGAAACTATATAACTATATCCAAATAAATGTTCTTTATGAACACATTTAGAATAAGATTACCTACAAAATATTCACTGATATATCATATATCAAGACAGTATTTGGCATTAAATAGCTCACAATTATTGATATACCTTAAAGCAACAACAAACAAAAGATTTAGGAGAAATGTGTGATTATAGGCCATTTTTTTAATACGATGATGTACTATTTTTTCAAATCCGTTATGTCGTATAAATTAGAAAGGTATGTCGTTGAGGAAATAAATAAAGAATAATTTACCAGGTTGGTCTGTTAGGGCTTCATGAATTTGATGGCTGACTTGATTTATGCATCTTCAATAAATGAGGCAAACAAATAATGAATGCGTCTCTAACCCTTCATTTGTCTCCTGTGATCAAGAATCTACCAACGAGGTTCCAAACTGAATGCAATTTTAATGTAAGTGGGTTGCCAGAAAATGCTGTGTGGGAAGAAAGAACAGAACACATCTTGACAGAGAGGAAGTAGGAATAAAAAGGGAGGAAAAAGGGCAATCGAAAAGACATTTGGTCTTTTAAAAAATGAAACCAAACAAGACAATGATATTAAGAACTGAGATAAAGGTAATACGTTGCCTTATTTTCATATATATATATATATATATATATATATATATATATATATATAAACAGATTAAACATACTAAAATAGTATTTTAGTATAGTTCCCCCTCTTTGGTTACCAATGATGTCTCTGTTAATCTGTTTATATAAATTTTCTTGTACCAGAAATATATATATATATATATATATATATATTTCTGGTACAAGAAAATTTATATAAACAGATATATATATATATATATATATATATATATATATATATATATATTGAAAAATATTGAACAAGTCCTGGCGGCAACACCCTACAAGGCACGAACTATACGGCCACCTGCCTCCCATCACGAAAACTATCTAAATTAGACGAACCAGACCTGCAGGTCACTGCTGGAGAAGCAGGGACGAGCTCATAAGAGATTTACTCCTATGGGCCCCCACATATGGCCGGGCAAAAGCAGGACGACCAGCACGAACATACATCCAGCAGCTATGTGAGGATACGTGATGTAGCTCTGAAGACCTGCCAGAGGCGATGAACGATGGGGAGAAGTGGCGAGAGCGGGTCAGGGATATCCGTGCTTGTGGCACGACATGATGATGTTGATGATGATGATATATATATATACGTGAATGTGTGTGTGGGCTAGGCGTTGAACTTATTTTTAAATTGCATGTAACCAATTCTAATGATTTTCAATGTGTTTTCGGCTCAGATGTTATGTTATGTCTTGTAGAGGATAATGGTATTTGGGATAAGGAAAGAGGCAATGGAGAATATCTCACTTGTCATTTATTGTGGAATCTTCAAATACTTGTTTAAAAAAATCAGGTGATGCGAAGATAGGGTATAATGCCGTGATTGTATTGTGCCTCGAGTGAGATACTTTTATAGGACAGAAGTAATCTGTCTTAAGGTTAATTTACAAGCACAAATAAACAATTTGCCATCAAGTTGATTTTGCTGTCTCGGTGGATCACAGATTGAATATGCAAAAGTGGGAAAAATAGACAACTGTTTGAATCTTTTTAGAACGCCATAACAAAAAAATAGAACATGAACGAGACGATGGTTCGAATTGTAATTAGAAAGCTTGAAACGGTTCCCAAAGAATTAAAAAGAAAAAGATTTGAAAGAATTGGAAATCGGAAGAATCAAGACCATACAGACCACAGTATTGTTAAGATTAGCAAAAATACTTGTTCAAGAGACTTGAAGTGTCTTGGCGTGACTCAGACTCCAGTTATAGACAATCAGCTAACGCTGGTATGAAAAGTATAAGACTTGACACGACTGGGTGGGCAAGGTGATCCACTGGGAAATGTGCAAGAAGTTTAAATTTGATCATACATACAAATGTTATATGCACAACCAGGAATCAATTCTAGAAAAATGAGATACACAAACCTCTCTGGGATTTTGAGATACAAACGAATGATCTAATCTTGGCCAGACGACCAGACCAAGAGGTAATTTACAGAAAAAGAGAATGTGCTGAAAAGAGGACTTTGCATTCCGGCTGACCACTGGGTAAAACTTAAGGAAGGCAAAAAGCGAAATAAATACCTGGACCTTCCTGACAAATCTAAAAAGAACTATGGAACATGAAGGTGATTGTGATACCAGTTGTAATTGCTGCACTCGGTACAACTGCCAAAGGATTGGTACAGGTCCTGGAGGATTTGGAAATAAGATGACGAATGGAGACGATCCAAACAACGGCATTGTTAAGATCGGCCAAAATACTAAGAAGAATTCGGGAACTTTGGAGATACTTACTGTCACTCAAGCTCTAATGAAAAACAATGAACTAACCCTGGTGTGAATGAGTAAAATAATAGTTGTATTGATGATAATTGTAATAATGATAATAAGCTCATTGGAATCTATGTCTTATAAAGGGACTAGACAAATTCACGGGAAGAAAATGATATGATGCCTACCCACCACCATAAGCAATTACAGCACACACGGCAACACAGAGGAACTTTGGAAGTTTTGATAGACATGTAACAGGTTAAGGGTCATTTCCATTGACACAAGTCTGAGTACTTTTTTAGATTTGAGTAAAAGTCCTGCTGGATGACGAAGAAGACGCGTTTTGCTAGTTATTTTTCATGAAGGCATGAGGTTTTAGAATCCACTTTTTTAAAATTTGACGTCCATAGAAATTTTAAATGTTGTAAACACTTTTTTCTGCCGGTAAAATACTGTTTAGAAACGTACTGATATGGTCAACTTGATTTAATAAAGATCAATAAACAAGAGATCCAAATTATAAATACATGTTTGTCCACCTTTGCCAGATTGCGTCGTTACAAAATTCATAAATGATATTAATGGTGCGATAAGAATTCCATAATTCTTTTAATACAAATCATGACCTCTTTCTGTCGTTCTGTGTCTCTCTCACGTCATATATATATATATATGTATGAGGCGCATACGATAAGTTTCCAGACTTTTTTCGTATGGGCATTTAAAATTATTGTAGACTCTTGAGAATTCAGTATGCTATTGCTATACAACTTATAAGATGACTGATGAATTTTTACGATTTCAGGTTCAAATCAACAGCTACAACTGGAATTGGAATACATCCTACTAAAGCCTGATTGTCACAGCAGGTGAATTTCAAAAATGCAATCTGACATTTTAGAAGAACGATATGCAATAAAATTCTGTTTAAACTTGGAAGAAAATGACACAGAAACGTGTGGAATGCTTCAGACTGCTTTTGGAGCATCTTACGATAATCGAGCATCAGTTTTTGAATGGCATAAGAGATTCAAGAAGGCAGGGAGTCTGTGAGGGATGATGAGAGGTGTTAGAAAAGTAAGGAAGTCAATACACCAGATTTGATTAGGGTTAGGGTAAGGGTAACTATGTTGAGGTTTTAAGGAAGTTCAGGAAAAAATCACGTTGCAAGATGCCACCTCTCTTCAAATCGAGTCGGTGGCATTTCTCCCAGGACAATGCACCAGTTCACAATTCCATCCTTGTCACAGACTATTTGAGCAAGATGGGCATCAAGACAGTTCCTCACCGTCCCTATCGTCCAGACCTTGCTCCCAGTGACTTTTGGTTATTCCCTAAGCTCAGATGTTGTCGTTATGAGACAATTGAGGAGATTAAAGAGGCTATGACGAAGGTCATTGACACGCTTACACAAAAGGATTTCTATGGGGCCTTTCAGAAGTTATTGGAATGACACAACAAATGCATTGCAGCCGGAGGACATTACTTCGAAGGGGACTAGAGTTTCATGTGTGTACTATCAATAAAAGTGTTACATGCTCATCTACTGCATCACAACGACACAATAAATAAACAGACGAATGATAATCGACGCACGCAGGATAAAGACGCAGGAAGACTTCTTTATAAAAATATTTACCTCTCACTTTATTTGTAAGGGTTCGAAAATGGTTTCTCAAAGTGTGAGAGGGCGCTGGGGACCGAACATAACTGAAATATTTTGACCCCAAAGTTATGGCCGTCAGCGTTGTGTCTTTCTCGTTCTCCATGGCTGCTCAACCGGAGCCCTGGAATCCACTGTCCTGGGTGCTGGCTTTCCCTCCAACAACTCGTCTATCTCTTCTCCAACTATACTGCTTGCCTCCTTCTTGCCTGTCTGCCTTCTGTTCAATTCGTCGGCCTAATATTACCTTCAAACTCCAACGCAGCGATATGGACACGCCTCCACGCCTCCGCAACTTCTTCTGATATCTAGCGATCGGGATGTGTCACTTCTGCTACCTTTGGAATGTCCTGTGTGATCGTCATCGAGCGGAAATAACTGTCATGCAGTTCAGAGGTCACTCTCTTCCGGTGCGTCAGTCTATGAGAGTATAATGGGATTTTTTTTTTACCTCGTCCCACCCTCTCATAACTTCCATTAGAATGTGTCACTTCCTTCCGGTGCATCAACTTGAATGGCATTTTTGGCCAGGTCACCCGGTCAAAACATGACAAAAGTGCCCATACGAAAAAAGTCTGAAAACTTATCATATGCACCTCGTATATATATATATATATATGTGTGTGTGTGTGTGTGTGTGTGTGTGTGCGTGTAAGGCTTTTGATTTTATTCAGTGGAGTGAATTGGAATGGTGAAATCTAGCAAAGATAAGACCCAAATATTTATTATTATGTTTACAGTTTGTAAATTGTAGATGGTTACACAGATCTTCAGTAATTTCCTCTTAGACAAAACGAAACCCAAAATCGAGAATCGAAATGATTATGCCAATTTTTCCAACATAGAAGATTATCGTTCAAAAGGTTCTTAGCCCTACCCAGAAAGAAAAGGTGTATTTCAACCCTTTTGTAGTGTAAATACACAACCATTTTTTTATGAAACTAAAAATACTAATTCAGATTTCTGTCTTTAATTCTGTGCTTTTGAGGCTCATGAATAGATTAATGGAGTGCAGCAAATAAAAAATCTGACTTTGGCTTAAAAACCATTTGGACGACTTTCGTATATAATTTTTTCCTTGTATTTATGTACCCAATTAACATGAAAGTGTATATTATTCTTCATCAAAAAATACCTGATGATAAAACGACAAAGCAAACGGGATCATATTTTTTCCATCATTCGAATAGATTGTTCACTGTTAATAAGTTTGATTAAATTGAAAGCACAGAAATTAAAATTCACAAAAATTGAACCGCAAGAACCGAATACAATCTCATCTGTGGAATAAGCAGATTTCATAAAATAGGAACGCTAAGAATTTATTTTTATTTATTGCAGACCTTTTTTCCTCATCTTGGTAGTTTTTTTTTTGTTTTGTTTTTTTTTTGTTCCTTCTTTCACTACGTTTCGGCCAAATTTCACCTCTGGCCTTCTTCAGGTGATTTACCGCAATAAATAAAAATTAATTCTCAGATTAAGAAGCCTCATCTCAAAATGATTCCAATTAAAAGACAAGGAACGCTAACCTTTGAGAAGTCTCATTTCTCGAGAATGATGGGTTCTCCTCAAATCATCAGGACCTTTCACAAAAATTGCACAAATTGCTGTATTTCCCCATTTTTACCGAATATCAATTCTAATGTTTTTGAATCGGATCTACATATAGTTTGTATCATAAGAAATATGTAACCTGAATAATCTGATGGTGAGGCTCAAGTTCTGTTGATATAGGGATTGTGGAGTACCCCTTCATTGTTATTACTCTCAGGTCTACTCTGACCGGAAGTGGTGGTACCTTTTAGGGCTTCATATTGGGATCAAATACATGTTTCAAACTTATTGGTATTTGACAGGGTCGTATGCAGAAAAATCTCCTTTCAAAAAAGTTATTATGAACGTACAATTAAAGCGATTGCCAAATTAAGGGCATGAATTAACCCTAGATGGGTTGACATACCAGTAAATCCAATCAGTCAATGAATCACCTGACCAGTGTATTTTTTCTGATATTCCCGAGAATGTCCTGAAAATAGTTTTTTGAATTTTTTTGTCTCCTTAAGTCGATTTCTAATGGATTTTCTTTCATCTTTCCATGATTTACTCTTTTAAACGATTGCTTAACAAAGTGGACATTTCCAATGTTGTTCGTCAAATTGTTAAATTATTTTCTTTCAAAAGTTTTAGTGCTGTTTTTATCACAGATTCGTTTTTCTTTTTACATATTCTTTGTGCAACCATGTTTTAACGGCTCTGTATCAACAGACAGAGGAAGAGTTCGCGGGACAATGCCAAACATAAGAAATTAAAGCCTAGAAGTTAGCGTGTTCGAACTCTTGTCACAAATTTATGATTACTTTTGAACCAATACTGTCAGGAAAAGTATGAACACCCTAATCCATTTAGCTATGTGTTAGATAATGTTGCGTTCTGGTTAGTGAACGCTTGTAATATTAAATAAAGTACAAACCACGATATGAGAGGAAATAGAGATATATTCTCAGGAAAAAGTATATACAATAGAGATACTATTAGTAGACAAGAACATAGGATTAGTGAATACAGAATAATGATATAGTCCAACGATAGTATTGGCTTCCGTTATTACGGTAGCAAGTAAGGTGATCTAGTGCGATCGCCAGTCTCCAACGCTCTAATACTATTCCTATAAGAAGCTACTCCTCACCTTCTAGTCTGCCCTGGTATTAGTAGCTACTGCTATATATGGCAGATGGACTAGTTTATTGCGTGGAAAAATGTGGGTAATACCCAACAAATAGTTTTACAGCTTTTCTTCTACATGGATGGCTTTGGCATTAATTAACCCATGAATGTTGATGCAGCATTAAAATAATTAAACCAAACCAAACATCATGCAAGAAAAACCCTACTCCATTTAAGATGTAGTCTCACTTCAATATGTTTTTTGTATTTTTCCAACCTCTCAACAACCAGCAAGATGTGACATAAGGTGAGTTTATAAGTGGATTACAACTGCTTTGAATTTTTGAATTTCCTTCTCTTATTCCAGTCGCAAAACCTGCTTTTTTTATTTCTGTTTTTTTAGAAAAGTTCTCTCAATAGAAATATTAACATTTTATTAATACCCAGAGTGAGATTCAAAGAATGCGTTTA
Organism: Sepioteuthis lessoniana; assembly: GCA_963585895.1. Classification (NCBI taxonomy): domain Eukaryota; kingdom Metazoa; phylum Mollusca; class Cephalopoda; order Myopsida; family Loliginidae; genus Sepioteuthis; species Sepioteuthis lessoniana. The sequence goes on from OY757927.1 coordinate 86,691,042, forward strand.
CAAAGAATGTGAACATGCGGGAATCATATCATAAAGGTACATACATTCTGGTATAAACATTTTCTAATGACGGTATATATATATATATATATATATATATATATATATATTAATAAAGTACTTCAGTATAATTAAAAAGAGTGCTTAATATTGTTGATAAAGTTTATACTTTACTTACGATTGCCTAGACACACAGTCAGTAGGGGTTGAAATTTATTAGTTTCTAACCGAGAAACTGACGATTTTTAAGCACCACTGACTATATATATATTTTCTTTAAAGAAAAAAGCAAAGACCGGTTATTTTAGGATTATAAATTTATTTCCATCTTGTTTTGCGTTTTTAGTGTAAACCAAAAACACGAAGAAAAACATAACTGGACTTCTTCAGGTAAATTTAAATGTTCAGCTCTTGAATGATTTTCTTGTCCTGAAGGAATTACTCCCAACTCTGGTTTAACTGGAATGAATATATATATGTATATATATATATATGTGTGTGTGTGTGTGTGTGTGTGGAGTGAAAGTGATAATGTTCACAAATGAGTTATGATAGATCAAGTTCAAAGTGTTTCATTTCGCGAAAGTGAAAGTGAAAGTCTTTTATTTGAATGCCGTATAAATAGACAATAGTCAAACAAATTTAGGTACATTATACGCATTAGAATCTACAGAGGTAAAGTAATTTGGTACACAGACTTTACAAACTTTTAATGGCATTTTAAGAATCTTTTATACAAAAAATACTTTTTTCCTTTGAAAATCATTTTACATTAATTAATATAGTTTCCCTGCTGGGCAGACATACCTGAATATTTATCAAAGTAATATCTCTATAATTCTGATATTAAAGTTGACGTTTTAGCATTTGAATAGAATATATATATATAATTATATATATAAATACAAACAGGTAAGTCTGGAATATTTCAATTGCATAAGTGGCCAAATGAAAGCTGTCAGTGGCTTTAAAAGTTTTTAAATTCCTATGACTATGTCAGAGCACAGCACTAAACAGGGGAACTGAGGAATTTAAGGTGTAGGTCAGAGTGGATTTGGTTAACCCCTAGGTTTTTTGCTTACAAACAAAAGCACGTGTTTGGTGGTTCTAAATGGTCTCGCTAATATGTAGACAAATTTTCTCCAACTTCTAAATTGTCTACTTTTTGATCACCATTTTTCATACCATTAAGAAACATTCAGAGTACACACACACACACACACACACACACACACACACACACACACAAAATCATATATATATATATATATATATATATATATATAACGAACGGTCACATTAAAATAATAAATTTATTTCCATCCTGTTAAAAAGCAGTGATATAAATCAATGGTCTTGGTTAATTTTAATATTCTATTTTTAAATATCTTAATTGTCCTGCTTGGAATTGTTTCCATCTCCAAATTTACTGGATTAAATACTGTTTTATATATATATATATATATATATATATATATATATATATATATATATATATATATATATATATATATATATATAGCAACTGTTCTATGATGATGGCTTTGGCGTAAAATAAACCTAAGATGATTGAAAACCTATTTAATAAAGAAACCACACAGACATATATATATATTTAAAAAGATTGAGCATAGTGAAAATGGATCTCGTGAACAACATTAATTGTTGACCGTGCATATTCACTAGATAAAAAAAGATTTATACTCTTCGAATAAAAACGGATACCTCAACTCTTATCCGAAATCTGACTTGAACGCTATTTGATGTACTGGCTTGTTCTGATTCTTCTTTTTTTTATTATCTTCATTTGATTTTAGAAGTTGACTGGTAATGGACGGATATTATGGCTCTCAAGGCATTCAAGAAAATAAATAAAAGGGCATTTGTACCCCTTATTTTCCATTCTTTTCAGTAGTCCCATTTTTCGGGGCTTGTTAAGAACACGAAATATTTTAATGCTCATATTCTCTTTATTCAAAACGTGCTTCGTGAAAGAATGATTATTTACCAGGCTTTTTCAGTAGTTAGAAACAACTTATATTCGTAGAATAAAAAATTAGGCTTCTATTCTCATCGAAACTTGTACCAACATAAACGGCAGAAATGAACATAATATGATGATGCCACATCTGAAAATTGCATAGGATCATCAATAATAACATAAACTGATTAATTTTTGAATTATTTTATGGTTATCAACTTTCTTGTGTAATTTAAAGACAAATCTATCCAGGTAGAAGGATAGTTGTGGTGTTATTTAACGCGTAGCTTGGGAATAAGGAGGTCCATACTTCTCCCAAGGGTATTAGTCGCAAAGGGTATTAGTCGCATGACTGGATTTCGAACTTCCTTACTACAATGTCGAAGTCAATAACATTAGCAACAACACCGTGGGCATATCCCCCCCCCCATAATCTTAAACAATCACGCTACAATGTTAATCCCACTACAATTAAGCATTAATTTGAAAAAATGATATTGAAATATTAACATTTTATATTGAAAATAAATGGTTATTATGTTGAAAAATGAATGAGAAACACACACACACACACATGTGAGTGCGTGCGTGATTAAAATCAATTGTTTATTTACAATTTAACAAATGAAAACGCAGAAAATTTTACACTCCAACCAAGAAGGTCATTAAAATTCATTGCTTGTGTCCACCCGAAGTTTAATACGTTTTCCACAAACTTTTCAACGTTTTATATTCCTTCCAGTTCATTTCAACACACAAGGGATTGGCCATTTTTGCTTGACTGAATTCGTTTCTGCTCCTCGCACATACACACACGCAACACACACACACACACACACACACACACACACACACACACACACACACACACACACACACACACACACACACACACACATGTGTATTAAAATTGATAGTATATTTTGCTATAATCATTAATAAAGAGCGCTCAATATCTTTGATAGAGTTTATATGCTAAAGTAATTTTTTTCTAGTAAAAAGTTGGAATTATAACTCGTGTTTGTGCCAATTTCAGGAGAAAGAGGGCGAAGGAAGATAGAATGAAAGAAAAAGAAAAAAAAGGGCAAGGTAGGAAATAGTAATCCACCAGCCCCCGTTCGTCAAACATTAGAGGGACGATATGTATATAAATGCTCATAAAATGAGAAAAATTACACTAGAGAGGCCTTTTGTAAACAACATATGAATGAAGAACACGCCAATTCCGAAAAGATGACCAAAAGGGTCTATACTAAAATATCATTTAAAAATGCATGTATGATTTTTATTCAATTTTGTCAATGTAAAAGTCAGTGGTGTATACTATTATGTGTCTTAAATGAAAGAACATTAGACTCTTAGCCCGAATTAAAATATGGAACTCGACCGAAAAGATTCACTTTTGGAACGTTAAATTCTATTTTTGAAAAAGTTAAAATTATAACTCGTGTTAGAGCCAATTTCAGAAGACAGAAGGAGAAGGAAGAAAGAAAGGCAAGGTAGGAATTAAATAGAATGTGAAGAGAAAACAATTTTTTTTTAAATTATCAATCTTTAACGAACGCCATGGGAAGCAGCATGGTGGACGTAAAGGCAAACGGATAAACCCTCTGAGGGCCTAACGCAATGCCTAGCCTGGGTCCTGTGCCTATGAATCTCAGGGTTCAACGGCCAGAATAGTTAGTTCGATTGGGGAACAACTGCTGCTCATCTATAAGTTTGGCTTCTATGGATGAGAATAAAAACAGCTATCGAAAGATAACCATGACCCACACTGAAACCACATGTATAAACCGCATCGCTCGTCACACGGGTAAAAAAAAGGCGCACCCTGCTGAGGTCGGAGCCCTTGGCTCAGTGTTCGAAAAATCAAAAATTACAAAAATGCAAACAAACAATACAAATAGAAACATTCAACGTTAGAACCTTAAATAGAATGCGACAACTACCGGAGCTGACTGCATCGGCCGTAGAACATAACATAGATATAATGTGCATTCAAGAACACAAATACACACATAGCAAGGGTGTTAAATATCACGATACTGGCAATGGATGGACGCTAGTCACTGTATCAGCATGGAAAAAATCTGTCAATGCCGGGATAGGCATAGGTATGCTTATAGGACAACGAGCCCTAAAATCACTAAATAGCATAGAGAGAATACAACCTAGGATAATAGTAGCAAATTTTAATCGCAACCCCAGAGCAACTATCATCTCCTGCTACAGCCCTACCAATGTTATTGTAGAAACTGAACTCATCGCCTTCTACGATGAGCTATCCTCTGTAGTGCGTAGCATTCCGAAACACAACGTTCTCGTCATTGGCGGCGATTTGAATACCCAAATCGGGAAAAACGGAAACCAAAAACAGCCTACACAACTCGTCAAACAAGAATGGACAACATCTAACAGATTTCACGATAGAAATTAGATTAACATCTCTCAATACAAACTTTCAAAAAAGGGAGGAAAAATAGGGACTTACACATACGCAAACAACACTAAAGCACAGATAGACTACGTCTTTATAAACAAGAAATGGAAAAATTGCGCAATAAATTGCGAGGCATACTCCTCTTTCGAGGGTGTTTCCTTCGACCACCGAATTGTCACGGCAAACGAAGAAAGGCCACATGAAAAGCGATCACCAAACACTATAACTGGGCCCTTCCTAATAACAGGGATATTAGAGATAAATATGCGTTAGCATGGAGAAACAAATTCGATGCACTACAGGAGAAGACAGAAATACATTAGCGGTTAGAGAAAAACGTGCAGACGTGAAAACTGCCTCCAAATGCAATAGGAAGAACCCATCGAACACAAATGCCCTGAAACTAAAAAAAGGCATAAAATGTATTAGCAAGCATATATCTAAAAGAAAAGACAGAATACATACAAAACAGATTGATAAGATTAGAGACTAAGGGAAGATAGCCAATCTAGGATAGCGTGGCAAACGATAAACGAAGTGATCAGAAAGAAGAGCACAGCCAAACCTAAACTGAAAGCTACAAACCAGAAAGAAAGAATAAAACTGTGGAAACAGCATTTCGAGAATCTACTAGGAAACCCACCGAAGGTTACTCATAAACCAATCACCAGAATAATTAGTAAGCAATTAAACATTAAACTAGCACCGTTTACTCTAGAAGAACTCGATTCAATTCTTAGGAAAAATAAAAATAGGAAAGTCATAGGGCTTCGTGAAATGCCCCCAGAAGTATGGAAGACCAGACAATTCGACGACATACTGCTCTGACACTGTAACGCAGTTTATAATCAAATCATATGGAAGTCAGACCTGACTGATAAAATGAATCGCAGTTTCTTCCAAGCAGCGGTCATGTCAATACTGCTATATGGATGCACTACATAGACGCTTACTAAACAGATAGAGAAAAAGCAACTACACAAGAATGCTGCGAGCAATATTGAACACGTCCTGGAGGCAACACCCCACAAAGCAGCAGCTGTACGGTCACCTATCTACCATCACGAAAACTATCAAAGTTTGACCAACTAGACATGCAGGATACTGCTGGAGAAGCAGGGCGACCAGCTCAAACCTATATTCAGCAGCTCTGTAAGGATACGGGATGTAGCCCTGAGGACCTGCCAGAAGCGATGAACAAGAGGGAGGATTGGCGAGAGAGGGTCAGGGATATTCGTGCTGGTGGCATGATATGATGAAGTTGATGATGATATGTTAAAGTTAGAATTGCATAAACACACACACACACACACACACACACACATATATATATATATATATATATATGTAATTTTCAAATGGACCATACATATCGTTATGTGAATGTTACAATTTGTAGTACTTGGTATTTAGTCTGCTCCGTTATCCACTTAAAAATGAATGGTTGTTTGTTTTGTTTTACTGTGTATCTAACCTTTTCGTGTCATTTAACGCTGAATTAAAACATTTTAGTAAATGTTTCTAACAAATCAGTTTAGTATAAGTATTTTTTTTTCTTTTACATACAATTAATTGTCAAAAAAATTCTATTTCAAACAACTCAGTTTAGCATAAGATCAGTTTTTAAATGTCAAAAACAATTCTATTTCAAACAATTCAGCTTAGCATAAATATATTTTTTTCATATACGATCAAATGTCTCAAATATGCCTGAGTACAGATTTTGTTTACCCACAGTTAGAATTCAAAACAGTTCTATCCCAAACAATTCAGCTTAGCATAAGTATACAGTTTGAATGTCAAAGCAGTTCTATTTCAAATAATTCTGATTAGTATAAGAATACAGTTTAATTCTATTTCACCCATAGAGAAGACCCAAACAGGTGCAACCACTCTATGTCAGAGTCGACCGAGGAGAGATGGTAATAACAGGGTAACCTGCATACCCCAAAGCACCAGCATTATTGGAGCTTTGCCATCAAATTGTTTAGTGTCATGTCAAGAGAAGCATTCAATGTATTTTGCAGCCCCAGCTTACTGGCCCAAAAAACAAATGTCAAAATATTATAAACATAGAGTGTTTACATAGAGTAAATTAGTCATATATTTTCAAATACTTGAAAGTTACTTTATTTTTGGATTAAAGAGTAGGATCATTCAAGTACATTTTCCAACATTTTTCCCTTTTACAAAGTTAAAATGCGCTCACAATATAAATTAATTAGTGCGTAGCCATGTTTGTCATCGAAAACGCTGTATATGTTTATGTATAAACATATATATATATATATATGTGTGTGTGTGTGTGTGTGTGTGTGTGTGTGTGTGTGTGTGTATTGAAAATGAAAGGGTTTACTGTTTCATCAAATGCGTCACATTCAGGGCTTTGATGGGAGATGGAGGGACGCTGCCCCTGTGGCGATAAAATGTCTGCAACAGCCCATCAGATAAATCAATCAATGTCTCCAAAATTCTATCGTTTGAGGATTCCTTAGAAAGCCGAACAACTTTTGCTTTGATTGACCTATTCCACCAACATCACTGGTTTGCTGGGATGAAAGAATAGCCCTTTTTCATGTTTTTATTATAACATTTTTTACAAGAGATTTTTTATTCTTTTATTTTTAGAGGAAAGTCAAAGAAATTCAAGAAATATGAAATTTTATCAGCACACATTTATATATGTACATAAAAGATGCACTAAAAATCATTATATTTATCTCTAAGAGTATATTTGTTTGCCGAGATGTCGAAGATGTAGTCTTTAGCGTCCGTAATCAGTATTTTTGATTCGATTACCGATTTTATAGGCAACAGGCCCTCTAGACTTAAATCGATACAGAAATAATCTAGTTGATATCGGCAAAGTTTAACTAAGTACGGTACAGCGTAGATAGGAGTGTGGCACTCGCTGAGATTCTAACTCTATCGTAGTTAGGATAATTCTGGTTTGTAAATGAATTGATGTATCACGACGCAATTAAATCTATGATAGTTAGAGTAGAACAGATACAGTTGTTAATTAATGATTCAAAACAATCAAACTTGCTTTTTTTTTTTCAGAAAACAAATTGTTTATGATAATCAGTACTGATTACAGTCGCAACAGCAAACCTTCTGTGACACTAAATTGCTAAAACTAATCTACTCTTAAACACTCACAAACACACGCACGTGCACACACACACACACACACACGTGTGTGTATGTAAGATTAATTTAGTTGGTTGTTTGGTTGGTTGCCATGCGAACTTTCGTTAGCTAACTTTGTGCCGTTGACATTTTTGCAATCAATTTTTGTAACAAACAATGATTTACAAATAAAATATTCAAGTAATTATTTTTAATGAATTAACTCACATTTTCTAGTATTCTTATCTAATACTAAAAACTTGTGCATATTTATATGGTTCCAAGTCAATGTTTCTATTAGATTATAAGGAAAATCAGTACTGCTATTCCGTTAACTTTAAGACAAATGCCCTTGGAAAAAGAATACACCCGCTTCTTCCCCCTGATATGGCTTCAAGAGCACCACTAGAAGGCTGATTTAGACTTTAAATAACCCTTGGAGGTTGATAGGCTATTAAACAAAAATCCCAATCCGGAGATTGTATGACTTTAAATATTCCACTCAAATGATAAAATATTTTCAACACGTCTGTTTAACCCATAGATGGGACGCTAACGGCTTCTTCTAGTGTTCCAAAAATTTACGACTGGAGCCTTACCACTATATATATATATATATATATTGTCATCCACAAACAGAGGGTTTCGGTGTATCACAACTCTTCAGTGAGGGCAGTGACACATAGGACGCTTGAAGCCGGGATTGAAACACTCCCAACTTTACGTTGGACTTAGTATCATGCTGCTCAGCCAACAAGCGAACCACGTCAGCTCGTAAAATTAAAAGACATTAAGTAGTAGCTCTCGTTTGTTTACATTGATACCTTACCGGACACCAGAGTGCTCAATTCGTTCGAAGAACTTTTCAATATGCGAGTAGTGGCCGTAAATTCCATCGTCAGAGTGCTCAACCCCATTGGGGGAGCGTGAGTGACCCTGTTTACTCGTTGCTAATGGCAGTGAGGCTGTCAGGGATTTTGCTGGTTAATACATTAGAAAATCATGAAAAATTGTAATTCTAATGCTATTATTATTTCAGTTTTAGAAAGCATTTGGTTGATTTTAAGCACAAAAGCAGACCTAAAAAAAGTATCGTTCAAAATTAAAGAATCTTAAGAATATTTCTTTCATAAATCTTCTGGCTATGATGTGTCTTTTTTGCTGGATTTTTAAATTTTTATAAATATCACAAATATTCATTATAAAATCTTGGAAAACTATCATCAAGTATGTTATTCCTCACTGGTTTATTACAAATATCAATGTATATATTGTAAAAATTTTGATAGAGAGACATGTATCCGAAATCCACAAAAGAGTCATTCATACCTACATTGATATTAGATCAATACACTCAAAATTTTCTGAGTTGAATGAAGTTTCCAGTTAAATGTTCAATTGAAAACAAGGGTGAAATGTCTGGGTTGAAGATCATTTTTAAATCATCCAAATTCTCGATAACATTGAAATGTTAAGTAAAACCCTTCACTCTTTCCAAAACAGAATAATCAGTATCACCAAAGACTGATAAGACGCGATAGACTGACAAAGTGTCTAATTTTTAAAGATACATGTTCTTTTTCTTTTCTTTCTGAAAATAATTCTGATTTAATTCTCATTAGTCTTTTTTTTTCATAACAGAATGACCCGCAATATATCGCCGGTGATCAAGTGACATTTTTCACGTTATCGCTGACACGAAAAAATGTAATTAGAATAATTTTAATTCCCTCTTGCTTCTGAATCTCAGGGAACCATTAATATTATTAAGAAAGAATTAAACATTCTTCAAGGGCATTATTTTTTTCAAACTATTTAAATCAATAATTCGAGAATATTTTTAAATTTCTTCTTCCTGTACAACTGTTCCTTTTTCATTATTGCTATTGCATTTGACTCCTTGTTAGGTTATCATTCAAAAGTTAGTTGGTTGATGTTCATTAGAATCTTGGTGAAAGCAAGTTTCCTCCGCTGTCCAGGTATATTATGATTATTCTGGTTTGGTCTGGTTGTGTGGGTTTTATGACATCTCATCCTTTATAGGTTATTTAATGCCAAATCAAAGTAGTGATGTAATGGTTATCGTCGTTGGAAATGGACACGGCGACACGAGTTCAAATCCTGGACGAGACTGATAGCATTTCATATTGCACTAATACCCTTGGGAAATATATGAATCCAATGATTCTCCCTCTAGCTATGGGTAAATAGTAAGGCAGACTGGGTTATTCAGCCTTGGTGGGGCAAATAGTCTAAGAGAAGGAAAACTGAATTCAAACCTGTTAAACTCCGCTTAAAAATTGACGTTGTGTCATATCCTGTCCGAGCGGAGGGGTTGGTAAATATAAATATGAATGCCAAATCAATTTTTATACAAATAAACAGTACTGTTTTCAACAATTCATTTTAGCATAAGCACATAGTATAATTGTCAAAAACAATTCTATTGCAAGCAAGTCAGTTTAATGAATGATTTCTAATTCAAACAATTCAGTTCAGAGTAAGTATAGTTTTTGTTTACACACAGTTAAATGTTCAAATAGTTCTATTTCAAACAATTCAGTTTAGCAGTTTAGTTCTATTTAACCAATAGATAGGGCTCTATCAGGTGCTACCACTTCGGGCTAGAGTGAACCGTTGGCAATAACGGGGTACTTTGCATTCTTTAGAGCTCCGACATTGCTGGAACCTTGCCATCAAATTGTTCAGTGTCATATCCAGGACACTCGTTGGGGTGGTCTTACCCCTCTGCAGAGAAGCAGTCGGTATATTCTACAACCCTAGATGACTGGGTAGTGATTATTCTTGCTGATCTTAACGATGCTGTTGTCTATCTAAATGGTATCAACCTTTTCCTCTGAACTTAAACATTAGTGAACCCTTTCCAATCATTTGGAGACCTATTCAAGCGCGCCAACTATAATTGTTATTGCCATTACCCTCGTGTTCCATAGTTTCAAGGGTGTTTTTGCTCTCTAGCAAGATCAAAGTATTTTCTTTCTCTTTCCTTTTTTATATTCTCACTCTGTAGTCCGCTGAATTGGCTAAGTCCACAAAATAACCTTTCTTTTTTTTATATTCTCACTCTGTAGTCCACTGAATTGGCTAAGTCCACAAAATAACCTTTCTTTTTTATATTCTCACTCTGTAGTCCTCTAAATTGGCTAAGTCCACAAAATAACTTTTGTTGTATTGCTGTATACATATACAAATATGTGTATAGCCATAATCAAACATAATATACGGACTTCAATGAACGAACGAATACACTTCTTTATAAAAATATAATCTCTCACACTTTATTCTCGATAGGATGATGTTTCTGTTGTGTATGAGAGATGAGCTGGAGACAGTGAGAGACGGCTATATTGACCCCAAGTTCTTCTCTTGACCATAGCAGCATTTCTTTCTAATCTTGTTTGGTTTGCTCAACCGTTGGTCACTGAGGACCGCAAGTCCTTAGTCTACAAGCTGATTCTCACGCTGGCATCCTATCTCCAACTGACTCAAACCGTCTGTGCCCAGATTATATTATTGTTTTACATCCACCTGCTTCTGCTGTTCTTCTGCGTATTTACACAGGTGCATCTCTTGATTGACGGCTTGGTTGAGGGTCAATATATAACAATCATCCAATTTTTCAAAATTCCACATGTGGAATTTTTCTTCACGTCCGTCTCCATCCACCTCACACACACATTTTACAAATAATGTTCAAGGACAACAACTGCAAAATTACAAAAAGAAATTAGTTGAACAACAGCAAAATACAAAATCTTAATTAGAAGTCGACCTTCTCACTATGTAACACTTGCTCAGGCTAATTATTATCTAAGTTTATTTTATACAATTCTTTGCGCGATTGGCTATCATGACATACAGGCATCAAAATACAATACAGATGCATCTTTCGTCCTCCCAAACACAATAGGGCCCTCTGCAATTCCTTGAAGCATCTCAAAACCATAAAAGGACCATAATCTGGTCCCAGATCCTGGTCACGGCACCAAATCGTGTTCGGTTGTATAGCCGTATACACATACAAATATATGCAGAGACATAATCAAACATAATATACGAACTTCAATGAACGAACGAATGCACTTCTTTATAAAAATATAATCTCTCACACTTTATTCTCGATAGGGTGATGTTTCTGATGCACAGGTGCAGCTCTTGATTGACGGCTCAGTCGAGGGTCAATATATAACATTTTCATTTTTGATATTCTCACTCTGTAGTCCGCTGAATTGGCCAAGTCCACAAAATAACTTTTCTTTTTTATATTCTCACTCTGTAGTCCGCTGAATTGACTAAGTCCACTAAATAACTTTTCTTTTCTTTTTAATAAACAGGTAAACTAGGTGTGCTCTTTTGGGCAGATTAGACGATCACATTATATTTCAAAATCCCAGAGAATTTTGGTTTTATTCTACCAGAATGTATTAACCAGCTAATTGGCCAAGAGATTAGAGTGTTCGCCAATGGCCCGGGAGACCGGCGCTCAGTCCCAGATCGCATCATACCAAAGACTTTAAAAATGGTACTCGATACGTGCTTGTTTAACACTCAGCAATATAAAGTATGTATGAAGGGTAAAGTGGAGCAATCTTGGGAAAGGAGTAGCTCCCTCCCCTACACTTCGGTGTAGTAGCTATTGAAAAGGGAGCCTTCTGGTCGCCCTCGATTACGGTCCCCAACTTTACTTTACTTATTTATTATGATCAAAATTTAAGCATTTGTACAATTCCTGGCTGATCATCCTCCACAGCCAGTTGTGCCAAGTCATGTACTCCTTCTGAGCTAGTTTGCTGTATTCACTTTTTATGTTTCATCTCTCTCGTTTCATCTCTTTCTCCGTATAACCTACACTTACTATTTAGTTGAGTATTATCGATTATGAACACATGTAATTTTCCTTTTCTACAAGCGTTCAGAATTCTTTTTTTTATTTCGTAGTTCTATGACTTACGTTAATAGTATTTCCCCACTTTTCATTATGAACAAGGGACATTTTTCTTTGCTAAATGCCATTATATCATCCTGACTGTATATTCTTCTTATTAGAATCATAATCTCCAATTCTGTTTCCTTATTCTTTTTTTTTTTTTTTTTTTTGCAGAAAGCTTGATGCTGTCCGTGTACATCAGGTGATTTATCTTTTCTTGCGATTTAGTAAATTGGTAGATGCCAGTGCATTTCCTTAGAATGTGATCGAATGCTATCATTGTTATTATGAATAATAATGGTAAAAGCGAATCTTCCTAGCTGATATCTCGCTAGATTTTCACTTCTGGTATTTTTTTCCCGCTGTCAATTTTACTTTCCATTCATTCATACCTTCCGTGTTGAATTTTATGTCGAATATCTTTATGTTTACAGACAATCTATTCTCCAGCTTTGTAGGACTATATCGTAAGCTTTTTGTAGTCAGTCCACGCTATCCGACATTTTTCCACCATTTTTACTCTTTTTCAGAATTTGCTGATCACTGTACAATAAGTCACCTGTTACACTAATTCCTCTGTGGCATCCTCTCTGGTTTTTGTGCAAAAGGCTATGGCATACAAGCGAGTAATAAATCTTCTCCATAATATGGGATGTTATGATTTTCCAAAAATTGTGAGACACGTTATTGATCTGTAGTTGCTGGGGATAGTTTCCTTTTGGGAGTTCTTTCTGGATCATGGGAGTTTTCCCCTTAGTCATCCATTCGGGTATATTTGCTTCTTCAAGACATTTACACAGAAGTAGAGCCAACGTGATATGGGTGGACGTGCATTTTTTTAAAAACAAAATCCATGTATGCAATCATAGACCGGTGTTTTCCAGTTCAGATTGTTTTTGAATATTGCTCTGAGCAATTCCAGGTGCGGTTTAGCATCGGTCTCTTATTAGCTTCCTTGTAATCCTTTTTCATATTATCAATTCAATCAACGTTTCTTTTATGTCCTTTCTGTTTTCATATTTTACTACAAAATTATTTTACTTCCCTTACATCCGGTTGCCGTTTAGTCCCCGTGCATTCACCTCTTATTTGTTATTGGATCTGTTTTTGATTATTTTGGAATGGCTTGCTTTGATTGTATTGCTTGACAATGAGTCGGTGTCTATTGAGTCTTCCTTCTTTCGTTAATATCTTTTGACTTATCTCTTCCAGTTGCTGTTTTATTCTTTTCATTTTATTCTTTTCATCCTAACATATATCAATGTGTTGTCGCAGTTTATTTTTTATCCGTCCAGTCCAATTAGCCATCCAGGTTTCATGCCTCATTTTGAGATCCTCAAAGAAACTAGTTTTGCTCTTGCATAAGTTTGGTTTACCTGATGTTCCCTGTTGAAATAGTTGCTAATAATTTGTTTCCCTTTCCGTTTCCTTCCTCAACTTTTTTAGAGTCTTGGTTCCTGAGGAAGTGTAATGTACTCTTCTTTTCAGTCATAATTTTTTTTCATTAAATCTACATCTATTCTGTCTTCCTGCGTTGGTTCTGTGGTATGGGAGTCTGTGGTGTTCCGACTTTCAGAATTCTGTGTTCCAGTTCGAATAAGGGGTATCTGCTTCTCAAAATTTGATGTTTTGATGTGGACTCACAAATTACATGTCCAAATATTTCTAAAATCTCAAGGCCAGAGAACGAACCTTTCTCCAATATCATTTAGGTTGGTCAGCAAGTAGTAAATCTGGCGGATTCTGCCCAAATTTCAATGATTATTTTTCCCTACTTTCTTTATACAGGGTTGTAGTGACATACATTTTACTTGTCTTTTCCTGTCCATTTTTCCACTGGTGTCTGTCCGTCACATAGATACTTTGGTTATTGTTCCTGTCCTTAAAATTAGAACCGCCAACATTCGCAGGATGCTGACGGTCCGTCTCAAGTTCACGATCAACGCAGCACTTACTGATCATGATACTAGTTCTTTTTTCTTGGCCATACGTCGATTTAAATTTGGATTTGTCTTTTTTTTTTCCTTGTGTAATTTTTCCACCAGGACACATGATGCTTCTTATTCTGAGAATTTTTTTTTTTAAATTTATTGCGGACTTTTTGTCCTCATCTTGGTAGTTTTTGTGTCGTTTCTTCTTTCACTACGTTTCGGCCAAATTTCACCTTTGGGGATACGGTTACAAGACTCAGCATTCCTATCCAAGGTCGCGGTAAAATCACCTGAAGAAGGCCAGAGGTGAAATTTGGCCGAAACGTAGTGAAAGAAGACACAACACAAAATTAGTTTTAAAAATGGTTTTAGAATTTCTAAGTTGTAACTTAGTTAATGTTCAGTGGTCACCTTTGGGCGTAAACCTGTTCGGATTACATTTTCATTTGTTTCTAACTTTAGCCGCAACTTTGTTTGTGGACTTGCTCATAAATGTTAACATTGTTTACTTATTTTATCAATATTAATTTTCTGGTTTTCCATGGAGTCAGATTTTTGTTCCCCACTTCGCATGTATTCTACACTCCTTTAAACATTCGTATCAGCCACTTTTGATTTATCGGCTTTTTATCAAAAAAAAAAAAAAAATGACAGCAACATTATTTGTGGAGAGGAAGAGGATAGTGCTACTACCAACATTTCTTTCTTCTTCCTGTTATCAAAATTCCCTGTTTTTTCTCTTTTCTAAACGTGTATATGAAAACAAGGAAAAAATTAAATTTTATTCCGATAGTACAGATGACATTTTTTTAAATATTTTGAAACAAGCAAAAATTTCCACATATCAACGAAGAAAACAAGTTCAGAAAATTGAAGTTGCGTTTACCTTATCATCAATTTATCTTTTAACGTCTCCCCCACCGCCGTTTCGCTTATACTCTAAACTACATTAAGTGTCTACCAGTCGCTTTTTCTAAAAAAAACAAATCAGTCCTGTGACTTGTAGAGGGTAACAAGACAGTGCTACACCAAAAATTTCTTAGTTCTTCAAACAATCAAAATTTTCTAGCTTTTCCTCCTCTTCTCTCACATTTTTAACATTTTTATTGTTACTTTTACGCAAATTTTTCCTAGGAGAGTGGGTAACAGCAAGTCTTCTTAGGTTCGCTGGGCTTTTCTGAATATACGTTTCTGAATATACATTCCGGCCTGTTTTTCTCGATAGTGATTTCAACAGTTTGTCGTTTAAAATATCCTTACAGTTGTTTTTCTTACCATTTGTGTTTCCTAGTTTTTGTTCACTTAGTCCTTATATTGTCAATGTTCTTACTAAACACTGTAATTAGTCTTTGCACTTTTAATGCAGTCCTCTTATTAAAACATCTGCGTAATCTTTAATATTGGTGCCCGTGGTGTAATGGTTATCGTCGTAGGAAATGGACACGAGTTCAAATCCTACACGAGACTGATTGCATTTCACATAGCACTATTACCCTTGGGAAAGGTATGAATCCAATTATTCTCCCTCCAGCTATGGGTAAATAGTAGGACAGACTGGGTTCTTCAGCCTTGTTGACGCAACTAGTCTAGGAGAAAGAAAATTCTGAATTCACACCTGTTAAACTCCGCTTAAAAATTGACCTTGTGTCATATCCTGCCCGAGCGGAGGGGTTGGTAAAAAAGGAATATTGGTAAGTTTTATCCTTCATTATTTTCTTTACATGTATAGTCTGTCTATTTCATCTCTCAGATGTGAGACCTTATGTATCATAATAAACTTACTTGTCCATTTATTCATTTTTGAGTTCTTCCGTTATCCGTTTCTAGAATGTTTCTGAGTATCATACAAGGAGGACTGTCCAGGTTTTTAGTCTTTTGATGGGATTCCAACATCAGATATTGGTTTTTTATCATTAAGGGTTTTCGGACTATTGTCTTCACCTTTATTGTTATTTCCACAATGTTTCGACCGATATGTCCTCCGGCTTTCTTCAGGTGTTTGTCGAAATCGGGAACATTCACGGTTCAACAAGCTTCGTCTCAGAAATTTAGACACCTAATATCAGAGATTGGTTTCAAGAAGTTTTCTCATTCTTCTGTGATAATCTTTTCTTTTTGCTTTCATCCCCACTTGTTTGATGACATCTATTTCATATAATGCCAAGCACTTTTAATTTTTCTTTTCTCTAAGTTTTCCGATCCGTTCTTAATTTGCCAGTTATATTCCTTCAATAATTTCCCTTTTTCCATTTTTTATTATCGGCAAGATATCTTTTCCTATGCCAGATTCTATTCCCATTGCCTGGTTTTATATACTTATTGTTTATATCACAGCCATTAATTCTTTTTAATTTTTCGCAAACAGCTTGTTGCCGTTCATGTACATAATGTGATTAATCTTTTCATGTGATTTTGAAAATTGTATGTGTCAGTGTACTTCCGAAGAATGTAATTCTTTGACACTATTGCTACAACAAATAGTAATGGGGAAATTGAATCTCACTGGAAAATGCATCATTTAAACTCCGCTAAAGTTTTTCCTTCTGCTGTCAATTCCACTTTCCTTTTTTTCATTGTTTCCGTGATGGATTTTATGACACCGACGGATATCTTGTACATTTCTTGATAATCTATCATCAAAGTTGGTGGAACCCTATCATAGGCCTTCTTATTCTTAACTTGTGTCCATTTTGGTCTCAATAAGGATATGCTGTTCAACCTACCATAAGTCACCAGTTACGTTTTTACTATGTGGAATGCATTCTGTTTTTTCGGAAACAGTCCACAGCATCTAGTGAGTAATAGGTTCATTCTCTTATCTGTGCATTCAAGATTTTCCACATCATAGATTGACACGTTATGAGTCTATAGTAGCTGGCGATGGTTTCCTCTGAGGGTCTTTCTGGATCATGGCATGTTCCTCTTTGTCATTTATTCGCCTATATTGGCTTCCTCTAGATATTCACTCAGTTTTAAAGATAGTCTCTCATGGATGGATTGAATTAAAAAACTAGAATCCATTTATCATGGCATTTTCCTGTTCTGTACATTCCTGCATGTTTCTCTGAGCAATTCTAGGTGTATTTTAGCCGTATACATCCATTATAATTCTTTTTCTATATTTTTTTGCCGATCGGCCCTTCTGTTATATTTTTTTCTGTTTCCATATTTTACTCCAAAACTGCTTTGCTTCCTTTGCATCTGGTTATCAGATGTTTTCGTATATTTTCCATCCTACTATTTGGTAGAATCTTTTTCATTATTTTGGAATGTCTTAATTTGTTTGAATTACTTGACCCTGACCTGGTGTCTCTTGAGTCTCCCTTCTTTTGTTGTCAATATCTTTTCATTTATCTTTTCACGTTACAGTGACCGGCTTGTTTGCTATTTTGTTAAAGTCTTTTTATCCAACAATATCTTTGCATCTTTTTTCCTACATTTGTACTTTTGCTTGTTGTCGCAATTTTTTTGGCTTTTTAATCAAATTTTCTATCCAAGTTTTGTATTTCTGTTTGCGTTCCCTTGTGGAACACCGATCTTATCACAGACGAGTTTTGCTTCGGCGTAAATGAGTTCGTTTAGTTTAGTGATTTTGCGTGCTGAGATATTTTTTTTAATAATTTGTTTATTTTTTTCCGTTTTCTACCTCAACGTTTTTTTCCAATCCTGCTTCCCAAGGAATGTTAATGTAGTTTTCTCTTCTGTGAAAGATTTTCTTCATTAGCTCTAAATTTATTCTGTCTTCCTGCGTTAACATTAGTTTTGGGGTCTTGTGACCTGTGGTGTTGTGGTTTTTAATTATTTTGCGTTTCAAGGCGGGTAAGAGGATCTTCCTCATTTTCTTCACTATTTACATATCCACATATTTCTAGAACCTGTTTATCTGAGAAAGACACTTTCCTTAAAATTCTTTTAGCTTGGCCAGCAGTTCTTTGGTTTGTAATATTAAATCAAGCGGACCCGGCTCAAACTTCAATAATTCTTTTTCTACATAGTCTATGCACAATATTACTCCTAAAATAACATTGATGTACATTTCTCTAATCTTCTGTAGTCTATTTTTTCGTCGGTAACTCTCAGTTCAGTTATTGCTTTGGTCGTTTTATTTTTTTTACTTTAAATTAGAACATCCAACATTCTCCGGATGCTGATCAGATCCCTCTCGTTGAATATCAAGAGAGAACCTACCAATCATGACACTCAGATCTGTAATCTGAATCTCTTGTAAATTTGGATTTTGATTTATCATTTTTTATATAGTATATTGTGGCTATAGCAAAGTCTAAGTTTGATTATAATCTATAACCCTCTGATATAAGTAAACTGTTTTGTTCTAAGGAGGAAAACACTTTAAAGAACAGCGAAAATAAAGTAAACTCCACATTTGAAATCCCAAATTTTAACTTTACATCTGTAATTTCATTTTTCATTCTATTAAGTTTAACTTCGACGAAAAGTCACGAATGATCAACACATCCTGGAGTTCGTCTAATCTCATTTTATATCCATCACTTGAAACAGTGCTGAAGGGAATGGTCCTTTTATCTGATTTATCGGCCCACTAAGAAATTTCGGTAACTTCTTGGTAAATGCTTAAATACTAGTATTCCAATATTTAAATAAAACTCAATTATGAGTGTTGAATTGCAGAATTTATATGAAAATATAGAATCTTCCTTACAGGCTACATTGTTTTATTTAATATTCAGAATTAATCCGACACATTCATATTTCTTATTGCAAAGGTAAAGCTGACAAAAATACTCCTTGCAAGTTTTTTTCAAATCAGCCTTTGTCCTTCACTTGAGTCTGAGTTACAGTAAGTGTCCTCAAGTCTATAGAACTTTTCTCAGTATTTTGGTTGATCCCAACGATGTTTTAGTATGGATGGTCCAAATTCCTTTTCCATTTTCCAACGCTTCCAACCCTCTTTCCAAGACTTTGTGTACTGTTCCAAACACGTCAATTACAATTGTTTTCTGAGTCCTTCAAAATGGTCTAAGTACTTTCTTCTTTTTGCTTTTTCTGATTCTGTTTGTACGGTCAGATTTTAATTTCTTGCACAATTCCCAGTAGATCATCTCTGCCACCCAGTCGTATCTAGTCTTATACTGCCTTTACGTTAGTTTACTACATTCGCTTATTATATGATGAATGGCTTCGTCTATATCACCACATAATATACTCTACAGCTCTCAAATAGACATTTTAAATACTACGACACCAAATAGACGCTTACCTTACCACGGTTCTCCCCAGACGCCGATAGTACTACGGCACTACATCGGTATTGGTAACACAACGATTCTAACGGGCCAATGAGTGTAGCACTATGCCTTAATTGTCTGTGGGGCCTTGTGGTAACATACACCGTGATGAAAAGAAGAGACGTCTTCGTTCACTAATACAAAAGTGTATTTTTACAATACTTCTTAGTAGTCTTTGGGAAGAGATAAACAGAGTATTAAAAATAAGACATGTGCCCATGGTGTAATGGTTATCGTCGTAGGAAATGGACATGGCGACACGAGTTCAAATCCTGAGCGAGACTGATTGCATTTCATATAGCACTAATACTCTTGGGAAAGGTATGAATCCAATTATTCTCCCTCCAGCTATGGGTAAATTAGAGGACAGACTGGGTCCTTCAGCTTTGGTGAGGCAACTAGTCTAGGAGAAGGAAAACTCTGAATTCAAACCTGTTAAACTCCGCTTAAAAAAAATTGACCTTGTGTCATATCCTGCCCGAGCGGAGGGGTTTGTAAATATGATAAAGAAAAAAGGTTTTGAATCTATCTGTGATCAATTTTTTTAATGCTAAATAAAAAACACCTAAAACTTTTGTCAGGGTTATTAACTATACATAACATGAACATAAGTTATACCAATCGTATGTACCCGTCAAGTGTAAATGCGGCAGAAGAAAGACTCAAATTAGACCGCTTTATAAAACCGCAACGATAAAACTTGAAAGATAACGAGAATTAGTTGATGATAAGATGTTAAAGCTAGTTTACCATTATGAATAAATGAAAAGCTTATATTATCAAAAACGCTAAGCTTCTAATTACCTGATTCTATATTTTTTTGTCTAAGATGATTAAAACTTTCTTATCTTTCTAGCTATCGTCTGCATTTGTTCTGGATTCTAGTTCATCACATTAAATGTATATGTAACCACAGATAGTAATGATTTGCTAATTGCTCTAAACTTATTTTGAAATATTTATTTTCCTTTGGGTTAAAAAGTTATTTCCTTATTTTCTCTTTCGCTACTGCATGTTAGTTTCTTGTTATCTCATTGATACAATGAGATTCATATACATTCATGAGATTCATATACATCTCCCTGATCGAGTTAACGAATCATGCTTCTTTGTCAATTTTTATAGCCGATGTTTCTATCATTTTGCCTCTTTTAGAGGTTGTCTTAGCACATTGAACTCGGTCAGATCCTATATCACCATTGAATTACTTCAGTGTTTTTAACATCCCCGCAAGTTCATTATCACTTTTTTTCAGTTAAATTTAGTCGATTAGGGAGAATAAATGATAACCGAATCTATAATATATACGAGATCATTAAATAAGGTTCCAGACTTTTTTCGTATGGGCACTTTTATTGATAGTACACTCATGAAACTCTAGTCCCCTTCGAAGTAATCTCCACCGGCTGCAATGCATTTGTTGTACCGTTCCAACAATTTCTGGAAAGCCCAAGGGAAGTCCTCTTGTGTGAGCATGTCAATGACCTGCGTCACAGCCACTTTCATCTCCTCAATTGTCTCAAAACGACAGCCTCTGAGCTTAGGGAATAACCAAAAATCGCAAGGAGCAAGGTCTGGACTATAGGGAGGGTGAGGAACTGTCTTGATGCCCATCTTGGTCAAATAGTCTGTGACAAGGATGGAGTTGTGCATTGGTGTATTGTCCTTGAGGAAATGCCACTGGCCCGATTTGAAGAGTGCTGGCCTCTTTCGACAGAATCTCTACCTGAACTCCCTTTAACCCTCAACATGGTAACCCAAACCCCAACTGTAACCCTAACCCTTTGGCTAATCAAATCTGGTGTATTGACTTCCTTACTCCTCCCACGCCTCTCATCATCCCACACAGACTTCCTGCCTTCCTTGAATCTCTTATGCTACTCAAAAACTGATGATCTATTCATGCAAGATGCTCCAAAAACAGTCTGAAGTATCCCATATGTTTCTCTGGCATTTTTCCAGGGTTTAAAACAGAATCTTATTGCATATCATTCTTCTAAAGTGTCATATTGCATTTTTGAAATTCATCAGCTGTGACATAAGATGTATAGCAATAACATACTGAATTGTCAAGAGTCTACGACAATTTTAAATGCCCATACTAAAAAGTCTGTAAACTTATTGAAGGCACCACGTAAGATATACCTAATCTGCATGATACAGTTCTTTTGATAAGGCTATTGTAATACAAAAGTTCATAGACAAAATAAAGTCTCCTTAAAATGTCATCCCTTTATTGTTCTTATAGCTGAATTCCTCTCTTTTCCATTTTAAGAAGGATTCAAAGTATCATAGAAGGAAGATTGTGCAGGTGATACCATTTCTGCAGCTGAATTTGATTTCAGAAAGTTTCCCCGGTTTTCTTTCATATCCGCTTGTTTAATGTCTTTGCAATTATTATTATTATTATTATTATTATTATTATTATTATTATTATTATTATTATTATTATTATTATTATTATTATTATTATTATTATTATTATTATTATTATTGTTGTTGGTCGTAGAAATAGTAGTAGTATCGGCAGCAATAATTGCAGTAATATTAGTTCCAATAGTGTTATTCATAGATATCAGATTTATGTAGCAATAGAAGGAATTCAATCTTCATATATCTAATATTTCTCTATTTCGAAATTTCAATGCGGGGAAAAAAGTACAACATTTGCCTACATCTATTATCGCACTTTTTTCTTTCCTTTTCCAAAATATTTATTTGACATTTTCGATTCTCTCTCATATTTTTTCTTTTATTTATTTTTGCCAATTTTTGGATTAGCGCCCCCCCCCCCCTACACACAGCAATTTTGAAATCACTTAGCAAATCAGAGCTAAACTGTCAGAGATGATATATGAAGAAACTTTTATTGAAATATTTCAATTTGAATGTCGCATTTAAAAGAAAATTATCAGACGTAAAACATTTCCCGTATTTGTACATTTTTGTATTCGTTTTAAATTTAAAAAATTCACAAGGAAAAACTAATAATGAAAAATGAAAATTCATTCCACAAATGCTCATTATTTGGAAAGAAAATTAATATCGAAAGAGTTGCAAAGACGTCGTCATTCGCAGCTACAGATGGATTACGAAACTTAATGGTCATAAAAGTAGATTTTTATCAACATACTTTAAGTTTCAGTTACAAATTATTACCAGTTAAGAGAAGATAAGAACAACACTTTGCAGTTATAATTGCTAAACTGAATGTGTGTTTAAAGAGTTTTCCTTTTTCCTTGTCTTATTTTTAAGTGTTAACAATGGTTAGCATTTATGAGAAACTTCTTCACGCTGTTTTTGATTCGATTCATTTCATTATTGATTCGATTTATATTTCGACAAAAGCAGGTAGAAAAATCATCAAAATCTTACAATCGAAAAATCAATGTAATATTTCTAGTTTTATTGCAATATTTATAATTCAGCGATGTACTTAATGGATAAAAATATGTATTCCCCATCATTGCAAGTGGTCGGTCATTGAAAAACAATATTTTTGAATATTACCTTTTATTTTCAATATTAGTTCTTATAGACACACACACACACACACACACACACACACACACACACACACACACACACACATATCTATATATATAACAGTGTTGGTCGTCCCTAAATAACTTTGTGGGTTTTGTGGCGAACCAAGTGTAATATAATATGGACTGTGCTCAATATATAGGACAGAGATGTTATATATTAATAATAAAAAATATATACTCATTAGATTTATATATTCATATTTTTAATGCCATGGAATTAAGACTGCGACCCGTGGTTTTCATGGAGTTTTTTTTACAAAACAACAACTATCTGGCAGTTAACAAAATGAAATGAATCGAAAATCGAAAAAAATACAGTAAAAAACCGTAGGGATTTTGTAGGGATCTTTACGTGTGATGGTAAGTGTGTGAGTGTGTTAGTGTGTGTGGGTTATAGTTGCGTATTATTGTGTGTGTATGTGTGGGTGGCATATAGTGTATGTGTATGTGAGAGTACAAACGCAGCGCGTTGTTTTTACCGGATATAAATTCGTCGGTGTATCTTATTTTTGCTACATTATTTTATTTCTGTATGAGTAGGTGACTATAACTAAGGAACAAAACATCTTCATTGCATGTCGAGGGAAATGAATAAAGATTTGATTTGTAAGTGTATTTAAATGGTTATAGTATGGTAGACCAGAATCACAATGAATATAAATAGGTAGGGATATATTGTATTACAATATAATATGGATTATTGTACAAAGTTGGTATTATATTTAGGGAAGAGAATTGGGCTAGAATATAATAATAAATTGATGAAATGCAGCGTAAATATTATATATACAATAGTTATCTGTTAATATTTTATGTACGATGATGATTATAACTGAAGAGCAAAGTGTTGTCATTATAAAACTATTATTCCATGGCATTGAAAATATAAATCTATATATATATATATATATATATATATATATATATATATATTAAAATAGGTAGGTTCACGAAGAGATTTAAATTTTTTGAATTTATTTATTTTGTTCTTAAATATGTTTATGTTTACAGCTTGGTGCTTTCTTCAGTGAACATGTTGGTCACAAGGCCTAGTTAATGAGACCTGAACTCACTTGTGTTTGTAGTTTGAATTGTTTTCAGTTGGTTATGTTTTTTTATGAATTCTAGTCCTTCCTTTTTCTTAGAAATTATTTCTCTTAGCCTACTTTACCCCTCATTTACTTTTGATAAAGTGTGTGTGTGTGTGAGTGTGTGTGTGTGAGTGTGTGTGTGTGAGTGTGTGTGTGGTGTGTATGTGTGTTTGTGTGGGAGTTGTTTCGGATTTCTCTTGTAATTATTTTTTCTCTTTCTGTGTGAGTGAACATGTGTCTTGAGATTTTCCCTATTTGTTTGCATGTATGTGTGTGTGTGTGAATATACATACATATATGTTTGCTTGTTTGCATTTGTATGTGTGTATGATTCATGTTTTATTTCGATTCGTGTGTGTGTGTATGATTCATGTTTTATTCAACTTTGCTTTGAATTTATCTATAAAATTATTTTCCTATTTTTGAAGTAGCGTGTAGTCGTTCGTTTGATATATTGGCATTATTTTAAATTTACCTCGACTACATTAGTATAGGTGTTTCGAAACATTTAATCTTCTGTTTTCTTCTATTTTGATATTACTCCTGTCTAGTGATGTCCTTGTTTTGAGGGCCTACGTCGACCCTATGTAAATTTCTTTGCATTCGCTACATTCAATACATTTTTTGAGTTGCAGCTTAAGTTTTTATTTATTTTAAATTTGGTTCGAGGGTTTTTAAAGGTATAGGATTTACCTTCTATAATGATATCACATATTTTGAATCGTTTATTATTGCATTTGGTAACCCCTTGTGTTGTATTTTCTCCGAATGTTGAAGAGGTGAGTATTCTTTTAAGATTTTTGGGTTGTCTCTGGCCATAAAAATTATTTTCCTTTATTTGAAGTAACATGTAATTATTTGTTTGATATAGTGACATTATATTAAATTTACGAGGGGCATACGGTAAGTTTCCAGACTTTTTTCGTATGGGCACTTTTATTGATAGTAGACTCGTGAAATTCTAATCCCCGTCGAAGTAATCTCCTCCGGCTGCAATGCACTTGGTGTACCGTTCCAACAACTTATGGAAGGCGCCATGGAAGTCCTCTTGTGGGAGCATCTCAATGACCTTTGCCACAGCCTCTTTCATCTCCTCACTTGTCTCAAAACGACAGGTTCTGAGCTTAGGGACAAACCAAAAGTCGTTGGGAGCAAGCTCTGGACTATACGGAGGCTGAGGAACTGTGTTGATGCCTATCTCGGTCAAATAGTCTATGACAAGGATAGAGTTGTGGACTGGTGAATTGTCCTGGTGGAAATGCCACTGACCCGATTTGAAGAGTGCTGGCCTCTTCCGACGGAATCTCTTTCTGAACTCCCTTAAAACCTCAGCATAGTAACCCTAACCCTAACCCTTTGGCCAATTGACTCTAGTGTTCTGACTTTCTTACTCCTCCCACACCTCTCATCGTCCCTCACAGACTCCCTGCCTTCCTTGAATCTCTTATACCACTCAAAAACTGATGCTCGATTCATGTAAGAAGGTCGAAAATCAGTCTGAAGCATTCCATACGTTTCAGTGGCACGAATTTTTCCAAGTTTAAAAGAGAATTTTATTGTAAATAGTTTTTCTTGACTTTCCTCACGTCCACATTGCATTTTTGAAATTCACCAGCTGTGACAATCAGGCTAGTGTAGGGTGTATTCCATTTTCTGCTGTAGCTGTTTATTTGAACCTGAAATCATAAAAATCGATCAGTCATCTCATATGATGTATAGCAATGACATTTTCACGAGTCTACGACAGTTTTAAATGCCCATACGTAAGAGTGGAAACCTATCGTATGTGCCTCGTACCTTCAGTACATTCGCATAGGTGTTTCCTTGCATATAATTTTTTGCTTTCTTCTTCATTGATATTAATCCTGTAAAGTGATGGACTGGGTTGGCCCTATGAATATTTCTTTGCATTTGCTGCATTCAGATATGTAGACTACGTATTTTTTAAATTTTAGCTTAAGTTTTTATTTTGAAATTTATTTCCAGGTTTTTAAAGGTATACAAATCTCTTCGAGGACCTACCTATATTAAAATATTCATTTTCTCTCTTTGGACTTACAACAAAAAATTATATATATAGTTATCCACAGACAGCCTGTTTCATTCTATTAGAACTCGTCAGTGAGACTAGACACGTAGGACGCTCGAAGCCGGGATCAAAACCTATCCAACTTTATGTTAGACAAAGTCTCAGACCGGTCGGCCAACAAGCGTACCATGTTTAGTTAAGGGAATTTTTAAGGTATTATTTAGTAACAGCAGCGTCCATTTGCTTATATTTTTATACCCTATCGGCTACCAGAGTGCTCAATTCTTTCGAAGAGCTTTGCATTATGCGAGCGGCGGCCGAAATCCATTCACCAGAGTGCTCAACCCCCATGGGGAAAATGAAAATTCTTGGCTTACACATTGGACTCCGATATCGTAGTAAGTAAGTTTAAACTCCAGAAAAGTTATTACATCCCCTTTTGGATTATTGTTCTTGAAATATAAACCCTAAAGCTATGACTTAAATAGCACCAGTACTATTATCCTACAAGGTGTGGCTTTGGCATCAAATAACCCACGAACGTTGATTTGACATTACACAAACATACAAAAACGAATATATATATATATATATATATATATATATATATATTAAAATGAGTTGCTCCACGAAGAGATTTGTATTAACAAGAGTGAGTTCAACTCTTCATGAGTTCCCAATTTACATATATGTTCCCAGACGAAAGCAAAAAGCTGGACACATATACATAAAAACGAAATAAATAAATCCTGAAAAAATAAAAATCCCTTCGTGGACATACTCATTTTAAAATATTTCTTTCTCTCTTTTGACCTACAACAAGCCTATATATATATATATATGTATGTATATATATATATATGTATATATATATATATATATATATAGCCAAAGAGAGACAGAGAGACAGAAAGAGAGAGACAGAGAGAGTGATAAACACGCAAAGATAGAGACAGAGACACAGGCGGATGGATAACAATATACATATAGCTAGCAATCACGCAATCTGCTATATTTATTAATGATATCTATAAAATAAAGTTTGATGGCTATCAGTGATGGGGCATATGCAAACTTTAGGATATCTTAGGAGGCAACGATGCTTAATGTTTGTCAGTTTCATGAATATATACATATATATATATATATATATATATATATATATATATATATATATATATGTGTGTGTGTGTGTGAGTGTGAGGGAACACTTAATTTGATTTTAGAATAAAGATAACCATTATCGTCTCTCTCAACATAGCTTTTTCCCTTGTGTACCTCCGATATATATTGGTTGAGTTATGAATAATTTCCGTTTTAGTAAAATGATTTGACAATGAATTAATTTCAGTCAATGATATTTCGCCATTATTCTGAATCACCTCTTCCATTATATCAGGTTGATTCCCCTCAAGAAAAAATCAAGTTGTTAAAAGTTCAAGAGGTTTTTCACAAACGTTTTCACCTGACATAGAGAAACTTTTTGTGATTCTGATAATTTAAAGAGGGAAAAAGATCGAAATCACTTGATTCAAGGTTTGAAATAAGGTGCATAGAGGTGTCCGTGGTGTAATGGTTATCGTCGTAGGAAATGGACACGGCAACACGAGTTCAAATCCTGGACAAGACTGATTGTATTTCACATAGCACTAATACCCTTGGGAAAGGTATGAATTCATATATTCTCCCTCCAGCTATGGGTAAATAGTAGGGTATACAGTGTTCTTCAGTCTTGGTTTGGCTACTAGTCTAGGAGAAAGAAATCTCTGAATTCAAACCTAGTAAACTCCGCTTAAAAATTGATCTTGTGTCATATCCTGCCCGAGCGGAGGGGTTGGTAAATAGGATAAGGTGCATAGTGGCAGAACAGACCAGTCAAAATGTTATATTTTCCTGCGTGTATGTTGCTGAATAAGGCATGGCTTTATGACAGAGAAATACAATGTTTCTCTATAGTCAAGATCAAGATGTATTCTTTGAAAATTTTTCTACAATCGTTGAAAAGTTTGAGTATATAAGTCTGCATTATGTGTCTGATTGCGGCTTAAAAATTCAAAATGAATAATAACTCAGTGATCTCATTATACACACAGAATAATTTTTCTTCAATGAAGTTCCATCCTACGGATAAGCTGCCGAGATTAATCCTTGTGAATCCACGGCTTCTTGTACTGACTCAATTTTTGATATACTCTAAAAAAATTACTTAAAAGAACACATGTCACAATGAATATGTAATCTTCCTTATTCTTCTCACCGAGTAAATGAAATATCCAATCGCCTCGCTCGCTAACTTTTCGTGTCTTTTTTTAAAGAAATTGGTGGAATATCGAGTATTAGGGTGTGTTGGTGTCAATTGATAATTCTCGAATCCTTTTAAACTGATTGTATTTCATCAATCCTCTAAAAGCAACTTGATTTAGGTTTGATAAGCGTCCTGGTCTTGCTTTATGTTTCGCTCACTTATTGCTTGAACGAAACTTTAAAAATCAATTACAGACTTGGCGCTTTGTAATGACACTTTGGCCATAAACACTGAAAAATAATTCTTATCAGATTCTTTAGTGTTTTTGGTATTCTTAAAATCCCTCAAGATTGTATGGAGAAGATATACTCTCGGTTCCTTGATTTTAGTTGCATGCAACCATAGATTAAATTGGAGGAGTCCTCGTGGTATAATGGTTAAAGCGACGGACTGCGGAATCGTAGTAAGCGTGTTCGTAAGCCAGTCGCGCTATTATGTTCACTTTCGAGCATGGTGACGTGGTACCCTTGGGAAAGGTATGAACCCTCTTATCCTCCCAACTATGGGTTAAATAGTACCACTACTGTTCTCATAGGAGAATGGCTTTGGCATTAGATAACCTACAATGGTTGATACGTCATTAAACAAAGAAAGAAACCATTGATTAAATCATGAAGCGCTTTTATCATCGAAATATGAATAACCGATGACGCCACTCTTTAATCAGGTAATCTCTTGTTGCAGTTAAAACAATGAAAACTTTTTTAAAATCCGTAGTTACGGTTTGCCTTTAAAAACGAAAATAGATTATGACTTTAATATATGAATATATATATGAGGGGCTCACATGATCGGTATTTATTCTATTTTTATGTTATTTTTCTACACTAATGATTAAAGGCTTTTATTATTTCTTACGGAAATGAAATCACTTATTATCTGATATCATTTATTAGCAAACACAACAAAATGAAAGCAATTAACATATGTTGATAACTTTGATATGAAAATAAGTACATCCTTTCTTTTCTCTTTTACTCTCTCTCTCTTTCTCTCTCCCTCTCTCTCTCTCTCTCTCTCTCTCTCTCTCTCTCTCTCTCTCTCTCTCTGTTGCGTTCTGGTTAGTGAACGCTTGTAATATTAAATAAAGGACAAACCACGATATCAGAGGTAATAGAGATATATTCTTAGGAAAAAGAATAGATAATGGAGAGACTATTAGTTGACAAGAACATAGGATTAGTGAATACCGAATAAAAATATAGTCCAACGATAGTATTGGCTTCCGTTATTACGGTAGCAAGTAAGGTAATCTAGTGTGATCTCCAGTCTCCAACGCTCTAATACTATTCCTATAAGAAGCTGCTCTTCACCTTCTAGTCTGCCCTGGTATTAGTAGCTACTGCTATATATGGCAGATTGACTAGTTCATTGTGTGGAAAATGGTGGGTGATACCCAACACTCTCTCTCTCTTTCTCTCTCTCTCTCTATATATATATAAAGCTTTTTGAACGAATTGAGCACTCTCGTATCCGGTAATTTATTAAGTGTAAACAAACGAACGCTGCTACTTAATACCTTATAATACCCTTGGTGACGTGGTACACTTGTTAGCTGAGCGGACTGATACGAGGTTTAACGTAAGATTGGGCGGGTTTCGATCCCAGATTCAAGCGTCCTGCTTGTCTAGCCACATTGAAGAGTTCTGATACAACGAAACAGGCTGTCTCTGGATGACTATATATATATATATATATGAGGAGTTTCCGTAAAAAGGGGAAGTTCTTTGGAAAAAAGCAAAATGATGTTTTTTTCCTCAAATGTGAACTCTTCATTGTCTTCAGCAAAATTATTTTAATTCTTCCAAAATACGTTTTCAGACTATTCAAGATGGTTGCAAAAAAAAAAAGATTGTAAGAGGCTTAAAAAACTGTCTAGCATCAAATTTGTTGTTGCTTAGAAGTGCAAGCCATGTGAAATGTACTAAAGAATGGGGTATATATAGAAAAAACCATGAGTTATTAAAAGAAAGCATGTTTACAAATGGACAAACACAGATTTGCAACAAAGAGCTTCAATTAAAAACAAACACTGTGTACGAAGTGAAAACACAGTGATTCTCTGATAAAACAAAACGTCTGGGACAAACGGTCACTAACAAGGCCATTTTAACAGTGTTTAAGTTTATGAAAAGATACATTGCTCCATATTTCCCTGAAGAGAGTAAAACTTCCTATAGATAACTCTTAAATTCAACTTATTGATTGAATGACCTATATATATATATTGACATAATTGTTAGAATTTTTGCCAATGGTCTGGAAGAACTGGGTTCAATCCTCGATGTGTCATACCAAAGACTCAAAAAATGGAGCTTGATGCCCTCTTGCTTAACACTCAGCCTTAAGTGACGGATAAAGAGTAAGTTGATCAATCCAGGCGAAAGAGTATCATTCTTCCCTCTTAATCGGTGTTGTAACCATTGAAAAGGGGCCCTTCGAGGAGCCTTCGACAACGGACAGCCAACTTTATATATATATATATATATATATATTGAGTCAGAAATACCGCCTTCATTTTAAACTGTAACCTCTGCGGTGCAAGTGAGCATCGGCAAGTAGCAATCGTGGCTCCATCAAGCGAACGTTTTATTATTTTTGTTCAATCAGACAATCCCAAAGCATTTGCATGTTTACGAGCTGAATATTTTAGAGATTGGACAACAGATTTTCTCAAGATCTGGATATTTTCTTGAGTCCGACATCTTCGAGGTTTTCTTCGTGGCCTTCTTTTGACCGATGAATCTAAGGTTCTAAAATTTTCAAACCATACCAGTATTCATTTTTTATATAGAGTAGCATAATCCTAACAACATATGAAATGAACTCGAAAAGTTCTCAGTGTTGCAATTACAGATTAAGCGACTTAAAATATTTTAACGGCAAACTCACAGGGTCCAAGCAATGGCTATTTCCGATTGTGTCTCAAACAAAAAAAATATGAAGCATCTGATGTAACTACTATTACCATTTGCTTACTTTTACTTTCACCACACAGGTGAGAATTAAAAATCTAGTTAGTATTACTGCTACACGCACACACACACACACACACACACACACACACACACACACACACACACACACACACACACACTTACTACTTACTCTCTCTCTCTCTCTCTTTCATTCTCTCTCTCTCTCTCTATATATATATATATTATGTTTAGCTAGAGAGGTGTTACTATATACTTTTTTGATTAGATCGTTTCAATACAGTAAAGTTTGGTTGTAATAGATATAATAACAAGCGAATTCATTTTATGGATGAAAACAGAAAACTAGAAAACAACATACAACTGTTCAACCAGGAAAACATCTGAACATTTGTAAAAAGAAACAAACTACAAATACATTGGAACATTAGAAGCGAGCACCAGCAAGTAAATAGAGACAAATGAAAAAGTAAGAAATCAGTTCCACAGAAGACCAAGAAAACTTCTTGAAACGAAATTCAGCAGAAATCCAATCCAAGAAATAAATACCTGAGCCATAATACTCGTATCATTCAAGATGATTTTTGTTGGACAAGAAATGGTCTTCGACATAATGATCAAAGAACAACGAAATTGATAAGGATAAACAAAGCCTTATACACGGACGATATTATTGACGAAACCTATCTGACAAGAAAAGGAAAGAAAAACAACAGTATAGATACTTCTGCTGACAAAAGAAGATAATTGAAATAAAATGTACATTGCTTCGAAGAGAAAACCAGAAAATTGAATCTCTATCAATAGTAATTAGAAATAATCCCAACAGATTTAAGTATGCCGACCAACAATTGATAATATAGGTAGAGTGTTGATAGAAATGATGCAATATAATGGCCGAGGGATTTCGTTTTATGCCTTTGGGTGTAGTTAGGCTGAGAACCTTTCGGCCTAGTGCATGGGTTACTTAGGTGCAACATTAACGAAGGTGTTCACGAGCGCGGGTGGAGCGGACGTGTCTCTCAGAGATATCACAATAGCCCAGATGGGAAACGGGGCTAAAGAGTGCGGGTGACGTCACGCACCGGAAGCGTGCGGAGGATTTTGGTGATTTTGAAAACGTCAGTTAGTGAGTTGAGTTCTGCCTCGGGAGAAGACGGTTGACTTTCGCTTGCTCGCCGAAGCCAGGCCAGTGGCCTTGTGGCGGTTGCCACACGTGTTGGTTGGGAGGGGGGGCAGATTAAAAATCATCAGAGAAAGATTGTGCATCTCTTTTCCTTATGTCGAAGAACCTTTAAACTCAAAGGTAATAAAAGGTTTCCTACCTGAACTATGAAGTCGTTACGTGTTTTTCGTGTTTCGGGATCCCTATGTGCTATGTATATATATATATGAACATTCTATATACATTTCCCATATTCATGTATGGCTATGTTACAATGAAACAGGTAATAACGAATGTAGCAAATTAGAAGAAAAATAAAATACAAGAGCAAACATTTCTGGATCAGCAAATTGATCCTCGGAGAAATCTTTATTTGATCTTCCTGACAAATGGAATCCGCACAAACCAGAGTCTGTTTAACACATTCGAATCTCTGTGACTATGAGATACAAACTAATCACCCAATCTCGATCAGATCATTTGGCCTCGTATCAATTAATAATGAAAACAGAAATTGTCAGCAAGTGAATTTTAACCTTCAGGTGGACCACAGTGTAAAAATAAAAGAAAGCGAAAAACTGGGAAAATACCTGGAATTTATATAGAGCAAAAACTTTTTTGGAACATGAAGATGACGGTGATATCAATCCTTGCCGGAGATTTTGCACCGGTCATTGATGACCGGGAAAAGAGGAAGAATTGAGACCATAATACTACTAGAATCATCAATGTCATTTAGAAATGCCATAAAGCTCCAAGTGTAATATAATGGCCGAGGGATTTCGTTTTAAATATCTTGCCTTTCGGTTTAGTTAGGCTGAGGGTTAGTTAGGTGCAAACACGAGCGCAGGTGTTCACGAACGCACGGGGAGGATGTGTCATTCAGAGATGTCAAAATAATAATTCTAGATAGAATATATGACCGGGAGATGTGAATGACGTCATGCACCGGATTCGTGCGCGGAGGATTTGGGAATTTAAGAAAAGTCAGGGAGTTGAGTTTGTCCGAACAGAGAGTTGAGTTTCTGCCTCGGACGAAGACGGTTGACTTTCGGAGCTCGCCGAGGCCTTGCAGCGAGTAACGCATGTGAGGGGGGAAATGGAAAAGTCAGAATAAAAAGAATGTGTATCTCACTCATTATGTCGAAAAACCTTTTAACTCAAAGGTAATAAAAAGTTTCGTACCTGAACCGAGAAGTCGTGAGTATTTTTTTGAGTTTCGGGATTCCTATGTTATCTATATATGAGTTATGAACATTCTATGTTCGTTTCACATATTCATATATGGCTATGTAACACGAGGAGAATCGTTTTAAAAACTCACATCTCGGCCACAAGATAAGACCTTATAATAACCCAAAAAAAGGACAACTTTCAAAAAGTGGATTTTGCTCTCCCGGCCACAGAGTAAAACTAAAGGAAAGTGAAAAGGATAAGTACCTCGACGTTGCTTGGAAATTTTTAAAAACTCATGCAACATGAAGGTGACAATTATACCAAATGTGATTGGTGATTTTGGCACAGTCACCAAAGGATTATCAAAGGGACTGGAGGACTTGGAGGTAGCAGGACGAGTGGAGAGCATCCAAACTATAACATTATTGGGAACGGCCAGAATACTGAGAAGAGTCCTAAAGACTTGAGGACACTTGCAAACACTCAAATTCCAGTGAAAGACTATCAGCTAAAACTGATGTGAATACTCTGAAGGAGTAAATAATAATAATAATAATAATAATAATAATAATAATAATAATAATAATAATAATAATATTGTCATTGTTGCACACGATGCAGAAACCAAAAGATGGGTAAAGGGACTGTAGGACTTGATTATAAGAGGACGAATCGATACTATCCAAACGAGAGCATTGTAAGGATTGGCTAAAATACTGAGAAGAGTCCTGGAGACTTGAGTAAATAATAATAAAGATAATAATTGTTGACAAAAGAGAGAACCTGCCGAAAAGTGGACTTTGACGTTCCAGCTGACCATAGAATAAAACTGAAGAAAAGCGAAAAGCGGGATAAGTGTTTAGACCTTGCTAGAGAACTGAAAAAACAATGGAAAATGAAAACAACGGGAATGCCAATTCTAATTGGTGTGCTCGGAAAAGTCACCAAGGGATTGATACAGGGAAAGGAGGACTTGGAAATAAGAAGACGAGTGGAGACCATCCAAATTACAGTATTGTTGAGAGCAGGTTGAGTATTAAGAAGAGTCTTGGAGACTTGAGTTCGACTTACTGTCACTCAACCTCCAGTAAAAAAGGACCAACTAACGCTGGTGTGAAAAACTCTCTTAAAAGAGAAATAATAATTATAATTCTTATAATAATAAAGATCGGCCAGAATACTAAGATGAGTTCTAGAGACTTGAGGAAACTTGCTGTCACTCAGACTCCAGTGGAAAACCATCAGCTAACTCTGCAGTGAAAAAATCTCAAATGAGCAAAATAATAAATAATAATAAATAGATCAGAGGTACCAACTAAATGTTCGCTTCATATTTCTATTACTAATTAAAAAATTGAAAAGATCTCCAAATACACAGAAGTCGATTTAGATAAAGAAAATGGGAATATCTAAAACGAGTACAATAACACTGTTGTTGGGAATGTAGTATTTTCTAAATAAGAAACAAATGAATTTGAAAAAGAATTCCAGTAAACTTAACCTTCAAGAGATTCAAAAGATTTATAAACACATACACGATAACATTTATGTAAAATTGTTTAAGTAATCATTTGCTTTCACATCCCTTATTTCTTCACATCGCTTCTACATTTACGAACCTGTTTATTAACACTATTCTTCTTTATCCTAAGACATTTAATCATTTGACCTTTCTTATTTTAGTGACTCTGGTACAGTTAAGACCTTTCTCTACCTCTCAATCCTGAACCCAGTCGGCTTGGGTCGTTGAATACACCGACTGCATCTCCGCGGAAGGAGTAAGACCCCCAACAACGGGTGTTCTAGATATGATACTAAACAATCTAATGATGTTGCTCCAGTAAGGCTCGAGCTTTGCGGGATGCGGAGTACCCCTTCAACACCAGCCATTTCAGGTTCTCTATGGCCCGGAATAGTA
Source organism: Sepioteuthis lessoniana (assembly GCA_963585895.1). Taxonomy (NCBI): domain Eukaryota; kingdom Metazoa; phylum Mollusca; class Cephalopoda; order Myopsida; family Loliginidae; genus Sepioteuthis; species Sepioteuthis lessoniana. The sequence goes on from OY757927.1 coordinate 86,726,909, forward strand.
ACTCCTGATTGGGTCATATGTATCCATGAAATAGAATGATTTGATATTTAAACGGTATGCAAACAAATGACTCATGCAAAAATGAATCGTTAGAAATAGAACTGATTATTTAACTGTAAGTAAACAGATGACTGATGGTTAATTGAACTGTTCAAAATACATTGCAATGCTTGAAACTATTTTATTTTGTTGACTTAGAGTAAACTGAATTCTTAGAAATAGAACTGTTTGATAACTTAACAGTGAGTATCTACAAGATGATTTTACAAATCATATATTTGATATATATATATATATATATATATATGTGTGTGTGTGTGTGTGTGTGTGTGTGTGTGTGTGTGTGTGTGTGTGTGTAAAAACAGGGTTGTCATTAAATAACCAACAATGGTTGCTATACTATAAAATCAAACCAAACCAAACCAGAAATGCATCGGTATACCCGATACAAAAAAAAAAGGATTACAAATATTTGTGACTATTATTAGTTTGAGAAATATTTAATTTCCGTTTAATGAAATATAATTGATTAATGAATAACTTAACAATTTGGTGTCGGCTACGAAGGTTGATCCTCGTCAATCCATTACATTTTACACTGAATCTTATCATAAAAGACTCATTTTTCATCACTCAACTGATTTTCTTGGAAAACAAGTAATTAATCTGCCCAGAACGAAGAATTGTTCCTATGGCTAAGTGATCTTCCTAATTCTTTTTCATACTCTTAATGAGGAACGCAAACGCCGAGCTTGTTCTTTTTTCTTGTATTTTTCCAGTGACGGCAGATGTTGACTTGAAATATGTTGAGGTCACGTGCTAATTCTGGAGTATTTCTGCGCAGATTGCATTCCTATAATTTTTTTAATGCGCCTTGATTGAGGTCTGGTGAATTTCCTTGTCTAGGTTCGTCTCTCTATAACTTAACAGCCGAATGTTCGAAATTTAGTAGAACCAATTTCGGACTTGGAAAATAATGACACCTTAGCCATAAACTCTGCAAATCTTCTTAATTATTTCTATAGTGTTTTTGTTATTCTTAAATTCCCACAACATTAAATGTTGAATATATACTTTCAGTTATTCCATTTTAGGGACGTGAGATATTAGGTTAAATTTAGATGCAAACTGAAATAAGAATGAACTATGAAGGCATTCTTTAATCAGATAATTTATGTTTGCGTTTAAAATATTGGAGATTTTAAATACGTTGTAACAACTTACTTTTAAAAAACAAACATCACTTATGACTAAATGAAATAAAAACAGGTATCATCAAGGAAAAACAAAAAAGAGTACTTAAGAAGAACAAGTAAATTACTGGAAACGAAATTCTACCGGGAAAATATACATGGATAATCTCCTTTATAAGATATCTAAGATCATTCGTAAAGTGAACAAGAGCGGAACTCTGACAAATGGAATAAAATACATGAGAACATTTATGCCATAGAGATTGACATAGACAGATTCCATGAACCATGCAAAGAAGAAGAATCTGGACACGTTAGCATTGAATAATACGTTGCTAGAATGATTCAAAGACTTGAGGAATATACAGAAAAGAGCGAAGAAAAAACTGATTACACGGTCAGTTTCAGTAATATCAACAGGAATTAATTAGGAACAATTAGAAACATATCTATAAAACAAAAATGGGAAGAAAACAACTCTATGGATACTTCAAGGGACAAATTAAGGAAATTCTTCATCAGATGAAACTAAACATTACTTATAAGAAAAACCTCAGGAGAGAAAAGGAATCTCAGTTCATAGCTGAACAAAATAATTCAATAAGAACTAATTACGTCAATATAAAATTAATTATAATCCTAAAGATAGCAAATATCGGTAATGTCTTTAAAGAGATGAAAGAGTTTATGAGATAACGGACTGCAGCAAACTAGCTAAAGTGAAATTCAAGAGAAGTCATAATTGAGATGGAATGTTACTATGCTTGTAAAATCGTCTACTCCCTAAATGTATCCAACGAAAAAAAGAAAGGACTTCAGAAATTTGGTCTTACGATATAGAGGAGATATAAATGGAAATGAAGAAAAGGAGAACAGTTCAGCGTTAAAGATTTTTTTGATGCCAGAATTCAGGGAGTGAAAAAATACATAAGAAAGTGCGAGAAAAGTCTAATTACAACAACAAAAAAATAATACAAGGAAAAAAAAAACAGGAAGTACGAAATCGAGAAGACAAAAATTAATAGTAAAATTCATGCATGGTACTTCAGTCGTCAAACAAAATAAAATTGCGTACGAAATTATCGGGACACGACTACGCTCAGAAAATCTTTAAAAAAACTTCTGTATTGTGATATAGCAGCCATTATATTATCTGAGGAAGCAGATATATGGAAGCTATGATTGATCAGAAAGAATAGAAGAATAAGTGTAGACTATGCACTATTTGGACGCTAACAGAACGGCTGGAGAAGAAGCTAGACGGCAATTACACAAGAATGCTGCGAGCAATATTGGACAAGTCCTGGCGGCAACACCCCACAAGACACCAACTATACGGCCACCTGCTTCCCATCACGAAAACTATCCAAGTTAGACGAACCAGACATGCAGGATACTGCTGGAGAAGCAGAAACGAGCTCCTTAGTGATGTGCTCCTATGGACCCCCACATATGGCCGGGCAAAAGCAGGATGACCTGCAAGAACATACATACTGCAGCTATGTGAGGATACGGGACGTAGCCCTGAAAACCTTCCAGAGGCGATGAACGATCGGGAGAAGTGGCGAGAGAGGGTCAAGGATATCCATGCTAGTGGCATGACATGATGATGATGATGATGATGAATTAAGAGGTATTTAAGAATCAATGACATATTGAGTTAGTGTAATATACCGGCACAGAAAGACTATTAGCATTTTGTGAAAAGAAAACAGTTTCGTCCCGGATTTGATCTCCTGAAAGCGTGTCCATTTTTTACGATGATAACCGTTTGAGAACAACTCAATCAGAGCACATAGGATGTAAGGGAACCGACATGATTTTATATGGTGGAGTTTATCCACTGAGAACTGTGCAAGTGGGAAAACCTTGATGATATAGACACATATTATGGGCATAGGAAAGAATATGTGCTTCAAAATGGGATACATAAAATTCTGAGATTCTGAGTTACAAATAGGCGGGCGAACGCAGGCCGAAAAAATTAATTAACAGTAAGAAAACCGAAATTGTCTATCCTTGGTACATTTACACTCTTGCAGTTCAACAAGTGAAATTGAAACGTGATTTGATTCCTGGATCTTGTCTGAGAACTGAAAATATATGGAACATGGAGATACAATTAGGAACTGTAATGTTTTGAGCTTTTTGAAAAATTCACCAAAATATGAGACTGCGATAACGGAAAACTAGATGAAAGATTGAAACTCTTCTGTCCTTAGCACCAATAAGATCAGCTAAAATACTTTGAAAATTTGGCTGAGCCAAATAGAATTACTGTCAATCGGACTCGAGGGAACACTACTAGATAATAATGGAAAAGAAAAAAATAGACCTCATAATAATCTACAAAAAAAAGAAAATTTGTAAAATTGTCGACTTTGCTGTCCCGGCGGACCACAGAATAATTCTGAAGGAAAGTGAATAGAAGGATAAGTACATCGACCTTGCTAGAGAATTGAAAAAACTGTGGAACATGAAAGTAACGATTGTGCCAATTGTGATTGGTGCGTTAGGCACAATAACTAAAGGATTATTAAAAGGCCTGGAAGACTTGGAAATTGGTGGGTGGGTAGAGACTATCCAAACGACAGCATTGCTAAGAACGGCCAGAATCCTGAGACGAGTCCTGGAGACTTGAGGACACTTGCTGTCACTCAAACTCCAGTGTAAAACCATCAGATGTCGCTGATGTGAAAAACTCTAAAGGAGTAAATAATAATAATAATAAAAATAATAAACGTGGATGTGGCTAAGAAAGGGAAACTTTAAGAGAGAAAGTGACCCTCTTCTAATAAGAGCACAAAACAGCAGATATAGGTTAAATGGGGATAGAGACGAAACGATTAATCATATAATAAACGAATGCAGCAAATTAGCACTGAACGGGTATATGGCAAGACATGACTACGTAGGCAAGGTGATCCTCTGGGAATTGTGCAAGAAGTTTAAATTTGGCCTAGGAAGAAATGGTGTATGCACACCCCAGCATCTGCCTTAGAAAATGAGACGTATAAACTCCAATGGGATTTTGAGATACATAGGGATTGCCTAATCTTTGCCAGACAACCTGATTTTATAGTAACCAAAAAAAAAAATGAGATCTTGCAAAATTGTTGACTTTGGAGTTCCGGCTGCCTACAGAGTAAAATTGAAAGAATGTGAAAAGAAGGATAAGTACCTAGACCTTGCTAGAGAAAAGAAAAAAACTGTGGAACGTGAAAGTGATGATAATACCAATTGTAATCGGTGCTCTTGGTACAGTCTCCGAAGGATTAGTTAAAGGGACTGGAGGATTTGGAAATAACAGGATGAGTGAAGACCATTCAAACAACTGCATTATTGATATGAGCCAGAATACTGAGAAGAGTCCTGGAGACTTGAGGAGACTTTCTATCACTCAAACTCCAGTGAAAGACCATAAGTTTACGCTGATGTGAAAAACTCTCAACGAGTAATGATAATAAATGTTATATTACAAGAGTATTGAGAGGTGTACCAAAAGAAAATTGCTACTACTTTATTCTCAGCAATACATATCATAACCTCTTCTCTTAACAATACAAAATCAATTAATGTATGGCAAAAAATTGTACGTATTGATTACATTTATAAAAATAGCACAAGTGAAGAAAATTATTTTCTTATCACCCTTCGATCGAGTAAATTTTTGGAAGATTACCTTGAAGTTGTAAAAAAAAGGGAAAAAAATCGAACCAACTTTTTGACCTTTTAAACTTGGCTCGGTAGAAAGTTTAAACTACTATTCTTTTACCAGACGGTGATTGAAATATTTAGAGAAACAGTGTTTAAAAAAATATTTCTTTGAAATTTATTTCGTTTGATTTTTTTATCAATGATAAAATGAAAGACACCAGACATTGTTCGTCTGGTGTTCGGTTTTTGATTGATTGAATCAAATGTTCTGTTGAAATAACAGATTTTCTTTTCAATAGAAATATATTTGTTCTTTCGATGAAATCATCACGTTTTTATTATCTCTGCTCCCAAAGAATATCTAAATTAAAGGCAAAATCTGAAAAAAGAAGCGAGGAAAGGGCATTTTGTTATATTAGTTCAACTTCTGTCGACACTTTAAGATTCTGGTCTGATATTCTAGAAGTACATTAATTTGATTATCCCTAAATAAATATGCTGTTAAAAAACTCTTTTGCATTGTAAGCAATCTGTCTCATGAAGTAAATAGATAAGTTTTTAAAAAAAATCCAGCAAGTGATAGAAGGACGAATTGAGAGTTGAAACTTTCTTCCATGCACAAAATGTAAGAAGACCTGATGGTTCACCAGCAATGGCTATCTAATTGGTGACGGGAGCTGACTAAGATATGTTCCCCATCCAGAGGTTGGATAGATAGATAGATAGATATATCATGGATTTCGTTATTTTGACCTTTTTCCTCTTTTCATGGTTGGGTGCTAGGAAATAAATGGAGAACGGTATTTGAGGAAAGATCAAAGTTTCCAGAAGAAATAGTTTCTTAAAGAAGGAAGAAAGCAAGCCTATAAGTGATGTCTGTTTTCTATTTTCTGATTCCATGTCTTGAGAAACTTAACAGAGAGTTAATAAAGTAACGAAAGCCGTAACATTAAATTTTGTTTGTTGGTTTTGTTTTGTTTTGTTTTTCTCTCGTAATCTGACTGTGGACCCACAAGGACAAACTAATCATCGGTGACTACGGTACATCTTAATGATTCTATCTCTCGTTTTCACAGCTGAACCTGCTGAAAATAATTTGACCTCCGAAATGCTATAGTTTTCCATATTGTACGAGAAGTATTGGAGAGTTCTCATCCTAAACAAGAAAAAATATTTTTTAAAGATATGATCTGATTTCTTTGTTGTTGTTTTTTAATCAAAAGAATTTTAGAATCAACTTTTGAATAATATATTTACCTCACACTTCCACCACAGGCAGTGTTTGACGTATGTTCAATTTTTTGGCAAGTACTTCTGGTTTAAATGCAGAGTTTTCCTTTTCCTACTTTGGTTTCCTGATCAAAGCAGGTAAACTTAGTCTGTCTTAATATTCATTAATACAATTTTGCCCATGGTGTAATGGTTATCGACGTAGGAAATGGACACGGCGACACGAGTTCAAATCCTGAGCGAGACTGATTGCATTTCATATAGCACTAATACCCTTGGGAAAGGTATGAACCCAATTATTCTCCCTCCAGCTATGGGTAAATAAGAGGACAGACTGGGTTCTTCAGCTTTGGTGAGGCAACTAGTCTAGGAGAAGGAAAACTCTGAATTCAAACCTATTAAATTCCGCTTAAAAATTGACCTTGTGTCATATCCTGCCCGAGTGGAGGGGTTGGTAAATAGGATTAATATAATTTTGCGGGAGGATGAGGAAAAATAAATCCATGCCTTTTTAAAGGTCAAAAGCGTTAAGTGAAACGTAAATAGCATCCACTAGTATTTGAACTCGATTCGTCATGTCCATTCTAATCCATTCACCTTCAAAGTAAACTCTGAAAAATATGAGCCATTGCCTGTGGATTAGTTTAGACTAAGTTTTTTTTTCTGATGATACTTACACAGTATATTCATTCACTGCGTACTTTGAACGTGTGTCCTTGCGCAATATAAAGATATACTTCGCAAACAACTAAAGAAACAAATCTTTTTAAATAAACAATAAGAATTTAACTTATATATTTTATTGAGGAGCTAATTGTTTGTCAGGAGATAGATATTCGGACTGAAAATGGAAAATCACTATCAACAGTGCAAACTTATTTCAATTTGCTATAAATATTGTATATCTGGATATTTGTTTCTGTGTAATTTATTTTTTTGATTAGCTGTATATAATCAGAGAAATAAATGTATTGAACTAGCCCAACAAATAACAATGAAATAATTCTTGGAACTGAGATGAATTTTTACATTATATACTTTCCTATTTTTTGTGAATATTATGGAAGAGCATGAATACAGCTCTTTCTAAAAGTAAGGTTAGGGATCAATCTCGACATATTTCACAACTTACATGTATTGTCTTATTGAACAGGAGACTAGTTCTTCAAAGTCAGTGATAGATATTCCAAAAAGAATTCAGCATATAATCATTGAAAACCGTTTATACATGATGTGAATTGCTGTACTTTTTGACTGAATTAAGGTTTTTGTTGGATAAAATGGTTTGGATCACACTGGCATAGTGGTAGAGTGTTCGCCAATGGTCTGGGAGACTGGGGTTCAATCCTTGTTCGAGTCATACCAAAGACTCAAAAAATGGTACTTGATGCCTCCGTGCTTAATACTCAGCTTTATAAGGGTAAGTGGAACAATCCAGAGAAAGAGACAGCAACCTCCCCTACACTTTGGTGTAGTAGCTTTTGAAAAGGGAGCATTTGGTTTGCCCTCGTCTACGGTCAGCCAACTTACTTATAAGCTGTAAACCACTTCCAGTCTGAAATAAATAATTGACGTTACATTTTTAAAAAAAATAATGTTCTAATTGCTATAGAAAAACTTATCTAATGTAAGCCATTTAATGGGGCGTTTTTTGATTCAGAAAACCATCTTATCCGTCGGATTTAGGATTTGGATTGGGAGTTTTCCCCTTACTCCGTATAATACTGAACTGGATCTACCAGTGATAGAAAATGAACACTGTATTACCTTTTTAATATGTCTCATCTTCTAACACAGCTCAATTAGGAAATATTTATAATAATCTCTTGTCTTAATTTTTATTGACAAGTTTCGATCTTTAGCCACAAAAGAAACTACGATAGATTAACCAGCGAATTTCTTGTCCATCTGCTAAACTATATACAGGTTTAATCAAAAGTTACTTCACATTTAATAACTAAACAACTTTTGAATGAATGTATAAATATTTTTTGTCTTCATTCTGATTCTTAGAAATTATTTTGAAATAATTGTAGAATATAGTATCCCTCAAATGCCTTCAATTTTCAGCATTAAAGTGTGATATTCTCTCTAAATGCAATTCATCAAATCATTGTGACAGTATATTTGCCCTTGACCCGTTGTATTTTTCAAAAAGATCTTTAAATCAAGTAAGGCGCCTACATGAATATGCATAAATATGAAGTATACGAAAAAATCTTGCCCGAGAATTAAAAAAACAAACAAACTAGACCCTTGTTGTCCGGTGTGAAGCCCCTCCCCGTCAGTCATTAAATGTTTTAATTTTGTATCGTTATGAATATTTCGATTATGATAAGTAAACGAGTCTGACCGGTCATCAATACATGAATTAGTTCGATTTTCATGCAGTGGTATTGCAGCAGGTAAATCTAAGTTTATTGAATATTTTTAGATGTTCAAATTTTGCTTTGCACAGAGTTGATACGTTTAGAGAGTTTTAACGATGTCAAAATTGTCAAGGAACATTTTTTTCTTTGATAAACACAGGTCAATAAGGTGATTAGGGTTAGAAATGCGACAGCTACTGAGAAACTAATCAAAAAGTTTTTTAGTTCGTGGGATTCTTCTTTTGAAAAGTTCCAGCGATATGTTGCAAAAATATTTTTTAAACCTACATGTTTAAAAAGTGTTTATCAATTTACTAAATAATTTGGGAAATAATTCATAGACCTATATGAATGTATGAAAGCGAAACAGAATATTCGATAAACATGAAGGACTAAATTTAGAATATTTCTAAAATTGTTTCATAAAATATTGCATTCATTGTCTTGAAAATATTCACTTTTAAATATTCCACGTCCACTTTGAAACGTCCAAAAAGTGATTAGTTTTCCGTTTATTTTATGACTTAGAGACAGAAAAGAATTCTTATTAAATGTCATTCAAACGTGACAATTGCTTGCTATAAGAAGATGCCCGTATTCTTTATAATAACAAGTTACTTTTCAATACCAGTAAATTCATAGGGTTTCTCGTTATATTAATTTCAGACTGAGACACTAAATAATATCAAGGTTCTAAATAGAGAGATATTCTCTGTAATTGATCCATTTCAATAGCAGCTTAGGGATTGATATATTTTGATGTTTGTATCAGGCGTGACCTTGACGAAGACATGGCAGCGAAAACGTGAAACGAAGTTTTAACAAAAATATGGGTTTTCATTTGTTGATATAGAGAGCCAAGGCGGAATATTAGGTTTATATTTAGAATATTCCAAATGATACCGAATGACATAATTTGATAAGTTTAGGGGCTTTAGACCTTTTGGGGCCACAATATAAGTCAATGAGAAAATAATTTACACCCTCTTCTTTGATGATGGTTAAATGTCAGTATCCCACTAATAGAAACAGTTTGAATATTGCCACATCTAAATCAGAATTGAAGATATTTAAAAAGTGTATCGTGTTTGTTCACGTCTTTTCGTCGATCAGACAGGAATGATAACCGACTACTTTTGAGTCTTGTCCAAGACAGTAGGTGGTTTTGTCGTTTTGTTATATTCGTAGAAAGTGGACTCGGCGACGCGAGTTCAAATCCAGAATGAAGCTGATTGCATTTTAAAAAGCGTAAACACATGTCGCAAAGTTATGCATCCAAGTCAGACTAGCTCATTAAGTTTCGTATGATATTTTTAATGGATAGAGAATACACTGTATTCGAACGATTAGTAGACGGGGAAAGGGATGAGCCGCATCGGGGTATTCTTGCCCCTGACACGCTATATAAGTAGTGACACCATAACCAAACCAGGTTACCGAATAAACCTTTTCTGACTTCGTACAGGAGCATGTGCCAGCGAGATCCGCTTGCATCCTTACATTTGGCACTACTTTCCTGAGAATATATCTCTATTTCCTCTCATACCATGGTTTATCCATTATTTAATATTACAAGCGTTCACTTACCAGAACGCAACTATTAATAACGATTAGGGATTATCTTGCATGAAATTATTTGTTTCCATTCAAAAGATACTGTCGAAATTTACATTATCGAATTAATGATAATCTTACTAAATTTTTCCTGTTTTTTTTTAAACAACATCTGTCTGATTGACAAAGCTGTATATAGATTTGATTGAAATATTCCTAGAACATTCTTTAAACTATAAGCTGTGCACTTTTAATTAAGATAGGCAATTAATTATCTATGTAAATAATTAAATTAAAAAAGACAAATTGGAAAAATATCCTAAAACATTTGTCAAAAATTATATTGATTCGCAGAGTTTATGGTAGCATCGGATTTTTTCAACAGAATGGCACTTGCAAGTTTCAAGTTAGAAGTCTACCCCATCAAACACAAATTTATTGGCTATTTCCTTCACATCTTTTGACACAGATACCTAAGTAACACTTGAATGGATATTGAGTCTAAAAAATTAATAAATTTTAATTCACATTGTTCTGTATGTTTTCAAATGTGGATTACAATTGGCCATTTAATTGAATGACGAATCTATTTAATTTGATTTCCTTGTTTATTTGCATGTAGACATCGTGGGGCATTCAATACCAAGGCCACCCATATTTAAAAAAACTGTAGTGTACTTCTTTACCCATAACAAGTAGATAAGGGAGTAATGTAATCTTGACTTAAAAACCAACGGTACAGTCCTCAGTTAGCTATGGCTATTAGTTTCCCTCCCTAGCTTACCATAGCACCCTCGATAGAGGTTACATTTTGCTCCGATATCATTTTTGACATTCTATTATCCTGGGATCATATTGTAAGTATTTTTGGTAATTCTATCTATGCCCAATTGTTTTTCTAGTCTTTATTATTTTTGTTCCGCTCCTTGTGAGTTTTTCGCACAAGTGTTTGTTAGTGGATTGTCACAAGGGCCTCAATGAAAAAATCTCATCAAATGTATTAGATTTTTCTGAGCATTTTTGCCGATCTTGACAATCTAGTCTTCCGGATGGTGCTGAATATTCCACTGATTACCAATTCATCGTCTTTTTTACAAGTTTTGGGGGGCCAATCCAGGTACACCATTTACCATAAGTATCACCGTCATCCTCATGTTAAAAAGCTTTTTCAGCTATTTCACAAGATGCAAGTATTTGTCTCTCTTTTCTTTTGCTTTTATTTTTACATTGAGTTCCACCGGAAGAGCTAAATCAACCAAATGGCAAGTTCTTTTTGTTTTGTATGTCAGCTTTGGTCTTCTGAACGGAATTAGGTTAATCAGTTTGTATACCAAAATCTCAGAAAATCTTATGCGTCTAATTCTAATGGCGCAGATACCATTTCGTTGTAATGCCAAAATTTAAACTATTCTATTGTTCTCAGTTATTCTTCTTTCTCATTCTTGTTTCGTCTTGAACTCCTTTCGTTCTTGCTTGCGTCATTCACTTATGTATTTTAAACTTTTCATCGCTGTCTCCACATAACCTATAGTTGCTATTCTGTTGAGCCTTATTATTATTACTTTACTCTTGTTGGAGTTTTTCACACCACCGTTAGCAGATGGCTTTTAACAAGAGTTTGAGTGACAGCAAGTCCCCTCAAGCCCCCCTCAAATCTCCAGGACTCTTCTTTATTCTAGCCGATGTTAGTAATACTGTAGTCTGGGTGGTCTCCACTTGTCCTCTTTTTTCTAAGACTTCCTCTCCATTTCCCAATCCACTGAGGATTGTTCCAAGCTCACCATTTACAGCTGGTATCAATGTCACTTCGATGTTCCATAGATCTCTAGCGAGGTCCTGATATGAAACTCTCTTTTTGCTTTCTTTTGATTCTACTCAGTGGTCAGCTGCGATGGCAAAGTCCTTTATTCGGTAGGTGCTGTAAAGCACTTGTATTGTTCCAACAACATCTGGAAGGCCCCATGGAAGACTTCTTGTGGCACAGCCTCTTTCATCCCCTCAATTGTCTCAAAACGACAGACTCTGAGCTTAGGGAATAACCAAAAATCACAGGAAGCAAGGTCTCGACTATAAGGACGGTGAGGAACTGTCTTGATGCCAATTTTGGTCAAAGAGTCTGTGACAAGGATGGAGTTGTGAACTGGTGCATTGTCCTGGTGGAAATGCCGCTGACCCGATTTGAAGAGTGCTGGCCTTTTCCGACGGAGTCTCTTCCTGAACTCCCTTAAAACCTTAACATAGTAACCCTAACCCTAACCCTAATCCTAGCCCTTTGGCCAATCAAATCTGGTGTATTGGCTTCCTTACTCCTTCCACTCCGCTCATCATCTCTCACAGACTCCCTGGCTTCCTTGAATATCTTATGCCACTCAAAAACTGATGCTCGATTCATGCAAGATACTCCAAAAAGCAATCTGAAACATTCCATACGTTTTTGTGGCACCATTTTTTTCAAGTTTAAAACATAATTTTATGGCATATCGTTCTTCTAAAGTGTCAGATTGCATTTTTGAAATTCACCAGCTGTGACAATCAGGTTTTAGTAGGGTGTATTCCAATTGCTGCTGTAGCTGTTCATTTGAACCTGGAATCATAAAAATTGGTCAATCATCTCATAAGATGAATAGCAATAACATATTAAATTTTCAAGTGTCTACGAGAATTTTAAATGCCTGTACAAAAAAAGTCAGGTATCTATTGTTGCTATAATATTGTTTGGCATAATGGCATTGCTTTGTGCTGCTATTAGGAGAGATTCAGTTTTGCTTATAAGATTATATTTTCTTAGCAATGTTCGAGTCTTCTGGTGTGAGATTTCGCTTGTTTACTTCCCATTTTTTACTAGTTATTATTGTTTTGTTGATCCTAGAGTTGTTAGTGTTGTTTCTGGTCGCTGTAATTAGTCTGTGTTTGCCCAATTTCTAGGTAGTTTTCAAGAAGTCGTATTGATGTATCGATGCTATCTTTGATGCTGGTAAGTCCTCTTCCTCCTTTTTTTCATGACATATAGAGTTTGTCTCTGTCTTCTCTTGAATGTAAGGCCTTATGCGTTGTCATTTGTTTCCTGGTTCGCTGCTCCATTTGTTGAAGTTCTTCCATCGTCCACTTCAAGAATAGCCCCAAGTTTCTTACAAGGAGGACGGCCCAGGCATTTATTCCTTTGATGGAATTTCTGCTATATAGTTTGGTCTCGAAGAGTATTCTCGTTCAACTGAGATCCTCTTTTTTAATCTTTTTTACTTTCATCTCTGTTTACTACTATTATTATTATTATTATTATTATTCATGTTCTCCATTCCCAGCTAAAGACCTGTTATCCATGTTTGACAATTTTTTTGCATTCAGATTGCAGTTCACTTATATAGCAACATTCAGTTTCTGGTGGGTCCTCTTTTTCGTGCTTACGTCAGTCAGATATATTCTTTTGCTTGGATGCCAATTTTCTTTTAAAAACGTAAATAGTTACACTGGAGGTCTCTTCAAATTTTTTTTTCGATTATTTTCATGATTATATCGTCGTTAGAGTTTCCATTTCTTTATTAACTTCGCCGTTTTTCCTTTCTCCATGCAAGCGTTTGCAGGAATATATTAAACTCTCCAGTGATTTTGCACACACTCGTTATCTCATTTCCAAATTCTTATTCGTTCGCTCAGAAAATCTTATAAAGCGAAAAATTATCTCTACTACAACTGTCATTTTTGTTCTGAAGAACGCCATATCTTTCCTTGAATTTATTTTCCTGTCTTCTAAGGTTCATAATTTTCCAAGATTTCTAAAAGCCATTTTCAATAAGCTGTACTAAAGGAAAATGCATTTACATTTCGATAGGATCCCGTTAAAATTCATTAAATCTTACTTGGCTTTTTGAATCATCTTGCTTTTATGATTTATATCGGTTTTAAGAATGTCTTTCTTCTTTCAACTTATCTGCATAAATCTTCCACCGCTATGTGCATCAGAGCCATTTAGATATTTACTTACTCTCTTTGACGAATATCAATCTATATTCTTCCTTTCTCTCCTTTTCAACAAGCATTTGTGGCTGACATAAGCCACTTTTATATACTTATATGTTTTTGGCATGATTTTTTTTTTTTGTTCTTATTTTTGTCATGGTTCTCCTTTGACTGGTAATAACTGAGCCTCTTTGGGGATTAAAGTTAAGAAAGTCTTTTTAAAATTCAATAACTTTGTCAAATTATTTGCTGATTTCGCAAAAGACGTCTCTTTTATATATATATATATATATTTTTATCGATGAATCAGTTGATTTGAATGGCGTATCAACTTGTGTGGGGTTATTTTATGCTTAGAAATTAGACTACAACGTTCATTGTACACTCATGTTCATGTACCTGTTTCTTCTTTTTATTAATTATTGTTTTCATCACGGTCCTATCAAATATGAATTAATAAAAAAACTACCAGACATCCTTTTACGTCCTACATTTTGGGGATGGTCTTATAAATCTGCAGGTGATACAACCAACTGTATGATGTCCATAGCCCAGAAATTTGTATACTATGTTGGTGGATTGAAAGACTGACATTTACAAATAAATAAATAAATAAATCATGTCTTTAAATATTTTAAAATCAAAATTCAGAGATTAAGGTATTCAAGAAATCGATGCCCGAACATATTTTCTTGTTTAAAAATATAGCAATATTTTTTGTTTTGTCAAAAAGTAAAAACACGTGAAAATATAGTAAATTTTTAATTAGATAATTATTTCCACGTAAAGTTATCCATTTTGCAACAAATATACAAGGGTCATTAAATAAGTTTCCGGACTTTTTTCGTATGGGCATTTTATTGATAGTACAGACATGAAACCCCAGTCCCATTCGAAGTAATCTCCTCCCGCTGCAATGCACTTGTTGTACTGTTCCAACAACGTCTAGAAGGCCCAATGGAAGTCCTCTTGTGTGAGCGTGTCAATGACCTTCGTCACAGCCTCTTTCATCTCCTCAATTGTCTCATAACGACAGTCTCTAAGTTTTTCCTGGAGCTTAGGGAATAAGCAAAAGTCACAGGGAGCAGGTCTAGACTATAGAGAGGGTGAGGAACTGTCTTGATGCCCCTCTTGGTCAAATAGTCTATGACAAGGATGGAGTTGTGGACTGGTACATTGTCTTGGTGGAAATGCCACTGATCAGATTTGAAGAGTGCTGGACTCTTCCAACGGAATCTCTTCCTGAACCCTCTTAAAACCTCAACATATTATTCCCTGTTGACTGTCTGTCCAGTGGGAACCCAGTACATGTAGATCATGCCAGTGCCGTCAAAAAAGTGATCATCAAACGTTTGTGGGTGGATTTGCTCTGTCTGGCTTTTTTGGGTCTGGGAGAGCCAGCATGATTTCCCTGGGAACTCTGTCTCTTGGTCTCTGGGTCATAACAACACACCAGCTTTCTTCGCAGGTCACCAGAGCTGGAGAACTGCGGGATCTGAATTGATCAGCTCGACTATCTCCCTGCTGTCATGACAACGTCTTTGTTTCTGATCTTCTCTGAGCACACCTGGGACAAACTTCTCGCAAATCTTCCGCATCTTCTGTCCCTCACGAATAATTGTGTGTATAGTTCCCACACTGACATCAAACTGCGCACTTATTTTTTCTATAGACACACAACGGTCCTGATTCATGAAATTCTCTATTTGGCCAATTAACTCTGGTGTTCTGACTTCCTTACTCTCCCCACACCTCTCGTCATCCTTCATAGACTCCCTGCCTTCCTTGAATCTCTTATGCCACTCAAAAACTGATGCTCGATTCATGCAAGATGGTCGAAAACAGTCTGAAGCATTCCATGCGTTTCTCTGGCATTTTTTCCAAGTTTAAAACACAAATTTATGGCATATCGTTCTTCTAAAGTGTCCTCACACCCAGATTGCATTTTTGAAATTAACCAGCTGTGACAATCTGGCTTTAGTAGGGTGTATTCCAATTGCTGCTGCAGCTGTTCATTTGAACCTGAAATCATAAAAATTGGTCAGTCATCTCATAAGATGTATAGTAATAAGATACTGAACTTTCAAGAGTCTACGACAATTTTAAATGCCCGTACAAAAAAGTCTGGAAACTTATTGAATGCACATTCTACTATCAGTAAATGAAACTTTTATTTATTTAGTACAATGTCTCTTTATGTTTACAATAAGATGATAGTTCATCTTAATTAAGTAAAATATTCAAATTTCACTGATGCATCTTTGGAGACATACAATTATAATTTAAGAAAAGATTTGGAGGCCCAAAACCAATAAAAACGTAGACGCATTTTCCCTCTTTTATTTGAAAAAGAACCTGTTTTACTTAAGAACTAAAGACAATTGATTGGCTTTTAAAAGTTACTTTCATTGATGTACTGAGACAGTAATTTGTTAGTAAAAATATACCATATGGTGAAAAGGGAATTTTAAATATAAACAATGTTTGACTTTTTTCGGCTGCAAGGAATAAAGTTTTACTAAGCTGTGGTAAATCTGAAGAGGAAGGTCTTTTGATTCAGTAAGGTAAACTCCATATTCGCATCTGCTCTTGTAAAAGTCGATTTCTCTGATCATCGAACTTTTAGTTTTGGTAAAGAAATCACCTGTTTATTTTTCCTATGTACAGGTTGATACACTTCGCATCTAAAACAATTATTAGTTATATTTTCTGCTAGATATTGAGAAGTTGACGGATACTTTGGACTAGGTCAAAGAGTCGACGATTAAGCGAAAAACTTACGATCAATTCCAAGCCAAATAATACCGATGGGTAGACAAAAGTTGTGTTTCTTCTTCCCATTAAGATTTGGTTCATTCGAAAAGGTGTAAATTTGGTTACTCTCTTTCACAAAATTGCCCAGTCGGCTGGGGCTGTAGAATACACCGACTGCTTCTCTGCTGAGGGGTAAGATCCCCCCCCCAACAAGTGCCCTGGATATGACACTAAACAATCTGATGGTGAGGTTCCAGTGATGCTGGAGCTTTGGGGAATGTGGAGTACTCCTTTATTACCATCGCTCCCAGGTCCACTCTGGCCTGGCGTGGTAGCACCTGATTGGGCCCTATCTATGGGTTGAATAGAAGTAACGGCATACTCATGCTAAACTGAATTCTTTAAAATAGAAATGTTTTTGACAATTAAACCGTACTTAAATTTAAACTGCGTGCTTACGGTAAAATGAATTATTTGAAATTGAACTGTTTTTTGACATTGAAACTGTACATACGCTAAACTGAATTGTAATATATAACTGCCTGAATAAACTGAATAATTTGAAACAGAAATGTTTTTTGACAAACTGTACTAATGCTAAAATGAACTGATTATAGACATAAAAATGGATGTGGCGTTGAATAAACTACAAAGGTTGATATGCCATAAAACCTAACCAACTAAGCAACCATATTTTATTAATCTCAACTTGTGAATATACATAAACCATGTATATAGTATGGAACACCCAGTTAGTATCGATCTCATTAAAACTGACTTAGAAGACACGCTCACTAACTATTATATCACATGGTCTACCCGTATGGTATGATTTTCTTACTTTTTAGCAGATTGTGCCACATATGCTGTTTAAAATTTTCAGATAGTGAGAAGTGTGAATACTTTTTCTACTACGACGTAGTGAGGTTAAAGAACACATCCTTAATAACAGCACAAAGACCACAAAAAGGGTGAGGGGAGAGATAATGAAGCGGATAAGTGAACATGGAACACAAATTGTAAAACGGAAAACGCAATGTACAAAAGTATCACTGATTATTGTAAAGGTTTGGTTTGCTATGTTTTTATGGCATATCACTCTTTGTGGGTTATTCACTGCCAAAGAACAGTAGTGATACTATTTAACTCATAGGTGAGGGATGTAGGGGTTCTCACATCCCCAAGCGTATAAGTCTGAAAGTGAACATTATACCGTGACTGTAACTTGAACACACCACAATGTCGTAGTCGAGCCTGTCCGTCATAACAGCACGAGGAATCCTCACACATTGTAATGAAAATTTTCATTTATCGATATTTCCTGTTGATCAATACGGTTCGAAAAGTTCATAGAAAAAAAGAAAAGAATCGAAGCAACTAAAACGGTTACCATTGATTATAAAGGAAATTACCCGATAATACATCGTTCATCAGAGAGGCAAGTTGGGGTCTGTAAATTGCTGACCGGTCTCTCCTTAAAAAGCTCATTTTATGAGCTGATAGAAATTATTGTATTTGTATAATGTATATTATCAAATTATTCCGGTAAACTGAGCATAAAACATAAATTAATATTTAGCAGTGGACATGTTCAAAAATCCGGAGGGTTATCATAAAATTCATTTATATTTTCCTATTTATATACCAAAATGATTTACGTCATTTGTATTTTTTCATGTCCATATTTTTCAATAAAGAAAGAATACCAGAAATTTATGCTATTCAGTTATTTTATTCATTTATCAATTCATTTTATTTATTTATTTACCTATGTTTTCTTTAATTCGTGCATTTTAAAAAGTAAATCCTCAATGTTTTGCAAAGATCCTTAGCATGGATAAAAAAAAAGCCGTGATAGCCTTGCAAATTCGCTCTTTTTATTATCACTTATGGTTGTATTTCATATATAAATGTACATTGTGACTGAAACAGTTGATAGACACTTTAGGGCAATAATTTTGAGAAAAGAAATTGAAAAAAAAAAACAACACAATCCTTCCTACCTTACTATCATTGCCAGAGATTTTGACAGAAGTTTTAAAGGAGACCCTTCGCATAAAAGGAAAAGCAACTTCACCCCCCCCTCCTAGTAAATCTCTCCTAATCTCTGTTCCTTTTTCTCATTTGAATATTTTACATTGACATCAAGTGTGACTAAAATAGTGTCTGGTCTTTCTTGTGAAAGAAATTAAATAAAATCAGAATACTTCTTTCTATTGATCTGTACTGTCATAGAAAATGAGTAGATGTTGCCTGGGGGATGTGATCTTAAAGTTAAATCAAGTATTTGTATTGGAAAACTGTAAATCTTATTCTGAACTTCAACATATCCCAAAACGGAAGAGCGCAAAATAAGTATCTTGACCGAATTATTTATATGTAGTTGTGTATACTTATACCTATTTGTGTTTGTCAAAAGTAGTCTAGTTTTGTAAAAGAATTGAAGTTTATGTAATTCTTTTTTCACACGATGCGTTTTCTAATTTTTATAAATCTTTCCTTTAGAAATGGTCTGTTTCTCCTCTACTTTGCTTTATTCAAGTCCCCTGGGTTTTGAATAACTAAACAGTGATATTTGCAGAGTCGTAAAACACGTCCCAAAATGGAGATGTTCAAGGCATAAAAATAAACTGCATCTGATAGTGAGACTCCAGTTTTTAACATCTGGAGGGTCTGGAGTGCACTTACATTACCGTTACTTCTAGGACTAAACAATTATTCCTATTTGATCCAACTATGCACAAAATCAGTCTAAAGATAGCGTAAAAAAAATTGTGAATTTGAATATACAATAAAAATTGATACCCTAACATCTCGGCGTGAAATAACACGAGAGCATTGATATGCCATTAAAATCAATCCATCAATCACTCAATCTACTTTGCGTTTTAAAATATCATTATTCAAAATCGGTTGTTATATTCTCATAATATTAGAAATATAATTCACCACCTTTCAAAGGAATAGAACGTTTGGGCATAATGTTCATGTACTAGTTTTTATGTTCCTTCCATATCCTATATTTTTGTGTATTTCAGCTTTTGTAAATCTCAGTTAAAAATACGGCAATAAAATTGGTAGGATCTCATTCCACACAAGCGTATAGTATAAGAAACCATGGTATGCAGCATGGAGGATTAATTCAAAAGCACGTCATCGGCACACTTCACCTAATGTTGGAAGGAGGATATTCATAGATCAACGGTCAGAATTAGATAGTTCAATAAGGAAACTACAGCTACACATCTATTAGCATGGCGTCTATTGATGAGCCAAAAACAGCCATTGAATGATTACTATGAACTATTTTCAAGCCATACGTTCAAAGCGCATAGCTATTTACGACTCTAAAAAAGGGGTGCGTTTGTCCGAGGTTGGAGTCCATGCAATAGTGTTTGAGAATCAGCTGCAGTGCCCAAAGCAAACTGTTTTAAATGAGCTAGTGGACTCGTACATGTGGAAGCACCAGATTTCAACTTTCAGCAAAGACATACCTATACCAGCTTTTTGTAGACAATGGAAGCAGTCTAGATAACCTGTGAAGAAAGTTGCTGATAGGGACGGTGTATGTGTGTGTGTGTGTGTGTGTGAGAGAGAGAGAGAGAGAGAGGGAGAGAGGGAGAGCGGGGGGTGATCATGTAACTCCGTGCTATGAGCAGAACATTTTGGATTAGCTCTAACAATACATTTTTTGAATAGATGAATAGTCTATACACATATAGTGTTACGCAGGCCTTCCTATTATGTATAAAGCATATATACGTATACATAGAGTCATTGCAGCTTCGTGATCATTGAGGCGTCAAAAATCTTCAAAGATGTTTTTCTCATCACCATAAATATAACAGTGAACGACTTCATAAAAAAATCAGAATAAATTCTTTGTTTTTTATTCACTCTGGGCACAAGAGGTTGTTCTTTCACAGTAAAGACTTTTACCATTAGGTCTACTTGTACATCTTACCTACTGATACTTCCAAAATTTGACATTATTTCTCTGTTGTCATGGGATACATGATATCAGATAAGTTAAGTAATGTATCTGAGATGTTTCTTTTGATAGTCGCTTTTTTTTTAGAATATACTTTCAAAAATTAAAGTTTCTGGTAGCCTCTTGTTCGTAGAATAATTGATATAGATAATAAAATTCTTCAATTGGAAATTATACGATATGCTGTCCATAAAACACTGACCATCTTTTAGATTCTCAACTTTTTAATTGTTGGGTATCACCAAACTTTTCAGCATAATGAGCGTTTCCATCTGCCATATATGGCAGTAGCGGAGATCAGTCTGAGAAGAATAAGCCTACGAGTCAGACCAGAAGAGCCGTTCCAATTGTTGAAGTATATCGTTACTCTATCACTAATGCTATGTTCTTATTACTAACCGTCTCTCTCTTGTAAATACTCTTTCCTGTAAATATAACTATTTTCTACACATATCGTGGTTTGTCTTATTATTACTACTACTTGTGTTCACTAAACAGAACACAACATTAATATCAGCTTTTAGATTCTCAGTTGATTCAATATCATATATTAAGGTATATTTGAATTTCAAACTCCTAACTCTAGAAGTAAGTATAATATCTTGAATTTGAGAGAGAACGTGTTTTAAACCTTTAAAAAAGTAATGTTTACATTGCAGTGCATCCAAGGAGAGTCAAAAACAATTAAAACAAACAGAAAGATTACAATTATAGGGATATATTAGGGAAATTAATATTTATTAATTTCCGAGAAATTGCATGAAAGCTGAGCTAACTAAAACTTTAAAAATAATGGAATTACTAATATTTTGGAATTTTTTTGTTGATATTTTTCTTAGACATGGAAATTTACTATCAAGACAATTAAAAAAAAAAAAAAGTCTGGGTACAAATTTGAGTTTTTCTCATAGAGTAATATATTTTTGGAACAACTTGCCCAATATGATTCAAAACAGCAATAGTGTAAATTAATTTATGATTAAATTGGATTGTTTCAGAGAAAGAATTGGAAAGAAAACATTTTATAGGGCATTTTTGGGAACTATCATGAATTCCTTATCATTATATATATATATATATATATATATAAACACTGTGTTAATAGTATACATACTCTGTGTAAATAATATTTTTTGTCAAAGTTGATGTGAATGAAGGTAAAACGTGGAGATGAACTAAGATTTATATCAATATATTATAATAATATAATAAATGGTACCGTTGAAATTTCATGCAGCACAAATTATGATTTTCGGACTATATATAACAGGGAAGCGTCTATATATATATATTATTTCTATACCTATACTATAACCCGGATGTCGTGAGAAAAAAAACAAGATGATAAAATTCGTAAATGAAAAATATTTTTCAAACTGATGAATGGGAAAGATTTCTATAAAAAAAAAAAGAAACGACGAATAACATAATTACGGCTTGAATAATCAATTAATCAACCACCATCGCAATGTCTTGCCAAAGGAAAAAAGCAACGAAACGAAAAGTGTTAAAAACGCCTAATAGAATGAAATTATCCTGATGAACCGATAGGTTAAACCTAGGTAGATAGGTTCTGTCTCTTTAGGTATTATATATATATATATATATATATAGTATCACAAAGAACATATTTGCAAATATTATAGCAATAAAAGAAACACACAGAGATAAATGGATAATGCGTCTCTGACTCCCAATGGCTTTAACATCAAGCTGAATGACCCTCAAAGCACTCCTTTGAAATAGGAGCGTAATATTTGTTCAGACAAAAACACCAAATAAACAAACCAACCAGTCGCTGATAATTTGAAATACATTACATATATCACAAATCGATAGCTCAGCGGCAGCTGTCTTGACAACAGAAATAAAAATGATTTGTTTAAGAGACTTGGATAATAACAAATTATTTTTATTCATCGAAAGAATATGCTACGTCACTAGTTAACTTTTATTCGCTTCTCTAATGGAAAATCAACCGTTTTAAAGACTATTAAAGAACTTTCTAAAAATATTTTCTCCCGACGATCACCTAAAGTTATGATAAATATAAAAATATGTTGTACAAAATACATACCCCTATTTGTCTTATTACTTTTATCCATCTTTATATATATATATATATATAAATATATATATATATATATATATATATATATATATATATATATATATATATATATATTGTAACGGGGCATAAAATATCTATCTCAGGACGAGAGTTTATTTTATGCGCATGTGACATCGGGGCAGTCTGGCACTTGACCCTTCGCAAAATAAGTCCCAATCAAGACTCCTGTTTCAGGCATAAGATAACTGGCAAATAATGTGGGGGTTAATTTGGGGATAGAGACATCTCGACGCTGGCAAGGGTGTTTCCAATTTCCCGTTCACATACACCACCAAGTACTTCGTTTTCTTACCCCCTCGGATAACGGAAAGCATGGACTTCTAGATTAAAACAAAATATGTGTCACTGTAGTCAAATTTCCAAAAAATTACCTTATAATTGTTTTTAAAGCGAATAAGACAATTAGCGAGAATAAATGAAAGCGAGACGAAGCTGAAAAAGATATGTGCAAAAGAAGGCAACTCGATAGATAAACAACATAAATAAATTTCAACACGAGGTAGCATTTAGAATGTAACAAGGCTTTAATAAGCGACGACCAATCAAACAATTATGAGATTTAAGAAATAATTCCTTTCTCTTTTCTTTTCTTTTTAAGATGCCGGCTATATTAAACCAGCAGACAGTCTTAAATACAAATGTCTCTCTTTCTCCTTTTTTTTCTTTTCTTTCGTTTCTTCTTTCTTTCTTTTCTTTTAAACTATCAGCTTTGTTAAGCCAGGTAGGCAGTGTTAAACATAAATGTCTCTCTTTCTTCTTTTTCCTTTTCTTTCTTTCTTCTTTCTTTTCTTTTCTTTTCTTTATACTTTTCTTTCTTTTACTTGAGAAAGTATCTAAGTCCACTCGTTCATTTAGGGTGGACGAAACAAATCTTTTCTGTCTCTTTCTTTTTCTGACTATATATATAATTTCCAATATTTAGAAAGGGTAGAAGGAAAAATAGTTTTAAGTTATACTTATCTTTTCGAAGGGTTTACTTCGAAGATTCCTTTCTTTTACGGGCGAGCGGTATTTCTCTAGAATCTTGCTGAAGAGGATTCTGTTATCTTCTGTACAAAGATTCTGTTCTTCTCTTTCAACGACGCTTGGCTAACTTGGTGTCCAATGTCTGTCCAGTACTAAAGATATTTTTTGCGGGCGAGTGAGCCCGGAGTTTTGGCTAAAAAATCATCACGTCTTTTCACGCCGACTTCTGTCCTAAAACTCAAAATCACCTTCCAAATTTACTCTGACGAAAAGTCACTATTTTTGGCGCGAAAGGCTCTGGCCAATTATTTGGCCTCTTTTTTCTTCCCATTTCGTTCAGGCTACTACGATGACCTACATTCCCTTCTCTGTCCAACCAATCAGATCATGGAGTGCTGGCAGCATTTGACCTACATTCTGACTGCTTTAGCGGTCAGTCCTTGGGTCTTGTTAGTTCAAACACAGAAGGGTAAGGGATATTAATTCTACCTTTCCACTCTCAGGGGCATCCCACATCCATATATATATATATATATATATATTGCTTGCTATCTATATGCCACTGACCCGATTTGAAGAGTGCTGGCCTCTTCCCAAGGAATCTCGTCTGAACTCCCTTAAAACCTCAATATAGTAACCCTAACCCTAACCCTTTGGCCTATCAATCCGGGTGTTCTGGCTTCCTTACCCCTCCCACACCTCTCATCATCTTCAAAGACAGCCTGCCTTCCTTGAATCTCTCATATCACTCTAAAACTGATGCTTGATTCATGCAAGATGGTCGAAAAGCAGTCTGAAGCATTCCATACGTTTCTGTGGCATTTTTTCCAAAATTTAAAACAGAATTTAATTTCATATCGTTTACCTAAAGTGTGCTCACGTCCAGATTGCCTTTTTGAAATTCACCAGGTGTGATAATCAGGCTTTAGTTGGGTGTATTCCAATTGCTGCTGCAGCTGTTCCTTTGAACTAGAAATCATTGAAATTGGTAAGTCATCTCATAAGATGTATAGCAATAAAATGCTGAATTTTCAAGAGTCTATGACCATGTTAAATGCCACATCAAAAAAATCTGGAAACTATTGATTGCACCACGTATATATATATATATATATATATATATATATATAATGCAATTAGAAGGAAACTCAAACCTGGTTAAATTGTCATTATACATTTATTACACCGAAGAATTATTATAAATTTATTATGACAATTTAATCAGGTTTCAGTTTTATTCTAATTGCACTGCATACGCTCTGTATGTGAGTTTTGTTATATAAACCTGGAAGGAAAAAGATATGTAACTATTGCGTAACATCGGACACTCAGATAGATTTATATGATATTCCTCATATATTCTATACACAAATAATCCCCACCCACTGTCTTCAAACGCTGACTGGATATTACTGATATTTTTCTTTCATCCTACAATGTATGAAAGCACGTGCGATACTCTGCCCTCATCAGCCGCCAACCAGGGGTTATAACACAGTTACGTTAGTCCAAGGCGGTACTGCCACGCCTCTGTCTCTCTGTGTGTGTGTGTGTGTGTGTGTGTGTGTGTGTGTGTGTGTGTGTGTGTGTGTGTGTGTGTGTGTGTGTGTGTGTTTCAATGGCAAATCAACCATTGTAGATTATTTAATACCAAATCCATTTTTGTGCATTTAAACATTTCTTTTTCAAACAATTCAGTTTAGCATAAGTACACTGTTTAGTTCTATTCAACTTACAGATAGGACCCTATCAGAAGTGACCTGGGAGCGTTGGCAATAAAGGGGTACTCCCCATTGCCCCAACCTCCGGCATCACTGGGGCCACACTATTAGATTGTTTAGTGTCTTACGAGTTGAACTCGGATCTTTTGTTAACCAATATGGTGATTTCAGGGAATTTTGAATTACATAGTTTTATATCTAGGCACAATTTACAGCTAATTTCACCTCGATAATTCTCGGGCTCTTATAACAATTTCTGCCCTATCGGCTGGGGCTGATGAATACAGAGATTGCACTTCTTCTAACCCCACTCCATTGAGGTCACCTGTTTGTCGTTCGTGTTGTTGAAGAACGGGTTCCTGATTGTTGAGCAGTTTTTGATCTGGCAACCGAATTTTCAAGTGACTCTCAACACAATGTTACTGGGCAGACGAGCGGTCAGACAGGTTTAATTCGATTGATCGCCTGGTTGTATCAAGTCTTAGCATCAATAAGTTTAGCCCTGACCGTATTCTTCAATCTGCACTTGCAGCAAATTCCCAAACTTGCTAAAATGCAGTGGCTTAAGGTCAATTGACAAGACTTTCAAGACTATTTTACTGTATGGCATATAAGGATTTTTTAAAGAAATCCTTAAATTGACAGCGGCTTGGAATCCTACTCCCAATTCGATTATACTGGTTGTAGATCCTCATCTCAACCTGGATGAATCAGTTTCTCTTTGGTAAATTCTCAACAGAAACTGGGCTCTGCAGTGGATGGTGAAGCACAGGACAAGCGAACTAAAAAAACACTACTTAGGGTTACTTAAAAAAGACGTTCCACAAAATAAAATGCAAGGTGTATTTGCATGAGAGCGTAAGCATCTCAAATAGACGTAGTAGGAGCAGTGGACGTCCTTAGCTACATTAGAATAAATAGAAAATCAAGGGGGTCTCGGGCTACGAAATAATAACAATCAGAAGGGGCGGAAAGGTAATTCAGACGAACACATACATTCTGATATGCCAGGAAGTAGAAATTGGATATTACCTTAAGATGGTTGAAAAATATATCAAAGTATTCTTAAGGTTCTTTAAATGTCAAAGATATGGCCACCACAGGTTGGTTGCTGACGACATCAGACATGTGGATGGTGTGACCAAATAGACCCAGACCACACGGATGAATGATACCTAAATGAAACTATATGACCAAACATTCAAGAAAATGACCTAGGTTTCTCAAGATATTGTTATATATATATATATATATATATATATATATATATATATATATATATATATATATATATATATAAGAGGGGGGAAATACTTGAAATATCAAAATATAATGTAACTTTTCTAAAAACTGGAAGGATAGTAGTATCCTCCATGTTAGAGAATACTGATACTTCTGTAGCACGGAAGATGAACCCAATCAGAAACAGTAGTCAACCAGATAATTTCACAGCCCTGGTCTAGCAACTATTCAACTTGGAACCAAATAATTTACAAATATTTCAGCAGCAGCTGAAAAACCTAAACTTGGCCGAAGTTTATCAAAAAGAAGTGGAAACTGAAGTAAAAAAAAACTCACAACAAAGAGAAAAATACAATGAAATTATAAAAGAAAAAATACACATAAAATCTTCAACTCAGACAGATCACTCTTTCATTAAATACGAGATCTACAAGAAAAAGTTCCCATAGATCATCAGTTTGTCCACCAAAAAACAATAAAAAGCCATAACTAATAAAACAAAACCGGAAGCTCCCATCCATCAAGCTTGAAAAGAAATCCCTTCAAACTACCCTCGGCCAAACTTGATAGAGACTCCTCCTAAACATCAATAATAAAATCATCAAAAAGAATTCATAAACAATACAATGCCCATAGATTAACAAAACCCCTAAATATATTCAATAGCAATGAAAGTATGGACATTGAAACTGACTATATAATTCCAAACCTCAATCTAGATAATAAGGAAGTAATCACAAACTCTAAAATATGAAAATATTTTTTTTTCTTTTATAGCGTTTGAACATTTAAAAAATTACGATTAAATATTAATGCAATAGTTAAAACAATTTAAATGTGTGTCAACAAATAAGCTAAGACTCATTTAAAAAGTTACTTACAAACCATATACTTGAAAATCATATATTTATAACCAGGATTTGGCATAAAATAACCATCAATCTATTATGCGCCTTTGAATCAAATTACCAAACCAAACCTAACTCAACCTAACTTTTCCTTTAAACTTAAATGTGGAACATCAACAAAAATATGTTTAGGGAAAGCTACACACAGTGAAACACATATTGACACGATTATGAAAATCTCACCCTTACATGAAGAGCTTTCAACAAAGTTAAAAACATGAAAGATCTAGGTAAAACACTAAGTCTTAATAACATACTCAACTTCTTTAGAAAAATCGGCTTCCAATCCAGGATTTAGGTCCATAAACTTTCCCCGCTAAAAGATACCCATATAAGGCTTGCATATCCAACCCAATAGCAGAAACGCCGACTTCAGCAGATAACTACCGAATTCTTCCATCTATACCCGATTACCAAAGGAATGAAATAAAAACCTCTTTGGCATAAAATAACTCAAGGATTGATTTGCAGTTAAATCCAACCAACCAACCTCTTTAATATTAATGTCTAATGGGACAGTTAACAATGTTATTCAATACCATCCAAATATAAATTGGTATGATATGGTGGAAAACGTAATCGATGATTATACGAAGTTTGATGCATTCTTTCTCTTGCACATATTTATACTTTTCCGATACCTTTTTGATTGTCTTTTGTTTCAGATGTAACCTGATATATTATCTGCAGATGATTAATATTATTATCAACTTGAAGACTCTTCCTTCCTTGTTCTAGCTTCAATTAGTCTCCCTATTTTTGGTTTAAATGTTTAAGATTCTAGAATTACAATTGATATTTTCTTTTTCCATTTTCCTGTAAAAGAATAACTTATTTTCAGGTTATTTTTGTTGAACCGTTAGTTTTCTTAGGCTATCGGGTTTAACGGACAGCTTTTATAATGAGCTCTAGGAATATTTTACCTGCACGGTGTTTTACGCATTTGCTATAAGGTGCGGTGAACAATATATTTTTTAGCTTCTGGTGCCTTTTTGGCTACTTTTGCCTTTACTATATTTTACATTGGAATAGATTCAGCTATTTTTTAAAGATTGCTTGCACTAGTCCTTTTTTTTTTATCCTGAAAAGCATTCCGTTGTTGGAATTTGTCGGTAGGAACTTGCGATTGACCTTTAAAGGTGCGAATATTGACATGTGTATATCTGCAGGATTGTCTTTACTTGTCTTAATACATACGGGGTTTCATTGGTATTTCTGCATTGTTCCTGAATTCCAAATTGAAAAAAGTTTGCCATTCAGAAAATCCATATCCTTTAAGTTGTACAATACCTCAAATCCTTAATCCATACTCACTGAAGAAATTTATGCAATTTGTTTTTTAATTCCATGTACCTGTCTGTCAGTTTTATTCTTACAGACAAGAACATGAAAATGCCACTTCAATAAACAGTTATGTTTGAGAGTGTACAATAATACGGGGAGGGATATAAATATTATAAAAGGAAAACACTCTTCAATGATATACAGTCTTATTATCGTAGTTTTTCGCTTTGTGAAAGTCATGTAATTAATTTAATTTAGGATTTTCATTCATTATTTTCTGTCTTGACTCTGATATTGATTGCTCTCTAAGACTTACCACAGCAAGACTGACGGGCTTGTAACTTTCCATTCATTTATAGTAAATCACTTATATATATATATATATATATATATATATATATATATATATATATGTGTGTGTGTGTGTGTGTGTGTGTGTGTGTGTGTGTGTGTGTGTGTGTGTGGCTAACTTTTTAATTAAAGAAATAATTATTATATAGATATTGCTTTAAAAAGTTAAATATTGGTTTATAGTAATATAAACCAATATTTAACTAATATATGAAATTTTCGCTCGAATAAAGAACTTTGACAACGAAAGAGATCATGTCCACAATATATGATTTGAATAAAAAAGTTTAACACGTTATTGTTAATATCAGACTGTCAAGCGAAGTAATAGGGCAATCATTAATAATAATTATTATATAATTATCATAAAATACAATTGTAAAATATTACTCACCACCTTATTTCTCATGTCTCTAGGCGTTGCGGTTTCCATCTTAAGAAATAGATTCGGCGATCAGATATCAAATCGTTATGAATCTGTGCTTAACTCCCTAAATGCTATTAGGAAAGGAATGACTCCATTTTTTCTCCCCTATGGATATAGTTAAATTATAAGAAATATTTATTTACCCTTGGTAGGGAACCCGATCTTGTACATAGAAAACTCCGAATTCAAACCGATTTTACTCAATTCAAAAATTGACGTTTTGTTGTTTCTTTGGAGTAGCTGTGGAGTTGGAGAGAAACATACCTCTCTAACCATCTGTCTGTCTGTCTGTCTGCCTTTCTGTCTGTTTGTCTGTCTCTCTCTCTCTAACACTCACACACACACACACACACACACACACACATATATATATATATATATATATATAATCATGGGCGATGGGCAAGTATCTTCTAAATTAGGTGAAAATAAAAATAAGAGCGAAATCTAACTTTACCAGTTACATCTACATGAAAATACCTTGAAATACTATAGATTTGTTTTATTCATAAAAATCAACATTATATTTTACTACGGCCTCCAGTCGACTTCAGAACTCTAGCAAACCTCTTTAATGACCTTCTTGTTTTAACTGGTAAATGTTGCTGTTATCCTTCCCTTCAGTTCATATTTGGTAATAAAATGATATTGTTGGTCTCTCGCCAAACAGCATTCTAAACAGAATAATCAAGTCGATAGCAATCTGAGGAGTAATGCGGACACATGTTTCGGGAGTTGTAGTCGCCGAAATTTTCACACCGTCAAGAGTAGGATCTCCTGCTTGTTTGTTATGGCGCAGAGTCCACTTGCTGGACGTAAGGTCTTCTAGCGGCCACTATCTAAATCCAGGGAAAAACTACCTACTCCCAATTATTGACGTAGGTCTACATGTTTAGTCTCAGGTCATGTGGGAAGGCCACAAACATAATGAAGTGGACTGGATTGTTGGTTGTAATTACTTTTGAGTTTAGAGCAAGCTAATAGTTTTTCTATGGATTCATCATCTGATTCTGATTAGGATGTGCCCGTGGAGTTATGGTTATCGTCGTAGGAATTGGACACGGTGACACAAGTTCAAATCCTGGACGAGAATGATTGCATTTCACATAGCACTAATACCCTTAGGAAAGGTATGAATCCAATTATTCTCCCTCCAGCTATGGGTAAATAGCAGGACAGACTAGGTTCTTCAGCCTTGGTGAGGCAACTAGTCTAGGAGAAGGAAAACTCTGAATTCAAACCTGTTGAACTCCGCTTAAAAAATTGACCATGTGTCATATCCTGCCTTAGCAGAGGGGTTGGTAAATAGGATCATCTGATTCTGGCAACTGAGAAAAACAGATATAATTTCAGTGGAAGGGGACGATTCAGTTGCTTGGAATGGTTTCTTCTTATCATTCATAGCCTATGATAAAAGTTTATCCTTTCTTATCAAGTGTCAATTTATATGGGTTCCATGTGACTGCTAATAATTCTATAAATTATAAAGTTGTGTCCTTTTTTGTTTCAAATTTGAAAATAATATACTATAACAATTATTAACATCGATTATAATATATTGGACAACTGAGGAAAAATATTATGCGTCTCAATTTATTTGGAGACGAAAACATTCAAAACTGTATCAAAATCGATGAAACCCTTTAATATGATAATTATTTATTTCTGAGAATGGAAACAAGAAAACATTGCATGTCCTGGAAGCTGATATAATAACAATAAAAAACATTGATTCAATTTTCTTGCTCAAAGTTAGAATTTTTTAAAAGGCGTGTTTCAAATGACCACCATTGCGTTCGTCTCATCATATATATGGGTTGCGTCTATTTTGAGACACCCTGTATGATAAAAATGTCTTGATTTAAAAAAAAAAATTAGATTATCTCATATCCCCTGTAATAGATATAATTGACTAGCTCGGATCATTGTCAATCATGGTCTTAATCTCACGAAAAAATTCAGGATTTTTTTTTTCTTTCAAAATGATCAGAATGAGACTTCTACGCTGTCATACCTTCGTCATCACCATTGGACTCATCCAGCCCATTTGAATTGTCTGCGTTGTCCGGAGTTTGACACGGACCTTCACTGAAATCTTTGGACAGAAGGCTTCCGATAAATACCATGAAGTACAGGTGCCTGTGATGTAATGGTTATCGTCGTAGGAAATGGACACGGCAACACGAGTCCAAATCCTGGACGAGACTGATTGCATTTAACATAGCACTAATACCCTTAGGAAAGGTATAAATCCAATAATTTTCCCTCCAGCTATGGGTAAATAGTAGGTCAGACCAGGTTCTTCAGCCTTAGTAAGGCAACTAGTCTAGGAGAAGGAATACTCTGAAGTCAAACCTGTAAAACTCCGCTTAAAATTGACCTTGTGTCATATCCTTCCCGAGCGGAGGGGTTGGTAAATACGATGAAGTACAGCATACCATTTCTAAATTTCTGCAGAAATGATTTGTATCATGATGCTGCTTTCCCCACTGACAGTGCCAAACTAACTCTGGTTTACTGCACAGTAGACAAAACGTGAAACAAGCAAGCAAAGCGGGAACGTAAAAACAATAACTCAAATTACCAACAATTTATCCATCTCGCCAAGTATAAATGTGTCCCAATCTGCATGTGTGTACGAATCAATGAGGGAACGTGATGTACGAATGTTTGTGTATGAGTGTATGGGTATGCGTGTGTGTGTGTGTGTGTGTGTGTGTGTGCGCGCTTTTATCAAATCTGTTCTATATTTTGGTAATCTCCATTTCGACACTAACAAATGCAATTAATACTTCAACGTTAACCATTATTCAGCGTCTACGGCTTCCATATCTGTGTTGAGTTAGACCGTATTTAAAGGAATGTCTTCTTGTTCCTCCATAATATTACAACACAAGTGGTTCATCTTCTGAAAATATATCATTTTATTGACTAGAATACACCGCCTTTACGACCCCATGGGTAATAAGCGATGATAATTGCTTATGTACAAACTCTGATGTACATAGATTTATTTCGAAGATTCTGACGACCGTACTTGTACATGGGAAACATTGATATAGAAATGGAAAATTGCAAGTAAATGGGTTTGATTTCCAGATAAAACAGATCTATTTTTCTTGTTCCAAACAAGAATTTAAATGAAATATAATGGACTGAAATGTGAAATCAACATTTTAAAATATTTACCGTTGTTTACGATTCTAATGCAAATTTTTCATACCAAAATAGTTTGCAATATTTTCTGAAATAATTTTCATCAACTTCATTCTGAAGTTTCCGACGTAATGGCAAAAAGTTTTATCTCTATGATTTTATAGCATCCTTGTTCATCTTATCTAAATATTCCTCTTACCATCCACCAGATTTCTGCCGAATTATCAATCAGATCATGAAATAAACGCTAATCCTGCAAAACATGTTAATGTTCTGTGGAAAATCATGAATACATCTTTTCTCTTATGCAAGTATGTATAAATCGTGGGGCAGACTGTGTTCTTTAGCTTTGGTTCGGCAATCAATCTGGGAGAAGGAAACTCTGGGTTCAAACCAGCTTTAGTTCCCCTAAGATTTGACCTTGTTGTGAAGGGGATGGGTAAATACATGGGTAAATACATGTATTGTAAAATAAAATTCCTTTATCGGATGGATAGAATCTCCATAAAGTAGTTGTTGATATTATGCTACATGTTCACTTTCGGACTAATAAAATTATGAAAAGTAAAGTATCCACTTATTCCTCTCCGAATGGGTTAAATAGTACCACTGCTGTCTTTCTACCATGATGACTTCCGCATTAAATAACCAATGAAGGTTGATATGCCTTTAAAAAAGAAATCAAACCAACCTATTTCAAATTCTACGCACTCCAAATGATATTTTGATAACTCGAAAATCCCGGCTTGATTTGTTTAAAATATTTTCAAACATTTTTTAGCGACTCCTTCAACTCTTTGACACAGTGATTCATTTAGTATATTCTGCCCGAGGAAATGATTCTATCAACCAAAATACCTTAGAGACACACTCTTACCCACCCATACATGCACATACACACGCGCGTGTGCGCCTCTGTGTGTGTGTGTGTGTGTGTATCAATTGCGACGCCATGGCTACTGTTTTTTCAGGCTCAACCCATATGGCTACTCTCTTGAGTCTTTTTGAAAACATTAAAAATTCACTCAGAACACGTCTCTTTTCCTTTACTTTTGGTTGAACCCAGCGTCCTGACTCAAACACTCATGAATAAATATTTTAACTTAGTAATATTTTTTTTACTTCTGTTTTATTTTCTTGCCTTAAAATCTTGATGAGATATATATTTGCTGGCAAAGATATTAATAATGTTATGCAAAGAAAAAAAAATAACATGACTAGTTATTTTGGGTTCATGAAAATCAGCCCTAAAAATAACAGACTTTTTTTTAACGGGACTCAGAATAGATATCTTGTTGAAATAACAAAAATTATCTTTAAAAAACTCAAGTGTATTACCACACATTTTTCAAAGATTCTTTTTATTGTTTCAACTTAACAGATAAATTCTTAAATATTTGTCCTTTGGTTTATTAAAATATTTTAAGGGAAAATTAACAATACGATGTCGAACCTGAATGGTTCAAGTCCTATCTAAGCTGTGTGCCTGTATGTGTGCATGTGTGTATTCATTTTTGTGTGTAACTATGTGTGTGTATGTTTGTGTGATATGTTCTGGTAGCCCTGACATATAGCTGTTACCATAAAGATATTAATTGCAACTGATTCAGGAGCTTAACCTATGTGAGCCCGACTAAGACAAATGACCTTAAGGTTGTTGGGGTTTTATGGCATAGGATTTCTTGTTGGTTGTTTAATGCCAAATCTTGTTTACGAGTGGTCTGATACAAAGTCTAAAATAAAGTTAGATGGGTTTCGATCCCGGCTTTTAGCGCCCTACATGACTAGCAACACTGAAGAGTTCTGATAGAACGAAACAGTCTGTCTGTGGATGACAATATATACGCTCCTCCATGGGGATTGAGCACTCTGGCAAAGGAATTTTATGCCGCCGCTCGCATAATGCAAATCTCTTCGAAAGAATTGAGTACTCTGGTAGCCGATAGGGTATAAAAATGGAAACAAACAGACGCTGCTGCTGCTGCTACATAAAGACCTTATAATTCCCCTAGCCAACGTAGTACGCTTGTTGCCCGAGCAGTCTGATACTAAGTCTAACGTAATGTTGAATGGGTTTCGATCCCGGCTTCAAGCGTCCTACGTGTCTAGCCACACTGTAGATTTCTGATAGAACGAAACAATCTGTCTGTGGATGACAAGACTATATATATATATTAGAAATATGTAATTTGTAAACGCATATTTTGTTGAAGACATCTTAAACAAGCTAAACCCTATTTGTTTGCTCACTGTTAAGTGGTCTCAAATATTACCATCTAACACCAATAGATCTATTTAATATTTTTTATTTGTTTGCATGCAGTAAAGTGCTTTCAAATATTGTTATTTAACACTTATTATTTTATTCAGCATTACTCATTCATTTGAACCCAGTTCTAAGAATTGCTGTGTATTCTAACAAGTCAGTTTAACATCAGTCATTTGTTTACACCAAAAATTCTATTTTTCCCATTTATGACGCCACCAAAAGTACCACTACTCTGGCTCAGAGTAGACCATTGAATTATGGCATGAATATGTACTACCCCTCCGTCAAAGTTCCAGGATTGGAGCCTCACCATCAGATGGTATAGTTTCATGAACAGGATTTTTGTTGAGAGAGCTCTTACTCCTCTACAGAGATGCAGTCGGTCTCATATAGAACCCAGCCGACTTGGCTCTTAATGACATAAAGCCAACACTGAAATATATATATATATATATATATATATACTTTAACAAAAAAACAACGAAACCGGTCACATAGAATTATAAATTTCTTTCTATCCTGTTACGCATTTTTGAAATTTCCAAAAACACGAAAAAGGAAAACAATTAACAGGACTTCTTCAGATCTTTTTGATAAAAAACTAGAATAGACACATAAGAGTGGGAGGGGATAGAAGAGGGGTGAAGAGTTACCTCTTCATTAAGCCCACTTCCGTCTTACGATCAAAAAAATAAAAATAGAAAAAGGAATATTAAAATCCCAACACACTATATATATATATATATATATATATTGTCATCCACAGACAGACTGTTTCGTTCTATCAGAACTCTTCAGTGTGGCTAGACACGCAGGACGCTCGAAGCCGGGATTGAAACCCGTCCAACTTTACGTTAGACTAAGTTTCAGACCACTCGGCCACCAAGCGGACCACGTTGGATTAGGGAAATTTTAAGGTATTTATTTAGCAACAGCAGCAGCAGCCGTTTGTTTACATTTTTTATACCCTATCGGCTACCAGAGTGCTCAATTCTTTCGAAGAGCTTTGCATTACGCTAGAGGCGGTCGACAATTCCTTCGCCAGAGTGCTCAACCCCCATGGGGGAGGGTATATATTGTCCAGAAAATTTTTACTTAGTTGATATAAAAGCGAAAATTGTCTCCTTAGGTCAATGGTGCTTAAGTCCATCCAAAGATAACTGTCAACCTCAAATGCTGAATTATACGAAACAGTTTGAATTTGAAGTTTGCTATCGGATGTCTACTCCGTCTTCTTTATTCCCCGGTTTTATATCCCATCCAGGATTGTATTTATGGAAACCATTAACTTTACTGGTTGGATGACAAGCTTGGGTGAGGTAACATATTGCCGATAATCCCTGCATTAGATGTAAAATATGAGTAGTGACGAGATTCAAGAAGGGTTGGTAATGTTTGAAATTCGGTCAAAGTAAGAATCCTCAACATCAGATTTTTCTGGATTGCACTCACAGAAATGTTTTCGAAGGACATCTTAAATATTCTAGAACGTTTCCGGTCATTTATGTTTGAGAGACAAGGCAAATATGACGCATATTAGTTATGAATACAACCTTATCAAAATTCACAAGTTCATTCAATGTCTCTTTTTTTACTGTCGATCTATTGAATAATGTCTGCTCACGCGTCCGCAGTGAAAGTCAACGTAATTAGTGATTAATTGCATCAACGCTTGGCAACTAGTCGTCAAACTGCTTAAAAAATTGGAGATATTTTGAACGGAAATTGGAGATATTTTAAATGAAAATTTGACCTATTTTAAACGGAAATTTGACATATTTTAAACGGAAATTTGACATAATTTAAGCGGAAATTGGATATATCTTAAACTGAAATTGGACCTATTCTAAACTGAAATTGGACCTATTTCAAACGGAAATTTGACATATTTTAAACGGAAATTTGACATATTTTAAGCTGAAATTGGACTTATTTTAATCTGAAATTGGACCTATCTAAAACGAAAATTGGACCTATTTTAAGCGGAAAATTTACCCAACTTAAACGGAACTCTAACAATACCAACTATTTATATTTACCAACCCCTCCGCTCGGGCAGGATATGACACAAGGTCGAGTTTTTAAGCGGAGTTTAACAGGTTTGAATTCAGAGTTTTCCTTCTCCTAGACTAGTTGCCTCAACAAGGCTGAAGAACCTAGTCCGTCCTACTATTTACCCATAGCTGGAGGGAGAATAAGGGGGTTCATACCTTTCCCAAGGGTATTTGCCCGAAAGTGAACATAATAGCGCGACTGAAGTACGAACTCGCGTACTACGATTCCGCAGTTCATCACTTTAACCATTACACCACGAGGACACCCAATACCAACTATTAATACGTACGCTACTGACATTTATGAAACGATAATTTTCTGGGGAAAAAACCCCAAAATCTTTTGAACTGCTACATATTCACATCTCTGATTACAGTTTAAATTCTGTAGAGTTTCGTAATTACAAGTATATATCACACGAATCTCCCTGTGAAAAAAATTTAAAAAAATATAGGTAATATCTAATTTGACAATTTTTATTTTTATGATGTTTTATATATTTATGTTCTACATTATAATGTATATGCTGAACATGAATAGAGGTGGGGGGGTCCTCGCGGAGTAGTGGGTACGGTGTTTGACTGTGACATCCTAGTAAACGGGTTTGAAGTCCAATCACATTGTTGAGTTCATTTTTTGATTAACGGCCTCGGAAAAGTTATGGAAGCCTCCCGGCATAAACATTACCACAACAGTTCTTCCACAAGGATTGATTTATTTTGAATAAGACGCAAAAGTTGATATGCTAAACCAAATCAGAACATGGACTCACAAAAATATTTGCAAGAGTTGTTCAAAGAGTTCTAATCTTTACTTCGAAGTTATTGAAACAAGACAGATTTTTTACAATTTTTGAATAGAGCCCCACTTGACATCAATACACTTAATCCATTAATTCTCAAGCATTGAAATCGATTTACATAAAATGACGTCCTCCGAGTCTTCTAAAATCTTATTCACATTACATATGACCTCATCAACGTTTTCCAAAACGTGACCACAGAGTTGGGAATTGAGTTAGAAAAGCATATTCTAAGATTAAAGGAAATGCGGTTGCAATTCAAATCCAAAATTACCTGCTTCAGCTTTTGCTGTCTTAGCAGTGTGAACCGGTGCGTTATCATGTAGCAGCAGCACAGCAGCACAGCAGCCCTCAGCTCCCTCAGCGTTTCAGACTGATTGCTTTCTTCACTTGTCTAAATTCCGATGCATTGTAATGTCTATTAATATTCCTTCAATTTTACTGAAAGTCTCTCTTGATTATGGTTCCAGAATTAAAAAAAAAAAAGCAGTAGTCATCATCTTCAAAACAGAAGCTGCTTGTTTGAATTTTCCGGGGTTGACAACCAGGGTGCTTCCACTGCTTTAAATCTTTGATCTCAACCCAGTTTCATTTTTTAGGAGAAATATTTATAGAGTTAGCTCGTAAGCGAGTCAGGAGTGTCCCCAAAATGTTTTGCTTTTTTTACGTTGGGTCAGTATTCTTGTGTTTCATAGCGCCGAAAACTAGCTCATCCCCAAGACAACAGTTGAAATAGAGTGGACTGAACCTGAAAGAATGCCTATAGACTTTACAGCAGTAAGACGTCTGCCATCCAAAACTATACAGTGAATAATATCAGCATGTTCATCAATGGTTGAGAGTTTTGCATAATCTAACCACGGATATGTATTCTGTCCCTGCCTGGCTTACATTTCGCAGCTCATTTCTTCACAGCTTTCGTACTGTACTTGTCACGGTACTTTATTATGGCCTTGGTTCCGTGACTACCACATGCGTTTACAGGAAGTTTGTTTATCAGTCGCCTCTGTGACTACGGTGTCTTTGAAATATCTACAGATAGGGGATGAAACAATCTATCCGGAACTTCTTTTGACAGTCGGGGGGATTCGTTGGAACAAGTTGCCTGAGTGTTGGCAACTCAAAGACAAGAAAAACTCTCTTTTAACAATAAACAATTATTTATTTAAACACAATGATGTAACAATAATTATATTCGATTTATATATAGAGAGAGACATTGTTACTTTTTGTGTTTGAGAGAGAGACAATTGAAGTATTTGGCTGGTGCAGTTTTTGAACTTCTAACATTTGTAAGGTTTTCACCTGCAAAGAAATTAAAACAGAAATCTGAATAAAAGTACAAAAAGTTGTTTTTATGAGAAGAGGAATTATGTTACCACAACAAAAATGTTCAGTTATGACTCTTCTTTCTGATTGAGGCTTAGAACTTTTTGAATTTCACTTTAATAAATATATATATATGAGGGAACTGAGCGCTTGTGTGCATGTATCTGTATTTGCGTCTATATACCCAATTATGTTGATCTTATATCGACTCGTTTACAAAACACCTTACAATTATATATATATATATATATATATATATATATATATATATATATATATATATATATATATACGTGGTGCCTTCAATAAGTTTCCAGAATTTTGTGTACAGGCATTTAAAATTCTCGTAGACTCTTGAAAATTCAGTATGACATTGCAATACATCTTATGAGATGACTGACTAATTTTTATGATTTCAGGTTCAAATGAAAAACTACAGAAAGAATTTGCATACACTCTACTAAAGCTTGATTTTCTCAGCTGGTGAATTTCAAAAATGCAATCTGACATTTTAGAAGAATGATATGCAATAAAATTGTTTTAAACTTTGAAAAATACCACAGAAAACTATGGAATGCTTCAGACTGTTTTGAAGCATCTTGTATAAATTGAGCATCAGTTTTTGAGTGGCATAAGAGATTCAAGGAAGGCAGGGAGTCTGTGAGGGACGATGAGAGGTGTGGGAGGAGTAAGGAAGTCAAATCGGCTCAGTGGCATTTCCACCAGGACAATGCCCCAGTTCACAACTCCATCCTTGTCACAGATTATTTGAGTGAAGATGGGCATGAAGACAGTGTTCCCCCCCAGCTCTCGTCCAGACCTTGCTCCCTGTGACTTTTGGTTTTTCCCTAAGCTTAGAGGCTGTCGTCATGAGACAATTGAGGAGATGAAAGAGGCTGTGACGAAAGTCATTGACACGCTCACACAAGAGGACTTCCATGGGGCCTTCCAGAAGTTATTGGAACGGTACAACGTGCATTGCAACCAGAGGAGATTACTTTGAAGGGGACTAGAGTTTCATGTGTGTAATATCAATAAAAGTGGCCAAATGTAAAAAGTCTGGAATCTTATTTAATGATCCTCGTATATATATATATATATATATATATATATATATATGCATGTTTGTCTCTGTGTGTGCGTGTGTGTATATTTGTGTGTGCGTATATGTGTGCATTTGTACGTGCGTGTGCTTTAATGTATGTAGTCTGTCCTCTCGATGTTCATTGCGATGTACATCTAAATGAATACATACATGAATATGTGATGTGCGTGTTCACATATTTGTATGGATGAGGCATATCAGTATATCTGTATATAATTTTGATAGATAGATAGATAGATAGATAGATAGATAGATAGATAGATAGATATGACAAACATAGATAGATAGATGTGACAAACATAGATAGATAGATAGATAGATAGATAGATAGATAGATAGCCTAAAATTGCACACTGAAATGATATCATCCCACTCAGATAGAGATAGATGCATTTTTTGGTACTTTTTTTCTAAACGATTGGGTAAATTGGAGTGATTCTTTATGCATCACTAAAATCCCATAGGCAACGTATAATAACTTGAATGCCACAAAGAATTATTAATAGCCTCATCAACTTTGATAATTTCGTTTATAGCCAACCCACAGCAATTTTCTGAAGAGTTTATAATTCAAAAACACAGATTAAAGGGTTGAAAAAATCCCTGAATAAATTCTTTTTGATGGTCCAAAATTCTTATTTTAATGAAACGGAGATATTCCCGGACAGGGTGTGATTCTTCAATTTTTTTCTGGTATTTTTCATCCAAGAGAGAATTTAAAGACATTGTCCTAATAGTATTCGTTGAAACAGAACAAGCGAGAAAAATGTAAAATGAAAAAAACAAACAGAAAGTTGTTAAGCCATCATCAAGAATTATCAATAGCATGTGATCTGTGATGAAAAGGAATTCCTCCACTCCACAAATAAAAACACAACCTTGAATATGATTTGATTCTTGAAAATATATACCTACATAGAACGGGCTGGTAGTATAGATTAATGACTAATGAGCTTGTCTAAGAGACCAAATGTTATATTTTATAAGCCGTGGTTTAAGCTTTGCTTCGTCTCGTACACAGATGTACATTTGTTTTCAAACGCAAATATTTTTCAACAGTTATTCATTTAAAAACAGAGTAAGTTCATCTTTGCTTAACTTTGGTGTGCTGACTCGAACTTGAACTTTCAACCTGACTTTAAAATGAATCTATGTCTACGAAGCTTGGTTTTTTGCCATTCATCAGAGTGAAATCGTTACGGTTTTTAGCGGGAAATGATGAAGGTAATTTTTTGTATTTAAGACCAAGAAAAATTAAATTGAATTTAGACTCCTGTTTTTAAAAGCACGCAGGAGAATCTCAGTTGAAATGCAGGAGTAACAGAACCTTCTCATATATTTTTCTACATTATGTGGGTGGGACTTAGAATATATTGCCTGTGTCCCTAACAGAGAGGTAGGAAACCCACCAAAATTGTGTTTCCTTATTATGAAACTGAACTACATCAGATATTGTCACACCGGATCAGGAGACATAATTGGGGTAGTGTATCAGTTCGTAGCCATTACTCCCAGATCCCCTACAACCTGTAGTGGTAGTATCCGTTAGGTTCACATCAAAGAAACAAATAAAATTGTTCTGTCATTTAGTATTGATTATTATTATTATTATCATTATAATTATTATTAGTCACTTAAAACAAAACAAGTGAAAAGTTTTGTAATATTTGATATCTCATAACAGTGCACAAAAATACTATTATGAAACAGCAACACAAAAATGAGATTATGAACCTATTTGCTAATATATAGGGATAAAATAACAACAGACGGGTTAGCATGCCATTAAAATCAATCAATAAGTCAATGAGATTGATTTAATTCGTCATATAATGTATTTTAATTATACACACTCACTATAAATTGTGTTTGAATATCAATCATTGCTCAAATTCTGTGGTTTTGTTCCCACTGAAGATTTTCTAATAACATGATTACAAATATCATTTCTCATATATACTTTCAGTGCAGTTAGTGTGATTTTTCAAGGATGCCCAATAAATATTACCTTGAGTCTGACTAGGCCGAATCAAGTACATTAGATAAAGTAACTACTACAGTGCGACAGTTAGTTACTTCTTGCAAATAATTATTTTCATGAAAATATTTTAACATCCATTCGGCAAAATGATAAGAAAATCTTAGAAGTGTGTGTTTCTATGTTGAGATTGAATGTGACACTCAAAGATAATCTATAAAGATTGTATAGTTAGTTATACTAACGTAAGTGGAAATTGAACTCACTTACTATGATGCCCAAGTCCAGTTCGCTACACGCTACACCATGGGACTCCAACGAATTAAGTTCCAGCTCAACTTACTTGTATTTCTTTTCTCCTTATGTATTTTGTTAAGATATGAACCTATGTTACTGTGTTGGATCCCTAAGTTGCCGCTAAGTTATCTTTAAAAACAATTTCGATATCAGCAAGCTGCATTTTCTAAGAGAAAAGAGTTTCGGTCAGAGGGCACGTTGGAAAAGCACTTTCCCATAAGAAAGTTAAATACACTCTATATGGGAAATAGAATTTTTTTGTTCAATTTGCTGATTTTGACGTGGAATATATATAACACAAAATCATCACGACATATCGGACAAGATAGTTTCATGATCTCGATATATATCGTAAACTTTAAACGCATTAATTATATATATATATATATATATATATATATATATATATATATATATATATATTTTCATCCACAGACAGACTGTTTCGTTGTATCACAACTCTTCAGTGTGGCTAGACACGTATGACGCTTGAAGCTGGGATCGAAACCCGCCCAACTTTACGTTAGATTTAGTATCAGACCGCTCGGCCAACTAGCGTACCACGTTTGCTAGGGAGTTGTAAGGTATTATGTAGCAACACCAGCAGCAGCAGCAGCCTTCGTTTGTTTATATTTTATACCTTACCGGATACCAGAGAGCTCATTTTTCAAATAGCTACAACGCTAAGGAGTAGGGGATGGAGCTACTACTTTCCATGTATTACTCCACTTTACCCTTGATACGTACCGTATAATGTTAAGTGTGAAGCAAAGAGGTATCAAGTACATTTTTTTTTTAGTCTTTGGTATGATATGATCGCGGATTGAACTCCAGTCTCTAGGTCTATTACTGAACACTCTACCAACTTGACTACTGAACATATATATGTTTAAACATCCTCACTTGATTTTTTTTTGTTTAGTTTTCCTTTATGTGAATGCTATTCTTAATTATTGACCTTTATTTATAGCCGTGCGCCTTTCTACCTTTGACATACGTGAGTGTAAATTTTTTAGCAGCATGTAGCTTTTCCCCGATTGAGATCATTGGTTCTATACTAAGTTCCTTTTTGCTTTATTAGAAGCCTCGTACACGAAACCTTGTGTCAAGTTAAACAAATCTTTAAAATAATCACAAGAAATAAACGCTACACAGGGACCTTTAAAATAATCACAAGAAATAAACGCTACACAGGGACCTATTGAATAAGAAGTCATAGATAAATTCAAAAGCAATATTCACTGAGCATATTTCATG
Source organism: Sepioteuthis lessoniana (assembly GCA_963585895.1). Taxonomy (NCBI): domain Eukaryota; kingdom Metazoa; phylum Mollusca; class Cephalopoda; order Myopsida; family Loliginidae; genus Sepioteuthis; species Sepioteuthis lessoniana. The sequence goes on from OY757927.1 coordinate 86,770,892, forward strand.
CTACATAAACATTAACATGAAAGACAAATTTTTTTCGTTCTTTCATCAACCGAAAAAGACATCGACACGCGACAAACGAAGGCATGGACAGCTATTGATAAGCTATCGATCATATGGAAGTCAGACCTGACCGATAAAATGAAATGCAGTTTCTTCCAAGCAGCGGTCGTATCGATACTGCTATATGGATGCACGACTTGGACGCTAACAAAACGGCTAAAGAAAAAGCTAGACGGCAATTACACAAGAATGCTGCGAGCAATATTGAACAAGTCCTGGAGGCAAAACCCCACAAAGCAACAACTATACGGCCACCTACCTCCCATCATGAAAACTATCAAAGTTAGACGAACCAGAAATGCAGGACACTAGTGGAGAAGCATGGACGAGCTCATAAATGATGTACTCCAATGGACCCCCACATATGGCCGAGCAAAAGCAGGATGACCAGCTCAAACATACATAGAGCAGCTCTGTGAGGATACGGGATGTACAATAGGGAGAAGTGGCGAGAGAGAGTCAGGGATATCCATACTGGCGGCACGACATGATCATGATGATGATAATAAGACAAATGCCACAAACTGAAAAATACCTGGAGTTCCGAATCATTTCGAATAAAGGCAAATAAATAAATGGAGATAACAATTTTCCAAATAGTCATGATGTCTTTCAAGCTGCCGACAGCTACAGACCCATGTTTACTTGAACTTTACTGAAGACAGAAATAACAAGTCCGCGTTCTCCCAGAAGAGAATTTCATCATGTTTAAGGAATAGAAAAAAAAAACAAAATAACAATTGAGTTTTAACACATTTGCTCGTTTGGGTGTTTTCTGAAGAAACCTCAAAAAAATTCAGTAGGGGAAAAGTATCCACAAAAGGCAGCGAATAGGTCACCTTGTAAAAACTGCAAAAAATATCACAAATTTGATAACTGTCGATCAAAAGTAAAAATTTGTAGAAACTGTGATAATATGAATCACGTCGCAATATGTTGTTGGTCGCAGACACAGAATATTTGCGAAATAAGGAAACAGCTTACGGTGAGATATTTCCTTGTCTCTATATGCAAGAATGAACTTACTGAGAAAAAAAGTAGATCCTTGGTATGTAAAATCAAAGGTCGGTGAGATATTATTTTTTAAATTAATACCTGGGCTGATATAAATGTTATTAGTACTAAAACATTTCAAAAACTTAGAAAAAAAACGATGCTTAAACTAGCACAGGACTTCTACGGAGGTCCCGGAGGCTCTTTAACCTGTAAAGCGAAATTTTGGGTTAATACGACGCATAAAAATAAGATATATCACTTTGAGATACGTGGCGCATATGATAAGTTTCCCGAGTTTTTTCTTATGGGCATTTAAAAGTGCTATAGACATTTGAAAATTAAGTATGTTATTGTTATACATCTGATGAGATGACTGACCAATTTTTATAATTTCAGGTTCAAATGAACTGCTACAGCAGCAATTGGAATACACCCTACTAAAGCCTGATTGTCACAGCTCGTGAATTTCAAAAATGCAATCTAACACTTTAGAGGAACGATATGCAATAAAATCCTGTTTTAAACATGGAAAAGATGGTGCCACAGAAACCTATGGAATGCTTCAGACTGCTTTTGGAGCACCTTGCATGAATCAAGCATCAGTTTTAGAGTGGCATATGAGATTCAAGGAAGGCAGGGGGTCTGTGAGGGATGATGAGAGGTTTAGGAGGAGTAAGGAAGTCAATACAGCAGAGTTGATTGGCCAAAGGGTAGGCTTAGGGTTAGGGTTACTATGTTGAGGTTTTAAGGAAGTTCGGGAAGAGATTCCTTGGGAAGAGGCCAGCACTCTTCAAATCGGGTCAGTGGCATTTCCACCAGGACGATGCACCAGTCCACACCTCCATCCTTGTCATAGACTATTTGACCAAGATGGGCATCAACACAGTTCGTCATCCCCCTATAGTCCAGACCTTGCTCCCTGTAACTTTTGGCAATTCCCTAAGCTCAGTGGCTGTCGTTATGAGACAATTGAGGAGATGAAAGAGGCTGTGACGATGGTCATTGACACGCTCACACAAGAGGACTTCCATGGAGCATTCCAGAAATAGTTGGAACGGTACGACACGTGCATTGCAGCCGGAGGCGATTACTTCGAAGGAGACTAAAATCTGGAAACTTATCGTATGTCCATCGTACATGTTATAGATAATAATACAGAGAATTTATTATCTTGAGATATAGCGCACAAAATGGGACTGGTTACTGCTGTAGCAAACGTAAATGGGTGTAATAAAGGTGACCCTGTGAAAATTACGCTACGCCAAAATCTGGTGCCTACTACACACCAACTGCGAAGGTAAAAAAGGAACATCAACGCTTTAAGGAAGATCACATAATCGACAAAGTGACCAAACCAACGGTTTCGTGCTCACCTATTGTTCCAGTAAGGAAAAAACCCGAGATGTCAGGATATTAGTAGATTTTAAAAAATTAAATTTGTCAGTAAAAAGGGAACATTTCATGCTACCAAATTTGGAGGATACATCACCCAAATTAAGGGGTTCGAAAATCTTTTCAAAATTAGATGCAGCTTGTGGATTCCATCAAATACCGTTGGACGAAGAAAGTCGGTTGCTGACGACTTTTATTACACCATTCGGAAGATTTTTTTTTAAAAGATTACTTTTTGGAAAATCCTCATTTCCTGAAATTTTTCAACGTAGGGTGTCGGAATTACTATGAGACATAGAAGTGTTTCAAGTTATAATAGACATTTTAAAACTCAGAAGAACGATTGAAGAACACGATAACAAAAAAAAAAAAAAAACTGGAAGAAATATTGAAATTAATTGAAGAATCGGGAATAAAATTAAACCCAGGAAAATGTGAGTTTAGGTAAAGTACCTTCCGATATTTTGGGCACATTATATCAGACAAAGGGATACAACCCAATCAGAACAAAATCAAGACGATACTAAATTTACCCGACCTTCTGCAATCTCGGAACCGAAAAGATTTCTCAGAACAACACAATATTTACGCAAATATGTGCAGAATTTAGCAGACGTATAACAGCCAATGTTAGAAATTTTGGAAAAGGATAGAGTTTGGATTTGGATTAAAATACAAGAAAAGGTATTCCAAAGAATTTAAGACTTGTTGACACAAACACCCATATTAACTTATTATGATCCTAGAAAGCCCATTATAATTAGCGTGAAAGTGAGCCATTAACGACTAGAGGGTCATGTTTAAGAAGATAAAACACTGAGAGTAATAGTGTAATATTTTGACCTTTTAACCCGGCCAAAAATGCCATTCCAAGGTGATGCACCGGAAGGAAGTGACACATTCTAATGGCAGTTATGAGAGGAAATCGCGTAGGCGGAAATTGGCTGATGAAATGGGACGAGCTAAAAAATCCCATGATACTCTCATAGACTGACGCACCGGAAGAGAGTGACCTCTGAACTGCATGACAGTTATTTCCGCTTGATGACGATTAAACATGCGATTTCAAAGATCGAGTGGGGGTTGAACTATTATATAGCTCAGTCAAGACAGAAGTCAAGACAGTTGAGTTCCGTTTTCAGTTGAGTTCGACGGCCAGTTAGAGATCGGACGGAGTTATAGACGAGATGTGGTAAGGAAAGCCACATAAGGCCGAAGGGGCCTTGAGGCCCTGATGAGTTGGGGTCCAGAGAAGATGCTGATAAGATGCAGTAAAGAAAGCCAGCACCCAGCAGAGTGGACTCCAGGGCCTCCGGTTGAGCAGCTCTGGAGAACGAGAAAGATACAACGCTGACGGCCATAAGTTTGGGGTCAAAATATTACAGTTTCTGTTCGGTCTCAAGCTCCCTCTCACACGCAAAACTTGAGTAACCCTTTTCAAACCTTACAAATAAAGAGAGAGGTAAATATTTTGTTAAAGAAGTCTTCCTGCGTCTAAATTATTATTGTGTCGTTACGATGCAGTAGATGACAATATAACAATAGTTTGATGCCTCTTGTACTCTTACCCAAACCAATTGAAATTACGCAAAAATAGAAAAATAATGTTTTGCAAGTGTTTGGGCCTGTGTGATGTTTGACCGATATATCGCTGGACTAGATTAGTTTGGCCTATTGATGGTCCACAAACCGTTTGTACTGTTAATAAATACACAGGGCTTGAATAATACTTCTTTGTGATGCTAAAGTCTTTAAATGAAACTAAGGAGATATAACCCGGCAGCCGAGTATATCCATGGATAACTCTTTCTAGTTTCAGATGCCCTGTCCAGAAATCCAATGCAGCAAACTTATTGCACTACAGGGGAAGATCTAGAAGTGCATATAAATAGTATAGTTAAAACTAGATCAGTTACTAGTAGAAAATTTGAAGAAATAAGTAATGCTACATCTATGGACTCAGATCTTTAAGAGGTTAACCTGTCTTACATTAAATGGTTGGCCTAGGAAGGAACATAGATTAAATAGAAGAGTTAAGCGTTATTTTACACACAGGAATGATCAATCTGTGCACAAAAAATCTATATTTCCAAGATCGGATAGCGATTCCACAAAATCTCAGAGCAGAAAGGCTACGATCAATACACACCGGACATCTTGAATAAAACAAATGCCGTGGACGAGCAAAAATGTCAGTAGGGTGGCCGATAATATTTCAGGAAATAGAGGATTTCATCAAAAGATGTGATATTCTGCAATTGTCATCTCACAGTAAACCCATACGAAAGTTTTAATCCAACCCACTTGCCAGATAGACGATGGTAGAAAGTAGCGTTGTATAGCCACAGAATACATATGCATTCAGATGCAGAATCATAACGACGATACAATGAAGATGAGCGACACTGTTCTTTAGAAAAATATACCTCTCACTTTATTGAAAGCGTTGTGTGTGAGAGGGTGTTGGAGACCGAACAGAGCTGCAACATATTGACCCCCACTCTATTGGCCATAACCGCGTTTCTTTCCCGTTCTCCTGGGCTGCTCAACCGGGGGCCTGGGGGCCCAGCCTCTCTGGATGCTGGTTTTCTCTACTGCCTCTTCTCCAACTGCAACTGCTCAATCGGAGGCCTGAGTGCCCACTCTGCTGGGTGCTGGCTTTCTCTACCGCATCTTGTCTCCAACTGCAACTGCTCAATCGGGGGCCTCAGGGCCCACTGTGCTGGGTGCTGGCTTTCTCTACCGCATCTTCTCCAACTGCCTGACTTCCTGTCTTCAACCGGGTTATATAATAGTTCCACGTCCACCTTCTTCTTGTGGGCGTCACAAATCACACTCATTCAACCCGTCCACGGTCAAGGTTATAATATCCTGATATTCCTCAACCGGATGTACCTTTTATTTACACAGGTGCATTTCCTATTTTGACGGTTTAGCTGGGTCGTAGGTCAATGTGCAACAGTAGGAACGGACATTTTGAAATTGGGAGTACTACTTAGTCATGACAGACTATTTCTCCCGTTAATGGAAAATAGTGAAATCAAGTCCACTAACAATAATACTGTGATTGAAAAATTATGATAATTATGTAATTATTATAATGTCTGTTCCCTCGGTGGGAAATCCCGGATGAAATTTTAAGTGACAATTCACAAATACACATTTTAAAGAATTTGCGGGAAAATATGGATTCACATGCACAACAGCGAGTCGTCACTTTACACAGGCAAATAAACCTGCCGAAAGTGCAGTGAACATTGCAAAAAGAATATTATGATAAGCAGATATATTTCTCGCATTAATGGCATACCGTAGTACACCTATTACTGCAACAGGAGTTAGCCCATTGGAACTCTTCATGGACAGAAATATAAAAACAATCTACCCAGTCAACCCCCCCAAAAAACTTAAATGGCCAAATGTTGGGAAAATAAAAGATGAAGATTGATCATATGAAGCACAAAACAAGAGAAATTATGACAAAAGGCATTGTGGAAAGGATTTAAAACCATTAATGGTTGGTGATCGAATCCAAGAAAAAATGGATGAAACGAAAACTTTGGAAAATACTGGTACAATCATAACAGTAAATAGACGTAGTAGAAGGTAAAGTTAGACTTGGGTGAATTCCGGAAAAGAAATAGAAAATATTTTCTCCTTATCCGAGAAAAAGATTATGGTTTCTAGGAAAGGGAACAGAATTCAGTTAAAGATAAGGATCAAGATCGGGAAAAGGACGATGAACAATAAAAACCCAATTATTGTATCGAAAAAAAAGTTGAACAGAGGAAGGTGTTCCTTCAGTAATTACAATGACAATAAAGGATCAAGAGTTATCCTCCTTGTCCTGGAGTTGTTACATTCCCCAAGTAAAGCCATTTGGGGAGTATTAAATAAAGTTGTTAAGAGATCAACACGTGTTTGGGGTTTGTCTGACATCTTTCGGTTTTCAGATATTACCAGCAGACCCCGGGAAAAACCAACGCTCGTGTATGATACACTTCCCAATATACTGGTCTTTTTTTTATTATTCTGTTGTCTGGATGGTCTCCACTTGTCCTCTTATTTGCAAGTCTTCCAGTCCCTTTACCAATTCTTAAGGGATTGATCCAAGTGTACAAATTACAATTGGTATCAAAGTCACCTTCATGTTCCATTGGTTTTCAATTCTCTAGATAGGTCTTTGTACTTATCTCTCTTTCCGCCTTTTTAGATTTTACTCTGCTGTGTGCCAGGATGGTAATATCTAGTATTGCGCAGATTCTTTTCTTTTTTTGTTGATTATCACTACATCTGTTGGTCTGTTTGCATCTCTAAATTTGAAAGAAATTTGACGGTCTCATACTCCCGTAGAGAATCTGTGTGGTACATATACCACTTGTCAACGAAAGCAAGCAACCAGCCAATCGACATGAGTTCTTGACGTGTTTGATAATAAGTAATTTTTTTATCGCCGTTCCATATGTCTCTGTAGGCATGCGTTGCCCAAAGTCCAAAATATGCTATTTTTAGAATATATTTTAGAATTTATACAATGCATACATCAAACCGAATACGATCTCGAAGCAGTGGGATAAATATTCTTTGTGTTTTGTTTTGTTTTGTTTTTAGCCTAAAAAGGATCAAGAGAAATATACAAATAGCAGAATATATAATAATGTAACAAATATGAAACTTTTAAATGAACAGTGGGAAATAATGTGCTTGCATGCTGTTTAATGGCCACTTATCGCGCTAGACGTCGCTGTTTAAATTTATTTTTATAGCCATTAACAACGAATTTATCAATAAACGAATGGCGTTCGATAGGATGATGTACGACGCAAAAGAGTATAGCTAAATCATGGCTTGCTAATGGCATGGAACCTTTTGACTCCCCCCTATCTCGCTCTCGCTCTCTCTCTCTCTTTCACACAAACACACATACACACACACATACACACACACATACCAACGATTCATTGCTCGTGTTAAGAAGAGATCTAGAGTTTGCAAAGCGCTAGTTATTGTAAGCTTTTGTTGGTCGGCTAACACTAATGTGTTCGCGATGAGGAGTCCCTATTAAAAGTCACTTATTGGCCCAGTCAGTAGGGCCAGCAGAATACATTTCTGCGGAAAGGTAATACTCTCCCACCGAGTGTCCTGGATCTGACCATAAATCTGATGATGAAGCTTAAATAATGATGGAGTTTTGAGTAATGAGGAGTAACTCATAATTTCCCTCGCTCCCACGTTCAATCTGGACCCTTGTGGTAGCACCGGATATGGTCTTATCAATGGGCCAAAATTGACGTTTAAACTGTGTACTTATACTAAACGGAATTGTTTGAAATAAAATTGTTTAATCATTTAAAGGTGTGTAAACAAATGACTGCTTTTTAATTGGATTGTTAGTGATTCATAGCAACTTAATAGGTTCCTTTAAAATGTTCTGTAAAAATGTGTTTAGAAATTTGATATCTGATTTATATATGTATAAAAAGGATTTGGCATTAAATAACCTACAATGGTTGATGTACCATAAAACCAAAGCAGACGCCAATTCGTCTTCACAACAATGGCTAGTATGTCTTGCTCGTCTGACTTTGACGGTTTGTGAGATAGATGTTAAATGGCAATACTGCTGGTGTGTTGTGGAATGCTGCTTCCAGAGTTTATTCAAAACAGCACGCAGTATTCTTGTGTCGTCCATCTAAATTTTTTCTCCGGGTGTTTCGTTAAAGTCAAAGTGGTGCAAATATATATTAGTACTACCACTGCTTCGGTTTCAAAGAATTCCCGTTTCATTTTAACATATATCAGATTGCCATATAGTCGTTAACCTTTCAATAGCAGTGGATGCATATATTGACATCGTTCTCAGTAAATGAAATGCTGCTAATGAGGTATTCAACTACAGATGGTTCCATTATCGCGTGCAAATATGGCGGAATTATATCCTACATTTCGTTTGCTGGTCGGTCTTTTCCAACGGCTTTTATTTGTAGTGTTAACACTAAATCAGAAAATTTACAAAAATTATCGTAATATATTATGGTAATTTAAAAAGCTTATGATTATCTTCTTAAAGTAACAGTTAATATCTGCTTTAATACTTGACACTAGGAGCTAGAGAAAACTGGATTTTAAGTAGTAATATAATTTTGAGTAATCATGACTATTTTAGATATTTATTTTTGAATTCTAAGGAGCATTTTTTTTTCTGAAAATGAAATAAAAGAAAACAAAAAGATGCTTTTCTGAATTCAATTTTCTATCCCACACACAACATGTTTTTAAGAAATAGTAACTATTGTTTGACTTTTTACCGCCTTATTATTTTCCATCCGAAGTCTGATACAATTACTAATACTGGAGCCATACTTTCTACCAAGCGTACATTATGTCAAATAAATTACACTTTTGTTTCTGTCTTTTGGGTTCTTTTTTTCGTATTTTTTATTTACTTTCTTTACTTTATCTATTTGCGTATATTGCTTTTGAGTTTCGTTATCTTTCCTATTTTTCATCACTCATGGCAACATTCTCCCTTTGCCATTTTCATCTCATCAAAAACAGAGATACTTCCTGATGAATCATACATGTTACGAACAAGCTGAGAGGTGAGCGCATGCTCAAACAGCTGTGTTGTAGTGAGAAAGCCGCCATCTTGGCAAAAAGCTTTCCATCTTCTCTTCTCCGAATAAACGAATTAACAATGCCGCAGTAGTTATTATCATTTTTCGCTATTTTCACTGGGCGTGGGGTGGGGTCTGAAAGAATGAAAAATAAATAAAACACAAATGAAAAATGAATGCTAAGAAATGAAAAAAAGAAGTAAAATTCTACTAAATGCGTTCTTGCTTCCTTCACTGATGTTGTCACCTTTAAGATGTGTGGCACAGCGTTAAATATCAACGTTTTTGTGTACAACTAGCTGCATACTTACGATATTAATAAACTAAAAATGACAATCCTTTTCAGAATTCTGTGAACAGATTTTTTACAGACTTCTTTGGTTCCAGTTCTATCTGATCGCTAACATCACCCTGTTAGCTGCTAAATGTGACGACTGCATCCCTGCAGAGGGGTAAGTAACTAAAACGTGTGTCATAGGTATGGTACAAACCATCTGATAGTGAGGCTCCAGTCCTGGAACACTAGGGAATTTGGGGTACGCCTTCTTTACCATAACTCTCAGGTACACACTTATCCAAAGTACCTGTTAGTGTCCTATCTATGAATCAAATAGAACTATTCAATATTTTACAAGGATTATTATTGTTTTGAAAATTGTTCACACCAGCGATAGCTGATTTTTTTTTTACTGGGGATTGTGTGACTGCAATTCTCCTCAAGTTTCCAGGACTATTCTCAGTATTCTGGCCGTTTTCAATAATGCTGTCGTTTGGATGGTCTCCACTCGTCCGCCAACTTCCAAACCTCCCGGGCCCTTTAATAATCCTTCAGTCACTGTTCCAAAAGCACCAATCACAATTGGAATAATCGACACTTTCATGTTCCATAGTTCCTTCTATTCTCTAGCAAGGTCGAGGTACTGATCCTTCTTTTCACATTCTTTCAGTTTTATACTGTGGTCAGCCGGGACAGTAAGGTCGACAATTTTGCAAATTCTCTTTTTTTTGTTGATTATTATAAGGTCTGGTCTTCTGGCCGAGATTAGATGATCCGTGTGTATGTCAAAATGACATAGGCTTTTAAGCGAGTCATTTTCTAGGACAGGTGCTAGGTTGTGCATATACCATTTGTTGGTATGGTCAAATTTGAATTTCTTGCACATTTCCCAGTGGATCACCTTTTCCACCCAGTCGTGTCTAGTCTTGCACTCGTTCTGTGCTAATTGGCTGCATTCGCTTATTATGTGATTGATGGTTTCATCTCTGTCACCGCATAGCCTACATTTGCTATTTTGTTGAGTCTTATCTATACTCGCCTTGATATGATTTGTTCTTATAGCGTTGTTTTGCGCTGCAATTAGGAGAGATTCTGTTTCTCTCTTAAAGTTTCCTTTTCATATCCAGGTTTTATCGTGTGAAATGTTGTTTATTCGTCGTTTAAAACGCCCATAGAGTTATTTTCTTCCAATTCTGTTTTCTGGTTATTGTCATTCTGTTATTTATTGTGTTGTCAGTATTGTTTCTGATGGCTGTAATCAGTCCTTGTTCGTATTTTTCTATGTAGTGTTCGAGTCATTATATCGATGTGTGAACGCTGTCGTCCATGCTGGCAAGTCCTCTTCCCCTCCTCTATTCTTGATACACATAGCCTGTCAACGTCGTCTCTGGGATGTAATGCCTTGTGCATAGTCATTTGTTTTCTAGTTCTTTGGTCCATTTTCTTAAGTTCATATCTGGCCCTCTCCAGAAAAGGTCCCGAGTATCTAACGAGGAGTGCAGCCCAAGTATTTATTCCTCTAATAAGGTTTCTGCCAGAGAGTCTTGTCCCAAGTAGTTTCCTAGTTCTCCTGAGATATTCTTTTTGAATTTTATCTTTCATTTGCACTTGTTTGATGGTGTCAGCCTCCAAGATTCACAAGTATTTGTAGGTTTCGTTTTCTCCGAGCGTTCTAATCTTGTTTTGATTTGGTAGTTTTATTCCGTCAGTCCTATGTCGTTTGCAACTTTTCATTACAAGCATGACACATTTTTCTATGACAAATTCCATTCCTATGTCTTGACTGTATATTCTAACTGTGTATATTAGGATTTCCAGTTCTTTTTCCTTTTTTGCGAATTGTTTGATGTCATCCATGTATATTAGGTGATTGATCTTTTCTTGCGATCTACTAAGTTTGTATCCGGCTGTGCATTTTCTGAATATGTAGTTAAGGGGCATCATGGCTATTATGAATAGTAAGGGTGATTGTGCATCTCATTGGAAAATAACTCTTTCGATCTTTGTTTCAGCGAAGCTTTTTCCACCAGCTTTCAATTAAACTCTCCAGGTTTTCATGGTTTCTCAATGAAGTTTCTGACTTCATGTGATATTTTGTACATTTTGAGACCGTTTATTATCCATCTTTGCGGAACCATATTATATGCCTTTTTTTTTTTTTTTGTCAATCCAGGCAATGGCTAGGTTCTTTCGTCGGGTCTTGCTTTCAGTAAGGATATGTTGATCTATCTAGAGTAACTCTGCTGTGCCTCTGGATCCTTTGCAGCATACTTTCTGTTAGTCAGGGAACAAACCGCGGCTTGTAAGCGAGTAGTAGGTCTCCTCTTATTTGTGCTGTTAATATTTTCCACATTACCGGTAAGCAAGTAATGGGTGTATAATTGTTTGGAGCAGTTCCTTTTCTTGGGTCCTTTTGGATTATTGTGGTCTTTCCTTTGGTCATCCAGTCAGGTACTTATGCATCTTGTAAGCATTTGTTCATTTCTAGTGCTAGTCTGTCCTGAATGGAGGTGGATTTCTTAAAAAAGAATCCATGTATTCCATCATGGCCTTGCGATTTCCTGTTTGGTATCTTATTCAGTGTCTTTTTGAGTAGTTCGATGTGTATTTCCCCTTTCGGGCCTTCTTCGAGTCCTTCAAGTTCTCTCATCATAATATTTATCCATTCAGCTTTTTCGTTATGCTTTTTTGGTTGCCATATTTTCGTCCAAAAACATTCGGTTTCTTTGGCGTCCGGTTATTGATAAGTTTTTGTGTCATGCCCTCCCAGTTGTTGGTAGAATTTTCATTCGTTGTTTTGGAAAGTTCTGTTTTGTTTGTATTGTTTTACCCTTCGTCGATATCTCTTTAATCTCCCTTCTTTCCCCAAAACTTTCTGGTTTATTTACTCAAGTTTTACTGTCCCTTCCCTTCCCTCATATTCCAGGATCTTTTTGTTGCTCTTAAAAAAGCAGTCTAGTGCAAGTTGATTGTCTTCCCTAGTCCATGTTTTTCGTTTTGGTCTCTGATCGTTGTGGTTGCTAATGTCGTCATTCAAGTACCTGTAAAGAGAACAGCCAACATTCGCAGGATGACCATATGCTCCCACATGTTGGCAATTAAGAGAGCACCTGCCGATCATGACACCCAAGCCTGTTGCCTGGGTCCGACGTCTTCTACTATTGAGATTGGAAATTTTTATCATGGGAGGTATATAGTGGCTAAACAAGACCCAGGGGTTGTTTATAATCTGCCCGCCCGACACAGATGTGACTGAGAACAGTCATAATGGCTGCTCGTGAACAGCGGGTCATAAAAAAAGGGAGTATGAGGATCAATAAATAAGTTTCCAGACGTTCTTCGTATGAGACACTTTTATTGATACTACACACATGAACCTCTAGTCTCTTTCGAAGTAATCCCCTCCGACTGCAATGCACTTGTTGTACCGTTCAAACAACTTCTGTATGGCCCAATGGAAGTCCTCTTGTGTGAGCGTGTCAATGACAATCGTCACTGCTTGTTTCATCTCCTCAATTATCTCAAAACGATAGCCTTTGACTTTAGAAAAAAACCAAAAGTCACAGGGAAAAAGGTCTGTACTATATGGATGGTGAGAAACTGCCGTGAAACCCATCTGTGGTCAAATAGTCTGTGACAAGGATGGAGTTGTGGACTGGTGCATTGTCCTGGTGGAAATGCCACTGGCCCGATTTGAAGAGTGCTGGCCTCTTCCCAAGGAATCTCTTCCTGAACTCCCTTAAAACCTCAACATTGTAACCCTAATCCTAACCCTTTGGCCAATCAACTCTGGTATATTGAATTTCTAACTCTCATCTTCCTCACAGACTCCCTGCCTTCCTTGAATCGCTTATGCCACTCAAAAACTGATGCTCGTTTCAATCATGATGGTCCAGAATCAGTCTGAAGCATTCCATACGTTTCTGTGGCATTTTTTCCAAGTTTAAAACCGTATTTTATTGCATATCGTTTCTTCTTATGTGTCCTCACGCCCAGATTGCATTTTTGAAATTCACCCGCTGTGACAATTAGGCGTTAGTAGGGTGTGTTCCAATTGCTGCTGTAGCTGTTCATTTGAACCTGAAATTATAATTATTAGTCAGTCATCTCATAAGATGTATAGCATTGACATACTGAATTTTCAAGAGTCTACGACAATTTTACATGCAAAAAAGTATGGGAACTTATTGAATTCACTACATATATTTAACCCTAAGTTTTAACTTGGTTAAAGTCTGTTGGCCTGCTACTTTGTTTTACTTCCCGGACTACTTTTAGGTTATTAGGTGTTAAATTTATTGTCTATATTTACTGTCTTATCCTTAAACTAGTTATAAATTGGCTGGTGATATTCTTTTAGATAAAAGGTTTCTGATTTTCCGGTGAAATACGTAACAGAAAATAATCATCGATTGTGAAAGTCGATGAATTATATTGAGAGTAACGAGGTAAATTTAAACAAATCTTCAATTAGTTGGAGATATTTCAGCTGGCAAGTAGTTTAGCTGATTAGTAACATCTTTCAATCAAAACAAATCACAATAATTCACCAAAAGATTTTACAAGTAACCGAAATCAATGTGATTTTTTAAGAGGCATTTTTTACTAAAATTATTCCCACCGAAAACCTCCGAAGATTTATTTCGCAAGCTACTTAGTAAAAGAAGTTGGGGGCTGCTTTTTATATCTTCCCTAAGAATTATATGACACCTGTTTCGAGAATTTTCCATTCTAAAATTTGGTATGGTCTATGATTATTATCATTATTATTATTTCTACTACTACTACTACTACTAGTATTATTATTAGTTCATCCCTTGCGATTTTTCTTGCCAGTTTTAACTGGCTGTGTTTCAAAGCAATGTTGTCAGGTACTCGAATTTTTTTTTTTTGATTATTCAAACCGATTTAACATTATTATAATTATTATTATTATTTTTTTTTTTTTTATTTTTTTTTTTTTTTTGTTAACATCATCATCCTCATCATGTGAATCCATACCACTGTGTGAAAGTTATTAGTACAAGATTGAAATAATTGATAAATTGAATTATTACCGCTAAATCGCTCTACTTGAAGCTATTTAACGGATTGAAATCGAATGATTAATCTTAAAAAGACTTATTAGTGTTCGATCTTAATACCTGACACTATTTAACTTTTTGCAAACAAATGCTCCCTTGCTACTTTTAAACTAATGTTATCTACAAGCTATTCGCTTACAAATAATATATATATATATATATATATATATATATATATATATATATATATATATAAACAATTTGGCATATAACACAACCACGCTAATCTGATCACTTACACAGAGGTCTTTCATTTCTCCCTTTCCTGCTGAAAGTACCACACCCTTTTAAAGAATGGCTCACTTTTGATGGTTACATTTTATGCACAGTTATTTACTAAGATTATCTAGAAATATGTCATGAAATATATGTAGTATCTGGTGACTATCGAACTTACGAAATTGTAGTTGTAATAGTCTGCTTATCAATCTTACTAAATATTACACGCTCCACAAACACACACACACATACACACACATACACACGCACGTGTGTTTGTGCATATAAACATCCTTTCAGCTGCAAGGCCAATTTATAAGCGGAGTAAATCTGGTTTAAATTGAGCTTCCCGCTTTCTAGACCAATTGCCATTACCAAAGTCAAGTGTTTCTAAAATATAATAAATATTAGCTGTATATTTTGACAAACAAAATTATGAAAGTAACTATAAATAACAATCATTTCAAAACACGGAATATACTTTCCGGTGTCCTTCAGGGATCAGTGCTGAGACATGTTTTTTTTTTGGCTTTTAATATTTAAAAATGTTTTACCGAAGGATATACTGTTAAAATAACAATTTGCTGAAGACGATAAACTACTGTTTAGACGATGATCAAAATCAGCATGACAGATGGATGTAAATGATTTGTTATATTGGGAAAATATTTGGAAATTAAAATTTCATAATGAATAATGTAAGCACTACATATTGAATCAAAAACATAAAGTTAAATGTAAGTCAAGCAACAAGGAAATCAAAATAGTAAGTGAGGAATGTGATCTCCGGGTTGGCTTTGATGATACATTTAAAGCTGACAATAATATTTTGTCTACCACATCGAGGACGATTGGAATGATTGGGTGGGTGGTTAATTTTTTTTTCAAAAGAGGTAAATGTAATAACAAAAATATACCAAATTCTTATTAGACCTCCAATAGAATATTTTAATCAGTACTGAGCTCCGGAGTCGAGATATAGAAATTGGAGTGTAATATTGAGATTGGAGAGAATACAAAGAAGTGTGACAAAATAATAAAGAGTAAAAGATTTTTGTCATAAGCAAGAGATAGGAAAAATTAGGATCAACAGAAAACTATTTTATATATCTTCTTTGAAGGAAAAGATGAAAATTTTATCTATGACTCAAAACTAGTGAAACTTTTTTTTTTAATCACTTTTTTATAATCTAGAATTAGTGTCCCATCGCATTACTCTTAACTTTACTGTAAGAAAAACATCGACAAACGACCTAAAATTTGGTAGAACATAACTTTACCTAGTTTCTATAGATCCGTTCTTAAGAGTCTGTTACAATCACTGAATTCTTAAAGCCAATAACCGACATTTGATATTTTGAACCAAATGAACAAAAAGGATATCCAGACTAAAAACAAGTTGTTCTTATTTAAGATGCCATGAAATGAAAAAATGTGAAACAAACATTATCTACAAAGTGACAAGGAAAACAGATTATTGGTAAAATGGAAATACTGATTGATGGGATGATTTTCTATATATTATATTTTCATTTATTTTCTCATCATATGAGTGTATGATCAAATTGAAACTTTTAAAATAATTAATCATACTTCGAATTATGGTAGATATTCCTTCTTTTTTTTTTTTTTCAATATTTCTCTTCAAACTGGAAAATTATTGTCAAGGCCGATTTCAAAAACTAAATCTACAAACCAATTGGATTTTTTTCTTATAGATTAATATATTTTAGAACAAATTGCCAAATCAGATCAAAAACAGTATTGATGTCAAAAGAATTTAAGTTTCGATTGAATTTTTTCAGAAAAATTGATACGAAAAAGAATTTAAATGATCTGCTGATAAATATTGTATGAATAGTGCATACGTTCTTTGTAAAGATTCTTTTTTTTTATTTTGCTAAGGAAAATGTGAGGAGGGTAGCCTGCCTAAGGAAGTATAATAAATAAATAAATGAATAAATAAACTGGTTTAGCATTTTTACCTGCAATGATCAAGAACCTTGTACAGTATTTTAAACAAGGTAACTCCAAAAGTAATTTCTTTAATTTTTTGGTTTACCCGTAATTTTTTTTTTATCGTACGACAGAAGACGTTGAGCCGTCTCCTCAAGAATCTTTTTTTTCTTTGTTATCGTGTAACAGATACAAGCCGAACGGAATCCTTCAAAAATTGTTTCTGTTTTCAGTCTATGAGCGTCTTTTGTAACGCTACCCACCATTGATGACGAAAAACTACTGGTTAGATGATGACCAAAATCAGCATGACAGATGGTTCGGCTGAAAATGGTGCCGTCTTGTAAGAGAGGAACTGTGACTGTAATCGAGTTACTATTGAGATTTATGAATTTTTGAAAAGATTCTGGCAATCAGTTTTTAACAGGCATCAACTCAAAATACCACCTCACATCCTCCTGATTTTTGACCAGACTAATGGGAAGTTTAAACACAGTGATGCATTCCATGGTATTTTTTCTGTGACCAAGTGTGTGACATTTTCCCAAATCTGATCTCATCCTTATCTCTTTATTTCGTCTTTGTCAGAAACATTAAGAGACTTGCCATGACACAACATATGCATGTTTGGCGTGGTGGGAGGCAACCACTCTATTATACATCGAATATCTTGAACACTTTGATATGAATGAACTTTTTGATGAAAGTTTATTTGAACAAACTGGATATGGGAAAAAGATGGACATTTTAGTTGTGGCGACATTATGTGTCAAGCCACATTCAACATAGCTCGGAAATTATCTAAAGATTTATAATTATGAGAAATCTACAAGATTAGTTTTTGCTGAGAAAAATCATTGAGAGGATGACATTTATTTAATTGAAAAATAACTGTAGTTAAAGAAACCAATGATAATCACGTTGTTAAATGAAGCTAGATTCATATGAAAATTTCTCATATTTATTCAATTAATCAAAAGATCCATTCAGCCAATGAAATATATCACAAAGCTTAAATATGATTGACGTATTTCCCAGTTGTGGAGAAATCATTTTTCCTCGAAATAACTTAAAAACGTTATCTATGTTCAACAAATCGAAATTCAGTTTTATGAAAATTTGATATATATATTCTTTTCTTGTTTTATCAAAATTAGGATGCGTTCTTGATGCTTTAGTGTCGTCGACGAAGTAAAGCGTATTTTGTGTACTAACATATAAATATACGAGGATCATTAAATAAGTTTCCAGACATTTTTATTGATAGTACACACGTGGAACTCTAGTCCCCTTCGCAGTACTCTCTACTTGTTGTAGCGTTCCAACAACTTCTGGAAGGTCTCATTGAAGTCCTCTTGTGTGAGCGTGTCAATGACCTTCATCACAGCCTCTTTCATCTCCTCAATTGTCTCATAACGACAGCTTCTGAGCTTTGGGAATAGCCAAAAGTCACAGGAAGCAAGGTCTAGACTATAGGGACGGTGAGGAACTGTCTTGATGCCCATCATAGTCAAAAAGTCTGTGACAAGGATGGAGTTGTTGACTGGTGCATTGTCCTTGTGGAAATGCTAATGACCCGATTTGAGGAGTGCTGGCCTCTTCCGACAGAATCTCTTCCTGAACTCCCTTAAAACCTCAACATAGTAACCAAACCCTAACACTTTGACCAATCAACTCTGCTACACCTCTCATCATGCCTCGCAGACTCCCTGCCTTCCTTGAATCTCTTATGCCACTCAAAAAATGATGTTTGATTAATACAAGATGGTCCAAAATCAGTCTGAAGCATTCCATACGTTTCTATGGCATTTTTCTAAGTTTAAAACATAATTTTATTTCATATCGTCCTTCTAAAGTGTTCTCATGTCCAGATAGCATTTTTGAAATTCACCAGCTGTGACAATCAGGCTTTAGTAGGGTGTATTCCAATTCGTGCTGTAGCTGTTCATTTGAACCTGATATCATAAAAATTTATCTATCATCTCAGAATATGTATAGCAATAACATACTGAATTTTCAAGTGTATACGTCAATTTTAAATGCCTGTACAAAAAAGTCTGGAAACTTATTGAATTCTCTCTCTCTCTCTCTCTCTCTCTCTATATATATATATATATATATATATATGTATATATATATATATATATATATATATATATGTGTGTGTGTGTGTGTGTGTGTGTGTGTGTGTGTGTGTGTGTGTGTGTGTGTGTTTGACGCATTACTGAAAAAAAAGGCAAAAAAGCGGCTGGCCTCAACACATATCCCCTGAAGTATGGAAGACAAGATCATTTGACAACACACTTCGATTATGCAACGTTGTGCATTAGCAAAACACAAAAGAGGACTGTATGAAAGGTTACTTCAATCCTATTCCCATGAACAGTGATCTCGGAATCACTATAAACAACACTGGAATTACTCTTACAGCTATAGCAACAAAAGTTAAATCAATTTATGGTCCAATACTAATCATGATTGGTGGTGCCCGTGGGGTAATGGCTATCGTCGTAGGAAAGGGACACGGTGACACGAGTTCAAATCCTGGACGAGACTGATAGCATTTCACATAGCTCTAAAACCTTTGGGAAAGGTATGAATCCAATTATTCACCCTCCAGCTATAGGTAAAATAGCGAGGCAGACTAGGTTCTTCAGCCTTGATGAGGCAACTAGTCTAGGAGAAGGAAATCTCTGAATTCAAACCTGTTAAATTGACCTTGTGTCATATCCTGCCGGAGTGGAGGGGTTGGGTAAATATGAATACTAATCATGATACTTCATGTGGTCTTAGTTCTGTGACTACTGCATACTTTTCCGGCTAGTTCTTTTATCGACTCATTCTGTGCCCACGTTTTGCTTGAAAGATCCACAGAAGGCGATGAAAAATCTATCTGAAACGTCTGATGGTCAAGGTGGTCGAATGGAACTAGTTGCTCCGGTACTGAAAACTCAAAGACAAGAATAACTCTCCCTTCACAGATAAGAACTATTTTGTTACACAATTGTGTAACTATATATATATATATATATATATATATATATAAGGAAATTACTTTTTCGTGGTGATAGAAAGATAAGAAATTTGGCTGGTGCTGACTGAAAATGTTAATGTTTGGTAATTTTTCAAAGGTTTTAGTTTTAGCTGGAGATACTTTAGTGCTTGTAGAAAGTTCTTCTCTCCTCTTCTGTCTTCGGTATGATCTTCGATTTTTCAATTTTGAAGATTACGACCGTCTGCTTGAATATCATAGCTGTTATTGACTCTTCTTTACGCAACTATTTCCTACACTTTCGTAATAAAGAAAAACAATATAAACAGGTTATATTTTTAAACACAAGAGTCGTTGTCTCTTCCTTGTCGACATACAATAACACCACGAGTACCTCCATAAAATGTTCAGGTAAAAAGTAAGATTCAATCATCAGACGAAACTTAAGTGTAAATGTTCAGAGAAAATAATCACTAAATACTAAATCAAAAACGTTTGGAGTTGATTCAGTGTTGTTTCAAAGCGTTACCCGTTTCCTTTTCCAGAAATCAACTTTTTCTTATAATACTTTGCAATGATGGAAGTTTTTTTCTCTCCTTCATCCTACTTCTGTTCCTTTCACATATGTAAAATTTATTTAAAAAAAAAAAAGGTCGAAAAGTATAAAAACGGCCCCGGCAGGATAACCATCTTGAGCCTATCTAAAATCGTGGATTCGGTTAATGTGCTCATTTTTGGCTCACAAAAGTGTTATAATAGAGAACACTTCGGAATTGATGGAAATTTCTGGCACATAAAATTGTTCATGATGACCTGGAATTATTTTTAGGTTAGTTATATTTGGATTTGATAAAGACAATACAAGGCTTCTTACTGTAGCAAAAACTTTGAAAAGCATCGGACAATATTGTTGAGAAGAGCTTCCTGGTGTAGTGGCTAAGACTTCGTAGTGGATTCGAACGCCTGTCATGCTATTACGTTCTCATTCGGGAAAATATCCAAGGGAAAGATATGAAGCGTCATATCCTCTATGCTATGGGTAAAATATCACCACTTCTGTTCTTAAACGAGGATGGCTTTGGTTGATAAACAAAGAAACCGAAACCGAATCCATTTGTAAACGTTTTTGATTAAAATATGCTTTTTCTTACACATCACAGATTATACTGTAAATCTCAGATGGTTTCCACTTCTCATCCACCAGAAATTTGATGATCGACTTCTATTTAAGCCAAGAGTATTCTACTTGATTAAGTATCATTTTGAATTGCCTCAATTTTTTTTTTTTTTTTTTTGGTGGAGAAATACGATAAGTTTCGCAACGAAACAATTTCTGACAATGCAGGGTTTACATTTACGAAGAAAAGCCTGAAGAAAATATTGGTTTTCTTTTTTTTAATTCCCCTTGTTTATTTATTCACTTTATATATATATATATATATATATATATATATATATATATATATATATATATATATATATATATATATATCCTTTCTGGGCCCATATGTTGGATTTGTACCGAGTACATTACCTATGTAACATGTTTTGCACAGAATAGCTTGGCAGAACTCACTGAACTAGGTTGGAAGCGCGCTAAATAGATATTCACAATATACTTATAAGATTTTACGGAATAATCCCGTTAAATTCTATTTTATAATTAAAGGAATTATACCTACTTTCTCCAAAATCCTTCTAATTAGTCTCCTTCAGTCACGGCGATGGCTGGGACTTATCTAATAACACAGAAAAGTAAGCATGACATTTGGTTCGTCTGAGCTATTACAATTCACTGTAGTTGTGGATAGCACTGTGCACCTACCAACCTACCAACCTAAATACACACATATGTGTGTGCGTGTGTGTGTGTGTGTGTATGTGTGTGTGTGTGGATGAATGTGGTGTGTGAATGGGTGCGTTAAATACATCGCAGAGAAATATATGAAATGATTATAATCCTTTTATACTTACATAAATATATCAAAATTTCATTATCATTACACTCCATCTTGTCAAGTTTCGATCGTTTATAAGCACCAGCAGAGGACATTTTCTCCGTTCGATGTGATAAGGTGTTTATATTAGCTTGAAATACTCGTCTCTCTGTCAGTTCCTATCACAAGTAAGGGTAATAATAGAAATTAAATATCGTCTAATGCTTCCTCGACGGAAATTGCGAGCATGCAAAACATTCCCTTCTGATAATTCTTGAATAATTTTACGTACAATCTATTAAAGTGATTGCTTTGGGACTTTCTTAACTACTCAATTTCTCTAAGTGTTTTTGTAAGGATTCCAATATTCGGCCAGTGTTGTGTTTGTTTTGAAACTAAGATTGCTTGTATCAATGATTGATTTCAATACTGCGTCTGACTAAAAAAAAATTGACCCCCACTATTTCCTTAAAGGAGATCATCAAGCGACCAAAATAGATCATTCAGTGCAATGGAGGGAAGCCCATCCCCTTTACATAGAAAATACGAGAGATTGTTTGGCATTCCATGGAACCATCAGCTAAGGCCATATGCTTGACATAATTCTTCGCATCAATAATATCTTAGCCAATACCAGAAAAAATTAAAGACAAAATGGATAATTGATAGTAACGGAGATGTGTACGTGTGTGTAAAAAAAAGTGTCTATAAGACAACAAAATTCCACTAGCGATGCGTCTCGTCAACCAGTGTTCGTTCTTTTGAATTAAAGTTGTCCTTTATGCAAAGGTTGGCACAAGGCCAGAAAGATGCAGCACACAGAGCTTTTGGTATTGAACATCTAAAATTGTGTGGAAGCTTGTCATGCACACCTCTTCACTAGAAAATCCATTCTACAGAGTATGGAAACAAAATATGGGATATTTTTAAAACGTATTTTTAGGACGTGTACAATTTTGTAGGTTTTTTTTTTTCAGGATTCGTACAATTTAAGAAAAAAGGCAATAAATCTAAATTTCATGATTAGCTCTATTATCCGAGCACTTTTTAAAAAATTAAAATGCTGCCCAATATGAGTGACCAAGAATAGAAACGACCTAATCTATGATTTGCTTAACGCCGAAACCAAGCCAAAATTTCTTTGTTTACCGTATACAAAGCAAAGAAGAATTTTTTTTACAGAAAAAATGATTTTTAAAAAAAACAACGTGTTGAGGATTGAACAAAAAAAACAAAAAAACATTTTTAACTGCTCTTGCTACGGTGATTAAGAAGGACCACACAAAGGCAATAAGAAAGCACGTTAATGAATTGAAAGTCCACGAGAAAAATGTGCCCAGACCTAAACCCCCTCGATTACGCTGTGGGGCATTTTAGAAATAAAAATAAATGTAACTTTCCATCCAATATTGGTTCGCTTAAAGCTGCTATTGAGGAGGAATGCAAAAGAATATCCGAATAATTTATTTAGAAAGTGTAGTGCAGGCAAATTTTTACGAAGGCGTGTTGATACAATAATTGAAAAAATGGTGGCCATAATGAGTAAATTTACTGTTATCATCATCATCATCATATCGCGCTGGTAGCACGGATATCCCTGACCCTCTCTCGTCACTCCTCCCTATCGTTCATCGCCCTAGGTAGGTCTTCGGGACAACATCCCGTATCCTCACATAGCTGCTGAATGTATGTTCGTGCTGGTCGTCCTGCTTTTGCATGGCCATGTGTAGGGGTCCATAAGAGTACATCACTTATGAGTTCGTCCCTGCTTATCCAGCAGTGTCCTGCATGTCTGGCTCGTCTAACTTGAATAGTTTTCGTGATAGGGGGTAGGTGGCCGTACAGTTGGTGTCTTGTGGGGTGTTGCCGCCAGACGAATATCAACGTGGCCTAATGGCCGAGATCAACAAAGATTAAGTAGATTCGTATTGTTTTTTTAATATTCAATTTCAGCCACTAAAACCAAATATAATCTAAAGTTTCAAAAGTTAATTATGACAATCCTGATGATTAGAAAGGAGATTCTGTTGGCAGGAATTTGAATACCTTGATTCTATCCCTTGCTGAGAATCTACCCTCCCCAAATTGATATCCTGATATAAAATCAAAACTGTATCAGATGGTGAGGCTCCAGTTTTTGAGCTCTGTAGATTGTCGAATACCCTTCGTTGCCATAAATCCCTGGTCTACACAGAGTGACTATACGAGGAATGATTCTACTTATAGGTCTAATAGAACTGTGTGCAAATTATTTGTATTTCATAAAGATACTGAGTATCATATAATTGTGAGTGAAAAACCATTAAGAACCTTCACAAAAATTGTGAATACAAACGTACAATATACGTAATTCTTGGATCTTTTTTGCTAATTGAGGACAAATTTTTGCTAAATTTTTCGGACATATCACTCAATCAGATCAAACAAAGAAATAGCGTGAAACAATTACGATTTAATTGTACAGTTTCAGAAATAGGGGTAATGAAAATAATTTAAGGAGACATTTTTGTAGACTAGCAGATGAAGCACTCAACTGCATTCAGTCTACATATTGTTTTAATAATAAATATGTTCTGTGCAACAATTTTTTTTTTCTTAGGTTTGTTTTAGTTTCTTTATAAACGGCATATCAGTATTCATAAGTTAACTAATGCCCACGTAGTCAGCGTAGAAGGACAGTAGTGGTTGTACCATTTAATCTATGGTTGGAGGGATTAGCAAATTCATACCTCTCTCAAGATTAGTCTGAAAATGAACGTAAAAGTACAACTAGGGGTTCAAACTCACGAAGACGCTGCAATCCAGCATATTAGTCACTATGATACGGGGATCCTCCATATATAAGGTTGATGTAAAAAGAGTGTAGAAAAGGGAGTTAACCAATGAGGAAAAACAGGCAAAAATGATAATAAATCAATCGACTCGAAACAATTGCCTTTAATTCAGGTCAACTTCATTTGTACCGTATTCGGCTAGAGTAATAACTTCAAATGGCATGCCATGAAGTCATTGTTTACAAGCTACTCTGGAAGATCAACGCTACTGAACTGCGTGAAACTTTCACTAAGAAATTAAGTACAATGGACAAGTGAAAAGATGAAACAAAAATTAGTGAATAAAGAGTAAACAGCGTCTAATGAAAGATTTAGAATAGAAAGGAAATTAATTGACAAACTTACGTTGTTACTTTTATTTATTTATTTATTTTGAAAAGATAGATAAAGAGGAAAGAAATGTAAATGGAACGAAAGCACAATATTAGAAAAAAGAAAGGATAAAAGAATACGATAATGTTAGTAAAAAGAAAGATTAAAAAATATTCAAAAAGGAGAAAAATAATCAGAGAGAAAAGAAGAGGTGAATACAAAGAAATAGACAAATGATATAGAGAATAAAGAAGAAAAACAAAGTAAAAACAAACAAGAAAATAATGAAAGAAGGGAAAAGAAGAAAGAAGCAAACAATAAATAAGGAAAAAGAAGGAAAGTAAGATGAAATATAAAAGAAAGAAAAAAAGAGAGCAAAGATATATTATTTATCTTTTAAAGATCACAGAACACATTAGTCAGTTAACTGATTTGATGGAGGCGGAAGAAACTATGTTTCATTGAAGTAATGTGGTTCATGACTAAATTGTTGAAATTTGGATATAGAGTTGGTATGGACTCAGTTTTGACTTTTTTGCATGAATAAATAATTCAGCACTATGGGCTTGTCAAGCATAACGCTACTGTAGGCGTCAGAAAGATTGGGTTGTATGGTATAAACATCAGTGGGAAATATGACTTAAAGTGTCTTTTGCACTAATGTTTAAAATTAAAAGTACCTTGTCTTGCATCAACGCATTTAATGCTGACCCATTGCAATAGCACCAACTATAGAACACATAATGGAAACCATTATAAAAATGGGCGAGATTTTTACATTCAATCATTTTTTTTTCGTTCTGTATGGCTTCAGTTGGTAATTGATTACAGTTTTAAGGGTTCACAAGTTATCTGCCAATGTCAGCTTTCCACCTGGGGTTTTATATATCCAAGAGTGTATGTTGGGTATCTATTTGTAGGCTAGTTTTTTGGACTTTATTCTTGCTTCGAGGTCGATGTTTTTTCAGGATGTTAATTATGTTGTTAGGATGTTTTATTTAAAATAAATATTTTATTCTAAACAACTTCAAGAATAGGCGAGATTTATACATTCAATGAACATGTTTTTCGTTTTCTATGGCTTTCCACATGATAATTTTGGTGTAGGTTCCTGTTTTAGTATAAAGGAGGGGGTAATTTACTTTGGCCTTTGTGTTATATAGACCCTCTACCGAGCTGTCAATCAAGAGATGCACCGGTGTAAATAAGCGGAAGCAGGTGGGTGTTAAACAATAATATAACCAACTGCTCAGACGGTTCGAGAGAGTTGGAGACAAGATACCGAATTGAGAACCGGCAGCAGACAGAGGGCTTTGGGCCCTGAGTGACCCACGGTTGAGCAACCTCAGCAAAGATGAGAAAGAAGTGCTTCTATGGTCAGAAGAATTTGGGTTAATATAGCAGTCTGTCCCCGTCTCCAACTCACCTCTCCCACACAACAACCATTTACCCTTTCGAGAATAATGTGTGAAAGATTATATTTTTATAAGGAAGTGTATTCGTTCGTTCATTGAAGTTCGTATATAATGTTTGACCATGTTTCTGCTTATATTTGTATATGTATGTGGCTACACAACATTTGTGTTGTCGAGTAAAGTTGATCTCTTCTCTTCTAGTCCTACCTATGATCTGGTGTTCTTTCTTTTAAATAAGTTGGATTTGGTTAATCAAGTTGTAAGCATTTTTATCTATAGCTGATGCAGCAATTTTGTTGTCAGTTTGTTGGTTGACTTTTGTTTGTAGGTTGAATTCTATCAGAGACGAGTTGGCCAAGTTTTCCTGGTGATTTTTCTGATCATTTTCCAAATTGTATTTTTTTTCTTTGGTGGAAGAGTTCAGTTGGTTTCCGTAATTTTTCCAACGTTTCTTCTGGGCTTCCTTCATGGTTTTGCATTCTTTTTTACTCTGGGTAGTTTGAGGGAACATGAATTAAGGGTATGTGGTTGTTTATTAAATTTGCATGTAGCAGCTTCGTTAAACCAGGATATATTGTGGATGTTTGAGGAAAGGCTTTTGGTATGGTTTCATTTGCTATTGAAATTAGGGTTTCAGAGAAGTGCTTTGTTAAGTCTTAGTTTTTTGGGGTTGCAAGTTCATTGTTGTTAGCGAATTTGAATCATTCCCAGTTCCTTTGTTTATTTTCAAATTAAGTAGTTTTTCATTACGAACATGTATATTTTCAAGTATTATAACCAAGTAGTCGCTACCGCAACGATCCTAATCGACCGTCGAATTATTTTCCCTTTAGCTAGAGAGATCACTTTGAGTTATATCTGTAGCTAAATAAGGGCCTGTAGTCGGCTTGACATAGAATTATGATGTATTGTTTCCATACAGGGGTTAATGCTGTTGATTATTTTTCTGTCTTTGCCTTTTTGTTGGTCTTCTGTCACCCCATATAGTTTTGTGACTTTTTAGGTTGCCTTGTAATATATGGAATTTATAAATGTGTTCATATCAGTCAGTTTACTTTTGTTTTGTATATGGGGTCATCTGATGGAATAAATGGAGTAGATGCTTATTGGCCTGACGGCAATCTCTTGAGGTTCATTATCAAACAAAGCATCATTTTAGCATGTATATTTAGGAATTAAGCTCAAGACATCTCCAAATGCTCTGTTTCCATCATTTTTAAGTATTGATATTGTTAGTAGATTTTGATGTTGAATTGGTTGACGTCTTTAAGAAATGTTTCTTGTAGGCAGATTAGGTTTGGGTTCTAGCTGGTCAAAGGTTGTAGTTCTTCCAAATTAGACAGGATTCCTCTGCAATTCCAATATATAAAGTTGTGTTCTGAGTGCTGGTTGTATTGATTTTGTTTTCTGTGAAGGATTTTGGCGAGTTTTCTTTGGTTTGATCTTCATTGAATTAGGCTTTTCTGTTTCCATTCTTTTTAGTAGGTTGGATCTGTTTTTGGTTTCTGTTTTGATATTGATGGATCTATGGATTGATTTGAAAGATTTCATACCTTCCACTGTTCCCGCCCAGATGATGATTCAGTATGATCCATCTTTTCTTGGGGGAAGCTTAAAGTTTGTTTGGTGTAGTTGGTTTTTATTTTTTCATTGTTTTATTTCGTGTTTGCCCCTGAATTTGATGTATTGGCTTTCACAGAGTTATTTATTTTAGAAGAAAGTGGGCGGATCGAAGATCTATGCTTTTTGTTTTTTTCTGAATTTGTTTTGGTCGGAATTTTGGCGTCTTCTACGGATATATTTCTAGGGGTGGTATGAATATATATGTTATGGCTTCATTTAATTTGATTTCAGCTGAGTGTATTCCTCACAACTATTCTTTGAACATGAACAAGTCACTCAGTCCCAGTTGTATCAGCTTCCCAACGAAAGTTTTGTGCTTGTATGATTCTTTGTTGCTCCGGACTGAGCCCGATATCCGTATTCTTTTTCATATACAACTCGACCGTCTTTTCCTGAAGGAATGTCAGATTTCTTCTGTATTTCACCTCCCTAATTTTCTTCTATATTCGATATACTTCACAAGATCTTGAAAACACAAAATATTTTCTTGGCATTTGGTTTCGTTTGACCAATCTTCTTTCGAGCGTTTTGAGTCTTTTGGGTTAAATCTCATTCATGTCAGACGTTCTCTGCAGCTC
>OY757927.1:86801683-86859183 GCA_963585895.1 Sepioteuthis lessoniana
ACAGGTATTGTCTTCATTCAGTTATGTATGTTACTGACATAGCATTTTTTCCCACCATCTCTGTATTATCTTTGTAAATTCTCCATGGTGAATTATATATATATATATATGTATATTTATATATATATATATATATATATATATATATATATATTATATATATATATATATATTTCTTTAAGAAAAAACAAAAACCGGCACATTAGGATTATAAATTTATTTCCATCTTATAATGAGTTTTTGATATAAATCAAAAACACCAAAAATAAACAGATTTAATGGATAAAATAATTCAGAATAGACCTGATAGATTTGATATATATATATATATATATATATATATATATATATATATATATATATATATATATATATATATATATATATATATATTCGCTAGTGTTGGCCGACCAGCAAAGACTTTTTTACATTAGACTATGTTGACACTGGATGCTCTCTAGACGATCTACCAGGAATGCTGGATAATAAGGATGAATAGCGCGCGCGAGAGAGAGAGAGAGAGAGAGAGAGAGAGAGAAAATTGGGGAAATTTGTACTGTCAGTTCTACGAGACGATGTGATAGATATATAACTTAACAAGCACTGTTTTACTAACTTTGATAACCCCCTCGCTCTTCCTGTGGACAACATTAGCGTTAAGAAGAGGGGAAATCTGTAGTATGGTCAAATGCCAGTCTTTCAAATAAACTTACTAAGGGATGTGACTCTTCTTAGTATTGTAGTCAATATTAGAGTTGTCGTAACCAAGACAGTTTCAATCCATACTCTGTTCTTTAGTTAATCCAGTCTTTTTTCTCAGGATCTTCCTCATTGTTTTCATGGTTTCGACTAATTCGTATCTCTGTCACCAGAATGATACACAGTTTTTCCAGCTCTCAAGCAAGATCCAAATATTTATGCATTAAGTCGCTTTCTTTTATCGCTTTTCTGTGGTACGCTGGAATTGCAAAATCGTTTAGATGATAATTTATTTCATTCTTGTCTATCAATACTAAGTCTGCTTTCTGGCTGAAATTGAAGGATACGTTTGTATCTCAGACTCCAATAGAACTTTATAGATCTCATTTTTTATATACCATATTGATAGTTAAATTTTAATCCCTTGCACAATTCCCAATGGGTCTCCTTTTATACCCAGTCATATCTACCCTGCTATTCCTTTCGTGCCAGAGTGTACTATTCGCTTATTTTGTGATAAATTGTTTCATCTTTATCCCCTTATAACCTATACCTACTATTCTGTAGCGTATTATCCAAATTTGCTTTAATATAAGCAAAAATTGATACAAAGCAACAAAATAGCAAGTGTACGTTATGCTGCTTATTAGTAGTAGTAGTATTATCATTGCTATTAATGTACCACTAAAGTTGATGGAAACAAGTTTAGGTAGGTGAAAGATACATTCCTGCTTATTCCTTTTTTTATTTTATTCAGAAAGATTATAGAAACAACTTTTAATTCCCACTGTATATGGAGTTATGATCCTTATTTTGATATTGGACCAGGTTACATAGACTTATAATCATTGTACATATATTTTTGAGTGGTTCCTCTATCAAAATTTACACGGAAATCGGAGGACTGATTTTATTTCTTATTGCTTCATTTTCTAAATGATATCGATCTATCGTTATTGCGATAATAACAATCGTGCTTCGGTATACCATTTCTATGGTCTTACGTAAAAAATGCCCCCACACAAAAAGTCTAAGCTAGGTTTATGAGCATACAGAAATCAGTTTATTACAATATATATGGCAAAGAAAATACAGAAAAAAAGAGTGTTTGAATTTGATAAACTTCCCTAGGTAATTAACTGAATAGAAGCAGATGAACAATGCTTGGTTGATATTGATAATAAATATATTATGTAAAGGCGTATAAATTCCAGATATTAACCAAAAAAGTATTTAATAAAATATGTATTTACGTTGAAAATAGATTTGTTTGCCAGGGTGTGAATGTGTGTGTGTGTGCGCGTGTGTGGGGGGTGTAAGGGGGTGATTTTATTTAATTCTCTAGTTTTACTCTTTCAAGTAGTCTACAGGGTGTTATATGTAGCAATCACATAAAATGTAATGCTTGCAAGATGTGGTCGAAAAAGTGCATGATACAATTGGTTCCAACGTACCATTGAGATTCCCCGAAGATGTTAAAGTCACTCTGTCGATCTGCTCATACTGAGCTAGTCACCGATTCGGTTTTGTTATACATGAAATCAAATACATCAACAATACTTGGACTGATACCAATTACCCTCCTTGTTCTCCAAGGAGCCTCTCTCCACACAATATCGATGACAGATTTGAAATCTATAAAATAAAAGTGTAATAGGATTTTTTCATTTTCTTTTTTCTCTACTTTTTTTTTGCTTTTTACGTTATCTCTCACAATAGATATGGTATTTATTGTACCTCTGGATGGTCTGAATCCATATTGAGTCTCGCTTCGTATTCTTTCCGTTTGGCCTCTTGTTTTGCAGCGTAACACCCTGAAAAATACGTTACCAGGAACACCGTAATGCTATTTCACAGATGTTTTCGGAAGTAAGATTGTCTCCTTTCTTATAGGTAGGGTTTATAACAATTCTTGACCAGTTTCTAGTTGATGGTTTGATTTCCCATTCCAATAAAAATATTTTGGAGCATCTCCATAATTGCTTTTCCAGCAAACTTAATTAATTTCAATGAAATAACAGCCACTCCCAAGGCTTTAATTGATTTCATCATTTCGACAGCCTTTCTGGTTTTGTTCTTGCACATGCTACACTTAACAAAAATAAGGACCCGCCACTCTAAGAAAACTACAGTAGCGTCCAAAACTAAGGGACAAAATTCTAAAACCTAATATGTGTTAGAAATAACAACTGCGAAAAGCTGAAATTTTGACAAGTGGTAGTCGTTATCATCTATGATAAAATACTAAAATTTGAATCATTTGCAAAGTATAGAAAAATAATTATAACAATTATTTATATATTTTCAAATTTGGAGCATCCAAAAGAAATGGACAAAATTGAGAACAATGTAAACAGCCAAAAAACAATAAAAATACATGTACAATCAATATTTAGTAAATGAGCCCTTGCTCTCAATGACAGCTGCACATCTTCGACTACAAGAACGAATCAGTTCTTGAAAATCCTCGATAGTAATTTTAGACCATTCTTCTTGAAGCTTCACCCGGAAATCCTCCGTGTTAGTGGGAGTTCTTTCCATAACTTTCACTCCTAAGGTCTTCCAAAGATTTTCTAATGGATTTAAGTCAGGACTTTGCGGTGTCCAATCCATAATTTCGAAATCTTGCTCGCTAAGGTAACTCATTACCACCTTTCCCTTGTGACATGGGGCATTATCATGCTTAAAGGTAGCCCTATCGAAACCTGAATTCTGTATGATTGGCACAACATGATCTTGAACAATGTTTTTATAGATCTGCGCGTTTACACGAGTTTGTAACCGGACAAGAGGCGTTGTACCTTGGCTAGAAAACATTCCAAATACCATGACGCTTCCGCCCCCAAACTTGACAGTTTTCTTAGTACACTTTGCACTTAATCTTTCACCAATACATCTCTTTACATTGTTTTTTCCATTATTTCCAAATAAATTAAACTTGCTTTCATCACTGAAAAATACTTTTGCCCAATTTTCATATCTCCAAATTACATACCTGTTTGCAAACTCTAATCTCTTATTCTTCGAACTAACAAGTGGTTTCTTCCTTGGGGTTCGATTAAACATCCCTATTTCTTGTAGTCGTCTAGAAACAGTCTGTCTTGACACATTAACATATGAGGTACTATTCATAACCCTTTTAATTTCTGTGAAAAACTTAAAACGGTCCTTTAATGACATACCCTGCATTATTCGATCTTCTCTTGCCGAAGTTTCGCGGGATCTGGCGGTTTTAAAAACACTAACTTTTTTGCCAGTATCATTGTAGGATTTAACAATCCTGCCTAAAACACTCTTGGAACGTTTGACTTTCTCTGAAATCTCTCTAATGGTGTGCTTTTCCTTGTGTAGCTTCACAATATCTTGTCTCACAGAGTAATCAAGTTTTTGGCGTTTCGCCATGGTGCCGGCTGATGCAACGTTTACAAATGACTAAGTAAGATTTATTCATTAGAGGAAATAAAAATAATTGAAGATAGCATACTGTTTACATTGTTTTTCTCAATTTTGTCCCTTACTTTTGGACGATCCTATTTTGAAAATAAATAAATAATTGTTATAATTCTTTTTCTCTCCTTTGCAAATGATTCAAATTTTAGTATGTTATTATAGATGATAACGACTACCAGTTGTCAAAATTTCAGCTTTTTACAGTTGTTATTTCTAACAATCATTAGGTTTTAAAATTTTGTCCATTAGTTTTGGACGCTACTGTATTCTTCCGTCCTTGAAAACTATTCTTCCGTCCTTTATAATCCATGAAAAAAAGCAAAAATCGGAGTCCAATTAATTAATATTTTTTCAAATTTAATAATTGATATTTTTTCAGCATAAATTAGAGGGAAAAAATTAGGGAATTCACTAAATTATCAAGAAAAAAAATGGGATCACGCAAAGGGAAACGTGTTGTACCAGTGATTTAGAGTGATCTCTTCTTATGGAAGTCACTAAAATTAGGGAATTCACTAAATTATCAAGAAAAAAAATGGGATCACGCAAAGGGAAACGTGTTGTACCAGTGATTTAGAGTGATCTCTTCTTATGGAAGTCACTAAAATTAGGGAATTCACTAAATTATCAAGAAAAAAAATGGGATCACGCAAAGGGAAACGTGTTGTACCAGTGATTTAGAGTGATCTCTTTTTATGGAAGTCACTAAAATTAGGTAATTCACTAAATTATCAAGAAAAAAAATGGGATCACGCAAAGGGAAACGTGTTGTACCAGTGATTTAGAGTGATCTCTTCTTATGGAAGTCACTAAAATTAGGGAATTCACTAAATTATCAAGAAAAAAAATGGGATCACGCAAAGGGAAACGTGTTGTACCAGTGATTTAGAGTGATCTCTTTTTATGGAAGTCACTAAAATTAGGTTATTCACTAAATTATCAAGAAAAAAAATGGGATCACGCAAAGGGAAATGTGTTGTACCAGTGATTTAGAGTGATCTCTTCTTATGGAAGTCACTAAAATTAGGGAATTCACTAAATTATCAAGAAAAAAAATGGGATCACGCAAAGGGAAACGTGTTGTACCAGTGATTTAGAGTGATCTCTTTTAATGGAAGTCACTAAAATTAGGGAATTCACTAAATTATCAAGAAAAAAAATGGGATCACGCAAAGGGAAACGTATTATACCAGTGATTTAGAGTGATCTCTTCTTATGGAAGTTACTAAAATTAGGGAATTCACTAAATTATCAAGAAAAAAAATGGGATCACGCAAAGGGAAACGTGTTGTACCAGTGATTTAGAGTGATCTCTTTTAATGGAAGTCACTAAAATTAGGGAATTCACTAAATTATCAAGAAAAAAATGGGATCACGCAAAGGGAAACGTGTTATACCAGTGATTTAGAGTGATCTCTTTTAATGGAAGTCACTAAAATTAGGGAATTCACTAAATTATCAAGAAAAAAATGGGATCACGCAAAGGGAAACGTGTTATACCAGTGATTTAGAGTGATCTCTTCTGATGGAAGTTACTAAAAATAATCTGATTTATTTTCAGTTATTAAGCAAGGTGTCTTTGGTAAACATTTGCCCGCTGGAAGTTTTATCACCAACTTCATGCTGTTCTCCATTTGGAAAAATGCTTCTTGAAATAATAGGGAAATTTATTAAATTTTTTCCAAGAAAGAAAATAAACACAAAATGTAGCCATACGAATAGATGGTACCGATCAGCAGTTAGTTTTAAAGAAGTAAGAAAATAATGAAAAGTAATAACAAATAGACGACAGAAGACATCAAATGGGAGTCAAGATTTTTACCTGGGGAAATAATCCTACTGGCTCTTGAACAATTGAATATTATCAATTGCTATGCTCCTCAAAATAACGGTTGAATTTAACCGCTGCTATTCTTCTTTGAGAATGATTTGATATTAAACAACCCACGAAGATCGATAGGCCATTCAACACAAAAAATAGTTAAGCAATAATGAGCAAAAGAAACGATGACTTTCCAGCAAGTTAATACTTCCTTTGCCATCAAGTATTTTCTCTGATCACAACAGAATATTCTGTCCACTTATCAAACTGTTTTGAAGAGGTTACCGGAGTTATTGGCTTTGCAATCAGTTTTCGATTTGGTAATATTTTTTGTTTTGTTTTAACATGTTTCTTGGCTTTTTCTTTAAAAATTTTCCCTGTAGAATATACTGTCTGCTTCTTTGCAGTGGGGTAAAGTCCCCTCTAACGAGTGTCCTGGATATGACACTAAACAATCTGATGGTGAGGTTCCAGTTATGTTGGAGCTTTGGTGAATATGGAGTGCCTCTTTGTTGTCATTGCTCGTACGGAACCAAATGATGCTGAACGCTGAGGTTGCCCAAATCCTGCCGTTTTTGCTAATCGTAAATTGAAGTTATGTGAGATAGCAGAGGTATTGGAGATATCAGAAGGCAGGGTGTTCAATGTGGGTGCACGTTTGCTCACAGTCGATCAAAAACAACAACGCGTCGATGATTCAGAGCGTTGTTTTCAAATGTTTCAACACAGAAAAAAGGAGTTTTTGCGTAAATATCTGACATGGAGAAGATCGTGAATCCTCGACTTTACTCCAAATCGATAGTCAACTGAGTGGACAGCAGCAGGTGAAAGCCGTCCAAAGCGACCAAAGACGAAACCATCAGCAGGCAAGTTTTCAGCCTCCGTATATGGGATGTTCATCGATCACCTTGAGAAAGGTAGAACCATAAAGAGCGAATATTTTATTGCATTATTGCCTCGTTTGAAAGAAAAAAAAACCGGCCACAAATGAAGAAGAAAAAAGTGGTCTTTCACCAAGACAACGCACCGAGTCACTAGTCGATCGTAAAGATAGCAAAACCAGATGAATTGCACTTTGAATTGTTTCCACACCATCCCTATTCTCAAAATCTGCCCCCCAGTGTCTACTGGCAGTTTACAGACCTCAAAAGAATGATAGATAGAGGAAGGAATAGAAGGATAGAGATTTGTTTCCAATATGGAAGTGATATCGGAACGTTGGGCGTATTTTGAAGCCAAAGACAAATAGAAAGAAAGACATGGAATTGTTAGAGAAGCATTGGAATCAGTAAATCACCCTAGAAGGAGACTATGTTAATGATTATAGTCGAATTTTGCCAAAAAGTTATTGTTTAATTAAGCACAAGACTTATTTAGTGATGTGTTATCTTCTTTATTGGCGGATATATTCTCCTTGCTAGGAATAATAATAAATGTCGAGTTTTGTTGATTTCTTTGTTTAATGGCATATCAATGTTTGTAGGTTATGTAATGGCAAAGCCATTCTCCTAGAAGAATACTAGTGGGACTATTTAACTCATAGCTGGGATGATAAGGCTGTTCATGACATTCCCAAGGGTATTTGTCTTTGAGTAAACATAATAGCGCAACTGGAGTTCGAACTCACTACGATTCTGCATTCCATCGCTTTAACCATTACACCATGTGAACATAAATCTTTATTCTTTAGACGTTGCTCAATTAGTCAACCAATACGTACGTAAAGCTGGGATTCACTCATTGGGAAACTGACGGAAATGAGGTCTATATATTTTGATAATCCTGGCCAAAAATAATTAAAAGTTGAAATGTGACAACTAATTTCAAGGATTTTAGTCACCTGATTTTAATATTCCCCAATGAAAGCCAAGCTGTCTTCCGCCCTTGAAGAACATTATAAATCAACTGAGTTGACACACCCTATCTTTCCATAGTTTAACAATAATTCGGGAGTGTCCTTGTGGTGTAATGGTTAAAGCAATGGACTGCGAAATCGTAGTAAGCGAGTTCGTACTCCAGTCGCGCTATTAAGTTCGCTTCCGGCAAATACCCTTGGGGAAGGTATGAACACCCAGCTATGGATTAAATAGTACTACAACTGTACTAGGAGAATGGCTTTGGCATTAAATAAACTACAAATGTTGATATGCCTTTAAAGAAACCAAACAAAATTCTACACTTCATATATAATATTCCATCACTCTTTCATTTAGCATCACATGCATTAATTTAAAATATCTATTTTTTGATGGATCCTTCCCCTTGCTAGTGGACAGTGAAATTCAATATTCTTCTCATTTCCCAGCAACGTATTTTTTTCGCACCCTGTCGTATGTTTTCTTATGTCTTGAAATTTCTTCAAGTTATTTGCATTTATTTAATTCAATTAGTACTTCTATGACTTTATTAGTAGTTCTTTTAAACTATTTGTAATGTTCATCAATGTTTAATTCTCACTCTTCAAAGCAGCTGCCAATCTTTATCTCAAAACTCTTTGTAATTACCCACCCCGGCGTTTTGTCAACAACAAACGTCATGGGAGTCTCGTTCATTTTTTTTACTTTGATTTTGGACATTATCATATGAGTTACTAATAAGAGATGCTCTACGGGGTTGAGAGCATTAGAGTTCATTTTTTTTTCGTTGACTGCTGGGCTTGTTGAAAGAAGATGAGGCCAAATTGATTCTTGGATTTTCCAGCAGTTGATATCCAGATAATCGGCCTCGTTTTCGATGTTGGAATAAGGTCTTCATGATTGAGAGATTATTGAGCGTGTACAAATGAAAAAGTTTTTCCTCGCAATTAAAATTCTTTTCTAATTCATATTTTCTTATATTAATCAATAGCACATTTATATTTTCCTCCATATTTCTTATCAAAAGCTTCAAGAAACATGAATTTATTCTTTCCTTTAAAAACCTTTACCCTGAATAGCGATTTTCGTTATAATTGTCATAGTAAGAATGACTATAATAAAAATTCTGGAAAAGGAATTGCTATTCTTTGCCAATATCTATATTTATTTTCATTATCTTCTCAAAGTTCAGGTGGAATTCTGACATGGTATAAGAAATTTATTTTTCATTATCAAAGCTAAACTATTTTTGTGAATACCCAACGTACAAAACTAAAGCATTGAAGTAATTTGATGAGGAAGGATAAAAGCTACCAGTGCTATCATTTGAAGGACTAATAAAAGACAACAACGTCGAGGTATTTTGAGTACAAAAACTAAAACTGGTACAAAATGAGTAGGCGTGTTTAGATCAGAAAAGGGAATCTTGTATGACTTATGAAAGCGACTAAAATTTCATTAAGCTAAAAATGGTCAGTACACAAAGTAGTAAATATTCTAGAAAATGAGAAGCATGATATTATTAGTCGCTTTGAGAGACAAATGCTTAACTATATGCCGACCAAAATACCAGACCTGGTGTTAATTAAATTGAAGAAAAGAGCATGTTATGAAATGGATTTTCCTGTTCCAGCTGATGATAGAATGAAAATGAAAGCAACAAGATAAACAAATACCTGAATCCTGCCAGAGAACTGAAAAACCTGCGGTTCACGAAGGTGACTGTGATACCAGTTGAAGTTAGTGCACTCGGAACGGTCTCCAAAAGCCTGGAAAATAGACTTTTGGTACTAGATATCAAAAGAAGAATCGAATGCATTCAGACCACAGCACTATTAAAATCAACTTCACAACTTACCAGACTCCTGAGGAAAAGAGATTTCTTGTCACTCAGTAAAAATCACTAGTGAAAAAACTTTATTGACAGAAAATTATGTATATATATATATATATAGGATAAATTTTCCAGGGAATGATAAAAAAACGATATCTGGTGCAATATCAGTTCATTTAACATAACATTTTGCTTATTTACGGAACTTAAGAGATAATGATTTGAAAAAAACATTCCAGGAATTTTTTAAAAATCCATTAAAAATTTACATTTTTTCAAAAAATCTTTATCAGATGAAATACGTAAATGTTATATCAACTAAATAATTAGTAACAAATTTTCAAATCATATTTCTTATAGAGAGTGTGTGAGAGAGAGAGAGAGAGAGAGGGAGACAGAGACAGAGACAGAGATAGACACGCGTATTTGCGTATGTACAGGTAACGATTATCATCTCAGGAAATGGACTAAACGAGCTGAGTTCAAATTCTAGGCTAGTTCCATTCCTCGTACGTCATTAGAAAAGCCTGGATCCATCTACTCTTCCTCCACCTCAGTTCTGCTTAAAATTTTCGTGTGCAGGGTTAGGCTGAATGGTCTGATGAAAAAAAAAATGAATTTAAAGCCTGAATATTCTTTGGAAGAGGAGAATTATTGGAACATTGGTGCACTAATTTTCAGTTTTCAGGTTACACTAACTCTTATACACTCTCTCTCTCTCTCTCCCTCTGTCTCTCTCTCACACATACACGCACACACACACACAAATGAATATGTAAATTTCTATTTCTATGAAGATTTGTTAATTGTATAAAATATATCTTTTACAGTTTTAAGCTTATATATATATATATATATATATAATCAAACTCACTAATAATGATATGGCGGCTTGTTAACCATACCATTAATTGTGACCTCATGCTTGATTCTAGTATAGGTAATTTTTCTTACTTTTGATAACCTTTATTGATAAGATTCCAAATTTATTACACCCTATGATAATAATTTCAAAGATCTATTTTTCATTTACAAGAAAATTATCGGACAATATTCAGTTTAATAATATCCACCAATCGTGTATTATGTACAGACAATAGATAATCATTTTACTAAACGAAATAAGCGGCTATGGTGGTGCCATCTTTTTAGATGTCTCGATATGCATTATTTTCTTTCCGTGGTTAAGAAGCTGGGAATGTACTGGTAAAAATGCATTTTCCATTCGTATGCTTCTTTGCTTATAACTTTCTATCGATCTTTTCTTGATTTCATATCTGTGTGCTTGTCAATGTATTTCTATGTATATTTCTATCTGACCATTGATCTGTCTAAATCTGTTCGTACTGTGCATCGATCTGTCTCTCATCTGACAACTGTATTCATCAAAGCCTTTTCATTGTCCTTTTCATCTAGTGGAAAAACAACATAAACACTGCGTATCGGTATAATTAGAAATCTGCATACTTAGCCTTTTTGTGCTACGTAGATGAGGGTTAGTGTGTTTTTTCCTGTTTTTTTTTTTGGTATTACATCGCAAACGCATGTGCATAGACTGACAATGGAAGATAACATGTTTATCTTTCTTTTCTTTTCTTTTTTTTTTTGTTGCACACTGGGCAGGTAAATGCATGGTTTCCCAAGTGCTCACTCATCGACTCTTTTCTTCATCAACAATCGATTGATACAAACAGCGGAATATTCTTTCAAGATGTCTGACGATAAGATACAACACAACGAAAAGTGAATTCCTAGCTTTCGCTATGGCATCTAAGATATGTGAACCAAGTCAACTTCAGTCCAAATTGCTATTCCATTTACACTAGTAAGTCGTAAATGTTACCCAACTACAAACCATTTCTCTACATTCTCCTTTTCTCACTTCCCCTCTCATTCTCTCTCTCTCTATATATATATATATATATCATCATCATGATGTCGCACCGCATGTATAGATCTTCCTGATCCTCTCCCGCCACCCGTCTCTATCGTCCATCACTTCCGGGAGGTCATCAAGGCTACATACTGTATCGGCACAGAACTGATGTGTGTAAGTTCTAGCTGGTCGTCCTGCCTTTGCTCGTCCATTTGAAGGGGTCCACTGGAGTACGTCGCTTATGCGTTCGTCCCTACTTCTCCAACAGTGTCCCACATGTCTACTTCTTCTAACTTGGATAGTTTTGCGAGGGGGGAGGTGTACTGTACGACTGCTGTTTTGTGGGGTGCTGCCTCCAGGACTTGTTGCTTTTGCCCTCAGGGATAAACTTCTGGCAAGTATGATCCAGGCTCCCAAACCAGTAAATGACAGACATCACTGTCGACAGTAAATACTGTAACCAAATAGCTGCTTATGCACCAAGATCCCAGAAAAAATAAGCAGTTTCTACAAACACCGCCACCAGACTCTTGGTGCTATCCCGAATGCAGACTAAATAGTCCTTTTTGGAGACTTTAACGCTCATGCTGGCCAATCACATGATGCCTGGCAGGAAGTTTTGAACGATGAAGGCTCATATCAATAGCAATCAGCCACTGTCAATCTGTACAGAATACTAACTAGTAATTACCAGCAACTACTTGAAACACAAAAGAATATATAAAAAACTCCCGGATGTACCCATGATCCAAAACTTGGCACCATATCGACTACATCATCACAGGACAGAGTGATTTGCCATACTTTCTGAAGACAAAAAAGATGAGAGGAGTAAATTCCAGTACTGATAATGCTATGATCAAGTCTTCTACCAAACTATGACTGAGGCAAAGAATAAGGAAAAACAAAATCCTCACTTGGAAGTACGCAACCAACATGATGAAGATCAACAGACAAGAATGACCTGTAGACTTTGCTAAATGACAGTACAAGAAAAGTGAAACGTCTTCAAATCAATCATGTACAAAGTATCCAAAGAAAAAGTCAGCTCTGCAGTAAGGAAGCATGAAAGGAAACAGCATGGGTCTAGAAGAGCTTAATAATCATTGGAACGTAACCTGGAATAACTCCAGAAAAACACCAAGTCTACTGAGATCAGATGTAGAACATGATGTTAACTTCTCCGATGGAGATGCAAGCAAAAGCAAAGTTGGCGACTTTAGTCGAGGGTGACCTTAAAGCTCCCTTTTCAATAGCTACTACACCGAGGTATAGGGAAGGCCGCTACTCCATTCCCTGATAGAGATGCAGAGAACTAAAAAAGAAAGGTTGCCGGTGCAAAAGTGGCTGAACTCTAGACGCTTGCTCACTCTAAATATCCCAATGTATTTTACCGATGAATGAGAGCTATGCAGCGATTAAGAATTTACAACCAAGAACAACTGCTAGCCCTCGACACAAACAATAATCACTGGCGAGTACGAGTTTCTTGCCAGGTGGATCAATCACTTTGCCACAATGCTAACTGAATTGTCAACAATGAAACATATGGTTCAAAACATTGAACAAAGTATACACAGATGTGGAAACGTTATCTTTATCTCCATGACGGAAAGTATCCTGGCAAAAACTGACCTCATTAAGTAGTTATGAAGAGACGAGGCTGAGGGCTAATGGAGGTACTGTACATCTTTATACGTAAAAGAAGCTTGGGAAAACGTGTAAGTTTCTATAGACTGAAAGGACGCCCAACAAGTCACTATCTACAAGATGCAGAAGAGATTAAGCTTCTGTCCATACCAGCCAAAGTGTACCCCCACATACTGGTAAACAGTAGCCAACTGGAGGATATTCTACCTGAGGAAAAATGTGAGTTCCAAACAAACCGTGGAACTACGATCATGATCTTGCGAAAATACACAAGAAATGTATTGAATTGAATTCACCTCTCAATATATTTGTTGACTTCACAAAAGCAGTCGACACAGTGGACAGAGAAAGGCTATGGAATATCCTACGGAAACAAAAGTTAACTGTCCACTTCGTCAGGCTCGCTTCTGCCAAGCGTATTGGAATAAAAGTATCAATCAGCCTCAGGGGAGAACTCTTGGAACCAATTGAGTTTGAGAATGGAATAAAACAGGTCTATATTCTTACCCCACAACTCTAGATTCTTCTTTCTATTGTCTTCTCTGATGCCTACATAGATTCTACCCAATTATTATGGATAGAATGTTGCCTGGGATCAAATCTATTCAATGCCAGTCAATTTAAATCTGCAAGAAGGACTAGAAATATTCTAGTACGCAAGATTATGCTTATTGATGGCATTGCCTTCGTGGCACATGGCAACAAACATGTACAGAGAATAAAATCCGTTTCTCGAAATCTGCAATGGCATTCACGCTGAAAAGTAACCTCATGAAAAATGAAGTTACATCCCAACAGCCACCGGAATCTTATGATATTGACTAAGAAATACAGACATTGGACCAGGTACTAACCCAAGTAAGCAAATTCAAATATTTAATTTCTACAGTCGTCCGTAACAACAGACTCGATGTGGAACTGGATACACGAATGTCGAATGCTTCCAAGGCTCAATGAAGGCCTCTCAATAAAAATAAAATGCCCAGTGTACTGCGCTATTTTTTCTAAAGCCTAGTGCATGGCACAGGCACTTGGGTGGTATGAGCGGATGCCCAAAGACTTCATGCATCACTTGCACAAAATATTAAATATCAATGGTGGAAGAATATCCAAAATTATTCATCCTGGAGAAATATTAACTGCTTGGTATGTAAGATGTATTCGCAGACATTTACCTAAGATAGAATGGACACATAAACTGAATTAATGACAGCAGAATAACAAAACGGATCAGGTACTCTTAACTTAGAGAACAGTCACGTAAGACAGGAAGACCAAAACTCAGATATCAGGAAAAGAAACCTGGGGCTGACTAATATCCCTTTAGACAATTGGCAATGCCTGTTCAAGAATCAAAAAAGTTGGAGTTCGTGTAGCATAGTGGCAAACGTGCTGGACTCTGACATCGTTGCAAGCGGATTTAAACTAGAGTTGCGCTATTATATTCCCTTTCGAACTAATATCGTTAGGAATGTGTGAAATCCTTTATCCACCCTTTACGACGGGTTGAATAGTCTTCTGAGTCCAGTTTCTTTTGGTTTCTTTGTTTAATTGCATATAAACCTTTGTGGGTAATTTAATGTGAATGTCATCCTTGTAGAAAAACAGTAGTAATCCTAATTAATCCATAACTGAGGAGATAAACGAGGTTCATGCCTCTCCTTAGAGTATATTCCCGAAAGTGAATATAATAGCGTGACTGGCGTTTGAACTTACTTACTTCATGTACACCAGTGCAGTTCTTTAGCCATTACGCTTCTAGGCTCCCCACCTAAGCCGTGTCACACAGGCCTGTGCACGTAAGAGGAAATAAGAAAATGTCTCATGCACGTCTAAACATCAGAAAAGATATATCAAGCTAATTATTCTCATTGACATTTTTTGTAATTTACTGAATGAACAAATAATTAATAATAGTGTCTTGGAATTCCAAATATTTTCATAGCTGAAATGTCTGAATGCATATTTATGAATATATTTTCTGAATTTAAGAGCTAAGTTGGTCAACATATTCGAGTTTCTAGTGTGCATTCAGACTTAATGTATTAAAATAAAAGACATCTTAAGTTCAAATATCATTTTCATCTTTTATATATTTATTTATTCATTGGTCACAAACAATATTTGCAATTAGAAACATGAAAGCTTCTTGAGACAATCCAATTTTTCATAAAGTGGACGCAATCCGTCTACAAAGTTTAAAATCAATTTACAACTAAGGTTACTGGCACCATAGAAATCAATATGAACATTGCCTTTCCAGCCATCATCAACGTGACCATCGAAATTCTATATCAGTTACTAGTTAAAACGTAATGTAAAAGAAAAAAATAATTTTAAAAATCTATGAAAATAATAAAGTAATTCAGAAATTGCATAGTTGAAATGAAATAACAGATTCTCTTCATTTTCTTGTCAAGTTCAATACGTTCAGAAAATTAACTAAATGAAAATTTTAATTTGGTACGGTAAAGAAACGACCC
The DNA here is from genome assembly GCA_963585895.1 of Sepioteuthis lessoniana. Lineage (NCBI taxonomy): Eukaryota > Metazoa > Mollusca > Cephalopoda > Myopsida > Loliginidae > Sepioteuthis > Sepioteuthis lessoniana. Next base: position 86,817,354 of record OY757927.1, read on the forward strand.
CATGACATGTCTCCTTGCTATAAATACGGGTAATGACCCAAACTAATATCAAATATCATATTGAGCAAGATATTCATATGTAGTGTCAATTTCAAAGAAAATATCTCTTTAATACAGTATTTCCTATCTCAATATACATAGGCATATTTTAGTCACGATTAAAAAAGCGTTCAATCCCACACCAAATCAGTGAAATATAAAAATAATTTTCTTCTCCAATGAACATTTCAGGAATGTTATTTATGTAATTTTACATAATATAAAGTATTGCTAATTTTCATTGAATAATACCTGGTTTTAACTCACCCAAATATTTTCTCATTATCCTCTGATGAAGTCAGTTTGAGTGCCCGATACACACACACACACACACACATACACACACACATGTATATATGCACAGATATGTGAGTATATATAAACATAAACAATATATATATATATATATATATTTTGAGTTCATTTATATATATATATATATATATATATATATAGCCTACCACCAGTGAGCATTTTATTGGAAAAATATACCTTTGATTTGAATAATTTAAACTGTCTTATTTAAGGTATATTTTATGAACTCTGTGTGAAAGAAAAAATGAATTACTTTTTAACTCTTACTGATTTATTTACTGCTAAATAGAAAATAAAATCTAAATGAACTTCCTGATTGTGAGTCAATTGCGTAATTTTTACCAGGCTTAGTAGCTCTAGCAGTGAACCAAATATTGGCCTTTCATATTCTATGGTTAAAAGACCATGGATCATATTGCATATTTTAGCTTAACTACCAAATAACGCCCTCTGTGTTAAGTAGATTTTTTTATATCTATAGCTTTTAAAGATTTCTTGCCTGACAACTTCATCATGGCTAAAAAGATAAAATGTAAAATAAGTATGGATTTTTTTTATTCATTTTAGTAATAAATTGTTTCCAAACAATACATTGAGTTCGTAGTTTCAGGTTTTCGATTTGAAAATGTCAACGCGCGTCAAAATAAAATCGACAAGTTTGTTTTAGTGTTAGCTGTTAAGCAAAATATTAAGATAAGCAATCAAATGGATATCAGTTGATATTTAGCAATGGCATGCCTAAAATGTTTTTTTATGATTACGTGTGATTTAAACATTAGTTAAAGAATAATTTATAGAAAATATATAAGAACAGAATTTCCAAGACACGGGCAGTCAGTGACAGAGAGGCAGTGAGAGAGAGAGAACAGGCCCCAGATTAGACAGACGATGAAGAGTCGACTGTAGACGACTCCGCCTCTGCACAGGAATGATTAATATGTCTCTAAGAACCATTTAGTCTTACACAGTTTATAGTGTCTGTCTATCTAATCAGTTGCTTGTCTATTTCTATCTTTTCGGCGACTACTGTGAAAAAGGTAGGCGCAATAAACGTGGTATACTGAAACAACGAGTCGCTTCGTTCCGTACTGTGCTACAACTTTCAACTTGGCACCGGTAACGCGACAGAAAGAAACGTTGGTCACGTCTGCTAGTGCAAATTTTCACAAATGTGTTCAGTAAGCTCTTGCTAGAATATATAGCCGATGGTAGTGACTATGTTGAAAAATAATGATAGCTGAAAACGAGCTTAGCCCAACAGTCCTATTTCGCTTTCTATATGGGTTATGTTTTTAGTGGAAATGAATAGAAAGCATTACTTTTGGTGCATCTTTATTGTATCTGTTATTGTTAGAAGAATGTTCGATTTGGTAAGCAATCGATTCAAAGGAAAATCGAATATCTCCTCTTTTCTTTTCTTTTTTTTTTTCTTCGGCAAACAAATGTTCTCACTGTATACAAACACTGAAGGCCCCAAGAGATCATACTCGATTCAGAATCAAATTTTGCAATTTTTGAAGTTAAACCAAATGCAAATTATATTTCCCAAGAAAAACTTTACTTTCACACAAAAAAAAAGTATATATATATATTTCAGTGCTGTTGTTTCTCTTATTTTTCGTCGGTATATTTTTCTCTCAAGTTACAATTATCAAAGAGAATTTGACATCAATTCTATTCACGAAGGTAAAAAAAAATATTAGATGAGAATAGTTGAAGAAAATTGCACTCTTATTATTTTTTCTTCCTCTCATCTTAATTACATTGTATTTTTTTAGCAGTCTCAATCTGTTGAACATGAGTAATGAAGTTAAGAATCCGTTGTGACATGAATAAAGATGTTTCTATAAGAAAAAAGAAAACAAACCTTAAATGTCTTTTAAAAAATTAGGGCGGAAAGATCTTGAAAGAAACTAATAAAAATACTTGGGTGATTCAAAAGTTTATATATATACATTTTTAGTTTGTGCCAGTTCAAGCCATGGTTAGCACCTACTGCTGGTGGAAGAATCGTAGTAGTTGGTGCGCTAACATGTTGCACATTACTTCATATCGTGAGCGATTTGAAGGCAGCGCAGATTAACGTATCATCATCATCATGATCATGTCGTGCCGCTAGCACGGATATCCCTGACCCTCTCTCGTCACTTCTCCCTATTATTCATCACCTCTGGCCGGACTTCAGGGGTACAACCCTTATCCTCACATAGCTGCTGTATGTATGTTCTAGCTGGTCGTCCTGCATTTGCCCTGCATTTGCCCTGCATTTGCCCGGCCATATGCAGGGGTCCATAGGAGTACATCACTTATGAGCTCTTCCTTGCTTCCCCAGCAGTGTCCTGCTTGTCTGGTTCGTCTAACTTGGATAGTTTTCGTGATGGGAGGCAGGTGGCCGTATAGTTGGTGCCTTGCGGGGTGTTGCCGTCAGGACTTGTTCAATATTGCTCGCAACATTCTTGTGTAATTGCCGTCTAGCTTCTTCTTCAGCCGTTTAGTTAGCGACCGAGTAGTGCATCCGTATAGCAGTATTTTTGTTTTACAAATTCGAACTGGGCTATCTCCTCAGAGTCCAGCATTAGACTCTATACCATCTGATGCTGAGCTTTAGATAGTGTAACTTTAAGTTATATAGAGTACACCTCCATTGCCATTACTCCCAGGTTCATTCTCATCTGGTTTGGTTGTAATTACCTGTTAGAGTCTCATCTATGCGTCAAATGGAAATTTTGTAATCATTTATCTTACTTGAAACCATCTAACTTAGGAAACAAAGGATTGATATCAAATTGAATTATTATTATGACGCTATAATGCTTAAAAGTATTCAACTGTGGAAAAGAGAACAATTAGTATTACATAGCAACGCTTGGAACTATTCAACAATGTGCAAACAATAAATAACAATATTTGAAACAATTTAGCTGTGATCATACGAGTGAGCTCTGGCTCGTTTTAAAGTAATGTCACATACAAAATATTTTCTTTAGAATAATATATATAAACATGATTTTGCATTAAATAACCCTGAAAAGTTGATATGCTTTTAAAACAACCTAGCTTAACCTTAACCCATGGTAATAGGCCATAATTTGGAAGCAACCAAAACATTTCTGGTATGAAAGGTCAAGGTGCTGTTAATCACTGTACATTAACCAGATGGTTGAAGAAATCTTGCTCGAGTTGCAAGAACGTCGATGATCAGGCAATATCAGGTAGGCCTAGACCTACGGTTTCTGCGGCCATGCTCCAACCCATCCAGTATATAGTACTTAGAGCGTAACAAGAGAACTTGTCGTATCACAGTCCAGGGTGATTCGTCAATTTGAAGACCTTGGCAAAACGAAGACCTGCCGAATTATGCCTCAAACTACCAAAATATAGCGAAACCTTTGCCTTTGCCAAATACATGAAAAGATTTTCTTTTTTACGGTCGAGGAAATAATATCATCGAGACGTGGACATATCTACAGACACGTTTTTATGGAGGATTTTAAAGCACAATAAGGGAATCATATAATCCTTCAAAATTCATATAATTTATTTTGTCTGGAATATTTTGTTGCTACTTAACGAAAGGTTTTTTTAAAATACATTCTTCCTTATTTTTAGTACCTGGATAAGTAATCGTAATATCATTAACAAATGTTTTCAGCTCGCTTTCCAAACGGATTCTTGGTTACTTATAAATAAAATGCGTATTGATAAGATTGATGAGAAACTATTCTTGGAAAAATATTCATTTCTGATCTTGCTCCTTGAAGCATCAATTCCGCTCAAATCCTTGAAATTATCCTCCTGCTAAGTTCTTAAATAGGTGAGACGTAGGTACTGTATGTACTGTAAGAGATCTGAGATCACTGTGTAGTGTATTTTTATCGACGACTATATTATTGGTAAAGCGGCCATATTATAATGATTAGTGTCGTTGGAAATAGACTCACTGACGCAAGTTCATCTCTTGAAAGATGCAGTTTGCAATTTCCATAGAGTAAATATCCTTGAGAAAGGTATACACCCAACTATTCCGGCACTAATTATGGGTAAATAATTGGGCAGACTGAAATCTTTAATTTGGTATAGAAACTGATAGAGGACAAACAAAATTCAGAAATCAAACTTGATAAGCATTGCTTAAAAATTGACTTTTTGTAGAATCTTACTCGTGGCGGAGGGGTTGATTAAATGTACATCTCTCTCTCTCTCTCTCTCTCTGGGACGGTGATAGCTAATCGTCGAATGGGGAGGAAAAAGCAAAACTAATTTTAACGTTAGGACCTTTTTAACCTATTCTCCCTTCATCGTTGATGGCTAATCGTCGAATGGGGAGGGGAAAACACAACTCGTTTTAACGTTAGGACCTTTTTAACATATTCCCCCTTCATCCACTCTCTCTCTCTCCCTCACACACACACACACACACACACACACACATATATATATATATATATATATATATATATATATATATATATATATATATGGCCTCGATTAGATGACATGGCCAGCTTCGTCAAAAGTTAGATGGCGATTACTGCAAGATCGGCCAAGTTTCTAGAGCAAACATATATTCTCACACTTAGTTCATTAGTAGAAATGTTGAACCCTGTAAATTTATCTTTGTTTTAGTTACTGGCATTTTTTGATAACTTATATATTCTATCCTGGTAACATTTGCTTACAATGCTATACACTGAGTCAAAATAAACATTTTTTTTTGTAAAAAACAACTTTTTGATTGACAATGAATGTTAACGAAATTATGGAAATTATCTTCAATACGGACTATAAACCTGAGAAAAACCGAAGTATCGAACGACAAAAATAATTTGGCATCGAAAATTAATAATAAAATAAATGAGTTCAATAGTTCAAATAATGTTTGGATTGATAGTGACTCTTCTCAAAATTGCAGAAGATAACGTAGAATCGCGTTGAAAAAAATGATTTAATTTAATCTTCAAATTTATTTTTTGAACATATGAACGTTTGTTTTTTTTTATGTAAAATTTGAATACAACCAATTTGATTAATGATTAGTTATGCTCAGTGTTAATTACTGGCAAGCCCAACTTAGAATTTGCAAATTACGTTGATTAGTTTAATGTTAAATAGACTGAAATGAAAAAAGAAGGAAAAAAAAGAAACATTTCACAAATTCCTTGTATTCATCTAAACATAGCCTTCATGTGAGTAAATACCAAAGAAAATGAATGTATCGACAATCATTCACTCAAAAGATTTCGATGTCAAATGTAATCTTTGTTAGAAAAAGTGTTTTTAATTTTGTTTAATTTTTTAATGCGGTTTTTTTTTATTCTTAATTGGTGCTTTTTTAACCTATGAAGAATATTATTCGTTCTAATCAAACGATTAAAGATATGTTTTATAATAACAGTGATCGTTTTGCAATTCACAACTATAAAAATGTCTATTCTTATTCTGTGATCATCTGTGGATGACTTGTATGAGACATATTTCAGTTTAACAAATATCTTTGTTGACACTCGTTTTAGAGCAATAAGAAGTATTAAATCCTGCAGAGTATTGGTAGTCAAGTCACACACACACAGACACACACACACATATATATATATATAGTCATCCTCAGACAGACTGTTTCGTTGTATCATAACTCTTCAGTTTGACTAGACACTCGAAACTCAAAGTCAGTTCGAGAATTAATGTGTCCAATTTCGTTCGTTTACATTTTGCGCTATCTGATACCGAAATGTTCAATTCGTTTGAAGAGTTTTGCATTACGCGAGTGGCAACAGTTATATTTCTCCGCCAGAGTGCTCAACCCCCTGATATTTATGACAAATCTCGGATTGGCATTTCAGTCAGCCAGATTTCGATCCCAGCTTCGGGAATCTAGCCTGTCTAGCTACACTTAATAGTTGTGATACAACGAAACAGTCTGTCTGTGGATGACAATATATATGCTCCCCTACCCCTGTGGGGTTGAGTTCTCTAGCGAGGGAAGTAATGGTTACCACTAGCGTAAAGCAAGGCTCTTCAAATGAATTGAGCTCTCGGTAGCCGTTAAGTGGATATATGTAAACAAAACAAATGTGATACGTACGTGTTGAAATTTCCTTCGCTTGCGATGGTTTCCTTGTGGTAGAATCTTGGATTGGCGTTTCTGTCAGTCAGGTTTCGATCCCAGCTTCGGGAAACTACTCTGTCTAGCCACACGGAAGAGTTGTGATACAACGAAACAGTCTGTCTGTGGATGGCAATATATATATATATATATATATATATATATATATATATATATATATATTGTCATCCATGTGCAGACTAAGTTAGGATAGCGTAGACACAGCATCATTAGTGCTTGGTGGTGTAATGGAGGTGCCCGTGGTGTAATGGTTATCGTTGTCGGAATTGGACACGGCGACACGAGTTCAAATCCTGGACGAGACTGATTGCATTTCACATAGCACTAATACCCTTCGGAAAGGTATGAATCCCATTATTCGCCCTCCAGCTATGAGTAAATAGTAGGGCAGACTGGGTTTTTTAGCCTCGGTGAGGCAACAAGTCTAGGAGAAGGAAAACTCTGAATTCAAACCTTTTAAACACCGCTTAGAAATTGACCATGTGTCATATCTTGCCCGAGCCGAGGGGTTGGGTAAATAGGATCTTTAGTGCGTGGTGCTTGTCCGTTTCTCGTCAACGAGAACATCGAACAAAGAGCTATAGTTTGACGATTGCTTTGGAATTAAATCGTCAGTCCACGCTATATTATCTTATATATATATATATATATATATATATATATATATATATATATATGTATATATATAGGATTAGAAATTTATTTCCATCCTGTACGCATTTTTGAAATAGTATTTTCATCTAAAAAATCTGAAGAAGTCCTGTTAATTTTTTTTCGTGTTTTTGGAAATTTCAAAAATGCGTAACAGGATGGAAATAAATTTATAATCCTATGTGACCAGTTTTGTTGTTTTTCTTAAAGTATATATATATATATACATATATATATATATATATATATACATATATATATATATATATATATATATATATATATATATATATATATATATATTAAAAATCAACTGATTCCCATACTAAAATGGTGTTAATTTTTTCGTGCTATAATCGGCTGTCAAAGAAGCTACAATTTTTGTATTTGTATTGAGAAGTTAATCGTCGCTTCCACAACTTCCTTAAAATTTAGTTGAGATTCTTAGCCGACAATATTTTACTTGGGGCAAAATAATTGAAGGATTAAAACCCAAAATATTTCAAGAAATATCGTCTCTCTTCATTCTTAAAAATCCATTTTTAATTAATTGGAATAATAGATAAATCGACTTTTAATCTAATTTCTAACTTACCTTCAATCTTATTTGTAAGCGATAAAAAGAATTCATTTTTTTTTATGTAATAGATTCATTCTGTAACCAACACATTATTTTCGACTTCATGTCTATTTTGTGAAAATTTAACATTCTGTTCGTTCAAGGATATATTTAATTCCAACATCATTAAATTATTCTAAATTGAATGAAAATATTGTTTACGTAGATTAATTCCTACTGCAGTCCAATCTTTCTTCTGGTGATGAATATGATACCTGCAGACTCTAACAATTTTTCTGCAGAAATTACACTTCCTCTACCACATCATGACTTACTCACGCAAAGATCTTTTAGGCTAATAAAATATATCAACCGGATTTAGAAAGTGTAAAACTGATGCACATTTTTTTCTCTCTTGTAATATTTACGCTCTTATATTATCTATTCCTTCAAAAAAGACTTTGTAACTTTCACTCAATCCAAAGAAATAGATTTATCTAATCTGTAAATTCTTATTTCATTTAATCATTAACACATATTGCAACACACACACACTGTGCCAGATAAAGTACGTTTAGTGAAAATAATTTCAGCGGATCCCATAGACCACTTTTAGAACTAATGTAATGAGTTTGGATTATTCAAGCTGTTTCAAGATACCAGGGACCCATGTGACATTTAATAGCTCTATCAAAAATAATATTGTGTTGTTTTCTTTTTAGATTTGAAAACAGTATACTATAACAGTTATTTATCGTCGATCACAATGCCTTAGATAAGAGAGGAAAAATGTTTTGCGTCACTGCTTATTTGGAGACAAATTCATTCAAAACTTCGCAGGAAGCTTAATTTAATTATTATCCCCAGAAAAAAGCTAAATGTATCCTTGGGTACACAAATTTCAAGACACAGGGTCAATAAACAATCTCAACAAGAAATAAAAAATCTCAAATCTGGCAGAAAGTTTGACTGCAAGATGTCCTGACAATGAGGTGGCGATGAAGGATTCTGTCGGAAGGAGTCCCAAAAAGTCCATCTGAACGCCTTCACAAAAATTAGTCTTTCATGTGCACGGTAAGATAAAGTCAAACAATTCTCAAAATAACTTTATGCTTTTTTTAAAAAAATTATTTCATTTGTCTAATTATTTATAGTTTAAATTTGGCCCTATGTCTACACCTAGCTATTAGTTCATGTCTCTTATTTAATAATTCTTTTGGCTCAGGAAAAAGCAAAATGTGGATTTTTTCTTCAAGACACAGATTGCACCTACTATCGAAAGATTTTGGGGTACTAGATCTTTTCAGTATGGACCATTGAATGTCAGGGGTTAACCCTTTATTTTTTAATCCCCAATAATGTTTTGATAGAGCAGTTTGATTTTTTTTATGCTCATGGGAGAAGGAATATTTATGATATCCATACCTAATTTTAAAATTAGTAGATGAAACGCCAATATAATATTTCTTATCACTTATGTCCTCTTTTGGATTAATAATAGCTTGATATACTATGTTATCTAAATTACACAAACCATCCATTGGACAATCACTTCGAGATTTACAATTACATTCTATTTTTTTACTATTAATATTATTATTATTTACTCGGTTATGAAATTTATTAAATAATTCATTATTATGACTATTTATTATTTGAGAAATATTTTTAGGGCCAGAATAACTTATTTTCAAGGTTTTCCTATTAAATATTTTATGTAATATATTATCTTGTTTAAAATGTTTATCTATCAGTCTCCAAAAATAATTACCTACATCTATATTTGCTAGTTTACAAAAAGGGGGGTTAAACCATATAATTTTCCTTTGTCTATTTTTATTTTTTTGATCGTAATTATTATTATCTTTAGCAATTTCATTTGTTATATTTTCTTTTAAATACCTAAAATCCTCCTTAAAACCACTATTTTTAAGGGCATCTCTATATTTTTTACTACTCTCTTTGAAAATCTTTTCATTTGCAGATAGCTTACCTATTCTTAAATTTACTGCTTTTGGGATTTGCTTAATTATGTTTTTAGGGTGATTGGAATTAACATTAATGTACGATGGGTTCTGGTTGGATTTTATGAAAGGTTTATAAGAATTACTTGATAGATCTAAAGTCACATCCAAGAAATTGACTATTTTAATATTTGATGAGATTTCTATCTTAAATCCCAACAACTTAAAGGCCCTTATAATCCTATTTTGTATGCTAGAGCTAAGAGGGCCATTACTATTTGGGATATATAATAACCCATCATCCTGGTACAGACCTACTTGTTGAGGACTAATGTTTCTAATAAGCATATTTAATATATATAAACCTACAAGGTTTGCTATTTGGGAGGAATCATACCCCCCCATTTGAACGTCAAAGTTATCTAATCCATTTTTTACCCAAGTTGAATCGTTATTTTTTAAAACAGTTTTCCTACAAGCTAATATTATTTCGTATTGTTCATTAGTTATACCTATATATTTACGGGCATAGTTAATATTAAAATATTTTTAGTTATGGAAGGATAGAAATCAATGATGTCAAATTGTATAAAAGTAGCTTTACTCTTATTTTTTATCCTTCTAAACCATTCAATGGTCTCCTATGAATTCCCCCAAAGGTTGCAATGGTTAGCCTTTTTGACACTATTGACAATATTTTGATAAATAAACTTAGATATCCTACCTAACTCTGTTTTAGAGGGGTTAATTAGTCTGGTTGGCAATTTATTTTCAAAAAAATCAAACTGCTCTATCAAAACATTATTGGGGATTAAAAAATAAAGGGTTAACCCCTGACATTCAATGGTCAATACTGAAAATATCTAGTACCCCAAAATCTTTCAATAGTAGGTGCAATCTGTGTCTTGAAGAAAAAATCAACATTTTGCTTTTTCCTGAGCCAAGAGAATTATTAAATTAGAGAAATGAACTAATTGCTAGGTGTAGAAATAGGGCCAAATTTAAACTATAAATAATTAGACAAATAATTTTTTTTTTAAAAAAAAGCATAAAGTTATTTTGAGAATTAGAGTTAATTTTGAGAATAAATAAATAAATTGTTAGAAAATTGTGAAAAAACATATAATACATATGTACTACGCATAAAAAGTGTAACTGATTAATGCCTTCTAAATATTTTCGAAATTTTAAAATATTTAAGTAAATTAGATATTTGTTTTTGTTTTAATATATCTATTACTGCATCTTTACCTTAGTTTATTATTCAAAATTAAAATCTAATTAAAAATATCTGTAATTTAAGTCTAAATGTAATTTTTTAAAAAATATTAATTTAAAAAAAAATTTTTTTAAATATATTTGCTACATTGCTAACCGAAATTTAAATTTAAAACGGAAGTGGGCTTAATGAAGAGGTAACTCTTCACCCCTCTTCTATCCCCTCCCACTCTTCTGTCCCCTCCCACTCTTATGTGTCTATTCTAGTTTTTTTATCAAAAAGATCTGAAGAAATCCTGTTAATTTTTTTTCGTGTTTTTGGAAATTTAAAAAATTCGTAATAGGATGGAAATAAATTTATAATCCTTTGTGATTGGTTTCGTTGTTTTTTCTTAAAGAAATATATATATATATATATATATATATATATATATATATATATATATATATATATTGTCATCCACAGACAGATTGTTTCGTTGTATCACAACTCTTCAGTGTGGCTAGACACTTAGAACGCTTGAAGCGAAACCCATCCAACTTTACGTTAGACTTAGTATCAGACCGCTTGACCAACAAGCGTACCACGTCAGCTAGGGAATTATAAGCTATTAAGCCGCAGCATTCGTTTGTTTACATTTTATACCTTACCGGATAACAGAGTGCTCAATTCGTTCGAAGAACTTTGCATTATGCGAGCGGCAGTCGTAAATTTCTTTCGCCAGAGTGCTCAACCCCCATGGGAGAGCGTATGAATACATGTATATATATATATATATATATATTATATATATATATATATATATATGGTGGGGTGAAGATACAGAACTTTATAATAGCTTTAAAAGGTCATATTCATTGACCTTGATGAAAAAAAACCCCATGAAATAGAAAATGCTTACTAACCGTTTTTGTGTCTCACTTCACAGAGCTCTTAGCGATGTAATCATTGGAAGGAAACTATACACAGAGGGTGGAGAATGGTAACAGACAATAGGAAAAGGGGAATATTAGATAGTCCAAGAAAGCGTCATCTCTTTTTACAAAGGGAAAGCTATCTGAATCGAAAATAGTTTCTAAAAAAATTTAGAGAGACTCTAAACTAAGTTTATCGACGCATTTACTGTTATTTATAAGGTGATTTGCGATGGAAGGCCCGTATGTATTATTCAGAATGTCCGGTGGGAGGTAGATAAACTTCCAGATTTTGGTAGGTACTTGATATTTATCCTAAAATCGAACCATTGATTGGATCTTCTGATTTACTGCAAGCCACAATTTTCATTAAATAAATAAACACTAGAGCTATTATGATTGGGAGGAGAAAGTCTTTTCGAGTAGATGTTACAATCAGTATAGTTGAAAATACAATTTTCGTCTTTGCTGAAAATAACAGTCGTATAACTTATGAAATTTGCTTTGCAAATTTATCGCTAATATCACCAACCCAAGGAAGACGTAGATAAACAAAAAATCTTTATGACGAGGCTGGTATTTTTCTTATTAAAATTAGATATTTGGATACTGATTATAGTTTGTTCAAGGTCTTATGGAAATCCATTGTCATCAAGTGTTCACTAGATTTAATCTTCTCTTTTGTTTAGACTTAGAGCAAAATCATTGAAGCTCTTTATATAGGAGTAAATTAATTTTTTGTTTTGTAAGACAGAATGAATCCCAACGGGTATACAAAAACGGTAAAAGCGGGTTTTCCGTATTTAAACCAAGAAAGCAGCCAAATATTATCTAGAAGAGGAGTATAAAACCCTTTAACTACGTCATGTCGAGTTTCATAACAATTCCATTCCAAAACCTTTTTCCGTTAGGAACTTGGAAGTAATCTCCCCCTCAATGCTTTTTTGGGAGACACGGATATCGCCACATTCTGTTGAGCTATTAGCCCTATTCGTAGTATAAACTGACTGCATCTCTGCAAACATGTGTTTTAAAAATCTCAATAAACATCTGATGCTGAAGCTTCATTCCTAGAGCTTCCGCACCATTACTCCTAGGATCACTCTGACCCGGAGTGATAACACCTGACAGAGTTCTATCGATGGGATCAAATAGAATTGTTTGACATTTAAATTATGTGCAAACAGAAGACTTATCTAAACTGAAGTTTCAGAAATAAAACTCTTTGATCATTTACCGGTGTGTAAGAAAATTACTTATATTTAATTGAATTGTTAATGATATATATGAATACGTGGAACCTTTCAATTGCGAGCAAATAAAACTATTACTGTGGAATACTGGAAACCGTTTCTTGTATGTAAAATAGAATTCTTAGTATTATACAGCAATACTTGGAGACATTTGACTATGTGCAAATGAATGAAGAATATTGAATAGAACAATTAGCTTTAGATAGCAATATTGCAACCAATTTACTGCGTGCAAAAAATAATTAATTTTGAATAGAACTATTTTTGCAAGATCGCAATAACTGAATCCATTTGACTGTGTAAAACCACGGCAACATTTGTGTGCAAAAAATTAGTTCTAACAGATTTTTAAAAAGGTTACCCAAAAACTTTTGTCTCTGATATGATATATTCATAATTATTTGAGTGTAATCAAACGACTGATGTTAAATGAAATTGTTGGTGTTTCACTGCAATACCAGAAATCAACCGAGACAGACATCAACACGTGACTAGCAAAGACATGGAACACTATCGATAGACTATCAGTGATATGGAAGTCAGACTTGATCAATAAAATAAAACGCAGTTTCTTCCAAGCAGCGGCCGAGTCGATACTGCTGTATAGATGCACTATATGGAGAAAAGGCTTGACAGCAACTACACCAGAATGCTGCGAGCAATATTGAACAAATCCTGGAGGCAGCGCCCCACAAACCACCCATCACAAAAACTCTCCAAGTTTAACGAACCAGACATGTGGGACACTGCTGGAGAAGTAAGGACAAACTCATAAGTGACGTACTCCCGTGGACCCCTGCACATGGACGAACAAAAGCAGGACGACCAGCTGGAACCTACATACGACAGCTCTGTACCGATACTAGCCAGAAGCAATGGATTATAGAGAAGTGGGGTGAGAAAGGGTCAAGGATATCCGTGCTGATGGTGTGACATGATGATGATAATAATTATTCGTCATAAAAATCTTGAAACTGTTTTAATGTGTTCAAAAGAATGCGCTTGGTCTCATTTAAAAATGTTATCAACTAAATCTTTTAACAAATCATGTATATTTTGTATATGTGTATAAAGAGGATATGGCATTAAATGACCTACAAGGGTTGATATGCCATAAAACCAAATAAAACCAAATAAAACCAAATAAAACAAAACAAACGTCCCTATTCTGACACATTCTTTAACACAATAGAAGGGGTCCGCGTAAAGAAATGACTAAAGCGCAGGACTGCAACCTCAAAGTAAGCAAATTCAACCTCCAGTAACGCCATTACGTTCAGATTCAGACAATTACCCTTGGGAAAGGTATGAACGCCCTTATCCTCCTAGTTATGGGTTAGATAGAATCACTGCTGTTGCACAAGATATCGTTGGCATTAAATAACCCACAAAGATTGATAGGTCATTAAACAAAGCAACTGAAACGCAACAGTCTGATTATATGTGGAGACATGAAAGCTCAAAAAGTCAAAGACGAAAACTGATAAATTTTCTTTACACTAATCTCCAAAACAAAAAATGAATGAACATTTAGCAGAGTTTTCTCTCTGTAAAAAAATTGCATGCATAAAAAATAAATTTCCGAAAATGAATGATAAACTACAGAATTATACCTATCTAAATAAATAAAAGTCATAACAAGATTAAATGTTTAAAAACAAGGGATAAACATCACGGTGGGAACAACCCTATTTGGCGGCATATAAGACGCAGGATTGTATAATACGCACCCCAATTTCAGCAGGGCAAATCAAGAAAAAAACAGACTACTAATATTAAACTTGATTAAATAATTATAATGAATATTATCCATGAAAACACTTTTAATTTGCATAATAACCTTTTTTAAATAATGACAATAGGTATATGAAAGTTACTCTAATGTCTGGGCTAATAGGAGAAGCTAGGTAGCTAATTTTGGCGGACTATCGTGAACTTTAAACCTTCATATGGCATATGAGACGCTGGGGAATTTTGGAAGATATTTGTAATTAAAAAGTGCAACTTGCATGTCGTCAAATACAGTTCTTCTATACAGAAGAAGTATATTCCGATCCTAGAGTTGACCAATGAGATTTCGCTTGAGTCTACGCAAAAATAAGAAGTTAGCCGGTATATCTGTAAGATTCGATTGTTCCTGACTTGCCAATAGTGATATATGCCATCACTATTCACTGAATGTAAGAAATAAATTTGATACTCTTCCAAAGATTTCTGAAAGATGTACTCCAAAATGACGAATAGGAAAACTGTGTCATCTCCCAATTAAGAGTTGCAGATAAATGTCTATCAACTATAAAAAGGGATAAACGACATGACTTTAAAAAAGTATCTTCGTTTAATAAACCAAACCAAATTAACAAGAATGAGCAGAAATTTAAAAAAGTTCCGAAAGAATCGAATAAAACACACCAAAAACACTTTTAAAAAAGAAGAAAAATGAAAAAGTTTCGACGAACGTCAATAGATCAAATGAAAGAAAATGGTTTAATTCTTAAATAAGAAAGAAACAGACGACACACTGAAGAATATATTACAGGTGCAAATTACGCAAATGATTAAGCATTTTTCGCAATTACTCATTACTCTACTGCATAATCTGGAACAAGCAGCAAAAAAAAAAAAAAAATTGCGCCTCTTGATGAACTTAGATAAAACAGAGTTAACGTGTTTTTTAAAAAGTGATCCAGTCATTATATCAAATAACAAATATCTGAAATTAGTATACAATTTTACACCCTTAGTAGCAACATCCCATCTACGGAGAGTGATATCCAAATACGTATAGGAAAAACGTCAACCATATGGATATGGAATCCTGTAATCGTGTCAGTACTGATGTAAGGCAAAATTTTAACTAAGTGTTTGAGGAAACATCTAGATTGTAAATACAGAATAATGTACATAAAAACCTGTTTTGAACAAATCCTAGTAGTAATACACAAAAAATGCCGCTGTAGGGCTACATACCTAGCTTACAAAACAACCAAATTATCCGATCAATTTATGCAGAGCCCTGCTGGAGAATAAGGGACGAATTATTAAGCGACGTTATCCAATGAACTCTTACACATGGACATACTAGTTATGGCTGACCAGTCATTAACTCTACGTGAATGCATGATGCTGTCAAGAAGACCTACAGAGAACGACCACCGATAGGGACAGATGGCGAGAGAAAGTCCGTGTTATTAGCTCGACTTGTTATCTACACAGGGGAGTTTGTCTATAGTGGTGATGACTTCGTAGAACCAGCAACAAATCTGTTTTTGACAAGACAAAAATGGTGTACCAGTGGGCCAAAAATTCTCTCGAACAACATTTTACTGGTTTTGAATAAACATTGTTCCTTCCGTATGACCCCTGCAAAGGTACTGAAACAGTCCCTATCCTCACCTGAACTACTGTGTCTTCATTCGTTGGGATCATTAGCAGAATTCATCATATATATATATATTTTTCCGACGATCTTGACAAATGAAGATAGCATTCATTATATATATATATATATATATATATATATATATATATATATATAATGAACTCTACTGATAATCCTGACGACCGAAGACACAATAGGAACTGTTTCACTACCTCTGCAGATAATGGGTTTAGAGTGATGACATCTGTCTTCACCTTTTTGATAATAGAAGAATATCTGAATTTCTGAAATCTGAATTGTTCCTTCCCCCATAGAGTTTACTATATATAGAAACAGGGAGATTAAAAGATGCGCTCGTGGTATAACGATTACTGTTGTAAGCAAAGAACATTGTGACCTAAATTCAAATCTGGGACGAGGATGTTTGTATATAAAAGAGCGGTCATATCCTTGGAAAGAGGAACCTGCAATTATTCTCCTCAAAATATGGAAAAATAGTAGGGCAATATAGGCTTTTTAACTACACGATTGGATGGCTAAAGCTTATTTGGAAAATCTTCCCGCCATTCCTGCTGAGATTAGGTTAACTGGCCAGGATCCTGATCTTAAGATTTGGTCATTACATTAAAAAAAATCATGTTTTTGAATTAGCGGTTCGTTTTGATGGAAATATCGATCGGATACATCGGGAAAAGTACAAAGATCCGCTAGTGCTATGTGTAAGATATGACTGAACGACCGAAATATTTCCTATTGAAGTCGGATGCCAAGGTTTTATTGCCAACACGATTTTGGCATACCTAACTATGCTAGGACTGTCATCAACAGAAAATTGAACATATATTAAGACGCTCCAAGAACTATCAGTGACCGCATCGGCAAAGATAAAACACAGACTCTCTCTCTCTGTCTCTCTCTCTCTCTCTCTCTCTCTATATATATATATATATATATATATATATATATATATCGTTTCTCTTTCACGTACGCATACGCTGATAGAGTAAAATGGACATGGATAAATATATAGAAATGGCCAGACATACTGAGATAAACTGACTGAGAGAGATAGAAAGATAAATAGATTATGTGTTAGTTAGCGACCATAGTCGAGGGTGACCCGAAGGCTCCCTTTTCGATAGCTACTACACCAAGGTGTAGGGGAGGGCGCTACTCCATTCCCTGGATTGCTCCACTTTACCCTTGAACCGTACCTTATAATGCTGAGTGTTAAGCAAGGTGGTATCAAGTTCCATTTTTAAAGTCTTTGGTATGACTCGACCTGGGATTGAACCCAGGTCTCCCGGGCCATTGGCGAACACTCTAACCGCTGGGCCAATGTCCCGCTATCAATCAATCTCAGACTGTTCGTATCTATCTATCTATCTATCTATCTATCTCAGACTGTTCATATTTATCACAGATTATGTGTAAACTGTGATAAATATGAACAGTCTGAGATAGATAGATAGATAGATACATAGATAGATAGATAGATAGATACGAACAGTCTGAGATTGATAGATAGATAGATAGATAGATAGATAGATAGATAGATAGATAGATATGAACAGACTGAGATAGATAGATAGATAGATAGATAGATAGATAGATATGAACAGTCTGACATAGATAGATAGATAGATAGATAGATATGAACAGACTGAGATAGATAGATAGGTATATAGATAGATAGATAGATATGAAGAATCTGAGATAGATAGATAGATAGATAGATAGATAGATAGATAGATAGATATGAACAATCTGAGATAGATAGATAGATAGATAGATAGATAGATAGATAGATAGATTGATAGATAGATAGATACTTTACGATATATGCTATTCAACTTTACAGGAAAATCAAAGGCTACTTCAAACTCTGAATAAACACTTCTCTCTTCCCATGGGTTTTTTTATCCTAGAACAAGATTACAAGTGTTGAACGCAGTAGGAATGTCAAAGTATTTATAGAATTTCTAATTTGAAAGATTAATTGATTTAGTGGGAACGAGCCAATGATTAAATACATATGCGTTGCTCTACTTGAGATAATAAAAGTGTTGATTTTGGTACAATTTTCCGAATGATAATTTATTTAGTTTTTTTTTTTTTATTTGGCTCGGTTACAGAAAAAAAAAAAGATTTACGAAAAAAAAAAACAAGAAAAAAAAATCAAGATTTGGGGTGGGGGTCGCTTTGTTTTGTTTCATAATCATATGATTAATTGATTGATTTTGACGGTCTGGCAACCTGTTTAGGGTTATTTTATGCCAAGAATATTGCGATCATTGTAAATTTACTTTACATTTTTTTCGTGTGGCTGTTTCTTTTGAGTATTTATGTGATATCAAGACTTCCTGATGAAAACAAACAATTTGCACAAACCTGTATGTTTACAAATATTCCTATCTAAAACTAATATTTACTTTGCTTCAAATTTTGTTGGGTTTAGTTTAGTAGTAGTAGTAGTAGTAGTAGTAGTAGTAGTAGTAGTAGAAGTAGTAAAATGATTGTTTTTTTCTGTATGTTAACCCATCTTGGGTGATTTTGTGTCTAAAGGATAAGGAGTCGTGTTTCATGATACGTCCGTACTTACATTTTATGTGTTGTGGTTTCTTATGATTTTCTTTGTTTTTGCACGATGATGGTTTTTCTTTTTTTGCACTTTTGTACAGGTTCCTATCAGATAGGAATAAGTTTTAAAGAGATTCACTGGACTGGATTCACTGGCCCTTGATTAATGGTAATGAAGGAATATTCCTTACTCCACAGATTTTCACTAATGGTTTCTCACAGGCAAATCCTCCTGCAAAAGGGGTGTTCTGTAAATGACACTAACAGTTTAGTGTCATACACAGAACGCCCCTTTTGCAGGAAGGTTTAACCCCTCTGCAGAAGGTACAGTCAGCACATTCTTGGCTACAGATTGAGAGTTAATACATTATTTCATTGTGATTCATCATGAGAAAAAATAAATCATTTCGCTTTAAATTAAGTTTATTTTGCTTAAATAATGCCCTCTAAGTCAGCGAATGCATCATTACACCTGCGGGCAATGCTTCGTTGTAAGTAGTGTAACAGAAAGCAACTTAAAAGACTAGCTTATTGGAATTTGATGCAAATAAAGAAAAAAGAAGTATTCTTTAAATTGTAGATAATGTTATGTTTGTCATATAATCAAGTACAAATCAAGAATTAAATCACTCATCGCTATAGGAATTTTATTTTTGAATATTACGTGTATGTACTTTTAAACATCTTCTCCGTCACAGGCAAGATGTAATTGGTGATGAGTTTTATAAATCCACTACAGACAACAAGGATGATAATTTAAGATGATTATGTCCTAGCTTACTGCAACTTTTCTAACAGCATTTTAAAACTGCTTAAAGAAAAAATATTAAGTTGTATTTACAAGGATCATTAAATAAGTTTCCAGACTTTTTTCGTATTGGCACTTTTATTCATAGTACACACATGAAACTCTAGTCTCCTTTGAAGTAATCTCCTCCGGTTGCAATGCATTTGTTGTAACGTTCCAACAACTTCTGCAATGCCCCATGGAATCCTCTTGTGTGAGCGTGTCAATGACCTTCGTCATAGTCCCTTTCATCTCCTCAATCGTCTCAAAACGACAGCCTCTAAGTTTAGGGAATAACCAAAAGTCACAGGGAGCAAGGGCTAGACTATAGGGACGGAGTGGAAGTGCCTTGATGCCCATCTTGGTCCAATAGTCTGTGACAAGGATGGAGTTGTGCATTGGTGCATTGTCCTGGTGGAAATGCCACTGAGCCGATTTGAAAAGTGCTGGCCTCTTACGACAGAATCTCTTCCTGAACTCCCTTAAAACCTCAACATAGTAACCCTAACCCTAACCCTTTGGCCAATCAACTCTGGTATGTTGACATCCTTACTCCTCCCACACCTCTCATCATCCCTCCCAGACTCCCTGCCTTCCTTTAATCTCTTATGCCACTTGCTCGATTCATGAAAGATGGTCGAAAAGCAATCTCTAGCATTCTATACGTTTCTGTGGCATTTTTCCAAGTTTAAAACAGAATTTTATTGCATATCTTTCCTCTAAAGTGTCCCCACGTCCAGATTGCATTTTTGAAATTCACCAGCTGTGATAATCAGGCTTTAGTAGGGTGTATTCCAATTCGTGCTGTAGCTGTTCATTTGAACCTGGAATCATAAACATTTGTACGTCATCTCATAAGATGTATAACAATAACTTACTGAATATTCATGAGTCTACGACGATTTAAAATGCCTGTAAAAAAAAAAGGCTGGAAACTTATTGAATTCACCACGTATATCACCGTATAATCATACAAATCTGGCAAAAGAAAAAAAAATTAACTCTTTTATTGCAAAAATTAAAAATCAAAAGATATAAAGTAAAAATAATTCCCAGAATAATGAGTATACTTGCAAATGCCCATAGGAAAGGCATTAATCCCTTTCTTTTCCTTCAACTATCGATAAACATTAGGGTTCATTGGGTTCTCTAACCTCATCAGTACGACAACTGGCCCAAACAAATGAAAACTCTTAATTCAAACCATTTGGATGGCATTTAAAAATTTGCCTTGTGTCACATCCTGAAGGTGAGGAAATACATACTTTGACTCTTATTTATAATTTGGATGATCGGAGAATACACAGATGGAAACATGGTGATCGCAAAGATAATTATAGCAGTTATATATCTTAGTATAATACTTGGTCGAGTCGGAGGTTTAGCAATATTTAGATACATACTAGTTTATTGTGTGTATATCACGTGAACGAAGAAGTTCGAGCGTTGAACGGTTACCGCTGTGGTTTGTCGTATCGTGGACGTTTGTGCGCTGACACGATGTGCATTGTTTTATTCTCTCTGTAATTTGAAAGCCTCACAAATGATCGTGCAAAGTAGACAAATTCAGGAACTTGTGCTTTACTGGTTTATACTGAGGCCTAAAACCCTGTAAGCAATGAAAACTATTTCTTGCACAAAAGGTGAAGCCGCAGTTGATAACAGTACTGTAATCAAGAAATTTCGTCCGTGTAGAAAGAACCTCGATGATCAGGCAAGGGCAGGTAGGTCCAAAACCATGGATTTTAAAGCCGTGCTCCAAGCTATAGAAGCAAGTCCACTGAGTATTCTTGGCAAGTATCAGGTGATTCACGTGTGGTTTGGCAACCACACCATCTCTGTAATAGCATCTGGAACTGTCTAACTGAGCCTCATCTTAAAATATTGCAAAATATTTGTCTATCCCTAGTAGTAATATCCATTTATTTATACATTTTTACTATCTAATTTCAGCTCACAAAAATGCGTAGCACAAGGTAAAATACGATAAGATTTGCAAAAATGACAAGTTATTTTCACTGAGTTTTGCCGGTGAACCCGTCAGTTTCCATTTGATTAAAGATCATTTGGTGCAAAATAACATAAATGAGATTTTTAATATCAAGACGTAGAAAGAAAACAAACTAAAGTGATTGAGTAAAATGAAAGAAGAAAAAAGTTCAAAGAAAGACCAAAAGAAAGACAGCTAGAAAAGTAAAAAGACTCATTTTAGAATGATTACAAATCCTTTGTAAAAGATCTCAGCTGCTTCTTATGACAGGAATTAATTAGATCGTCTTTGAAGGTCGGGTCATAAGCCATCAGTCATCTGACAGGTTAGCAACTCAAATTAACAACATCGACAGTATTAAATGCCATGGCATTTGTAATAGACATTCCTCTTCTTTTCACACTAATCATATATATTGCTATATGTATACATATATATAGATGGATAGAAAGAGAGAGAGAGAGAGAGAGAGAGAGAGAGAGAGAGAGAGAGAGAACGATTTCCCATCCATACAGTTTTGATTCAAAATATCATGCAGATATTTTTAAAAAATCTTTACTAAGGTGATTAAAGTTCACTAATTAGTTAATCATCTGTAATTACGTGAATGGCAAGTCAAGCTGTCAGCCATCTTTAGGATCATGGGTTTATCTTATTGTTTAGCTTTGTCTATGCATTTAAGACATTGGTTTTCATCACTTGCGATTTCAATACGCTTTTGAGATTGTCTACATAGCTGTAATACGGGCATAAAATATCTGTCACATTTGCCAATAAATTCAGTAACATGGTGTCATAACTGACAAGTGTGATTTCGCTTAATTTTTATCAGAACAGTTTACAATATTTGGAATAGTTTATTTCACAAAAAATAACGAACACATCGATATATCCTTAAGATTCTCAGTATATGCAGATATCTACGAATTTTATTTGTCACTGCCTCCCACCAGACAGGACTTGACACAAGGTCAAAAGCCCGAAGGCCACTCAAAGTGGGGATAAAGGGGAAGGGAAGGTCAGGAACGAGCCGAGACTCGAACCCTGCTTGTCCATGCTGCACATTGACCCACAAAGTGCAACGTGGGTCTAATGACCCAAGCAGTTTCACGAAACCAAATCTGGGTCCGGGCACGGATGCCAGGTTATAGCTTGAACAATACAAGTTCTAGTACTATAGATAGGGGACAAAGGTTGCAGGTCGCCCACCCGAAAGTGGCCCAGCCGAACTTGGGGCCCTTTCAGCCTCGAATCTGCCATTGATTTCGATACCCCATCTAGCACGAATGCCAGACGGCCCAACAAAGACCGGAGAAGTATTCTATGTATATCTACGTATGTATGAATACATACATACATACATACATACATATAAAAAGCACTCGAGGGAATGCACATTGCTCTTTTAAACAACTTCCTCCTTAAAAGCTCTACCGCATAAGTGACAAACGAAAGAACTGTCTTTGGTGTTGATAGTTATCTCGTGAAATCTCAAAATACTTCTCAGACCACATAGTTTATTAAAGAATTGATGTAAATAAACTTCTGGTATAACGCGTGTATAATCTACTCGCAATTGCTTGAAGTCATAAGATCTCATATGATTCGCAATGCTTTTTTACACAACAGATCGCAAAGTGTCCGGGACCGAAAAGAGTTCTGTTTCTGAGCTGCTCATTTAAACATGATATGTTCGAATTTCATTATTTTAAATTCTTTACAACGATCATAGATTACTTTTTCTAAAACTGATCGATATTCTATCATCTGCTCCACATCTTCAGGCTCAATACGAAGTGCTCAAAGGTTTTTGACGACACTCTCAAAAGGTTTGTTAGGTTTTTGTCTCGGACGTTTATTTCGCTGTAACTCTCCGTAAAGCAACTGCTGAGATAATCTAACATCCTTCATTTTGATTGCGTATGAGGAGCATCTCAATTTTGGATGTATTGGCTTTCTGGTGAACAATTGTATCTGGTGTGAGCGACTGTCGTTTGATGTTTAGGATCCTCCTAAGAAAAGCTTGATGGAACCTTTCTAAGGCTTTGATGTGACGACGACATATCGTATAAATTTCGGTAGGGATATAAAAGAACACTTAAAAGGCATGATTCATAAACTTTAAACTTAGTTTTGATGGTAATGCTTCCGGCAGACCTCACACGATTTTCGAACTTTTCAAACGCTTTGCTCGATTTTTCGATTCGTAGATTAATATGATAATCAAGCGATCCATTTCTACTGAGGTACCAACGTATACCAAAGAAGCAACACATCCAATCTTTTATCCTGGGAGACGATAAGTGTGATCGGCACAGGGCTGGCCTGGAGGTGAAGTGAGGAAACCTACATACATACATACATACATACATACATGTATATGTATATATGGGTTGGAAAGAGAAGATCTCAGAAAAGAAAGACATTTAAAACTATACGAGCCGACGCTGTGCAGAGCCGTAAATAACATGAGGGGTGAAGATGAACCTAAGTGTATGGTTCAGGACGCTTCTGGGAGTGCGATGTTTGTGACCTTTTTCTCTCTAAATATGAAGTCATCAAACATATGAAGTTTCATAGGAGAATTAAACAGGACACAGTTCTATTTAGGCTATGTCATACCATCTGAATCATCTACATTAAAATCTGTGAGTCTTTTTTTGAGTTTAAAAGCCTCCTGGTGGTATAGAATAAAATCTTATCGAAGAACTAGATCAACTAACTTCTACGTCATCAATTCATTTGTCTATTATCTCTACCTCGAGGTTTGCAAGACTGCTGCTGATTTGAAAAGCCAACTAAAAGCACGCTGTCGAATAGAATACGTCAATCTGGAGGCAGCAATCATCTGCGAAGATGGAACAATGATCATGTTTGTTTTATTATTTAATTGCATATCAATCTTCTAGGGTTATTTAAAGTCAAATTCATCCTTTTATAAGGACAGTAGTGGTACTATATAACACATAGATGGAAGCCTAAGTGGCTTCATACCTTTACCTAGGGTAGTTGTCCGAAAGTGAAAGTAAATAGCGCAACTGCAGATCGAACTCGCGTACTACAATTCCGTTGTTCACCGTATGCATGCATGCATGCATGTGTGTCACCGTTGTTTCTGGAGGGGAGTAAAGTTCTACAAGAAATTTATTTTAATTTTCAAATACAGGTAGTATTTCTTAACAACAGCAAGTATATTCATTCATGTCGTCTTTATGGTGGATAATCATAAAATAATTTTTGTCTCAGGAGGTATATTCCCGTTCATCATAATTACAGTTCCTTACTGGATTTTTCTAGTTTTGCTCAGACACAAATTGACGGTCAGAAAAAAACACTGTATCCAATATAGATTTTATTTCATCAATACACTTAAAATCCTAAAAGAGAATATAGTCATTTCCTTTCCAATTTGAAAATGAATAATAGGTTTTGGATGTGATAATAAGTATCCATAATACGATTGGTTGTTGTTAGAGCAGGTTTACGGTATGTCAAGTAATCTAAATCTTGAAAAATAGTCTTCATCATAAAAAGGATATTTTTGTGGAGACGCATCAGAACCGATTCTGTTTGCTAAAACTTGTGGTCTCACATCTTATCGGACAAATCCTTCCACATCTTCCATCATATGGTCCTTCAAATTGAAGAAAGGGTCGCTTTGTCTGGTTATAATTGTTTTAAGTAGTAAACATAAGTTTGTATTATATCGCCTCTTTTATCAAGTAAGAATGCAGTGCAACTTGTTCTATAACATTTCGTACTCATCTTTCTTTTTTTCTTTAAACAAATAATTCCTTACTGCGCACCTTTTGAGCAAATGAATGTCAAATCGTGTTGAATTCCATATTTCTCTGACTTTAGCTTCTAGTCGATTGATTGATGTATGGTGATTTTTTTTATCACTCTCTATCGGAAAGTGAATGCCCATTAACAACTTTGACCTCTTCGATCAATGTGTTCATCAAATTCGGTATCGACTGAGTTCGACAGTTGAAAATGAAAGTGTAAGATGTTAAAGTGCCTTGAATGCTTGTTTAAAATGAGATCTTGAATATTAAGGTGCCCTATTTTCTTTTGGCTTTCATTTTTTACCTAATTTTCCATTTTATATGATTTCTTCTTTCCTTTATATATATATATACAATTTACTACCGTTCGGAAATAACAGTAGAGTAGAAATAACAAAAGATCCTTGGATAATATTTTAGGACGTATTCACTCACTTTCTGAAATAATTTTTAAAAATTTCAAACGAAAAAGTGATCTAATATTTATTGTAATTATGTTCTATATAAGTAAATCAAGTTGGTGACCGTAGTCGAAGACGATCTGAAGGCTCCATTTTCATTTGGTATTACTCCCAGGCCATTTGTCTACCCACCAAATGAAATCCCAATTCAAGTCATGCCAAAAACTCCAAAAATGGTACTTTATATCTCCTTGCTTAACACTTAGCATTATAAGGTATGTATCAAGGGTAAAGTGGAGGAATCCAAGGAGAGGAGTGTCGCCCTCTTCCACACTTAGGTGTAGGAACTATTGAAAAAGAAACCTTCGGGTCGCCCTTGAATACAGTTGCCTACTTACTTACTTTTATGTTTCATATAAAATATTCAAACGGCGGGCAAAAAAGTGTAAACAATTAAAATAATATAGACAAAATTCATGTAGAAAGGTGAAAGTATAAAAAAGGAGTTTCATCGATTTTTGCTGGTTAGCAAAGAGTCTTACAAAGGGTGAGATTTCAAATTATACTAATCTATTCCGGGACATTCTTAGAGTGGAAGAGCCACTTGATCAAAATCAACAAACATTAAAAAGAGAGAAGAAACATAAAGTCACTAATATAAGCTTTCATTTCGGGGTTTTGGTTTGGTTTAGTTGGGTTTTATGGCACAACAACTATTTGTTGTATGAACCTTAACAATAATGGATTCTTCTCACCTTTATTAGTGCTGAGAGATTTCGCTGCCAGCCGAACAATACCGGAGTTATCCGAAACAGTACGAGTCTTATTACCTTTTATATGTAACTCTATCTTTCTTGTGCAATATAATCTGTTTACCTAATAACCGTGTCTGCGTTTTCATTAGTGACCCTTTCCGGAGCCACAACACTATTGTAGGTTATTAATGCCAAATCTATTTTCATATATATAAATAGGTCTACTTCAAACAATTCTTTTTAGCATAAGTAGAGAGGTTCAGCAGTAATGGAAACTCATCATCGGATTGTTTAGTGTCATGTACAGGACACTCGTTGAGGGAAGGGTCTTAGCAATCTGCAGAGAAGCAATCGGTATATTTTACAGCCCCAGCCAACTGAGCAATTTACTATGGGTTGATGTTTAGCATAATACCTACACATACACACAAACATATACACATATATTATTAACATAATTATTATCATTTCTGGCCTTTGGCTTAATGAGTATCCCATTGGTCTAATGAGTAGAGTGTTCGGCAATGGTCTGGGAAATCGGGGTTCAATCCAAGGTCCGAGTCATACCAAAGACTCAAAAATGGTACTTGATGCCGCCTTACTTAACACTCATTATTATAAGGTAAGCATCAAGGGTAAAGCGGAGCAATCTATGAAAGGAAACGCGCCCTCCCAAACATCTTGGTGAAATAGCTATTGAAAAAGGAGCTTTTGGGTCACCTTCGACTAAGGTCGCCAACTTTACTTACTTTAGGCCGTAGCTCTCTGAAACTTGTAGACAAGTTCACCTACTTAGGAATCAGTGTCTCATCAATCGAAAAAAAACATCGATACGCGGCTAACAAAGGCATGGACAGCTATCGATAGACTATTGGTCATATGGAAATCAGACATGACCGATAAAATGAAACGCAGTTTCTTCCATGCAGCGGTCGTGTCAATACTGCTATATGGATGCACTACATGGATGCAAACTAAACGTATGGAGAAAAATCTTGACGACAACTACACAAGAGTGCTGCGAGCAATTTTGAACAAGTCCTGGAGGCAACACCCCACAAACCCCCAACTGTACGGCCACCTACCTCCTATCACGAAAACTATCAAAGTTATACGAACCAGACATGCAGGACATTGCTGGAGAAGCAAGGACGAGCTCTTAAGTGATGTTCTCCGATGGACCCCTTCATATGGCCGAGCAAAATCAGAACGACCAGCTCGAACCTATTATACAACAGCTCAGTGAGGATACGGGATATAACCCTGAGGACCAACCAGAAGCGATGAACGGCGTGAGAGGGTCAGAGATATCCGTGCTACCGGCACGACATGTTGATGATGATGATGATTATTCATCTATTTTTTTTCAAATACATGAAACTTATAGTTATGACACTGACAAGAAGAGGTGAGAAAACAATCCTGAACAAGTCCTGGCAGCAACACCCCACAAGACACCAACTGTACGGCCACCTGCCCCCTATCACGAAAACTATTCAAGTTAGGCGAACCAGACATGCAGGACATTGCTGGAGAAGCAGAGATGAACTCATAAGAGATGTACTCTTATGGATCCCCACACACGGTCGCGCAAAAGCAGGACGACCAGCACGAACGTACATTCAGCAGCTATGTGAGGATACAGGTTGTTGTCCTGAAGACCTACCTAGGGCGATGAACGATAGGGAGGAGTGGCGAGAGAGGGTCAGGGATATCATTAGTTTAGCACTTTCTACCATTAGTTTAGACCATTAGTTTAGACCATTAGTTTAGCACTTTCTGATTTAAAGACATTTTATAACGATTTGTTCCTTTCAGTATCCAAACTTGAACATACACGGTTTATCAACGATAATGCGCACTCTTTATTTAGATATATACATATTTACCCAACTCCTCCACTACAACAGGATGCAACACAGAGTCAATTTTAAGTGTACTTAAAAATGTTTTAATCCAATTTTTTTTCTGCTAGATCATATCAAGGATAAAGAGCTTAGTCTGCCCTACTATTCACCTGTAGATGGACGGAGAATAGTTTGGTTAATACTTTTATCAAAGGTATTAGTACTATGGGAAATAGAAAAAGTCATATCTAGGATTTGAACTCGAATAGAGGTGTTAATTTCAAACTACGAAAGCGTTACTTCAGAGAAACCGTATCTATAAACAGAGCAAAGTACATTATATATATATATATATATATATATATAATATTCATCATCTGAATTGACGTCTTGTCATCGTTTTTAAACAGCCATAATACTTATATATATATATATATATATATATATTGTCATCCACAGACAGATCTGTTTCGTTCTATCAGAACACTTCAGTGTGGCTAGACAAGCTAGGTTCCCGAATCTGGGATCAAAACACAGTTAAATCCAACGCCAATCCAAGATTCTACCACTCAGCCACGAGGAAACTAGCGGAAGCGAAGGAAATTTAAACACTTATGTATCACATCTGTTTTTTGTTTTTTGTTAACATATATCCGCTTATATATATATATATATATATATATATATATATATATATATGCGTGTGTGTCTGTGATTAATGTATTGGATATATTAAAATAATGGTAACATATAGGACTTGAAAATATAACTTTAGTGTTGGAATAATCCCATTTCCTGTGTAACATTAAGTTTTTTAGTAGCTGAACCTTTTCAAATACAAATATAAATATTTGGAAACCTTGAAGATTTGGAGTATGTTATTTTGTTTATTTGTGTTGGTGTAATGAAGTTTTGAGATGATAAGAGTTTTAAAGAGAACACTTTTAACTGAAATTTGTTGAATTTGAGTTTTTAATGAGGTCTTTTTGAAATTGTTTTTGTTCACCGTAGACGATAAATAGAACACACACACACACACACATATATGCATATATATATATATATATATACATGATTATCATGTTCGTCTATCAGTAAAGATGATCACTAAAACATTGATTACTGTATGAATTTTTCCGGAGATAACTGCTGTGTTTTCTTCTAGGGCGGAAATCCCTGCCAAAGTTAGTGAATTATTGGCCAATAGCGTGCGTTAATATGTTGGTTGCTTTAGCTTTTCTTTTCCACGACACTTGACGCCAACTGCAGTTTTGTGACATTGCTCGGCAAGAACGTCTCCTCTGTTCATCACAGGATCAATCTGTTGCCAGATCTTTCTAAGTGTGGAAATATTATAAATTGCTTTTAGAACAAACTCTGACTCCAGGAAAGTATCATTCACTTGTAAAGTGGATTCAAAATTCTATTTCATAAGTGCTAAGTTCTAATTCAAATAACATTACCATGTTAGGGTGTGTCCTCGTGGTGTAATGGTTAAAGCGATGAACTGCGGAATCGTAGTACGCGAGTTCGTACTCCAGTCGCGCTATTACGTTCACTTTCGGGCAAAATACCCTTGGGAAAGGTATGAACCCCCTTATTCTCCCTCCAGCTATGGGTAAATAGTAGGACGGACTAGGTTCTTCAGCCTTGGTGAGGCAACTAGTCTAGGAGAAGGAAAACTCTGAATTCAAACCTGTTAAACTCCGCTTAAAAACTGACCTTGTGTCATATCCTGCCCGAGCGGAGGGGTTGGTAAATAGTACCATGTGCCAATATCGGCTGGGGTCGGTTTGGATTCTTTGTTTTGAACACATATCAGCGATCGTGGGTCACCCAAACCATCATAGTAAAACAAATCCAGTGATACTATTTAACCTGTTGCAGGGAAGGTAAGATGGTTTATACATTTACCAATTATATTACTCTGAAAGTGAACGTAAGAGCGCGACTGTAGCTCCAACTCACTTATTTCGTGACCGACACCAAGCTCGTTGGCAATCAAGCCTGACTTTATTTTGCTGATAATTTTAATTATATATATATATATATATATATATATATATAAATTAAAGTTGGCGACCGTAGTCTAAGACGACCAGAAGGCTCCCTTTTCAAGAGCTTCTACACCGAGGTGTAGGAGCGGGCGCTCACCCTTTCCACTTTACCCTTGATACGTACCTTATATTGCTGAGTAGTTAGGCAAGGAAGTATAAAGAGCAATTTTTAAAGTCTTTGGTATGAGGCGACGTAGAATTGAACCCAGGTTCTCCGGGTCATTGGCGAATTGGCATGATATAGTGTTCACCAGTGGCCCGGGCGACCTGGGTCCAATAACAGGTTGAGTCATACCGAAGACTCAAAAAATGGTACTTGATGCTTCTTTGCTTAACACTCAACATTTTAAGGTGTGGATCAAGGGTAAAGTGGAGCAATCCAGGCAAATGAGTTGAGCCCTCCCCTACACTATTGTGTAGAAACTATTGCAAAGGGAGCTTTCGGGTCACCTTAGTCGACGGTTTGCAACTTTACTTATATATATATATATATATATGTGTGTCTGTGTGTCTGTGTGTGTGTGCGTGCGTGCGTGCGTGCGCGCGCGCGGGAGTGTGTTTAGGTCTTATGGCATATCAGCCTTTGTTGGTTATTTAATGCCAAATCTATTTTTATACAAATAAAGTGCTCCATATCAAATGGTTCTGCTTAATCCAAATACACAATTTAATTGTAAAAAAACATTTCTATTCAAAGCTATTCAGTTTAGTCAAACAGTTCTATTTCAAGTAATTCAGTTTAGTATAAGTATAGTTTTTGTTTACACTCAGTTAAATGTCAAATCAGTTCAATTTTAAATAATTCAGTTTAGTGTAAGCACAGTTTCAATGTCAAAAACAATTCCATTTCAAACAATTCAGTTTAGGGTAAGTATAGTTTCTAAGTCAAAAACAGTTCTATTTTAAACAATGCTGTTTATCATAGAAAAACAGTTCTATTTCAACTAATTCAGTTTAGCATAACTACGCAGTTTAAATGTCAAAACAGTTCTATTTCAAACAATTCAGTTTAGCATAAGTACGCATTTTAGTTCTATTTAATCCATATCAAAATCTAATCTTTCAAATAAAAGAAAACGGGAAATCTTTCATGCTCTAGCCGTGTCAAGACTACGATATGGCTGCACCATTTGGATTTTCAGAAAGTGCTTGAAGAACAAGCTAGATAGGAACAATACAAGAATGCTGTGTGAAGTTTCGAATAAAACCTAAAAGCAATACTCTACGTGAGGGTAACTGTAGTGTCATTTACCTCTTATCTCACAAACCATCTAAAACGATTAAGATACGCTGTATCTCCAAAAGAAACAAGGACGAATTCATATGTGAAATTACCCTGTCGGCTCCCACACAAGTATACACAAGTATTGTCCAACAAACAAATGTTGTATACTCAGCTGTGTCTTTATGAACCACGAGGAACATGTATATATAAAAATACATCTCTCATTTTATTCTCGAAAGGGGCCCACAGTTTGTTGTTAGTTTGAGATATAGATGGAGAGACATATACTCAGAGAGGGGACTTCTTCTTGTCCCATATCCTTTTCCGGGAGCCAGGAAGTGCCAACGCTTGCACCCCCTTGCAATCTGTGTCGTCAGAGACGTCCGAGACGCCTCTGATCGGTTGCCTATCTCTGGCTTGGCTCCCGATTTTCTGGACACTGTCTAAATATGACTGCGTGGTTCTCATATTCCGTGGTCTCCTTCCGGTTACACACCTGCTCGAACGACCTACCCCGACGCACTGCCATCCCCCTATTTACTAATCACCACGTGACAGCTTGTCAAAGCAAACAGGGTCACTAGGAACGAAATGAAAATCCATATCATATGTTAAATAATACAAAGACTGCTATTCATCAACTCTGTACGGACACTGAATGCAATCTGGAAGACTAACCAAGAACTATATATTGTAGA
Organism: Sepioteuthis lessoniana; assembly: GCA_963585895.1. Taxonomy (NCBI): domain Eukaryota; kingdom Metazoa; phylum Mollusca; class Cephalopoda; order Myopsida; family Loliginidae; genus Sepioteuthis; species Sepioteuthis lessoniana. Next base: position 86,849,902 of record OY757927.1, read on the forward strand.
GAGAGATGAGAAAAAAGACGGCTAGGGTAATCCGTGCTATCAGCATCAGATAATGACGACGATGATGATGATGATGATATACTCTACTGTAGGTTATTAAGAAGAATTCAATTCATCATTTCGACTGTCCCGAACCCAATAACGTCATCTTTACTTCTTTATGTGAGTAACTTGAAAGTTTGGAATTTTAATCAAATTTACCTTTTTTTTGTTTTAGCTGCAACCTTATTTGTCGTTCTATTATTTTCGTCTAAGTTCTTCTTGTGATAATCAATCATTTATTTCTTTTCTTTTCATAGTTCTTTTGTCCTTTGATAGTTGAAGTGAATCAGTATTTTATTTTACATAAAAATTCTGTCAATATCTCTATCAAGATATCTCTCCTCTATGTATAGTCACCAATTTCTTGGTATTTTGATCTAACGTTTTTATTTCTTCTTTTCGTCCCCTTCAAAAAAGATTTCGGATATTTTAATATAGATACTCTTCCTGTGTTTATATCTTTGGCAAATTTACTGCTGTTGGGTCTTAGTTCCAAATCTTCAAAGAACTTATGACATATTTATTCCTTACTTTTTCTTTTAAACATTCTGCTTAATCAAACTAACTCCAAGTATTCTCGGACATTTGGTCTTTTTCTGTTCTCTCTCTATCTCTCTCTCTCTCTCTCTCACTCTCTCTCTCTGTTTATATATATATATATATATATATGTGTGTGTGTGTGTGTGTGTGTGTGTGGTTTCCTTAAGATTTTGTGTATCGGCAGATACAATATTATTAGAGACCCTTCGAACATCACTGATTATTTGGAGCTAGGTTCTGGAAAAAACACTCAAAAATATTGAACACAAATGGGATGCCATCAAAGAAAATAAGCAATTGTAACAGTGAGAATTATGCGATATTCTAGTGATAACATGCACTGTCCGAAAATTATCCAGAATATAGATTAAGAATATCTCAGTTGCCCATCTTTATTATCTTTAAGTTCACTCTGTTCCTGATTAGTTGTGAATACTATTAGTAGCTTTGTTTTTTTATTGATATTAAACAAATGGGTCACTTCTGGACAGACCTTGTATATAATCCTTTTGTGTCGTTAAATTTCGAACACTTTAAACATTTCTCAGGACATTCTAAATCAAGATTTTTCATCTTTTTTCTGTTCTCTAACTGAGCTAATTTGTTTTATTGGTTTATGATATGATTTTTTAAGATTTATTCATATTTGCATTGAAAATATTCATTATTTTGCTGTCTTTTATCACTTTTAATTTTAATAAATTAACGGAGATTGCTTTCTCTTAACGGTGGATGATATGTTCCAAAACGCTTTGCAGGAACAACAATTAGTAACAAATCTTACATATGCTATGAACTACATACGCATACATATATATGATAAAAGAGACGAATTTAGAGTAATGGTTTGTCATAGGAAGTGGAATCTGGGGCCCGAGTTCAAAACCTGGATAAGGCTGTTTGTGTTTTTGTTGTATACTCATATGCAGATGCATGCAGAATCATAACGACGACACACTAAAGACGAGTGACACAGTTCTTAGAAAAATATACCTCTCACTTTATTTGAAAGAGTTGTGTGTGAGAGGGAGTTGGAGTCCGAGCAGAACTGCAACATATTGACCCCCACTTTTATGGCCATCAGTGTTTCTTTCCCGTTCTCCTGGACTGCTCAACCGGAGGCCTGGGGCCCAGCCTCTCTAGGTGGTGGTTTTATCTACCACATCTTATTTCCTACTCGTCTGATCCCCAACTCGTCTGATCCCCAACTGATTAATCGGGGGCCTAAGGGCTCCCTCTGCTGGGTGCTGGCTTTCTTTACCAAATCTTGTCTCCAACTGATTGAATTTCCTGTGCACTGAGTTATATAATAGTTCAAGGCCCACCTTCTTCTTGTGAGCGTCACAATTGCACTCATTCAACCCATCCACGATCAAGGTTATACTCAGCTATTCCTCGACCGGATGCACCTGTTATTTACACAGGTGCATTTCCTATTTTGACAGCCCGGCCGGGTCGTAGGTCAATATTCAACATTTTATTTTTCGCTAATATCATTACGAAACGCATGAATCTATTTGTGTTGCATCCAGCTGTGAGTAAATTGGTGGTCAGGCAGGTTTCTTCAGCCTTGATCGTCAACTAATCTACTCAAGCTAAAACTCTAAATTCAAACCATCTTAAACTGCTTAAAATTGACTTTGAGTCAAATCCTGCCCGAAAGGAATGGGTTGGTAAATAAGTATATATGATAAAGTTTTATTTACAATTTAGGCACAATATAATATTAATGAAAATATTACTGAAAACAGAACAATTGTATTAATACACTGTCAAAAAGTTATGTGAAGATCAGACTAATTGTTAGGGTGTTTGCGTCATTGAAAATGCAATTAGAACAAGAGTTTTAAAATTGAAAATGCTTTTAGAACAAGGGTTGTTAGACTGAGTGTTTACCGTATAGCTGTAGGCAGGAAAATATGATGGAAACTGATTGGCTTAATGCTTGATTTTAACGGTATGTCAACCTGTCTATGTTTACTTCTTGCCAATAGATTTGGCAGTTGCGTTCTTTCTGCATTTAGATTTACATTTTTTATCTATTCGTTTCTTTAGATTTGTTTCTTCACAGTTATATATCAATATTCCAATCATATACAAATATATTGTCTACAGTAACATGATTTTTAAGTATTTCTATATTATACATATAAGTATATGATTTAAAGTAATTATTTCAATAGAATAACATTCGTTTGTTAGCATTCAGTTATATTGTTTCAAGTAATTAATTATGATTAGGGGAGCACTCATTGTGGAGTGGCTAATGTGCTTCACTGTGACCTCGTAGTAACCGAGTTCGAACTCCTGTTAAACTATTACGTTCACTTTCAAACTAATACCCTTTGAAAAGGTATTAACCCTCATATCCCCCAAATTTGGGGTAAAATAGAATGATTATATTTTTTCGACAAGATTAGCTTTGGCGTTAAATAAATCTAAAACATTGATGTGTCACTAAATAAAGTATACATACCTAATAATGACCTCTAATAATTAATTATATATTCAAGTAACTATTCTTAACACAAATAATCTACAGGTCTTGGGTATCAACTATTTCAATCAAATACGAATCTCCTTTAAATATATGTATTTTATCCATAAATGATACCCTAACAGACGATCAACGTGGACTTTGGAGCAATGGCATGGAAGGTTATTTCACCGTCCTGATTTGAGAATTGGAACTCTACCACCTGATGAAATTTAGTGTCATACACAGGCCAACCTTTTTTGATGGGGGAGTTCAAACTATACTGCAGCGTATTCTAAGCATTGAATTGGTTTAGTTCTTTCATTACTTTTTGATAATCTTCCGAATTCAATCGCCCTTTAAACAAAATGGTGAAAGGCTTTTTGTATATTTATCAGGGAATAACTGTTCTTTCCTCGTTAAGTAAAAGAGAAAAAAAAGACAAAGTTAAAGAGAAAAGGGTATAAGGTAAAAGAGAGAGCGAAAGAAAATAGAAAACCACAGAGATTGAAAGAGGGCAATAAAGAGAAAGCCACTTTCATCTCTTTTTTTTTCTTTTTCTATATTTGTTTAAGTATAGATTTGTGAACAAAGACAAAATATGAAAAACAATTATCATATCTATAAGTCAACCAACAGAGGAAAATAAAGATAAACATTTCTGATTTTTCTGGTTTAAAATATTCTCGGCGTAAATGTTTAAAGCAAAGCATTATAAAATGACATGAACAGCCTTACTTGACTGCTGAGGCCAAAATAACTGTCTCTTCACGTTTCTTTCCCAGACAATTAAAACGGTTATTAATGGAAAATATTCGGAAGTTATCAGACGCTGACATAAACGAAGATTTAATTAGCGTCTTCTTTAACCCTTCAGTCAAATATCGGCAGACAGTGGCTAGAAGCAATCACAAAGAAAAAAAGAATGACAATAGCTATATATGACAGATAACATATTAATTGCGTAAAGACAGTTACGAAAATGGCGGACAATAGAATAGAAAAGATCATGGCTGTACGCAAAGAACTTTTTTTTTTTAAATAACATCTTTCTTAAGATATTTTAAGTTATGTAATATAAAAAAATAATTGATACGATATAATTATAATTTGTAGCGACAAGAGGCAATTTGATTATATGCTTGTTAAGGAATGTTAAGTAAACCTTTGTTTTAAAATACAATTATGAAATAATATATATTCATCTTTTCCTGTAACAAAATAGATTCGCTTACTTTCATTATCTCACAGCCGTTTGACCCCTAATATATTTATATATGTTCTTTCTTGCAGATTATTTGTTTTATACGCAAGGTGCTTCAGAAAAATCGTTATAATTTTGTGATCTAATTACTTGACCATTTCTCAAATATCAAACTTGAACAGTATGTGTTGAAACAACTTCAAAATCTGTTTAATGTTTAAACGTCTTTTTCTTTTCAGCACCTGAAAAAAAAATGCATCCTAATTATATCAAATGTTTTAAAACACTCTGTACTTTCTAGTCTTCCTCACATGTGTGTTATATCTGAGGGTTTAATGACATGTCAACCCGACCAGGATAATTTTCTACTAAAATATGAGCGAATTGCATTCATCATACATTTATATTTATTTTTTCTGTTGTTTTTTTAGTCTAATTTTTCTTGTTTTTTTTTTGGGGGGGGGTTATTTTGCACACGGTCTGAATGAATGTGAATAATTTTTAAACAGATATATTTGACTTATAGATGGGATTCTAACACTTACTCACACTCTGGATCTGATTTGACCAGGAAGTAATTGTAATGAAGAGGCACTCCACACTTCCCAGATCTCTAGAACGAGACCAAAATCATCAGATGCAATTTAATGTCGTACTAAAGATACTCCGTTTTTTGGTGGCTTCTACTCCTCTGCCGAGAATACAGCCAGCATATTGTAAGCCCCGCTAGGGGAGATTACACCGTGTGGTCTTTAGAATTTGCAATATACTTTTTGTCTCAGTGTACATGGGATCCGTGTGACAGCTAATAACTCTACTCATAATACTGTTGTGCTCTTTTTTATTCAGATTTGAAAATACTATAAAAAGATCAATCCTTGATCATAATGCCTCGGGCCAGAGAGGGAAAATATTTTGCATCACGACTTATTCGGAGACAAAATCATTGAAAACTGTCTCAAAATAGACCGAAAACATTAATATTTTAATGATTTATTACTGAGACAAGAAACTCAAAAAAGATTGCATGTCCTGGAAGCTGTTATACTAACAAATAGAAAAACAGCGATTACTCAATATCTGTAGTATAAAAGAATGCATTTTTTACAGGATGTGTTCCAAATGACCGCCATTGCACTTGTCTCAGTAATAAATCATTATCATATTAATGGGTTGCATCTATTTTGAGACATCTGTTCTTTATCATGTCATCACAGTCGGAATCTTCAATATGAAATTTTGTTTTTACTTTAACGTCATGAATGAAATCAAAATAAAAAAAGAGAAAAATCTATAAGGTAATCAGTTATGGGTACAACATATATACAAGGAAGTTGGAAAAATATATCAATCAAAGCATATTAACAATACATAAAAACAACACAATAAATGCAACGGTCTGATAAAATTTAGTATTATGAAAGTACTTCTTAAAAGAACTTCCCAAACCACTTATCTCTGACATCTGATAAGATAGCTTGCCACTTTGGCAGATAAAAATGTTTTTTTCTATTTTTATAAATCAACAATGAATTTTGTAACAAAGAGAAATAATAACAAATAATAAAACATGTATTTCTCTGCTCGGCTCTCATTAACCAACATCACTAAACAAATGTCACAAAAGATAAAGAATAATATTCAAGAACTTGAAATAAAATTATTCTTATTTTCCAAGACCAACCGTTTCTGTTTTGGCTTTTTAAATTTAAGATGTGAAGAATTCGCGATGTACATTCATGTCAGGTATACGACTAAAACTTCGTCAGAATTTCTTTATTTTTTTTTTTTTGTAGTTCGCCTGTCATTTCAAGTAATTTGTGAATATTTCATCTTGCAACACGTTTCCAAAATTTAACGAAAAACAATTGTCCGTATAGACGTGACGGCTCTAATGTATCATTTTAAACGTCGAAATTTGAACACTTGGTGAATCGAAGCAGCTATTTTTTTTTTTTTTACAAAAAGCAACATTGTAGAAAAATTTCAACTTTAAAATTCGGTTCTCTCAAGAGATGTTTTGCTAATAAAATGAAGACATTTAATTATACATTTAGAATATTTAATGGAATCATTTATTCAAAAAAGCAGTTCATTTGCTTCAGACAAGCAATAAAATAGTTAATTGATGCAGTTTTGATATAATGATTCCTTCTCACCAACGGAAAAAAATCGCCATTTGTGTCAAGTAAAAGTCATGATTTTGTTTACTGTGTTGTAGACAAGCAGGAGTTTTCTTACGGGGTTTTGTATCCTTCTTTTTGATAAGCACAAATCATTCGAGCATCTCATTATTTTATGCTAAATTCTCTTTAACAAATATGATTGCTAATTACTTACAGCCCTGAAAGAATTTTCAGAGTCATTTTACAGAGGTAACAACTTCCAAAATGATCCCGTTCCTATCACTCTAACCATCACCACTACACTTGATCAGAGAGGACATAAGTAAAATGTCAATTAAGCCAGGACACCTCACTCCCCCAAAAATAAAAACTCAAACTTCTTCACAAAATGCAGACCAGTGTTCTACCAAAACAACATTTTTCATGGGTCTTACCAGTCTACAGATGACGCAATAGGCATAATATTAGTCTTATCAACAATGAAGCAAACGTATATGTACATTAACGCACACACATTCCGGTTTCGATCCCGGCTTCGAACGTCCTGCGTGTCTAGCCACACTGAAGAGTTCTGACAGAACGAAACAGTCTGTCTGTGGATGACAATATATATATATATATATATATATATATATATATATATATATATATATATATACATATATATATACATATATATATATATATATATATATATATATATATTTGGGCCTTACTTTTTCAACACAAAACTTAACACTTTTTCGTATGGAAATCAGTTGTATATATATATATATATATATATATATATATATATATATATATATATATAATGTGTGGAAACTCAAATGATTTCCATACTAAAAAGTGATAATTTTTGTGCCAAAAATAGGCCCCAGAAGTTGTAAATGTTTATTCCGAATATTTTATTTGCGCTAGTTTTTAAGTTTCGGGATACTTCGCAGCCAACAATATTTGACTTGCCACTAAAAATCTGAAGGAACAACACCAAAGTAAGTCAAAAACTATTTTCCTTGCAAGAATATGAAGAATACATTTTTTTAAACGAATTTGAATCATAAATAAGTTTTTAACTTGTTTAATTTCGAGCAAACCAACATTGTCTAAATAAGTGCAGAAATAATTATTTCATCTGTAAATGTAGAATTATTTCTCAAATACATTTCGGTTTATTTCGGTAAAAATCTACTTTCTTTTCTTTCAAAAAAGCAATTTCAAATCCGTTTAATTTTTCATAAACTGAACAAATGTTTGTTTATACGTTTATTGTTTTAGAAATATTCGTCTCTCCCCAGCATTCAAAAATTTCGGCAACAGCCAAATATACGTCTAGGTAAAAATGCATTCTCTCTCTACATAATGACACTTTCATACAAAGATGTTTTACAATCACAAAATCTATTAACTCAGACTCAGACATCACAAACTACTAAATAGAAATTATCAAATATATTCTATATAACGTAAATATTGGCAAATATTTACAATGTGAAAAAGATCATCGTTTCTTACAGAAAAATATTTGTCGCTTCTTTCTCCAGCAAAGGTTTAACTTAATTTAAAGAAATGAAAAGCTCTTTAACTTGTAAATCAGTTTTTTTCAATCTTTTACACATTTGTGTGTGTGTGTGTGTGTGTGTGTGTGTGTGTGTGTGTGTGTGTGTGTGTGTGTGTGTGTGTGCCTTAATCTTCTGGGATCATTGAATTAATAAGATGAATTTTGTCTAAGGAATTTGCATTAGGAAGGACTATTTACAGTAACACATTTTTCAAGGAAACCAATAAATAGCAATTGCTTCTTTCATGTCCGAGATTACTGTGAGTATGACCTTATCTTTTGACCGCTGCACCCATTACCTCTCTTTACTCAAAAGTATGTGTATTTCCACTCTTGAATCTCTTTTTGACTCGGGTTTGGAGTGGCAAGCCCACGATTACCCCATTTGTAAACTTTTTTTTTGTTTAAAACAAGTTTCTCCGTACACAACAGTGATTCATCCGTAAATTTCACATGCTTTGCTCATCTCAACCATCAGAAATCAGATGACAGACCTCTTTTTAAAGCTTGGAGTACTTTTATGATTTTTCCCATTTATGAAGAGAAATATTTTGCTTTTCTCAAAAAAAATTCTTATAAATTTTTAAATGATCCTCGAATATAAATGATACCAGTGGCAAAAATTATGAAATTGTTAAATTAAGAGACTTTTTACTTGAGGGTTTTATTTAACATAGCCTTCTTGAATAAGATTTATAATCATTTCCATTATTTTGACAGTTGTTTTGTTTTTTATTTTTTTGGAGGGGTGGAAAGCTTTGTTACTTTTGACTTTGTTATGCTCCTGGCAAAATCTTTTAAATGTAGATTGATTCGCATATCTTGGTCTGTGTTTATTTTAGGAATGCAGATTCAAGATTCATTATCTTTTCTTCCATTTTTGTTTATCCTATATCTTCCACAGTATGAGCTGGAAAATTATACCATTAATTTAAGTAATATAAATTAAATTAATTTGCTTATTATGAAAACTGAATGTTAAGATATCAATGAAATATGTTTTGCAACTTAAGAGCTAGTTTTTATTCACTTATAAAAAAATAACAAGGAGTTGATCACCGATTAGAGTGCTAATTTCAGTTTTTTGACAAGGGTAATATATATATATATATATATATATATATATATATATATATATATATATATATATATATATATATATATATATATATTATTCGGTCCAGTTAATAATGTTTAGTTAACAAAAGCATAGGTTTAATTTGAGATTTGAGGTGAAATGAATAAAATAAAATAAGATAAAATGATTAGAAGATATCATGTGATATGTACGTACTTTTCAATGGAAGGGTAACTTAATTAATAGGCACGAATGTAA
>OY757927.1:86864183-86887932 GCA_963585895.1 Sepioteuthis lessoniana
AAACATTGGTTACATCATTGCATGGTATTTACAAAGACTGTTCAGAGTGGAATAACAATTTGAACATCGGAGAATAGATCAAACTGACATTCACAATTCAGCATAGATTTCACTATCTACAAGACTTATACCAATATACTCAGGGCACCTCGGATGGTGTAATGGTTAGCATGTTAGACTAGCAAACCTACACAAGTGAGTTCGATTCTTATTGGGTGCCCCATTCATGCGGCCTTGTGCTACATCTAAGCAAAAAGCTTAGTAAATTACAACCAATATACTCTGCATCCCTGTTACCGAATGCCCTCTCCCAATATATAACACAAACCTCACAATATATATATATATATATATATATGTTGGAGAAAATGAATGTTTTGAAATGAATAAATCCGTAAATGATTTCGTCTTTGGTATTTAATTTTTTTTTATTATTTCATATACGTGTGTTCTACACGTGTTTCAGATTTTACGTCTTCCTCATGATTTTTCAAATTTTTAAGTTTTGGAGGGTTTTTGTAAGTTGTAGTGAATGGATGGAATTTTTTTATTCCTGGATTTGTGTCTGTAAATCTCCCGACAAAGTTAATTGCTGATGAAGACATCTGATGTCTGCAGATGTCATTCGTATATATGAGTGTGTGTGTGTGAGTTTTGGGCGTTTTTATGTGTTTTATGTGTTCGTGTGTGTGCATATGTAAAGATGTGAAGATATTTATGAATATATGCACAAGATAGGTTTTGTTTAATTTTATTTCGTTCCTGATTTGTGTTTGTTAATGTCAAATTGAAGTCAATTGTCTGTGAAGATCTCTGGTCTCTCTCTCTCTCTATATATATATATATATATATATATATATATATATATATTCTGCGGATGTGTCTATGTGTCTGTGTGTTTAAATAGACAAGTATGGACGTACACCTATGTACACACATTCCCAGGCACACAAATTTTCAGGGGTGATGCATTGCTTTTGGTCTTTTCTCGTACCTCCTTCGATTTCCTCTCTCTCTCTCTCTCTCTCTCTCTCTCTCTCTCTCTCTTTCTCTAAGCGTGTGTATATTCTCACGTAAGCATGAATATACACTTATGCATGCATATATATATATATATATATATATATATGCTTTTCAAGGGCATCGGATGGGTTCAATGTATATGAATGTGCATTTATAAATTCGGTATTACTAGAGAAAAGATGAACACTTAAGTTATTTTCTCCACCCACAACAGCTCTGTATAGATACAGATGCAGAATATTGTCTAGAAGTCCTGCCGGGAGCGATGGATGTTAGGGACGGATGGGAAGAGAGACAGAGACAGAGACAGAGTCAGCAAAATCCGTGCTAACAGAGGGACTTGATAATACTAATGATGAAAACTAGAACCGTAATTCCATATAATACACAAGCAATGTACGAAATGAACAAATCTATTTCCACGCAAACACACAAACACACTCACATATATATGTACGTATATCAGTGTGTGCACGTATGGGTGATAGTGTTTCAAACAGATATTCCTATATTATTTAGGTGATTTTAATAGCCATGTTTTTCTCTCCAGCAAACATAAAGATTTCAATGGAACGATATATGGAAGTCCGAGAATTGACACTTTAAGAGTAAATGTCAGGAAACAGAAGGCATCTTTTCCCAGATGTTTTGCTTTCCTGGAATAAAGAACCTACTTATCTTGCTTTTATTCATGTATAATGTTTTATTTTTCCTGTGGTGGTTTATAGGTTTGCTCAAATTTTCATCGTAAAAGAAGCAAGCTTCGATACGAATTAAAGGAGGTGCTCGTGGTGTAATGGTTATCGTCGAAGGAAATGGACACGGCGACACGAGTTCAAATCCTGGACCAGACTAATTGCATTTCACATAACACTAATACCCTTGGAAAAGGTATGAATCCAATTATTCTCCCTCAAGCTATGGGTAAATAGTAAGACAGGCTGGGTGAGGCAACTAGTCTTAGAGAAGAAAAACTCTGAATTCAAACCTGTTAAACTCCGCTTAAAAATAGACCATGTGTCATATCCTGCCCGAGCGATGGGGTTGGTAAATATGGGATACGAATTAAATGTTGCACGAAACAAATTCTTTCTTAGATTGAGAATACAAAATATTTGGGGTATGAATGTTCAAACTAACCAATCAATCAAATATACTTCCACCTTACCAAAATCCCAAATGATGGTCAGATCGTGGACACACTTATTTCTATATGCCACATAGATAGAATAATTCGTGATACCAATAAGAGAGAAGAACTATTTGGGGATTAAGAAGTACATGGAACCGTCCCCAAGACTATTTTAAGCGTACAGGAAGAACTTAAAATCTGTGAACCTGACAAAAGAAAGACACGGGGAACACAAAAAAGGTTAATAGAAAAACATACATATCCAAGTAATAGAAACAAGATACAAGTGAACCTTGTTAAACTGTAGTTTGTTGATAGGAAAGTGAGAGTCCTGTGGGGTAGTGACTATCCGTTCACTATGCAAATGGTATTACACGTGATTGTGACACGCTTATTGGTGAACTCCGTCTGACGTATATTCAAAGAGCGAGGGCGAGTTCATCATGAAGGGAGTACAACAAGAAGAACCGAAACTATTCACCGAAAACGTAAAAAAAAACTACTTATGTCGAAAATAAAAATAATATATTTCTACCACGCTTATATCTTATGTTCCGATCAATATCTCCTCCAATTAATTTAGTTAACTTGGTTGAAACGACAATTGAAAAAAGATGCAGTGTCGAAAATCGAAAAAAAACTCCAACAACCTTGGAAATAAAACAGTTACAAAATCTTAAAAACAACTAAAAAAATAATCGATAAGAAAAATAATAACTGTATCAAATTTGATGAAGACGCGTACTCATTCCACAGCATTTGACGTTTTAGAAATGATGTGGGTAAAAACTTCACCATCAATCTGAAAATGAATTTATGAACACAAAGGGGACATAAAAAGCGGTGACGCAAAAACATAAATTAGAAACGAATCATAATGTTAACTGTAAAGTGGCAAATTAATATCAACAATAAATAACATAGAATTATTGCTGAATCTAGCATTATTTCTTGATATAATTCCATCAATTTATCTCCGTATTTAATCAAATTGGTGCAAAAAGTTTCTAGAGACCTTAAAAATACTTGTTAGATAACATTAATTATGTATATTCAGATTCACTTTCGAATGTTTTTCAGTAATTCTTATAATCATATTTTTCCCAAATTACTGCAAAACAATAACAAATACCTTACAGTGTGAAATGAATTTCAAGTACCAACTTGGTCACATAGATTAGAAACAGAAGTCGAACAGGAACAGAATGGTAAATGTTCATAATTTTTGGGGTTCATCTTTAAAATTATTATTCAAAAGATACAGCCTCACATATGAGCATTGTCCTGATGATGGTTTAAAATAAAAACCGAAATGTTTAACAAAGGCAGATAATTCAACTATAAATAAATTCATCCACAGAATACTTGTTTTTTTATAGTTTTATGTTTACATACAGACGGATTCATTTCAACTTTCCCATATATATATATGTATATATATATCTTTTTTTTACACACACTGTTTATCTCAATGCTTCCTCTCTCTCTTTCTCTCTCTCTCTCTCTCTCTCTCTCTCTATATATATATATATATATATATAATGCGCTAATTTCTGAATGCAGCTTTTAGGACATTTTCAATTTTCAGAAACTAAAGACAGATAAAAGGTTTAATCTTTCAGGATATTACTAGCTTGGTCAATCTAATGTTCTAAAAATGTTCCCCCTTCTTCTCAATAGATAACAATCATAGATGATATATTAGGAATTACGAATAACAGTTGATGATAATCAAAGGCACTAATTGTATATTGATTCATTCAAATCTAATTTCCTAGCTCATATTCATATTCTGTTACGTTTTCCTTACGGTATAATTCATATTTTAGAATGTCAACACGTTCTCTAAAAGTCTTCTATACACAACCGTATGTTGAATTTAGGACTTTGCAACGTACGGTGCGAATTTTCCATAATTTTCAATTTTCTCTTCTGTTCCAAAGAATACTTAGCAATTCTCGGAACTTCACAGGAGATGCATCAGTGGTGACGAGTATGACTCGAGGAGACTTTACCTTTACTTTGAAGGTAGAAAAAGAATATAAGATGAAATGTCGAATAATGTATAGGCTGGCTTTTATTAAAAATGAACCTGTTGCTCTGCTCTGAGAATTGATTTTTTATTAATTGCGGATTTTTTTTTTTGTCCTCATCTTGGTAGTTTTTTCTTTTTGTGTTGTTTCTTCTTCACTACGTTTCAACCAAATTTCACCTCTGGCCTTCTTCAGGTGATTAACCACGACCTCGGATAGGAATGCTGAGTCTTGTAACTGTATGCCCAGTTATTACTGCCTTCTATAGTTGTTTTCTATCGCACCACGTTTTTGACTAAGTCAACCTATGGCCTGCTTGGGTAGGAATTTAAACCACTATCTTCTGACAATGCTCACCAGGAACTGCAGAGACTCAACGCCTCTATCCGCTGCGCCACGGGCTCCGAAGCTCTGCTGTGTGACTGACAGAAAAGAATGAATAACAAGAACTGTTGTAGAGAGTGCTAGAAAGTCAAACTAAGAGTTGGGGATTTTTGAAAAGGGTCAGTCAATTACTAACTGATAGAGAACAAGGAACAACTCACATTTTGTGGCTTATGAAACCATACAAATTATGGAATGATAAGATCTTTTTCTTCATAGACGCGAAAATATCATTATATGTCTTTCAGTTTTTAAGACCTCTCACGAGGGAAATTAAAACATCAATAATCATTTGAGAGATATCATTTCTGTGACCACATGTCTTTTTTCTTTTCCTACGAACGTGTCGTCCTCTATTCAACTCGTCTTTGTCTCCACCCACTTTCTTAGTCATCTCACAGTCAACAAGAAGGAATCTATCCGATTGAAAGAATACAGTTAATGAGAACTTAAATAAAAATGAATTTCGATGAGTGTACTCGAAAGCAGGATAAAGACCGAGTTAGAAATACGGCAGATTATAAAATGTTCGATTTCTCTTCTTTTTTTTTTTTTTTTGTCTTGTGATCAAAGAATTACGAAGAGAACTTGTTATCAACCATTTGCAAAGGGTATGAAATTAGCAACAACAACAGCAACAACAGCCTAGTTCTCTAAACAGGACCCTTGACATAAAATTTCCTTACCAACCCTTTAATTGAGAAGATTTTTGGTTTCTTGTGATGCCAAGAAACGTGTGTGCTGAAGGCGTCTATATGCCGGCCTCTGTTCTGCATGGTTTGTGTAGTTTTGGGTGTCTCGAACAGATTAATGGATTTACGGATTAATTGATTAATTTTAATGACATTTCAACCTGCCTTGAGCTATTTTATGCTTTGTGGCGAGGTAAGCGCATTGGTTTTAAGTTCCGGTTCACTTTTTTCTTTGTAGTTGTTTTTAAGCAATTAATCTTTTATTTAAATTTAATTGGGGTGGGGGCCCTAGTGGTGTAATGCTTAAAGTGATAGACTGCGGAATTGTTGTTTGCGAGTTCGTACTCCAGTCGCGCTATTATGTTCACTTTCGAGCAAATACCCTTGGAAAAGGTATGAACCCCCTCATCCTCCCAGCTATGGGTTAAATAGTACCATTACTGTTCTAGGAGAATGGCTTTGGCATTGAATAACCTACAAAGGTTGATATGTCATTAAACAAAGAGACCAAACCTAAATTTTATTCAGTTTTATTGTAAATGGTCCTATCCAACACGCGTCATTTTTAAATAGATCTTAGCTACTGAAAAAGGAGCCTTCTGGTCGCACTCGAATACGGTCGCCAACATCATCATCTGTATTATAGTCATATAGGTGACCCTAATATTCCGGATCCGAGCGAACTTAAACGAGGCGGAGACAAAGTGACGAAGATGAAATGAAATGATAACGACGCGATATTGTTCCTATCAGGAAATAAGTCAAACATTTGTCTCAAAAAATGCCCTGCACTTTATTGATGATGTCTGATTTTCCCTGTGAACCAGTTTCAAAATCAGAAAGGCATGAAGGAGTATATTCAAATTGATTATGAAAAATAACTATCTTTTGAGAAATCGTTGTCCACACACAAAATTTAGGATTTGACACGTCGCTCCCTTAAAAAATCACTGACTAGCATTTTTTAAAAATATCTCCCAATCTTGATTCTGACTGTTTCTCGCAGGTAACGCGAGAGTTATGAATTGATATCGTGCTCTGGGACACACAGCTGAGCAGCAGGTTTACTTATGGTGGGAGGCGGTGTCTACTTTGCGACTTCTCCTCATTGATCAAATCGCTAATCTTATATCGTGCAGTTTTTTCTAACCTCTCACATTCTGAAGTGGTTCCATGCAGATTTTATATTTCTGTTTTGCGTTTTCAGACATAAATATCTTTGTTCCAGCAGTGTCACCCGTCATCAGATGATCAACAATACCTTTTGACCATTTCACTACATAATGTTTACAAAATTGTAATTATCATTTTCGTATGAAAGCGTCGATATTTTAGCCACAGATCAGGTTAAATATATATTTCTTTTATCAGTGAGACAATGTCTTAAAATTTCATGAAAAAGTAATTCTTTAACAAATCTTCCTTACAGATTATTTTTTTCACATAAAAAAGTTTTTTTTTTCTTTCGTTTACATAATTCCTTTTTTTTCTTCTTTTTTCTTTCTTTCATTTTTACAGTAATTTTTTAATTGTTTTACATTATTTCTTTCTTCAGTTTTTTTTTCTTTTCTTTCTTTTATGATTCCTTATTTCATGGCCTACCTTTTTCCTTGTTTACTTGGTGCAATGGTTAAAGCAATAGACTGCAGAATTGTAGTAAGCGAGTTCGAACTTGAATTGCGCTCTTATGTTTACTTCCGGAAAAATATCCATGTGAAAGGTATAAACCGCCTTATCCTTCCAGCTAGGGGTTAAATAGTACCACTACTGTTCTTCTAAAAGGGTGTCTTTAGCATTAAGTAACCTACAAAGGTTGATATGCTATTAAGCAATAAAAGACAAAAAAGTTCTTAGTTTCCACCTTTCTTTTTTAATTTACACTTGTTTTAATTCATTCTTTCTTCTTTCTTATCTTTTTTTCTTTTAACTTCTTATTTTGCTTTTTTATTTATTTATTTCACGACTTTTCCTTTTATGTTTCTTGTTATATTTTTTTTTTTTTTGCTTTTTGTTTATCTTTCATTATTTTCTTTATTTATTTATTTCTTTATTTTCTTGTTTTCCTTTATTTATTTATTTTCTTGCTTTTCTTTATTTCTTTATTTTCTTGCTTTTCTTTCTTTCTTTATTAATTTTCTTGCTTTTCTTTACTTAATTATTTTATTGCTTTTCTTTATTTATTTATTTTATTGCTTTTCCTTCTTTCTTTATTTTCTTGCTTTTCTTTCTTTCTTTATTTTCTTGCTTTTCTTTCTTTCTTCATTTATTTTCTTTCTTTTCTTTATTTATTCATTTCTTTATTTTATTGCTTTTCTTTCTTTATTTATTTTCTTGCTTTTCTTTATTTATTTATTTTCTTCCTTTTCTTTCTTTCTTTCTTTATTTTCTTGCTTTTCTTTACTTCTTTCTTTCTTTATTTTTTTTTTTTTTAATTATTTATTTTCTTGCTTTTCTTAATTTATTTATTTATTTATTTTGTGGCTTCTCTTTCATTATCTTCTTGCTTTTCTCACTTTCTTTATTTTCTTGCTTTTCTTTCTTTCTTTATTTTCTTGCTTTTTTTCTTTCTTTATTTATTTATTTTCTTGCTTTTCTTTCTTTCTTTCTTTCTTTCTTTCTTTATTTATTTATTTATTTATTTATTTATTTTCTTCCTTTTCTTTCTTTCTTTATTTTATTGCTTTTCTTTATTTATTTATTTTCTTGCCTTTCTTTCTTTCTTTATTTTATTGCTTTTCTTTATTTATTTATTTTCTTGCCTTTCTTTTTTTCTTTTTTTTCTTGCTTTTCTTTCTTTCTTTATTTTGTTGCTTTTCTTTCTTTCTTTCTTTCTTTATTTATTTATTTTCTTCCTTGTCTTTTTTTCTTTATTTTATTGCTTTTCTTTCTTTATTTATTTTCTTGCTTTTCTTTCTTTCTTTATTTTATTGCTTTTCTTTCTTTCTTTATTTTCTTGCTTTTCTTTATTTATTTCTTTATTTTCTTGCTTTTCTTTCTTTCTTTCTTTATTTATTTTGTTGCTTTTCTTTCTTTCTTTCTTTATTTTCTTGCTTTTCTTTCTTTATTTATTTTCTTGCTTTTATTTATTTATTTATTTATTTATTTATTTTCTTCCTTTTCTTTCTTTCTTTCTTTCTTTATCTATTTTCTTGCTTTTCTTTCTTTCTTTATTTTCTTGCTTTTCTTTCTTTATTTATTTTATTGCTTTTCTTTCTTTATTAATTTTCCTGCTTTTCTTTCTTTTTTTCTTTATTTATTTTCTTCCTTTTCTTTCTTTATCTGTTTTCTTCCTTTTCTTTCTTTCTTTCTTTATTTTCTTGCTTTTCTTTATTTCTTTATTTTCTTTCTTTTCCTTCTTTCTTTATTTTTTTATGTTCTTGCTTTTCTTTCTTTCTTTATTTTCTTTCTTCATTTTCTTGCTTTTCTTTCTCTCTTTCTTTCTTTCTTTCTTTCTTTCTTTTATCCAACTATTTTTAAAACAATTTTCATCTTTTTCACTTCCTTCTTTCCTCACTTTTTTCTTTTATCTTTTTATCTTTATTCTTTCACTGCTTTTCATTCACATGTTTTTTTTTACTCTTTTTACTCTTTATGAATTTATTCATTCCCTCATTCCTTCCTTCCTTATTTCCCCTCTCATTTTTTCTTTCTTATTTCTCTTCTCTTCTCTTCTCGTCTCTTCTTGCTTAACTTCTTTTACTTTCTATCTGCATTTTCTGTTAACGTTGCTAGTTCTTTTTTATTCTTCTTTTATCTTTCTTCTTTTTCTCGTGTCCCTTTACCTTCTTCTTTCTCGTCTACTTTCTTGACATTCTTCATATTTTAATCATTCCAAATATCAACTATCGAAATTCTTCAATGTTCCTATTGATCATTGATCAAAGAACGTGTGTCAAGTATCAAACCGACTCTTTTACCCCCAATAATTTTATTAAGTCAAACAGCAGCTACTTCTCAAGAATATAAAGTGATTATGGGCACTTCTCCCAGGTGTTTGTCTGCGGAGTGTTACGAATATTTCTTTTTTCAATGTCTCTACATTTTATAGCCCCCGCTCTTAAAAAAAAATATTCATTGCAACGGATGAGGTTAACCTGGGAAGAAAGTGTGCCAAATTAATTTAATGCTTTTAACCTAACTAAAGAAAATCTTGTGAATTCACTTCGCTATGGTTTAGTTTTGTTATTTTATTTATGCTATTCTCTCTTATTTCTCCCATGCTTTTTCTTTCTTTTCTTTCTTTTATTATCCTCCTTTTCTTCCTTCTCCTTTTATGATATTTGTTTTCAGTATTATTACTTAAAACCTGAAATTTGGCAAATCATTTACAAAAGGGTCAACCGGTTTGTTTCTATTTGCCAGATTTCAAATTAATCAATCAAATAGTTTTTTTTCATTTGTTAAAAGATGAAATTAAAGCATTTTTGTAGTTATGGATTGAATATATATTAAATAAAAGTTAAAATTCTGTGTTTGTGATGATTTGGTGAAAGGTAAACAAATTGTTTATGGCGAGATTATTTATCCTGAATGATTTTTGTTAAAAGATACTGAATTGATCAAATTGTTGCCATCAATTTATGTCTATTTGTCAGATATTTTCACCAGACCTGATCGATAAAAGGAAACGCAGTTTCTTCCAAGTAGCGATTGTGTCCATACTCCTATATAGATGCACTACGCTAACTAAACGTATGGAGAAAAAGCTTGATGACAACTATACAAGAATGCTGCAAGCAATATTGAACAAGTCCTGGAGGCAGTACCCCACAAAGCAGCAGCTGTATGGCCACCTACCACCCATCACGAAAACTATCCAAATTAGACGAACCAAACATGCAAGATACTGCTGGAGAAGTAGGGACGAGCTAATAAGTGATACACTCCGGTGGACCCCTTCACATGGCCGAGCAAAAGCAGGGCGACCATCTCGAACCTACATACAGCAGCTCAGTGAGAATACGGAATGTAGCTCTGAGTACCTGCCGAAAGCGATGGATGATAGGGAGGGGTGGCGAGAGAGGGTCAGGGATATCCGTGCTAATGGCCCGACAAGATGATGAAAGATGAGATCTCTTTACTTTTGTACATCCAGATTCATTATTTATTGCATAAAATGTTGCAGTTATTCTGGGATCATTTAGTAAAAGGGATTGTTTGATAGTTGCAGGTATGGTTGCTAAAAATTGAAAGCTTTTTCTTTCTTGGTTGGTGCATTTCTTTGTTTAATGGCATATCAACTTTCGTTGAATATTTATTCCTAAGCTATCCAACCTGATGAACATTAATGGCACGATTAAACTCATATTTAAGGGTGTTCATACTTTTCCCAAGGGTTAGGGTATGTCTGAAAGTGAACGTTTTAAAACGACTGGAGTTAGAACTTGCTTTCAACGATGTCACAGACAAGCACTTTTGTCTCTCCGCCATCAAGACTCCTCGATTTCTTTGTATCAGCCAAATTATTTAGCAAATATGGAAAGAAGTTTTTGTCAAAATTCATTCTGAATATAAACTTTTGTCAGGTACTGTTTTTTTTTCTACACAAGCAGTTTGGCACAAAGCAAACTTTACAGTGGTTATGTTTGTTTTTAACAGCATTGTATTTGGATGGTCTCCTCACTTCTCTACTCGGAGCTGTCTGGTACAAGGTGAATAAAGCTCAGAGCTGGGAGAGCTGATCCCTCTGCCAATATGCAACTGGTCTCGACTGGTTCTGGTCTAACCTCAACCTGACTTCGATCTAATCTCCATTACAATCCCATTCAAACTGTGATTTGATTCCTATTTCATCTCACCGTCTCGCTAACTATGTTCTAACTGTATCTCGCTTCATTTGACCACGGTTCGACACCTGTCCAATCTAGAAACTTATCTCATTCCGATACCCCGTCTAATTAAATTATCTGCCTTTTTTGGTTTAATTTATGTATATTCGTAACTCGGTCAGGGTCGGCGTAGGATGTTATTTCAAAAGGCCATCGGCTCCCAGTAGAATTTTCTACCATATTCCTGGCTAAACTTAGCTAGAAAACTTCGCTTTGATCACGACGGTTAACCTTGAAATGTCAAAACCTTGTTTTATATTTTCCCCTTTACCTTAAACGATTTTTTTTTTCATTACAATGACTTTGATATAATCTCATTTCGTAATTCCCTTTTGTCACAGAAAAATCCACAAAGTTGACACTTCCCTTTGATCGACATATTGGACATTCTTTTTCCATTACACAAATTTCATAACAGAAATTTCACGATTGAATAAACAATACGGCCTGTCTAAAAGTCATTACGCAATAACAAATTCGCAATATATTTTTTCAATTCTCCTGAAATCTACATTCTTATTTTTCCTCTGGGTATTAAACCCGTTCTGACGGTCCCTGATTGCTCCTAGGTTATAAGTATAGTATAAATAATTGCGGCATTGTATGCTGCACGCTGAGTTCAATGTTACAATTTAATGACTGATAATTATGAGGTTCTTGATTAAGACAAATGAACATTGTTTTATCTAAATTCATGTATTTCACTTAAATGGTGCCATCTTTTGATTAAATCGCAAGTCTCTGAATTTAGTAGATTAGTTCACATACCCCGACAGCAATATCTCATCTACTGAAAGTGATGTCAAGATACGCGTTAGTAAAGTGTAGACTGTTATTGACAGGTTAACGAACACATCGATGTATGATCTCACTGAAAAACAAAATAGGAATTCTTCAAAGTTGTAACAGAGACAGAACTATTGCATGGTTGCACCACTTGGTTTCTAACAAGAACTTGAAGAAAAGCTAAATGGGAAGTACACAAGGATGCTGCGTGCTGTTTTTAACAAATCCTGGAAGCAGCACCCAACAAAACAGCAGTTGCACTGTCATTAACATTCCATCTCCGAAACTATTAAAAAAAGATGCGTAAGATATGAATGCACTGCTAGTGAAATAAGAACGAACTCAAAAACGAAGTCCTCCAATGGAATCCTACACAAGGACACGCCAATGTTGGGCAACTAGCAAAAACATACATTGATCAGTTTTGTGTAGGCAATGGGTGCCGTCTAGACGACTTACCAAGATGCAAGAATATTAAAAGCGATTTCTTTGTATCGGCCAAAGTCATTTAGTAAAAAGTGGAAGAATGTTATCTGTTCTTGAATTTTGGTAAAATAATTTATTCAGTAATTACGATTGTTGCATTGTATATGATGGGGATGTGTTAATCGGTGCAGTTAAAATATATCCCTCTAAAATACTGTTCATGCCAAGGTAAGTAATAATATTCCGTTGTAATTTGAGGAATCGAAATATATGTCTATGTAAATTGCTTGAAATGAAATTATGATACTAGCAGTGTATTACTATACCGTATTTTTACGACATAGTAATACACTGCTAGTATCATAATTTCATTTCTCGCATAATCGCATAATCCATACCGTGTTAATATATTTTTAATATTAACTACGCTTACCCAACTATTTTCAGGGTTAAAAATGAGACACACAGACACACACACACACACACATATACATATATATACAAAAAACAGTTGTAAGGCCAATGAAGCCTTCATCAGATAATTACTCTGCGGTCAGGCATAGTTTTTATTGCCAGAAATCATTACCTCTAATCTAGAGCGTCTCGTCATGATCTTGTAATACATTCAGATTTTATTGGTTTTCTGTGATATTGGAAAATTGTCAGATCAAATTGCAGCTTCATCGTATTCAAAATTTTTCTGCAACGAAATGTAAATTTAGTTACCAAAGATCTGAATTCACTGACAAGATGGTATATGCCAATTCACTAAACCAGAAATAGAATATTCGTGAAATTCTCGAAGGTAGCCAGTGTAAAAATCTCAAAAATGAATCGTTATTTTACTGATGTTTACTTGACTTATAGAGGTAGATGTCTATGTCAAATGCATTGTAAACTTGTTTGAGGTTTTGGAAAAGTCTAGTCGAAGTGGAATCAACCAATCGGGTGGGGGTAGTCAAATTATTCAGCACGCAAAATAAACTGCTGGATGTTCACCAATCAGACATCAGCAAAATCCTGCCCTTTTCCACTTCAAACTTAGTCTCTTTTATATTCATCAAATCTCGCCATTTCACGGAGGCTTATCTCGTTTTCCTCCATAAAACAAGTTACACCTCTTGCTTCCTCTTCTTCGTCGGGTTTCCATGTGCCGGTAGCAGAGAGTACACACCTTCTGTTTCTCCGAGGTAAGATTGTTCCTGGCATTACTACTACAAAACTTTAGAGATTTATATAAGTAGTTAAAAAAAAACTTTTTAAATTTGGAAACAAGTGCGACGTATATATATATATATATATATATATATAAAGCTCTTCGGACGAATTGAGCACTCTGGTATCCGGTTAGGTATAAAATGTAAACAAAACGAACGCTGCTGCTCAATACCTTATAATTCCTTAACTGACGTGGTACGCTTATTGGCCGAGCGGTCTGATACTAAGTATAACGTAAACTTGGGCGGGTTTCGATCCCAGCTTCAAGCGTCCTACGTGTCTAACCACACTGAAGAGTTGCGATATCACGAAACAGTCTGTCTGTTGATGACTATATATATATATATATGTTTGTGTGCGTGTGCCAATCCTACCACATCTGTGATAGTGTAACGCTTTTGTAGCAAGTAGATTTTGTATTTCTAATTTCTTTTCCACTCCTAGACAAGTTTTCCTGTTAAGAACTTTAAGGTCAGTCAGACCAACTACTTACTCATAGCTACGAGAAGAGACAAAGTGTCTCTCTGTTTTCCAAGGCAATGGCATGAAATGAAACGCCAACAACTTCGTTCAGTTTTATAGTTTGGTTTGTCGAATCTATCTCTTAAGACACACACGCACACAAACAAACACACACACACACACATATATATATATATATATATATATATATATTTGATTGAACATAAGAGACATTTTTGACTATTTTTTTTTTTTGTTAATCCTTTCAAATTGTCGTATTGATCTAATGATATTCGGCGGGAATTGGTTGATAAATCTTCCATAATTAGTTATTTCCTAGTACTTTCTGCCCGACTTTGGGCCTTCATCAGGGTAGGATGTATTACAAAAGTGATGTAACTTTTCTATGTACATAACTACTTTGTAAGAATGAGCGTTTGTACTGTTCTATTGTGTAGAGTTTTTTTGTTTTTTTCGAGTTTGTTTCTATAAATAAATTACCAAAAAATATCAGAACATAAAAAAAGCAAAATCTACAGATTCTCGAGGCACTACATATTACGAACATACAACCCAAATCTAGTAGGATTAATTTTGAAACCAGTGCTAATGTACTTAAATGTTTTTAGCTACTGAGCGTCAGTAGCTAAAAAACATTTAAGTACATAAGCACTGGTTTCAAAATATGTAATATTTATAAAAACAAACTCGAAAAAAAATCTCTACACAATACAACAGTACAAACGCTCATTCTTACAAAGTGGTAATGTACATACAAAAGTTACATCACTTTTGTAATACATTCTCCCCCGCTGATAGCCCAAAGTTGGGTACAAAGTACCTGGGAAATAACTAATTATGGAAGATTTATCAACCAATTCCCGCCGGATATCATAAGATCAAAACCGCAATTCGAAATGATTAACAAAAAATATGTTGACAAAAATGTCTATTATGTTCAATCAAATATGTATCAATAAAGAAATGCTGCCAAAACAGATAGATAGATAGGTAGATAGATAGATTGTTTGTTACTGGTCGACCTTCATATATTTATATAAGTTTATTGAAGAACATGCATAGCGTTTTATTCCATTATCTTCGATCATCATTCAGGAAACTTCATAATTCTACTCTTCCACATATATTTATCTAAAACATAAATTGCAAAAAAAAAAAATTCAAATGTAATCTTAAAAATAACAGTATTCATTTAAAAGCATTCTTTAAATGAATGGCAATCATAGGGTGAAATATCTGTTGAATACGATAACGGATTTCAGCTAAACTAACAGGATTCTTGTTTCCTCCTAAAGAACATTAAAACTCAGTGAAATTCAAACAGCCTCAACCAGAATGATAAACTTTGTTCCCCGAGTAAATTGTCTATATCGTATCGATAACATTTCACTGTTAACCATCTTCCATACTCTATAACATTGTTAATTCTTTGGAGTCGCTCGTAGTGTAATGGTTATCATCGTAATCAAATGGAGGCGGCATCTCAAATTCGAAACCCGGACAAAACTTTTGATTTTCCATAGCTGTAATATCGTTGAGAAAAGTATACATCCCACTACTCTCTCTCTCCTTCTCTCTTTCTCTCTGTCTCTCTCTTCTGAGAGAGAGAAAGAGAGAGAGAGAGAGAAAGAATGTGTAAATAATAGGGCAGACTAAGGTTTTTAACTTGGTGTTGCAACTGTTCAGGGAGAAGCAAAACTCTGATTTAAAACATGTTAAACCCCGCGTTAAAAATTGAGATCGTGTCACATCCAACACGTGCGGAGGGGTTGGTAAATATAACCATTGGTTATTCTCAAGTAATGCTTTCTAATAATTGTCTTCATCTTAAACTGGTCTATCGTACCAGCGGGGAAAATTTTTTAGAATGTAATCTTTCCAAAAAAAAACAAACAAACTTTACAACTCATTTCTGAAATTAATGTATTCACTTCGTGCAGGATGTGACATAAGGTCAATTTTAAGCGGAGCAGACTCAGCTTAGATTTGTTCCTTGTCTTAGACTTGTAGCTTAACCAAAGGAAAAGAATCCAGTTTTCTCAACTATTTACATATAGCTGCGACAAAGATTGCTGAGTTCATGCCTTTCCCAAAGGAATTACTGTGAAGTCAACCGTAAATGGTCTCGTCTACGATTTGAATTCAGTTCGCCGATTCCATTTCCTGCGACAATAACCATTACGCCAAGGATGCCTCGTCATGTATTGCGAAACTTATTTCCTTTTGCATAAACTGCTCAGCATTTTTGTTTTTGAATTGTTCTTTGACATTTCTTCAAATATTCAAATACAGAATATGCAGAGGAGTAGAACCTTTGGCGTAATGTCGAAAAGTGCTGGACTTCTGTGTCGAAGTAAGCGAGTTTGAACTTCCGCCAGGCTATTGCTTTCACTTCCGGACCAATAACCTTGGAAAAAGTACGAAACTCCTTTTCCTCCCAAGTATGAGCTATAAAACATCACTGCTCTTCTTCTTCAAGAACTTCTTTGGCATTAAACAATTCACAAAGGTTGATATGCCATTATACCAGACCAAATGCACAGAATTTTCTTCGAATCGGTTTCTTTATACAAATCTAGTAATCTCTATCTAATATATAATGGGGGGGGTGATATTTCTATTAAAATTAAGAACTAAAATGATCACACTACTTTAGAATATATTTATATAGTACACAAAATGTACCAGTAATGTTCTACAAAAATGGCTTTACCCTTGAATAATCCACAAAAGATGATATGCCATTAAACAAAGAAACCAGCCAAACCAACAACAAGCAGAAAATTTTGATCCAAATTAAATCTTAAAATGAATTGCTTGCATCAAGTTAAATTTTGTGTTAGAAATTATACGGATCTGACAAATCACACATTACAATGAAAGGGATCATTTTGAAAGAAATCTGTACATACACAAATCCCTAACGCCTTCCAACGACAACAGTATTTTTGCTTTATCAATACATTTCATTTTTTTTTGTAAACCGATCTTCCTCTTGAAAAATCAGTAGATTTGTCAATTTACAAAGAGATTCTACACTAATTTTTTTATTCACCATGTAAAATAAATCACATTAAAGTTTGCAGCGAAGCACAGATTGAAACATTCATATAACTTGGAAAAAGTTTGATGTTAGAAATTACTTCTCTGTTCAAGAATGGAATAAATATGGTTTTACGTTTAAATAAAAATGGTTTTATGTTTAAATAAAAATAGATTTACGTTTAAATTAAAATGGTTTTACGTTTAAATAAAAATGGTTTCACGTTTAAATAAAAATGGTTTTACGTTTAAATAAAAATAGATTTACGTTTAAATAAAAATGGTTTTACGTTTAAATAAAAATGGTTTTACATTTAAATAAAAATGGTTTTACATTTAAATAAAAATAGATTTACGTTTAAATAAAAATGGTTTCACGTTTAAATAAGAATACTTTTACGTTTGAATAAAAATAATTTTACGTTTAAATAAAAATAGATTTACGTTTAAATAAAATGGTTTTAGGTCTAAACAAAAATGCTTTTACGTTTAAATAAAAATGGTTTTATGTTTAAATAAAACCAATAATAATTCTGTGCAGTCAAGCAATTTTCGAAAATTGAATTTAATGAGATAAGAAGTTAATAAGCTTAGCTTAACCTAACGTAGAGTGAAAATTGTAAGAGCATCCAGTTACAGTTAAACTTGCTACAATTCTATAGATAATTAATGAAATCATTTTGCTAAGCGTATCTCTAAAAGCAATAGATCAACTAAGATAGTAATCCAGCTTTGCTTTGTGTGGTATTAGAATGATTTTTGAGCTATCCTATAAAGATTGAAACCTAATATGGATAATGGTCCAAGAAACTAACTTGTCAATCACGGAGCTACAAGCATCTAAAATGTATACATAAATAAGTCTAAAAAGGTCATAGTGTAACAATTATAAGATAATGGTGAGGATTAACCTGTGTACAAACGTAGTGTTCTAAATAAAGTTCAATATTCATTGCTCTATCTCATCCAATTGTTGAGAAGATGTTGTTTACTTCTCCAAAAATAGAAATATTCATGTCTGCAATTGAAAATATTTCGATTTTTAAGATGCAATTTTCAAATGAACTGGAATGCAACTTCCGTGATTTTCCCGGCGTGATCATGCGTTTCAAATATTTGAAATCATACCCGATTACCTAGTTGACTCAATAGTGATTGCTTTCATCCTGAATTTCATCAGAAAGTGTCACAATCCTAACACAATGCTTCTTTATCCATACTCACCAGGTGACTTACTATAGATCGAGTGATACTACCTATAACCCAAATTTCGTCCTCCTAGACCAAGAAAAAATTATGGATTAGCGTATGGAGAGAATTTTGCCCAGCTTTTTTTGTTTAGCATTGAATAAAATAAAAATAGATAAAACGTATGATATTTTACTTAAATAGATGATTATTCTGACGTCTTTAAATATAACTTAAAATAGATTAAATTATTTAAATTAATGGTCTATTTTTCACAGGGATGTTGAGGAAAATATAAAGGAATAAGTCAACAGTGAATAAACAATTATGGAATTCATTGAAAAAAAATAGAATAAATATGTTAATCTTACTTGTGTTGTATAGCCATTTACGCAAATATAATCTGGAAACATAGTTAACGATAATGACGACGTTAATAACGAACGAATACACTTCTTTACAAAAATATAACTCTCACACCTTATTCTCGAAAGGATGATGTTCTATTGTGCGTGAGAGATGAGTGGAGACAGGGACAGACAGCTATATTGACCCAAGTTCTTCTCTTGACCATAGTAGCACTTCTTCCGCATCTTGGCCTAGGTTACTCAACGGGGGTCGCTGCAAGCTGGTCCTCACTCTAGCATTCCAGTCTCCGATTGCTCTAGATGGCCGCGGGCACCTGTCTATATTCTTTCATAACGCCCACCTGCTTCCTCTCTTCTTCAACTTATTTACACAGGTGCATCTCTTAAATGAAGGCTTGGTTGAGGGTCAATATATAACACTTGAACTTTTATGATTGTCTTAATTCTTTTAAGAATGGATTTCTCTAATCTAAAACGAACTTCTTTATCGAAGTGGTTCCAACTTTCCCGAATGGTGAGTAAGAAATCTTTTTTGGAATATGCAACCTTCTGATGAGCCATTGTCTGATGTTAAGTTTAAAAAAAAGCTAAATGAACATCCTCCAAGTATAATAATTTCATAATTATTTGCTATTTCAAAAATCAATATATTCTTATGTATATTTAAGCAATTTTACTTTAGGTTATTATTCAAGAATGTCTATTATCAGTAAGTTTCTTTGTAGGCGACGACTAGATCCAGTTTTCTTGCTTATGAGTTGTAATCTGGTTTGGCACTAAATATAATCGAGTATTTTGTTCATATTTTTCCGGAAAGTCCATATTTGTTCATACGATTTATTTACATAATCAAACTCGATTGCTTTTCCATTTTTTTAATGTATCACTCTTCTTACGATTTCATGCTTCCCTTTTTTTTGGCTGATGTTTTTGAGCCAATTTATGGATTTTACTCTCTGGCCATAAAGAATTTTATCCTTTCATTTTCTTTTTTGCAGTTTACTGCTTTCTAACTTCCCTTTTTTCATCATTTCGATTTCACTAATTTAAAGTAATATTCTTTATGAAAGTGGTTCCAAATTTCTTAAATGGATTCAATAGATATTATTTGTTATGTTATGTTTTGACCTTCGACCCGGCCCAAAAAATGCTATTTCAAGGTGATGCACCGGAAGGAAGTGACACATTCCAATGGCCAGTAATCGAAAGAGATCGCGTGGGCGGATTAAGGCTTATAATATGGGACAAGGTGAAGGTCCCACTTTGCCAATACAGACTGATGCACCGGAAGAGAGTGACCTCTGAACTGCATGACAGTTATTCCCGCTTGATGACGATTAAACATTCGATTTCAAAGATCCAGTGGTGATCGTGTGGGCGTTGAATTATTATTTAACTCAGTTGAGTTCAAGTCCAAGAAGCAGTTGCCAGTTGAATTCCAGACAGCTAGAGAGCAGATGTGGTAAGGAAAGCCACACCCGACCGAGGGGGCCCTCGGGAACCCCGATGGAGTGGACCCCAGCATCAAGAGAACAAGAAAGACACAACGTGACGGTCATAACAGTGGGGTCAAGATATTACAGTTTATGTTCGGTCTCCAGCTCCCTCTCACATGCAACCCTAGAACAACCCTTTCGAACCCTTTCAAATAAAGTGAGAGGTAATATACTTGTAAAGAAGTCTTCCTGCGTCTTCCTTCCTTCCTTCGTACGTCTTTGTCCTTCATGCGTCTTAATTATGGTGTCGTTGTGATGCTGCATGAACATGTATATGTGTATATAAGCATATTTATTATGTGAGTATATAACAATTAGACAATCTTCTCAGATAATTTTTTTTTAAATTCCATCTGTGGGGTTCCGATCCAGGCTATTTTCTTCCTATGACATTGATCTTATCGGCCTTTCAAGTACTATAGGCCTTATTTCATTGATGTTATAGGCTTTTCACGTATTATATGCCTTATTTCATTGATATTGTAGGCCTTTCAAGTATTATAGGCCTTATTTCATTGACATTATAAACCTTTCAAGTATTATAAACCTTTTTTTATTGATATTATAGACCTATTCTGAAGAAAAAGTTTAATCCTCTTTGCTCTGTGACAAAATGAATTAATATTCTGAAAAATGGCTTCATCATCATCAAACAAAATTTCAATCGATGCAATGAGAAAATAATCCAGATTTTCTTAGTTAACGTTCACATTACGTGTTGGGATAATGATTGCCACCTAACCTGGTCATTTAAATAACATGCAACACCAAATTATGAATTATAGATTATTCTTTTCCTTCGATTGTCCTATTTATATGTTTCATTTGAGCGGTAGCAAAAATTCCAGCATTATTGCCTTGGCCAGTGCAGATTCTTGATTCTACTCTGCATATCACTTTCATCCAATTGTCCACACGCCATGAGTATT
The DNA here is from genome assembly GCA_963585895.1 of Sepioteuthis lessoniana. Lineage (NCBI taxonomy): Eukaryota > Metazoa > Mollusca > Cephalopoda > Myopsida > Loliginidae > Sepioteuthis > Sepioteuthis lessoniana. The sequence continues at coordinate 86,885,212 of OY757927.1, forward strand.
TCTCTTTAGCCCACTTTGATCTTATTTTCTTCTTTCTGTGTGTTTATAACAGTTTTTAGACTTTTCTGTTTGTAAATCACATTTCATTTAGCCTATTTCTTACAGTTCTATCTTAAACATTGATTTCTGCTTCAAAATATGTGTAACTTTTTATTTCTTTTGAGGTCATTTTTTCAAGGCATGTTGCTTTTTTTTTTACCCTGACACTTTTCTTCCGTGATCTTCAATGACTTTTCATTTTTAACCAGCTCATTTCTTCCGTATTTTCACTTAATTTTATGTACGACTGACAAGTAATGTCTTTCGCAACATTCCACTTCTTAATGAGTTTTAAGACCATTTTCATGCTTGAAATTGTCTATTCTTTTGTTCGAAGCATGGTTGCTTTAAATTAGTTATGCCAAATTACTTGATGAAAGCAGCATGAACTGTTTTTAAAATTATAGACCAGTTTGCATAATAGGGTTTGCACGGATATTTATTTTAGAAATGCAAATTATACGATAATTCCATCATTCTTCTTCAACATTGTGTTAGTTTATACAATTTTACTTTACATGGCTTGGAATAAATCAACCAATAATCTAAATAATTTTTATTGGTTGGTTTAAGCAATATTTTATAAAGTTAGGGTGTTTAGCTATGAAATAAAAATGTTTTGCGTCTTAAGTGATATTAGTTTATTGACAGCTAAATAAAATAAAAAATCTTCATGAATATCCTGGAAGTGTGCTAATTCAATAATTTTTGTCAGAGATCGTATTCCTGATCTTCTAAGTCCTGTCTGTTCTGGTGGAAGGCTTTTTGAAAGACACAAGATAAACAAGATTACTGTTTCGTTTCTATATTAATTCATTGTATTGAGCAAGCTTCCACTCTTGGAATTAACACAGCCGAATATAAAATCATAGATACCGTATGTGTATGCTAGTGTTGTAGTAAGCATTATAATAGAATGTTTAACTGATTCAGTTATGTGAGGACGTGGTGATAACTATCTCCATGTATTTGATCGTATGCACGCGAAAGTTGTGTTAAAAACAAAGCAAATAACAACCCTGTTAGTGGGGATTAGAATATGCTGACTGCATCTCCTTGTCTCAGAATGATCTCTTCCAAAAGGGGTGTCCTGAGTATGATACTAAACTGCATCTGAGAGTGTAGCAATTGTTCAAGAAATCTGGGGAATCTGGATTACCCTTTTATTGCCGTTACTTCCAGATGAATTCTGACTTGGAATGGTAGCACCTGTTAGGATCCCATCTATGGCTCAAATAGATCTATGTAAATATCATTCGCATTTGATTAGACGGTCTGTAAAAAGGCTCGTATGAAACAGCTATGCGAGAAATGTAAATATGAACCCATAATGATTGTGATCCCTAACATCTACGCATAAAATAACATTAGATGGGTTGATATGCCGTTAAAGTCAAACAATCTAACATGATTTATATACAGCGTTTTGCAATGGGAAACAATGCATCCTTATTTTATAATATGTACTCGTACTAATATTTCTGTATTTTTGATTTGAGTAATTAAAGTTTACAATTCTTAGAGTTCATCTTAAGAAAATTGAAGCAATTAGCCAGGATATCCTAGTTTGAATTCCAGTAAATATGAATATTTATATTATAATGCGTTCATTAAAATTACGTTCATGGCAATCTTTTTGTATTTATTCACGATTACGGATAAAGATATTTAACGGAAGATTCATGTATCACTAAAATATAATTCTTTACTTTGGGGGAGATGTTGAGTTATTGAAATTGAGTTGAAAGCGAGAAAAATTAATTTTGTGTGGAGATTTGACAGGTGATAAATTGCTGTTTTATAGTGAGCAAATAATTTCAAAATATTTCTCAAATAATAATTATTCGTACGAATAAATTCTCACAGTATTCTAAGCATTTTATCATGAGTTTCTTGAATCAATTACACATTTTAATAATCGATTATTTCTTTTTGAAATCGATTAATATTAACAATTTCAGAAGTTAGAGACAAATATTCCAGCCTGAATAAAGACGTTATAGATTTTTTTAGTAGGTTGATTAATGTTTGCTCAGTGGTCAAGTCAGTTGCGCTCACAAAATAACATTATTTTTTTGCCTAAATACTCAAAGGATGATAAAGAACAAATGAGGTAATTGGTGTTGGAAAATGCTTTATTGTTTTTCTGAATTTAAAATGTATTATTTTCTGTTCAAAAGAATGGTTTGGTTCGTTTGGTTTCTTTGATTAATGATATTTAAAACTTTGGTGCTTATTTGATACCAAAACTATCCTTGTAGAAGAACAGTAATGGCACGATTTAACAGAAAGCAGGGGGTGGATAAGTGAGTTCATACTTGAAAAATATCTAATAAGTGTGTATATACATGGATGTACGTAAATTTATACACATCCATACACATAGATATATAGATAGATAGATATATAGATAGATAGATAGATATGAACAATCTGAGATAGATAGATAGATAGATAGATAGATAGATAGATATGAACAGTCTGAGATAGATAGATTTTTTTTTTAATTTTATTCTATTTTCTTTTTCTTTTGTATATTGATGTAGATAATTTAATTTACAAGTTTTAGATGAATATTAATTCAATTTCCCATATCTCTACAAAAATATATTATCGATCATTTTTTAGGCGAGCAAAGATGCCGGCCATGCCTAAGAACTATTTGCTTTGTAAATTCCCACC
>OY757927.1:86888132-87000632 GCA_963585895.1 Sepioteuthis lessoniana
GCAATAATGGATGCTTCCCAAGGTGAAAGTTGTTTGACTTCCAAAACTCGATAACAAAGAAATTTCGTCAATGAAAGTTATTTCCCTTGAAATGTTTTCGCATTATTAATTGTTTTTATTAGATTATGCAATACATTATTAAATTGTATCCAAAGTCGATTGACACCTCAAAACATTTGTTGATAATCAACGTTTGATTAAGAAATGAAAAAGCGTCAGTTAATGTCGTCTATACATTCATATTTATTCGGAGCGTGACACTTCAGAGGAACGAATAAATTATATAATCTATGTATTAGTAACATTTTCATTATCTTCTTATGTATCCATAAACGTAACACTTTATAGCGAGATTTTTATTGCCGCATTAAACTTAAAAATCCCTTGTTATACGGAATAAAGCAATTTCTAGTTCAATACACACACACAGACACACACACACACACACACACACACACACACATATATATATATATATATATATATATATATATATATATATATATATATATTCAATTTCATTGTCTTCCATATCTTTGCATTGTGCTCTGTTTTATTTGCTACTCTTTTTTTAAAACAAACTTATATAAATTCAAAACTAACGGACATTTTAAAAGTAGTAAACACACAAACACAAACGCACAAACACACACACACACACACACATATATATATATATATATATATATATATATATATATATATATATATATATATACGAGTGTGTGTGTTTGTACGTTCGTGTTAGTGTGTGTAAATTACTTAAAAACATCGCAGTTAGTTTTGAATCTAAATACGTCAGTTTAATATATATATATATATATATATATATATATATATATATATATATATATATATACAAGAGTGTGTGTATCAAAATCTTTACTGCTTGTGTGTAAGCGTAATTCACTAAAATGTCATAATAAAGGGAGATTTTTAATATATCAACACATTTGAAACGCTATAATTTAAAGAATTAAAGGAAAATCCCTTTCAATTTGGAACAATGATATTATTTATTTTAGGTAAGCATTTGTTTAGAATGTTATTTCTTTTGTCATTCAGATAATCGATATAAAGAAGATACCAATGAAATGGTAATAGAAATCGTCTCTTCCCTTTAAAATAGAAGTATCAGGTCTCAACGTATGCCACTGTTACAACGAGGGCCTAACGATTTGACGAATAAACAATCGAGCCGATTTGATATTTCCTGATCTTAATGTTACCGAGGAAAAGATTAAATGACAAGGCAAATTCTGTAAATCTAAATTTGGTCTAGATTGATATGATAATTTGATGGGCATAGTTGTAGGAAGTAGATTTTAAAATAGAATACAATATATTTTATATATTGAAATAATCTGCTTAGATTAGAGAGGAAATCTTATGAGACGGGCTATTTTTTTTAATCATTAAAAAAATTGAAATTTTATGTCAAACCTTATCATAAAAAATGCGTATCGTCGACTTTTATCTAGCTAAAATATAATTTTATCAAAATACAATAATAGACGCTTATATCCAATTTTTAACAACAGTAAACTCAATCAACACGCCAAGGCCTTCAACCCAGAAGACGATGAGGTGACCAGTAAGATCTTTCACTTCGAAAGAAATTTTTCATAATATTTGTATATATATATATATATTGTTTGACCTTAAGTTATTTCTTTCGATGATCATGATGATCATGATATTATTATTATTTTTTTTTTTACTCGTTTAGAGTTTTTAACATCAACATTAGCTGATGGTCTTTCTCTGGAGTTTAAGTGACAGCAAGTTTCCTCAAGTCTCCAGGACTCTTCTCAGTATTCTGTTCTCGGTATGCTGTAGTTTGGATGGTCACCACTCGTCCTCCAACTTCCAAGTCCTTCAGTCCCTTTAATAGTCCTTTAGTTACTGTATAGAATGCACCAAACACGATTGGTATAATCGTCACCTTCACGTTCCAAAGTTTGTTTTTTTTTAATTCCCAAGCTAGGTTGAGGTACTTATCCTTCTTTTCATTTTCTTTCAGTTTTATTCTGAGGTCAACCTGTACAGCAAAGTCTACAATTTTGCAAGTTCTATTTTTTGTTGATTACTATAAGGTCTGGCCGAGATTAGGTGATGCGTTTGTATGGTCAAAGTCCCATCTTGCTCATCTCCCAGTGGATTACCTTGCCCACCCAGTCGTGTCTAGTCTTATACTCCTTCTGTACTAATTTGCTGCATTCACTTATTATGTGAAAGATGTTTTCGTCTCTCTCACCACATAATCTACATTTGCTACTTTGTTGCGTCTTATCTATTCTCACTTTGATATGATTGGTTCTTATGGCATTGTTTTTTGCTGCCATTTGAAGAGATTCTGTTTCTCTAATGAAGTTTCTTTTTCGTAGCCACGTCTTGGTTTCCTCGCGCGAGATGTCGTTTATTAGTCTTTTAAAGCGCCCATAGAGTTGTTTTCTGTCCCATTTTCTTTCCTAGTTATAGTTTCCTGTTGGTCATCGTGTTCTCAGTATCGTTTTTGATAGCTGTAATCAGTCCTCCTTCGTGTTTTTCTATGTAGTCTCGAGTCGTTGTATTATTATTATTATTATTTTGAGAGTTTTTCACAACAGAGTAAACTGATAGTGTTCCACTGGAGTGTGAGTGACTTCAAATCTCCCCAAGTCTTCAAGACTCTTCGTAGTGTTCTGACCGATCTTGACAATGCTGTTGCATGGATGGTCTCCACTTGTCCTCTTATTTTCAAGTTTTCCAGTCCCTGTATCAATTCTTTGCGGACTGTTCCGAGCACACTAATTACGATTGGTATCATCGTCACCTTCATGTTCCATAGCTTTTTTTTGTTCTTTAGCCAGGTCCAGATATTTTTTCGCTATCTTTTAATTTTACTCTGTGGTCTGCCGGGACGCGGCAAGTCCTCCTTTTTTGTTGACTATAACAAGGTTTGTTCATCAGGCTGAGATCAGGTGACCTGTTTGTATCTAAAAATCTCAGGCAACTTCGTGTGTCTCATATTTCAGGTTGTACTTAGACTACTTGTTTGTATGGTCGAACTTTAAATGTTTGCATGATTCCCAGTAGGTCACATTCCCTACCAAGTCATGTCCAGTCTTAAAAGCTTTTTGCGATAATTTTTGCATTTGTTTATTATGTGATTCACCGTTTTGTCTCTATCACTACATAACCTTCATTTGCTTCTTTGTTGTGTCTTATATAGTTCTGCTTCGATATAGTTGGTCTTTACTGCATTGTTTTCAGCTGCTAATAAAAGTGATTCATTTTCTCAGTAAAAGTTTTGCTATCTTAGCCATGTCCAAGTCTTCTTTCGCTGATTTGTCGCTTAAAATATCCATACAGTTGTTTTTCCTTTAATTTTTGTTTTCTAATTATTTCTGTTCTGATGACCTTTGCGTTGCATGTGTTGTTTGTAATTACTGTAATGAGTCTTTATTCTTTCTTATGTAGTTTTGGAGTTGTCATAATGATGTCTCGACGATATAGTCAATGCTGGACTGGCAAATACACCCGACCAAGCCGAAACACTACTGCATAGTTTGGAACGAGCAGCAGCAAACATAGGCCTCTATGTTAATGCACACAAAACGGAATATATGTGCTATAACCAAACGGGGGACATCTCCACTCTAGAAGGAACCCCTCTTAAACTAGTAGACAAAATCACTTACCTAGGAAGCAGCGTCGAATCAACCGAAAAGGACATCGAAACGAGGTTAACGAAAGCATGGACAGCTATCAATTGGCTATCGATTATATGGAAATCAGACCTAACCGATAAAATGAAACGCAGTTTCTTCCAGGCAGCGGTCACATCGATACTGCTATATGGGTGCACTACATGGACTCTGACAAAACGGCTGGAGAAGAATCTAGACGGCAATTACACAAGAATGCTACGTGCAATCTTAAACAAGTCCTGGCGGCAACACCCCACAAGACACCAACTGTACGGCCACCTGCCCTCTATCACGAAAACTATTCAAGTTAGACGAACCAGACATGCAGGACACTGCTGGAGAAGCAGGGACGAACTCATAAGAGATTTACTCTTATGGATCCCCACGCATGGCCGTGCAAAAGCAGGACGACCAGCACGAACATACATTCAGCAGCTATGTGAGGATACGGGATGTTGTCCTGAAGACCTACCTAGGGCGATGAAAGATAGGGAGGAGTGGCGAGAGAGGGTCAGGGATATCCGTGCTACCATTGCGATATGATGATGATGATGATGATGATGATGATAGTATGTCTATGTCATCTTTCGCATGTAAGGTCGTATGCATCTCAAATTAGTTTTCTTGTTCTCTTGTCCATTTGTTGAACTTCTTCCTTCGTTCACTATTATTATTATTATTATAAATATTATTCCTTGCGAGTTTTTTAACATTAGCGTTTGCTGGTGTTTCTTCACTGGACTCTGAGTGAGAGGAAGTTTACAGAACCCTTCTCAGTTTTCTGGCCGATCTTACAACACTGTAGTCTGGATGGTATCGGCACATCTTCCTATTTCCATCTCTTCCACTCCCCTTACCAAGCATCTAGTTAACGTTCCAAGTACCCCAATTATAATTGGTATCACCGTCACTTACATATCCATGACATTTTTTGGTTCTCTAGCAAGGTTCAATTACTCGCCTCTCTTTTTGTTTTCTTCGACTTTCATTCTCTGGTCCACCGCTAGAGCAAAGTCCACTATTTGGCAAGTTCTCTTTTTTATTAATTATCACTAGGTCTGATCTTCTGGCTTAGTTTAGGCGATCTGTTTCTGCTTCCAAATCCATGGAAATTTTGTGTTTCTCTTTTTCAGGATGGATTTCAGCGTTGTGCATATACCATTTTGTAGTACGGTCAAAATTCAATTTTTTACACAATCCCGAGTGGCTCACCTTCCGCACCTATAAGCAAATTTACGGCCCCAGCACATTTTCTAATTATATGATTGAGTGAAATCATCACTATTCCAAATAGTAATGGTGGAAGAACATTTCATTGAAACATACCTCACTGGATACTCACCTCGGCTAGAATTTTTCATCCTGCGATCAAATCCACTTCCAATTTTTCATGGCTTACTAAATGAACATTTTGACTTTGCCTCATATCTTGTATATTTTTTGACAATCTGTTATCCAGGTTTTGCGGGTCAATATCATGAATTGAACCGTGCATAGTCAATCATCTATTTCCACTTATTCCCTTGTGGCATCCTTTTTCTTCTTTGGAAAGTAGTCGGTCTCCTGATTTGTTCATTCAGGATTTTCCACGTTACAGGTAGACACCTTATTGGTCTATAGTTGCTAAGGACGGTTAATTTTTGGGTGTCTTTCACTACCAAAGTGGTTTTCCATTTAATCATCCAACCAGGTATATTTGTTTCTTCAAAGCATCTACTCATTTTAAGAGCCAGTCTGCCGTAGATTGACGTAAATTTTAAAACCTAGAATCCGGCGTTTTCCTATTGAGTATTTTTTTAGTGTTGCTCGGAGCGATGCAGGGTGTATTATTGCCTTAGGGCTTTTTTCCAGTCGTTGATATCCCTCTTCGATGTTATCTATCCAATTCCATTCCCATATTTTCCTCCAGAATAATCTTACCTGATTTGTAACCAGTTGTTCGTACGTCCTCATGGGTTTTCCTCTTACTTTTTGGTAGAATTATGAAACAATACCCATAACATCGGGGTTTTTGTTGGTTTGGCCGCTCGTCTAGTGGTTTAGATCCCGTTGGTTATTCTCACACCTGACCGTATGGGCATTTCACAGATTGTACAAAAAGCAAAAAACAATCAAGCAACAAACAGAGAGTGGAAAGAAGAATCAAACACGGATTTAGAACAACAAAACTCAGGAATGTAAAGTCTGGCAATTTTGAGCATATACTACAATTGGTATCACCATTACTTTCATGTTGCATAGCTTTTTTAGTTCTCTAGCAAGGTCCAAGTTCTCGCCTTTTACGTTTTCTTTTCATTTCTACTCTCTTGTTCGCCGGTACGGCAACATTCATAATTTGGTAAGATCTCTCTTTTGTTCATAATCACAAGGTCTGGTTTTCTGGCTGGCATTCGATGATTTGTTAGTATCTCTAAGATTCAGAGAGATTCATGTTTTTCATTTTATTGGAGGAGATTGATATTGACCGGAATATCACTTTGACATGTTGCATAAGATGTTCAGTTGCTATAAAAAGATATGTACCTATTTCCAGAAGTAAGCAGAACGCAGATATCTCCTCAGTTGAAATGCCACGTAACTTGCGTGGGTAGCATGCTACACAGGAAGCATGTCCACGTGCAAAGCGTTGGCGGGATGTGTGACCATTTCGTGGGCGTCCGGAAAATTATGTAATAACCATGGAATATTTCTATGCCACTCTGGGTGCTGGCCTTACTTCCCACTAGCCAAGGTTGAGAGGTAGATAAAAGTTTGAGCAGCATGAAACTCGCGAAAGTCGAGAAACAAGTAGAAACTTAGAGGGTTCGGTGCCTTAAGATAATGTCAGAATTGCGAAAGTAGATGAGCTCGGAGAAACTAAGATGATTCAATATTTTGAGGTTGCCCTGTACCAATCTCGCGAAAACCAAACAAAGAAGAAGCGGTTCACTTATGATTCGTATCTCGCCCTTGAGACTGGCACTGAAATCTTCCCCTAGAAACTCTGAAGAAATGTGATCCATTTGAGGGATTTGAGGGAACGCATTTGTAACTGGTGACGTTGCTACCTAGAATGCAAGTAAATTATTGTTTCAACACTAACCTGCAATTGTCTTAGAGATGGTTCCACAGATAATAAAGTTATTACCTAATCTTAGTTTAGATGCGGCATAAGAACGGAAATATAGAACGATAAATGAGAATCGACCTTATTGCAAGGGATCTACGAATCCAGCTTGCTAACAATTACACCACGTGAGGTGCCCTGGTTCTACAGGTAACTTCCTACCAGGCCTTTAACCAGTAGCTTGTTCACGGTCATTAAATCCGATCTGGACGAGATGCAAGAGGTGCTTAAACTGGCCCATCATTCCCACCACGAATGTGCACACCAGGTTATGTTCAAACGTCTTCCCCTAATTTTGTGTGGTGCATATCCACTAACTGTGAGGTCCTTTTTATGAACTGCTAGTCAGTTAAGAATGAGTCCGCCACGAAATCTGTTCTTTTTTAGTCAGACTTCCGATTTGTTCTTTTTACTCCTCGGTAAGTAAATGTAAAATACTTAACTTGCCAAGCTAACAAAGGAACTGGTTCAGATTCCTTCCCTACGTGCAGATATCACACAAGAATCACCTTCTAAATCAATCCGTTCACGGATTTGGCGAAATGTCAAATTTGAGAATCAATTTGAAGTCGAATGTTCGTCTGTTATTCTTTAGGTAGTTTGTTGACGAAAAGTACTGGTATCCTCCCTTCCAACATTAAGACTCATCTGTGTCTTGACTCGCATCACCGTTAAACTCTATCACAACTAGTATCGTTTTTTTATCATCCTAAGTTTCATCAAATATTTCCATAGACTAGTTTTTATTGTCCTAAATCTGGTTTTCTATCACATTGTCTCGTTTTTTATCTCCACAAGACTCGTTTTTTATCACTCCAAGTCTCGTATTCTGTCTCTACAAGTTTTATGGGAGTAGTCCTCATGGTGTAATGGCGAAAATACGGGATTGCGGCTATGAAGGAAGCGAATTCAAACTCTAGTCACGCTATTACGTTCATTTTCGCACTAATATTCTTGGGAAAAGATATATGAACCCCTTTATGTATTAAATAACCCACTTAGGTTGATATGCCATTAAACAAAGTAACCAAATATTGTCATCTATCAGCCCAAGCCGTGTTTTCTTTCATCGCAATAAGACAGTTATTGTCCTCTCCTCTTTTTTATACCGAAGGACTCAAAAATATATATTCTGGGTACCCCTCAGGTAAGGGCAACACCTCCTTCTCAGAAAAGTTTTTTATGATAACTTTTGCCTAATCATATACAGACCACCCGACGTTTCTTTTGAAACTGACTGTTAAATTCCTAGTTTTAACCTTTCATTCACTGTTATGCATAGCGTTTCCCCCGCATAAACTTTTACGCGCACCGAACAATATTTTCATTAAGAAAATGATATAATTAATTAATATTTCATTCATGAAAAGAAAAATGATTTTAGTCGGCTCAAAATGGGTTATTAGTCGTCCATCATTAATTGTTAGTGAACAACTTGATACATTGTCTATTGTAACATTTGAAAGCCGTAATTTTTGGTTGGTCTTTTCAAAATATAATTTTACTGGTTCAATGTCGATAAATACATCTTTAATAATCACCAGATGTAGACAACGATTATGAATAGTTCATTGGCTGGGTTTTGAGAATAAAAGATATTAGTCAGAATTAGGATAACCAGAAAGAAAAAAAAAAGGTTCTTTTAAAGAATAACCCTAAAGCCACTTATCTAAATATTGGTTCACGACCTTTTTACTTCCAGATCGTAACCAGCTGGAGAGTAAAGCCTGATCTCTTTCTACGTGTTAGAGATCAAAGTAAATCTATTTTGCCAGCTGTTTAGATGATAACAATAACTCGATAAAACGCTGATGAATAAGCTTGATAAAAATGTCGATGTGATTTAGACAAATGATAATCTACATCTCATTCTTGGCGACATAAATTGTCTATTGAGAAGCTCTTTTCATGAATGAATAACAACCGATGCTATTAAACCAATCTTTAAATTGTGAATAGTACAATTTAAGCCTAAAGTAATAAGAGAAAATATAATAACATTGAAAAAAGATGCCTGTTGCTAATCAATGATCGGAAAAATATGCGGTGTATTTTAAGAAAATCTAATCCGCCAGACATACGTGAATCAATATTTTCCTTTTTAATGAAAAAAATGTGATTGATTTTAAGTATGTATCAACTCTGTCGAATATAGTTGATGCAATAAAAAATAATTGATCAAAAATCTAATTAATTCAAACAAAATCAAGACTATAGCCATTTTTTCCATGGAAAAATTATGTGAATAAAATTAAAAACGAACTTCATAAAGCTGATTAAAACCGGATAACCCAACTCCCACTCTCTCTTGATACTGAAATAATATGATTGATTGATTGACTGATTGATTGACTGATTGATTTTTATGGCAGGTCAATTCGTCTAGATTTATCTTAAGCCTATCCTTAAGGGAACCAGGTTCATTTAACATTTATATTTACATTTTTGTCAAGTTGTTTCGTAAGAGTTTTTCTTTACAGTTATATAATACCAATTATTCATATCTGATACAAACAATTTTCACATAGTTGTTGGGTTTCAAGTATTCCTTTCAAGTACTAATAATACATAAGCACTTTTATAGTTTTAATTAGCTAATCCTATCTAACGGTTATTATTTGTTTGCACAGCGTTGTATGGTTTCTAAGAACTAGTAAAAGTCTTTAGTAAAGAATTATAATTTAAAGTATCTATTCTTAATACAAATAATTTAGCATATATTTTCCTTAATACAAATAATATGTACAAAGTTGTAGGACTCCATGTATTTCTATCTAAAACCAATAGTTATATAAGTAAGTAAAGTTGGCGACCATAGTCGAGGGTGACCTTAAGGCTCCCTTTCAATAGCTACTACACCAAGGTGTAAGGGAGAGCGGTGCTCTTTTCCCTGGATTGTTCCACTTTAACCTTACCTCATAATGCTGATTCTTAAGCAAGGTAGCATCATTTTTTGAGTCTTTAAATGACTCGACTTGGGATTTAACTCCGGTCTCCCGGACCATTGGGGAACATTCTAACCGCTAGGACAATGGACAAGTGATAATTATTTAGTTTCAAGTAATTATTTCTACTTAATACGATTCAATGGTTAGATTATTCATGAATGGTCCGGTAGACCGGGGTTCAATTACAAGTCCAGTCATACTCAAAACCTCAAAAAATTATTATTATAAGGTATTGATCAAGGGTAAATGGAACAATCCAGGAAAATGATTTGCGCCCTTCCCGACATCTCGATGTAGTAACTATTGAAAATGAGGCCCTCGGGTTACCCTCGACTACGGTCGGCCAACTTAAATTAATTGTTTGCATACAATTGTATGGTTTCAAGTATTTCTACCAATTGGTAATAAATATATGGATTTAATATCTATTTCTATTTCAGAGGAATCATTTGTGATGATCACAGTTATATGGTTTCAAGTATCTAATAGTAATCCTTAATAAACAATAATAGCTTCGAATAAATATTTTATTATTATTATATGGTATCAAATATACTAATCCAATCATAATAATCTTCAAAAAGATCTATTTCACCCATAAATGGGAACCTAACAGCTACTATCACTCCGGGCCAGAGTAGACCTATGAGTAATGGTACTGTGGTTGTACTCCACATTCACCAGATATTCGGAACAAGAACCTCATTGTCAGATATAGTTTAGTGTCATAGCCAGGATATATATTTTCTATTTTGGGAGAGGTCATAACCTTCTGTAGGTGTATGACCCATTCCGAAACTCGCTAACCCGTTGAAATAATAGTCAGCAAAGATTGAATTCAGTATTACAAGATTATCTGACTATGTTGTTTGGTATCACTTTGTGTCAGCTAGCCGGCAGCCTGTTTGAATAGTTTTGATAAATGATCAAAACAAGAAACCAATCGATTCTTTGAAAACCAACTTAACTTTTAAGTAATTGAATCTTGCGTAAGATTATCATGTTTGCTGTTACACATTTTTAACTCTGGATTTAAGTCTCTTTGCTATAAGCAAGTTAAGTGCGAGGACATCTATTTGTTAAGTACGAAAATATTGATAAATGAATCAGTTAGTTTATGTAATCCAGTGATTCTGTGTACATTTATAAGGATGTGTATGTGTCTTAATTTGTGTCTTCTTGTGCGTGTATATACCTGTGGACATGTATGTGTTAGTTGGTTTGGGCTGCATGTGAAGATGTTTCATGCATTTCTGTTATCAATGTTTTACGCTATCTTTGACGGATGCTTTCATCTACATGTTTTATTTGCAAAATAAACGTGGATAACGTATTGTTCTATTTCAATTTCCCTACGATATATTTTATCACATTAGGTTTAATATATATATATATATATATATATATATATATATATATATATATATATTATAAGAGTATTGGTTGTCACTAAATCACTATGTGGGTACGTTTCGAGCCAAGTGTAATATAATGTATAGTGTGTTCCATATCTAGGATAGAGCTATTATATAATAATAATTAATAAATATATATTAGATATGTATATATATAATTCATGGAATATTGTTTGCGTCTTCAACCCTGGATTTCATGGAGTTTTTTGCAAAACAACACTCATCAGGCAGTTAAGAAGTGTGACTTCTTAACTGTGTGATGAGTGTTGTTTGGCAAAAAAACTCCATGAAACCCAGGGTTGCAGACGTTGACAAAATTCCACGAATAAAATATATTCATATCTAATATATATATATATATATATATATATATATTCTAATTAAGATTTAACTCTAACTACGTCTCTGTCAGCCAAATATCCACTGTGTTCTATGCACAACAATACGTTTGTCAACGTTTGTCAATTATTTATATATTATATTCCAAATGCAGTGGTTCAATTTTATTAAAATTAATATGACGATTATATATCACCCTCGCAAAGTAGTTGGAAGATAAGAACATATTGTGATAGATAGATAGATAGATAGATAGAATTGCCTCCATTTCCATTTTCTTTTTCTCTGCTTCTCAAATTCATTTGGACAATGAACCATCAAAACTTGAACGGCATCTAGAAAATATTACTGTATTTATCATGAGCGGCCTTCTCTTTCGCTCTTTGCTAACAAATTTTGTTTTCCTTTTTATATTTTCACAGTATTGATTGTTGGTAATTATTTCGTGCTACTCTTCTTTAAGATTATTTAAAAACCTTCATTTCCCGTCTCACGTTATTGTTTGCAGGAACTTTGCCGCAGATAGCTCCTTGAAACGCATTTGCCATAGCTTCAATTTGTCACTAAAACAATGAATCAGTTGATTACTGCACATTGTGTCGTTTATTCTATTTTTCTTTAGAAACTCTAGAATCTGACCATCTTATTATTTATTTTATCTTTTATTCAAATCAACTGCAATAAGAAAGACAAAAAGATACGAGGGAAATGGTGATATACTCTGTCATCCTTTCTCTGTTGGATTCACGGCAATTTATTTGTACATGAATATGTTAATAGATTGTTGCCATTTTTCCCCAAAGAATAACAGAAAAAAACACAAGACGTTATGCCTAGGTTTTAGAGGGGAATATCAGCAGTGGTAGGTGATTGAAAGAAAAGAATGAATTGACATTGTAAACCATGTTTCGTTTGTGGTAGAACTGTCTGATATTTTAATTAGATCCTCCATTATTTATGCATGAAGCTTCTGTCAAGTATGGAGAATGCTTTTCGCCATATGTTCATTTTCTTTGTGTCCATTGCGACGCATAGAATAAAAGAACATCATGTGATATTTCTTATCTTAAATGAAAATATTTTTATATACCAATTAGCTATTCGAAAATCATATCGAAATCATTACTTGCTGGGTTAATGGCTTTGACGTTTTTATGACCGCCATTTATCTCAGGAATTACAGTAAACTATATC
Source organism: Sepioteuthis lessoniana (assembly GCA_963585895.1). Classification (NCBI taxonomy): domain Eukaryota; kingdom Metazoa; phylum Mollusca; class Cephalopoda; order Myopsida; family Loliginidae; genus Sepioteuthis; species Sepioteuthis lessoniana. The sequence continues at coordinate 86,900,827 of OY757927.1, forward strand.
CATGGAATAGTGTAACTAATTGTAACATTTTTAACGAATGTTACAAGGGATTGAATAAATAAGTAATAATAAAAAGCCAAGAAAAGGAAAATCAACGAGTTGATAAAGTTCATCGTTTTGTCCATTGTGCTAGTTATATTGATATATGCTTGACCAAACAACCTTGATTGGGTTTGCTGAAATAACCAGCAATTGTCCATCTACGTAGTAATAGAGGTTAGCCTTACTACATGACTCACCCCTGTCGGAACTAAGGGGTATTCAATCAACTTGATTTGCCCTCCTTTTTTTATTGGTGGCTTGGCTACTAAGAGAAACATTCAAGTGAATGGAGAACGAATTGAAGATGAGAGAAGAGCCAATTCCACTTAAAATGAAGTAACTACCCACGAAGTTGTGTCTGTAAACTATTTCCATCTGTTTCCACGACATCAAAACTGAACGGAAAGAGGACAGAAATGAGACCTTTAAGGTTAGAACGAGTTGTGTTTCCGTATTTCTCCTTCCTTCATTTGACGATTAACAATCACCGACAAAGCAATTGTCGATGATTACGCTAAACTAATATCTAGAGAGTAGAAGAACTTTATTCTGTCAAATTTCCGAAAAGAAATGCCCAAAAAATATCAATCCCATTAAGTATTTTCTTTTCACAAAACAAATATATTTTTTGTTTGTAAAACGTTCCGGAGCAAAGAATGAATAAAAAAGAAGTCGCTCGTGAAAACCATACTGAAATATAGTATTTCTTTGTCCCTTTCACTTGTTCCAACAGCTTATAACGATAGTAATTCTTTCTTGACGGCAACTTCAAGAAAACGAGATGTTCAAAGGGCGGGAAACTACTCGTAATTAAATTCATATATCTCAATACTTATGGAATAAGTCAAATGATACATGGGTAAGTATATAAGGACTTATAATATTTTGATATATTTTCATAATATTTTAAGTACTATACATGCATATTTAGTGATTAAAGAGTAGTCAATGGATAAGAGATAGGCCGTCTTTCTATCTTGTTGTCTTTGTATTGACAGTGGGAAAATATTAGATATAAACACAAATGTCTACTTCATTGTCAGCTGGCTTCCTAGAGAGAATTTATCAATAATTCGGTACTTTTCCCTCCCTTTGAATCATCCTCAATCTGTGCTTTTCTCATGTCAGTAACTTGTGATAGTATTCCATCTTATCAATAAAATATATTCTTAATGAAGCTATATTGTCTGGCAATACAGTCCAAAAAGCTCACATGCAAAATTGACGGAATAGGCAGATATATTTTGATACAAACTCTTGTACCTAATTTCACGACATGATAAGGTATAACAGAACATATTCGAAGAAGTAAGTTCGTTGTGCGTTCAATTCCTTCTAAGAAAGATATAAATGAATGCGTGCGATTATTGATATGCTGCAGTGTGTTACCCCAATAAACAATCGCTAGTCTCGTCAGTTACTTGTTTTTTAGTTATTGCAATAGATTTTCACGTGCAGTTATTTCTCACGAAAGATTGAAAGATATCACGTGAAAGATCATCATCGTCATCATCATCATCATGTCGTGCCGCCAGCACGGATATCCCTGACCCTCTCTCGCCACTTCTCCCTATCGTTCATCGCCTCTGGCAGGTCTTCAGGGCTACATCTCGTATCCTCATATAGCTGCTGTATGTATGTTCGAGCTGGTCGTCCTGCTTTTGCTCGGCCATATGTGGGTGTCCATAGGAGTACATCACTTTCGAGCTCGTCCCTGCTTCTCCAGTAGTGTTTTGCATGTCTGGTTCATCTAACTTTGATAGTTTTCGTGATGGGAGGTTGGTGGCCGTATAGTTGGTGTCTCGTGGGGTGTTGCCTCCTGGACTTGTTCAATATTTCACGTAGTATTCTTGTGTAATTGCCGACTAGCTTTTTCTTCAGCCGTTATTTTAGCGTCCAAGTAGTGCATCCATACAGCAGTATCGATACGACCGCTGCTTGGAAGAAACTGCGTTTCATTTTATCGGTCAGGTCTGACTTCCATATGATCGATAGCTTATCGATAGCTGTCCATGCCTTCGTTAGCCGCGTGTCGATGTCTTTTTCGGTTGATGAGACACAGCTTCCTAGGTAGGTGAACTTGTCTACCAGTTTCAGAGTGCTTCCGTCTTATGTGGAAATCTCGCCCGTTTGATTAAAGCACATGTATTCAGTTTTGTGTGCATTGACATGGAAGCCAATGTCTGCGGCCGCTTGTTCCAAACTATCCAGTAGTGTTTCGGCTTGGTTGGGTGTATTTGCCAGAATCGCTATGTCATCGGCGTTATAATTAACCCAGCTTGTTCATTCTAAGCTCATTGTTACATATAGACTTCAGTTAACTGCGTATTATAGAATGAAGAAAAGCAATGCAGTTTTCCAGAACTCCTCTGATCATCGTTGCTGATAACGATTGCACGGTAATGTTCCCAGCCTTACTCCTTCCACGAATCTCCAACTCAGTAGCATAGTCTAATAAAGTAACATGTAGAGAAAAGACTGATTTATTTTTACTATAAACTTTCATAGTTAATTTTACGTCAAGATTTGGGATCAGCAGAACTAGTTCGAGTAGATATCTTCATTGTATGTTCAATTTCCACACAAAAACTTTTATATAATTAAATGCTTGCAAGTATTGACAGATCACTGAATACTGAACCCATGGACTCCAATAAGTTACGCTTTTTTTTTTAATTATAACTATTACTTTTCACTTCCAATCATATCTGATGAAAGATACAAACATATATTTACTTAATGCAAATATACCGAAAAACATTTTCTAATTATCTTAATTACCTGTCTTTGAATAAATAATCAACGTAACTAATCGATTTGTGTTCAACGTTCTTTGATCAATCGTCACACTTACTTCCTTCCCAATGTATATATTTTCCCTCACCCTCCCCTTTCTCTCTCTCTCTCTCTTTCTCAATCTCTATCTCTTTCTCTCACTCTCGCTCACTCGCTCTCTACCCCACCCTATTATCATCCTGTAGGTCTTTGTCTATCTTTGTCACGCACGCAGAGCATTGATCATAATTGTCTTTCGGATTCTCATTTTCAAGCCATCAACGAAAAGAAATGAGATATGGTGACTAATTAGGACTTTATAGAAGAATAGATTTCTTAATTGGCTTAACGAAACAATTGTTTTTCCTTATTTTTTTTAGTTCAAGATTTTAAAAATAGAAAAACAAAAATACTCAAAAATCCCATCAAGATGCGTAATTTTGATACTGTCTTTTGATCAGGATTATAATTTGTGCCAAAACCTTAAAAAGCAGAGACATTTTTAGCCACTTGCAAGTAGATCTATATAGTTAGTGTTACGACAAGTATATGAGAGGTGTGATAATAACTCGTCGAGAGAATGGTGAATAACTTTTGTACACGAAATTCTTATTAGAAAATATTTTTTGTTTTAGTTTCTTTTAATATGTATTCTGAGATGTTTGATGGTCACTTATTTTCCTTATTTGGCCAATCAGCCTTGACTGTCGTGATGATAAGGCTTTGAATATGCCAACTCTATTGACTCCAGGGGGGGGGACCTTCAAAAAGAGGCTAGTGTCTTGGATATGACACTAAACTGTATCTGGTGGAGAGACGCTTGGACTGAAGTTCTGAGGAGTGTTTAGAACTCCATCAGAAAAAAGACTTTTAAAAGAAAACAAATTGATGATTTTCTTCCTAGATGTATCGTTATATAATTTTATAGCTACCAGTGGTTTTTCGTTCTTTGGGTAATGATCTTCCGGTTCATAGGAAATCATTTAGTAATCTTAGTATGGCATAAGGACAGATTTTTAAGGTACCGAGTTCGAATTGAACTTACTCAGCAAAAGTTCGCTCCTACCCAAAATAAACGATACACCAAAATGAGGGGCCCCACAAATCTAATGGTGGATTTTTTTTTAAATATCTGAATTCACTTCAGTTATCGTTAAAGGATTTTGCTTTATTGGTGCCCATAGCGCAGTCATGAATCTACGGAGGCACTGGTGATCTAATGGTTGTAGTTGTAGGAAGTGGACAGGGTGACCCGAGTTCAAATCTTTGACGAGGCTTTTTGTGTCACTTAGAGCTAATACTCTTGAAAAAGCAACGAATCTAGTTGTTCTTACTCGAACTTTTAGTAAATAGTAGGGCAGATTACACTTTTTACCTTGGTACAGCAACCGTTGAAAAGAAGGAAAACCCTGAATTCAGACTAGCTAAACTCCGCTTAAAAATGACCTTGTGTCGCATCCTGCTTCTGTAGACGGGTTGGGTAAATACATAGGAACGGTGTTTTCTTTTTTATGCAAACCTTAAATTTAATCAAGAAATATGTTCTTTTTTATTTCATTTCTCCCCACCACTATCAATTGTGTTGAGTTTCTGAGAAGAAACGATCCGAAGGAAAACGTCGCTCTCATTATCCTGACTGGTCGGTTTCTATGTGTTTTATGGGGAAAGCCACTTAATCATGATAAGTTTTACGTTATATGACTCGATTAAGTGTTCTGCCTTCATTGAATCACGTTGGTGCTTGATTTGTCCTTTAAACATTTTCACTATAATTTATTATAAAATGTTTCGAGCTTCTCTTCTGAGTTGTCAATATGGTAATATTCAATCTTTTATAACTGTCAGTGGATACCTATTTTATTGTTAGTTGCCACAACTGAAATAGTAAATGTAAAATGGCCTGCGCTTTAATCATGTACACTTAATGCTCAAGGGGTGATAAGTCTAATAAGCATTTCATTTGAGATTATATATATATATATATATATGGGGGGGAGTGTATGTGTGTGCCTATATATAGAGATAGATATACGTGTACATGGGTGTATATATACTCCTCTCTCTAGACAGCAGGAATATATATATATATATATATATATATATATATATATATAATTCATGGAATATAGACTGCGACCCTGGGTTTCATGGAGTTTATGTATATATATATATGATTTATGTTCATTTTTTATAATTAAATAATAGCTCTATCGTAGATATTGAGCACTCTCCATATTATATTCACTTGGTTCGACACATACCCACAAAGTGATTTAGTGACAACCAACATTCTTATAATAATATATATATATATATATATGTGTGTGTATGTGTGTGTGTGTGTGTGTGTGTGTGTCGATTATCCATGTGGATGTGTCCAAGTGTACGGTCATCTTAAAACGTGACCTTTGACCAAGAGATAATTACGGTTGGCAGACGACTTTTCCCACTTTTGCGTCTGATAATTGTGCACCGTACCTGCAGCTTTAAGTAAGAGATAACCGTTCTTGATTTAATATATTTCTGGGTTGAGTCCCTTTCCTGCTCTCTCTCTCTCTCTCTCTCTCTCTCTCTCTCTCTCTCTCTCTCTCTCTCTCTCTGAGTTCATTCGTCCGTGCGTGTTTGTGTGCGGACGTAGATATAGATAGCGGCATCTTAATCCTGGTAAATTCAATGAGTTTTCTTTTCCATAATATGTAAATAGCCACTATAGTCGTTAAATGAAAAGAGACTTCGTATTATAGTGTGAATAAAAGATTTCAATTTGGTTCTCTTAATGTCATACAGCAGCATAATGATTATCAAGTTTGTCGAGTATACAATTATCCAATCCTTTCGCCACAGAGCAAGATCTGATACGAAGTCAATTCAGAGTTTTCCTTCTCTCTGATTGGTTGTATAAACAAGGTTTAATAAAGCGGACTTTCCAACAATTTACCCATTACTGGAGAAAGAAGAGATTGATTGGTACTTTTTTCAAGGGCAATTGCTCGAAGTGAAAAACAGTTCCGTCCAGGATTTGAACTCGGGTCACCGATTCCATTTTCTAGAACGATAATCCTTACACGTAGCATTCCTCCTAGTTTTTCACCTTAAGTTAGCAGAGTCGACTCCTTCCACAGTTCACGCTATAAAATAATTGTTCCGTACCTTACACATATGGGGTTATGAGAAACGAAAATGTGGTAAGTAAATTCCAACGAGTACAATACTTCATTTACAATTATGCTGTCATCTACAAAAAGGTATCAAACGATTCCAAGAAATATGAAAAGAATGGCAAAATAAGACAATTATTTTTTTCTCTTGGTATAGATTCTTTTAAGAGAACAATGTTTTGAATGTACTAAGGAATAAATATTGTCTGTGTATTGTAATATTTGGGCCGTCTATGCATTTGATTTCAAACAAAGGTAGCGTGAAAGAAAAGCGTTAGGTCTATGATAAACGAACACGAATGTCTGGAATGGAGCCCAAAATGGAATTTAGCATATAATAACAGGGTAAGTATCAGTCATATTACCTTAAATGTCTACGTCTTTGTTCAGGACTCATTTCAGCTCTGAATTCTCAAACGAACAATAGGGTTTAGAGTATGATCGAGCGTCTACGTACGGTCTTAACGAAGATGTTGCCGACGAGTATGAATTAAGAGATATGCTGTGGAAACAGAGAATATGAGAGAGAATAGACATATAAATAAGGCAAATCAAGTTAGAATTAAGTTACAGATGGACCTCAGGTTTGGAATGTTTCTTTTCAAAAGTCTAAGGAATGAGATATTTTTTCAGTATTCCAACGGGAAAGAAAAGGAATTTCACCTCATCCGGTAAAAGTCAATGGCTGCTCTATGTTTTTGTTAAACTAAACTAAAATGTCAAAAAAAAATGTCTCTCGATTCTGATCCTGTCATTTTCTCTTTTTTTACAAAATTAAAATTGCTATACAATAACAATATTAAGGTACCAAACAAGGATCAAGGTTACCTGTAAGATGCATTTGTTAACATTACGACTTGAAGCACGTTTTATAATATTGGCGCTTATCTCATTTGGGTATCGGGCTCAAATAACATTGTACTCAATATATGGCGGGGGTCCTCGTGGAGTAATGGTTAAAGCGCTTGACTGCGGATGGGTAGTAAGCGAGTTCGTATTCCAGTCACGCTATTATGTTCACTTTCAGACAAATACCCTTGGGAAAGGTATGAACCCCCATATCCTTCCAGTTAAATAGTACCACGATTGTTCGTCTTGAAGGATGACTTTTTCATTAAATAACCTACAAAGGTTAATATGCCATGAAACAAAGAAACCCACTCAATATATTGGACATTAGACTGCAAGAAAAGTTATTGCAATGGTAAGTGATATGAATATTTCTTACTTTTCCTTTTGTTAAAACAGGACCACCGTAGCATTGTAGGTAAGATTTAACGATTCACGAAGAAATGTGTAAAATAAAAACTAAGAAGGAAAAGACAAGTTGACAGTGTTCACGCTCTCCTCCACTGTGCTTACGGTAACAAAACAGACTTGATTGATCACTCTAGGACCAAGTCACCAAATCATTAATTGGCGACGGGGATAGAAAAATATCACTCCTCTATGGCGGACGTGGAGGTGAGATGTTCTGTGAACAGACACACACGCGTACACACACACACACTCACACACACACACACATATATATATATATATATGAAATAAGGGAAGAGCAAAAGTTTATGAAATAATAAAAACCTATATAAACTCATTTGCGGACCTTTTCATTTTAAAGTATTTAATTATCTCTCATTTTACCAACAACCATATATATATATATATATATATATATATAATGATTCGTCCTCTTTCTCTTTTGATTGATAGGGTGCGAGGAGATGATCATTTCCCTTTCTTTCTGATTCAACAGCCTTAGATACGTATTAGGAGAAAGAATTTTAAAAAATTAAAAGTCCTACCATAAAAATACAAGTAGTATTTTGGTGTGAAAAATAGCCTCACTGACAGTAATTCAAGACTGACATCGGAATAGTCACGCCTATAGTGTGGCCTGATTGAACTCACATTAAAATATTTAGTAAGATAAAGTTGAAGATCATTATTGTAATGCAACTCTCACGTATATAAATCAAGTTAACTTAAAAAAAAAACAATGTTGATATAGTAAGGCAGGTAACAGGAACATAACTCATAATGTATTAACTACCGGTGAGATTTACTTGTTTACGAGCAGTAAGCATTGGGCGTCCCATAATCTAAATATTTTAATCTTGGTAGCAAGACTAGAGAAATAGAACACCGAGAGAGAAGAAAAATCAATGCATTCATAATTGTTTGTAAGGGTATATTGGTACTTTGTGTTAGAGGTGCCTCAAGTACGGACAACTAACAATTTTCAATATCATTGTGTATGAAAATATTTTCGTTTTTAATCAAATGTGTGTTGACTGAGGATTTCTTCATCATCATCATCATCATCATGTCGTGCCGCTAGCATAGATATCCCTGACCCTATCTCACCACTTTTCCCTATCGTTCATTGACTCTGGTAGGTCTTCAGGGTGTGCAAACAAAAGCGGACATAGCACAAATATAACCAATATTCCCAGTTTTTCCTTCAGCTTGCACCTCAGTAAGAATACCAACCTCCATCTCTATATGTTTATAGGCGTGACTGAGGTGAAGGCTGCCCATCGGTTCATCAACCTAAAGTGCACTTTCGGATCAGATTCCAAGATCGACGAGAAAGTCGACAGGGATACTATGGACCTTTGATGAAGTATGTGGCAAGAAGAAGAAGGAGGAACAGTTTACCTACTCATCACTGACTTGACCGACTAGTTGATAAACTAAGCGATCTTGTGTCCTTTAATGGGGGTAAGGCTACTTGCAGAAAGGGAAAAATACAACAGGAATGACAAAGCACTTCCAGTTTCTGGAGTAAAGTGGAACAATTCAGAAAATGCTAAAAGGGGTAACCTCCTCGACGAAAAATATAAAAGTTGGTCCGATTTCCAGGCGAGGAAAAAGTCTAGCGCAACTACTGGTTTCTAGAAGTCTCTAGAAGTGAGTTCATTGTCAGTCATGAGAGAGAGAGGAGGGGGAGAGAAAGAGAGATTGTTGTTAGCAGTCCCTAGCAGTAGTGGCAAGCTTGAGTTTGTGCTACATCCCAAAGAGATGGGGAGTAGAGCCATCTAAAGTCCCGAAGAAACATACACATCCCATTCTTAAAGTCTCTGGAAATCTTGTTTGTTCGTTTTACTCTTTATCCCTACGACACCACTGTCTCCAGAGCAGTGTGCATTGAGGTATGCATCTGCAGAATGCAACGGTTTGTCCGACATCGTGCACAACCAGATATTGCACCATAGGCAGACCGTGGTATCAGGCGACATGGTGATATCACATCAATAAAAGGCTGGCAAAGACAAGTGGTGCAATTAAAAATATAAAGGCGTGCGTATTTAATGGATGCCTGGCGAAAGGCACAAAGATCAGTGTATATAGAACCTGGGTCCTTGACCTGTTCCCATATGGCTCAATTTTATAATTCAATTATAGCCTTTCCCGACGACCTTCGTGCGGTTCCTACCGCTTTCACATCAAATCAACTTCCCCTTCGTCATTAATATTGAAGTCCCTGAAAAAGGCAAATATTGCCAGCATCGAAGCCACACTTCTTAAGTCCTAGCTACGTTTGGTTGGACAGATCTCCCGGATCGAGAATCATTTCCTTTTCAGAATGTTACGAATTAGAGAATTCTCTGTTGACCATCACGACAGAGGGGTATGTATCCCCACCAAAAAAGGAGGTGCCCGTGGTGTAGTCGTTATCGCCGTAGGAAATGAACACGGCGATACGAGTTCAAATCCTGGACGATACTGATTGCATTTCACATAGCACTAATACCCTTGGGAAAGGTATGAATCCAATTATTCTCCCTCCAGCTATGGGTAAATAGTAGGACAGACTAGGTTCTTCAGCCTTGGTTAGGCAACTAGTCTAGGAGAAGGAAAACTCTGAATTCAAACCTGTTAAACTCCGCTTAAAAATTGACCTTGTGTCATATCCTGCCCGAGCGGAGGGGTTGGTAAATAGTATCCCCACCAAAAAAAAAACATGATTCAAGGACAGCTTAAAAAATCATTTGGTGTCTCTAACATTGATTATCACCGATGGTCCACTCTCGGTGAGTACTGTGTAGCATTTCGTCTTACCACAAACCATGTTGTCTTTACCATTGAGAACACGCATAAGGTCACTGTGAGAGAAAAAGGGCACAGGAGAAGGAACCGAAATACAATGCTATCAGGCCCTAAGCAAACTATCAGCTGTGGACATTTTGACCTTGCCTACCAAACCTGCTTCGATCTTATCAGCCACGAACTTTTCGATAGTCAGTGAAGAAGGTTTCATAAACTGCAAAAGAAGTTTTATTGTATGAAATACTAATGTAATCCGTAAATTGCTATGTACAAATCGACTTTTTAAGCCGGAAAAAAATTCTATAAAATTGGTGTCGATTTATATGGCAGGAATAAAATGCAAAACTTTATCACTCTATGGTCAACTATTTCAGCAGTCTTCTTTACAATCGATATACCCCACAAAAGGAAACTGCATCAGACTGCCACAAACATTTCCAGTGGGGTGTCCTCGTGGTGTAATGGTTAAAATGGACTCCGGAATCGTAGTACGCGAGTTCGTACTCCAGTCGCGCTATTACGTTCACTTTCGGGCAAATACTCTTGGGAAAGGTATGAACCCCCTTATCCTCCCAGCTATGGGTTAAATAGTACCACTACTGTTCTTCTTGGAGAATGGCTTTGGCATTAAATAACCTACAAAGGAGTTGATATGCCATTAAATTAAAGAAAGAAAGAAAGAAAGAAAGATTTCCAACTTTGACTCATGGTGAATATATTTAACAAATTAATACAGATATTGATATAGAATAATGAATATCGAATTCAAATTAAGTATTATATCAACATTATACCACATGCTGTTTCCAACATCTGATTCAATAACTTACAGGGACTTACTGGATCGTCGCAGCACCCAGGCAGTCAGTCAGTCGTCTATGCTATGCTGTTTATCTGCGCAAATTTATGATAACATAATATTTCGTAAATTCATATAAATACAAGCTCTAATGTGCAAAATTATGCATATTTTATATATTATGTTAGTTGCCTACTTTATTTGCGGTGCACCTATACAGCAAGAATAGATATAACCCTGAATTTGAAGCTAAAATTTTCAGCTCAACTCATTTGCCACATTGACTTGTACGTCATAATTCACGGTAATAGATGTTATAATGAACACGTTTTGTAGTTATATCACAAGGAATCAAGGCCTTTGTCAAAGCAATAAAGTATTCGATAAGAGAATAAATGATTGATTGTTTGATTGATTTTAACAGCTCATCAATCAGTCGGGGTTATTTTATGCCTTGTGGTTAAGAAATGGCACAGAATTTACGTTTTCATTTACATTTTAAGTAGTAGTTTCTTAAGAGTTTTTTTTCTTACACGTTCTTATCAAATATGAATAATCTTTAAATATATTTAATTGACTCATAAACATGACTAACAGTTACTACGAATCCGTCCCGGGTGAACCAGGAAATAAGGGAAATGAATGGGTTCTCTAGGCTCCCTCGTACTTCAAAGCTGGAACCTCGATACCAGGTACAGTTTCATGTCATAATAAGGATAACTTTTTTGTCGGGGGTGCGCACTCTAGAGGATAATGTCAGCGTATTTTAAATCCCCCCCGGCAGGGTGGTGATAAAAGAATAACGTATCTTCCAGCCTTATTTGCAAATTAATAAATATATGAAATTCTGCATTTTTGCAAAATCCAATCATCTAATTACTCCAAAGTGTAGAAGTAAATTTCAACTCCAGAGTACTTCCCCTAATCTATTTATTCCTTTCCAATGAATTAGAATATTCTCTTATGTAGTGCCTAAGTGGATATTGAGTTGAATGGCCGCTTACGCCGGGCTTTAAGCTATGAATATTATTTGTAGATAAATTCTAATATCATAAATTAAGCTAAAAAAGACATCTCTGCGAAATATTTGATTAAAATATATCTCGTGGGTCATTTCTCGATTTGCTATCCAGACACTTATTACCCTCCTAACTCTTATAACCCAGTGTTAACATAAGCGAATATTTTTTTTTAAATCTTGCCTGTGGTTATGACAATTGATAGTCTATTTTAAAGCTTTTAAAAGTATAAAGTGAATCTGGGCTTTTGTCGCTTTGAAAATACGACCTTTAGCCAAGCTGACATAAGCAATTCAAAGACTATGTTATTCAGTGACTTTTAAGAATACGAAGGAAATAAGACATTATCAGTCATTCTAGAAACTAAATAACCTTTGCCAAGTTGTGTCAGTTTAGCCTTATGTCTTGACACTTTAGCGTTAACACCACGCAAACACACCCAAACCATTTCCACCTCTTTCTCTTCGCACCAACTCTTTCCACAAGAAATGTTAATAACGACACCGGCACGATCAATTCCATCTGAACTAACCAACAGATTCATTCCAATTTTTCCTGACTGTATCAAGATATTGCAATTTTTACAGTCCCTGACTGTACTAAGATAGTGTAATTTTTAGCCTAAGGTTCTATCACCGTTGATATCAACCTTCACCTCGCTTATTTTTATCACTTAAATACCCGTCGTCACAATATTGGTAGTAAGGTCGGTTAGTTTCAATATGGCACACAAGGTGGTAGATTTCATTACAAAATATAATTGAACCTCTTTTAACGTTTCTATTTTCATTACCGATTGCCTTATAGCTCCAAATAACCGTTTTCATCTGCATTCTCCATTATCTTTTTTATTACAGTCATTCTACGCTTCGTCATTGGATTCCTTCTTCTCAAAATTAATCTCCGTCGTAAAAAGGTGAGTGCTGAACTATGGAAGCGCATAGAGACCATAATTCAACATTCTAAAATGTCTGTTTGTGCTGGACTTTTGATGGCCTAGGCTGTATGGAACAAAAAATTAATTTACTTTTCAACCTTTAAAATATCAGCCATATACCATTGTCACTTTTTGTCTGAGATTTTTTAAATTTCTGCTATGGTTTCTTCTTACCAGATTTCCTCGTGATCCCAAAATACTTTCATTTAAATATATTTCTTGCAATTATTCTAAATTCTTTAAATATTCAACCCTTAAGATAAGAGTTTACTTGACGTTTAGTTTCGTTTCGATGGTTGGATTTTATGGCACATCAACCTTTGTAGGTTATTTAACGCCAAATCCATTTTTATGTAAATAATCAGTTCTATTTAAAACAATTCAGTTTAGCATAAGTACAGTTTAATCGTCAAAAAATTTTCCATTTCAAACTATTCAGGCAGTCATATATAACAATTCAGTTTAGTGTAAGTACCGTTTCGATGTCAAAAACCGTTCAATTTCAAACAATTCAGTCTAGCATAAGCACGCAGTTTAAATGTAAGTAGAGTTTAATTGTGAAAAATATTTCTATTTCTAGCTATTCAGTTTAGTCAAGCAGTTCTAATTCAGCTAATTCAGTTTAGTATAAGTATAGATTTTTACACACGGTTAATATTCAAAACAGTTTTATGTTAAACGATTCAGTTTAGTGTAAATACAGTTTCAATGTCAAAAAACAGTTCAATTTCAAACAATCCAGCCGAGCATAAGCACGCAGTTTAAATGTAAGTACGGTTTAATTGTCAAAAACATTTTCTATTTCAAGCTATTCAGTTTAATCAAACAATTCAGTTTAGCATAAGTATGCTGTTAGTTCTATTTAACCGTATCAGGGGCTACTAGGCCGGGCCAGAGCGGACCTGGGAGCAATGGCAATGAAGGGGTGCTCCGTATTCCCCAAAGCCCCAGCATTACTGGAACCTCACCGTCCGACTGTTTAGTGTCATATCCAGGACACTCATTGGGGGGGGGGTCTTAACCCTCTGCAGAGGTGCAGTCGGTGTATTCTACAGCCCCAGCCGACTGGGCAATTACTTTACGTAGGGAACATATAACCTGAGTAGTTATAATTTTGGGGATAGCAGTAAAGTGCTCGCTTTTCTCCTTCCATATTTATCATGTAGATTTTCAGATTGCTTAAGTGTCTACAACTATTTACTGGTTATGAATTTAAGCAATAACATTTATATAATAAGAGCAATAATCTTGAAGGGACGTCACAAGATGAATTAGATTATAATTAACTCTCTCTATGTATATGACTGGAGTCATACTCTAACATGAGAAATAAGAATGGAATTGATGAAGTATTAACTTCTAAATTTCCAAAAGATGAAAAACTAAGATACGTTAAAATATACAAAGACAAATGAAACGGTTAACCATTTTCTCTGCACTTGAGAGGAAAATTAGAACTTAATAAGAATATATTTATGTGTTTAAAACTGTAATATTTAGGACTTTAACCAAGTATTAAACACAACTAAAATTACTAATTATATGTTAAGATTTACCCGTGAAATGTTGAAGAAAAATCAATCTATAAGTTAGGCATAGCAAAAGAAAACGAAATTACATACCCAAAATAAAATATTTTTACCCTAAAGAGAAAGAAGAAGGAAATAATAAATCAATAAAAAGAATGCACCAGGACAACTTGTATATAAAAGATAACAGGTAAATCGGTTGAGTAGCTGTAGAAGTGCCGCTGTAGCAGCTATATGTTGCTGACATAATATAACCAAGCAATGTTTGGAACATATGTAGATATAGCACTCAGTTTCTAAGATAGCAAATGACATGTTTTACTAAGGCAATGAACACAAGGAAGTAGAAAGACTATGAAAAATTAGGTTAGACATCAGCAACACACAACAATTGTAGTTGCCGCAGGTCACGCTTTAGAGACAAAATAGTTATGATCCAACGAAAGAGAATATTGAATCAAATCACTTTCCGACTCAACACATGTGTCAGATCAGCTTATCAATCAAAGCATTGTACACGATAAATTATATTGTATAAGGTTTCTTAATTGCTGATCAACAAGGGTTACGTAGCAGAAACCCTTGCACTTTGTATGGGTCAAATAACATTGGCTTTGAACAGTGGAAAACTGGCGCCCTGAACTTTGATTCAATGTGGCACATTTCAATTATTTTTGAGAAGTCGGTAAGTTTGTGAATGAAAGAGAATACAAATGGCTATGAATCAAGCCTCTCAGCAGTGAAGTAACAGACCAATGCTGCTTCGATCATGTTTTGTATTGTGTTCAATTGAAGTTTACAAGTGAAAATCCAGTTTATTTTAAAATATGTAACAAATAATTCATTTTTGCAGATTATTGTAAACTGTTTTGCATCGCAGGTTTAACGTTGCAGATTATAACAAGCTAGCTCAAGCCCAGTTGAATCTAGTTGACAACAAATTGGTCCCTGGAACATTCAGTTGGCTTCCAGGTTTAAGAGAAAGAGGATTTTAAAATATTAAAATGCTGCTGGCTTCAACTTCAATGCTTGGCAACATAACTTCGAGAGGACTCACGGTAAAGCCACGTTCAAATTACGAATTCCCACAATACCAGCAAAGTTAGACTACAGTGAGCTTGTTAATTACTTAGATGGGCGACTTCTAAAGCAACAGCAGGCTTTGCGTGTCAAATATAATCAAAGCTAAGTAAATAACATAACCAAAAGAGATTATCAAGGTTTGCTGACTATATCTAATGGGAAATATACTTCTTTTCTTGTGATATGATTGTCTGTTAGTTAAGTAACTCAGGAAAGGAATGTAGCGAATCTGATTCATAAATTTTCAAAGATCCTATCATTTATTTTTCCTTATCTCTTATATCCAAGGAGATTACATCATATTAATCAAAGATACCTTACAGACTTTAACTCCCAAATGCATCCTTCTAACTCGCTCTGAGAACCAGATTGAAATATATCTTCATATATATATATATATATATATATATGTGTGTGTGTGTGTGTGTGTGTGTGTGTGTGTGTGGCCTTCGATGACCCTTTCCTTATCATCAGAGGTATGTTTACCTTTGTACCTTCAAACAGCCAATTAAATCCTGCGCGAAGGAATTTGGCAAATAACCAATGTGACGACAGTTCCATTGACCTTACGTTATAAAGCCACTTCAGATATCAACCCCATTGAGAATATATGGACCAATTTACAAATTTCACTAAAACTGACACAAGCACACCCGATAACCTGATTCATAAAAAATCCTACAAAGTTCCTGGAGAGATATATCCACACATTTACTCCACCACTTTTTAGATGTTGTTGTTCAGTCGAAGGAAGGAGCCACACGTTATTATCGAGTTGTCTCTTTTATTTGATCTTGATTTTATGGCTAATTTTAAATCAAACTTACTGATTTATAAACGCTTATAGATTTTTATCCACTAATAATTACATTGACGTTTCGGGGTGTTTTGTTTTATATTTAACTTCTATAATCTTCAAACAATATATTTAATAAAAAATTAAAGTTCAAATATATCAATGTTGTAAGTAATTTGGTGCCCGTAGTCGAGGGTTACCAGAAGGCTCCATTTTCAATAGCTACTACAACGAAGTGTAGGGGAAGGTGCTATTCATTTCCCTGGATTGCTCCACTTCACCTTTGATACGCACCTTATATTGCTGAGTGTTAAGCAAGGAGCTATCAAGTACCATTTTTAAAGTCTTTGGTATGACTCGACCTGAGATCGAACCCAGGCCTCCCGGACCATTTGGTGATCAGCGTACCCACAAGACCAATGAGCCGGTATAAAATTAAGGATTATGCGAAAAAATAAATTCCAATGTTCAACGCAAATTGTATTCTTCTAAGAGTATTTCAATGAAGCATTGATTCTCATGAATTCAGAATAAAACAAAATTCACAAAAATAGTTGGGGTTTTTTTTTTTTCTGACACAAATGCTTCTAAATTTATCATTTACTAATCAATTCTTAGAAGCCACTGAACAAATTACTAAATCCATTGTTACTAAATTTCAGTGTTCAAGCAAGAACCGGTGATTTCGTTTTGGCTTAACCGTTTTGAGCCAATTACGTCGGTGTACCTAAGATATTTCCCCCAGCCACACACACCATAGAACGTGTTTACCGGTTCAGTGATCTCGCTCAAATGGCTGATTGTAAACTTAGGCTTACTGCTAAAAAGGATACATATAATCAGCTTTTTACTAGCTTTACCTTTAGGATCATTCAATGAAAATCCATCAACCTAAAATGGAATTTTATCCGAGCTGGTTAACCATAAGCATAAATACGTCGCTATTTGTTAAAAAAAATATTGGTATCGCTTGTAATGTAGTAGCCACCTTCCTATTCCCAGGGAACTCAGTGACTGACAACAAAGGATCAACTAAAAAAATTCTAGCGGAAAGTGCAAGAAAGTCACACGAGAATTAGGTATTTTCAAAGACTCATTTGAACTACCAGTTAGTAATCGGCAGAGTACAAGCACTACGATAAAATTTCAGAGTTAGTGAAATGACCCCCAGCCTCTGAGGGTAGGCTAAGGTTAATGAAACAATATCCTCCTTCCTACAACGACTTAAAAATACCACTTCATGTCTCCTCGTTTTTAAGGTCGGCGAGGAGCGAGGTTTAAAAAGACTAATAAAGTAAGTAATGTTTTTCTCGGAATACGTGTCCATCTTTTTTACCTTTGTGTGAACTCGTTGTTATTTTTTTTTTAACTCTGGCATCATTTTCGAGACCACACGACACAACAATCAGCCATAGGTAATGCTGTACCAACTTAAAAGTTTATGTTCACATTAATAAAAACCCATCACCAATTTTTGTGATATCGGTTCATTTTCACCGTTCTCAATTTAATGAAACATGAATGACTAATTATTTTCTTTGAAAATAAAAATAAATATGGAAATAGCTTAATGAAGTAATGAGGAAATAGCTTGATAGAATAATGGGGAAATATCTAAATATAATATTGAAGAAATAGCTTTTTAAAATGATTAGGAAATGGTTTGATAATGTAATGGGGGAATAGGTTAATGAATTAATGGGATATTTGTTAGCCTAATGAATTAATGGGGAATTAGAATTATTAAATAAGGAGAAGTAGCTTGATAATATAATGGTAAATAGCTAAGTGAATCAATAAGAAAGTAGCTCAGTAAAGCAATGAGGAAGTAGTTTAATTATTTAATGATGAATTAGTACAATAAAGAAACGAGGAGATGATTTAATGAAATAATTGGTAAACAATCAAATAAAGTAATGGGCAAAGAGATTTATGAAGGAAAGAGGAAGTAGGTAAATAAAGGAATGGGGTAAATAATTAAGTGAATAAAAAGTCGCTTAATAATGTAAGTGGGATATAACCAAAAATGTCATTGGAAAATAACTTATTGATATAATCATCATCATCATCATCATCATATCATGAAACCAGCATAGATATCCCTGACCATCTCTCGCCACTCGTCCCTATCCTTCATTGCTTCAGGCCGGTCCTCCGGGCTACATCCCGTATCCTCACAGAATTACTGAATGTAGGTTCAAGCTGGTCGTCCTGCTTTTGCTCGCCCATATGAAGGAATCCAGAGGAGTACATCACTTATGAGCTCTTCCCTGCTTCTCCAGCAGGGTCCTGCAAGTCTGGTTCGTCTAACTTCGATAGTTTTCGTCATGGGGGTTAGGTGGCCGTACAGTTGCTGCTTTGTGGGGTGCTGCCTCTCGGACTTGTTCAAAATTGCTCGCAGCGAAATAAATAGTTTAATAAAATATTGAAAATATATAAATGATGTAAAGGGTAAACAGACTGATGAACTAATCATGGAGTAGCTTGATAAACTCCAGTGGGAAAAAGTTTAATAAGATATCGGGAAAGTAAATTAATAAAGAAAAAGATTAGAAAAATTTTAAATATTTTCAAAAGACTTATACACGAGTAATTAGTCTTGATTTCAACTGAATACAGTACACATACTGACAAAGTAAATTTGCACATCTAACTCTCTCTAACTCGATGAATAAAATCAGTTTGAATATAGAAATGCGTACGTGCTCATTAAAATGCAACAAAATGTTTACCACCACTGATAAACTAAATAAACCCCAAACCTCATACAGTCAGAAACTGAAGCTAAAGCATCTTGCTAAACGTGTTACTTATCACAAAAAGTAAAGACTTTCGATGGATTTTGTTCAGGAATAAGTGTAGCACCCCGGTGAATTGTCCTGGTGCCTGGGTTTAAAAACAGTGCCTGAAGGAATTTTCTTGGCTCCTGGGGAAACGTAAGAAAGAAGGCTGAGTCGTTACGTTTTCGACAGCAATCAATTTGTGGGTTTACTGCTGGAGATTTTTTTAATGCCGTCAAAACGAATATTTTTTTACATTTTTGTTGTTCTTGGATGGTTTCACCAACCTGTATCAGTACCTGTATGTTCATTTTCCCGTCATATAGTTTTAACAACAGTATTTAAAAATTGGGATATATTAGGATATTTTGGTGAAGTAAAAAAGGCAGACTTAAATATAGCAGATGAAAAAAGTATCTAATATCTCCCCGCGGCATTTTTATATTCAGAAGAAATAATCCCGTTGAATATTTACACACATTTACACACATTTACATTTACACACACTCATTTAAACACACCAATACATTTAAAAAAGGATATATTTAGTGAGAGAGAAATGTTGGGCATGTGTACCATTTTATCTATCTATCTATCTATCTATCTATGTAAAAGTGAGATACCTCTATATGTGCGAGCGCGCCCGCGTGTGCGTGCGTGCGTGCGTGTATGTGTGTGTGTGTGTGTGTATGTGTTTGTTTGGGTGTGTGTACTCACCTATATACGCACTCACTTGTACATATCTAATATAATGGCCGAGGGATTTCGGTTCATGCCTTTGGGTTTAGTTAGGCTGAGAACCTTTCGGCTAAGCAAGTGGGTTAGTTAGTTGCAAACTTGATGCAGGTGTTAACGCGCACTCGCAGAGAGCGAACGTATCACTCAGAGATGTCACAATAGCCCGAGACGCGGAACAGGGTGACGGAGTGCAAATGACGTCACCCACCGGAAGCGCGCGGAGGATTTAGGGGATTTCGAAGAAAAGTTAGGAGAGTTGAAACTAGACGCCGGACAAGACGGTCGACTTTCACCGGCTCGCCGAAGCCAGGCGAATTTGCACGCTATGGGCGCCGCACGAGATAGGTGCCAGATGATAAAGACAGCATAAAAAGATTGTGTCTCTCTCCTTATGTCGAAACCTTTAACTCAAAGCTTATAAAAGGTTTCGTACCTGAACAAAGTAGTCGTTATGTGTTTTCGAATTTCGAGATACCTATGTTCTATGTATGTATGTATGTATGTATGTTACGAACTTTCGATGTCCGTTTCGCACATATCTGTATCATGGCTAAGGTACAAACACACACACACACACACACACACACACACATATATATATATATATATATATATATACTCACTATCTCAGAATCTCGCATACATATATGTATATAATCTTCATTGATTGGTAGTAGACCATCATAATCTCATAGGGCACCTTTGGTGGTGTAACAGTTAGCAAGCTTGAGTAGCAAACCTACACGAGTGAGTTCGAGTCTCATTGGATGCCCCATTCATTCGGCCTTGTGCCACATCGAAGCAAAGAGCTTCGTAAATTACTATAAATTCATCTGAGATTTTAATAGACATAAAAAATATATGTTGCGTAAATTCTCTCCATACAAATATATTTATACACGCACATGCATATCCCCTAACCACTATATATATATATATATATATATATATATATATATATATATATGATATATATGGAGGATACCGCAGACACAGAGTCAATTGTGCTTCTCGTCAGTTTCTTGCTAATGCCTTGATCAGACCTAATTAACTATATACGCTCTATTTATGATATTGTGTACTCTTTATTTGTAAATATAGGAATCCACATTAATAATTCTTTAATTTTGTAACATAGAATTAATGTCCTCATCTTTATTGATTGATTCACTGTAAGACAATCAAAGAAAATATTTCGAATAGACTAAATGATAAAAATCATCAAGCTCTTTTCTCAGAAATTTAAACAATGATTCATTATCAACATGACATAACAAGGCTGTTCGTATTTCAAATCGTATCATGCTCTGGGAAAAAAATAAATCTCTTTCTTCTCCCTTTTGCTACGATCAAATAGTAAGACAGTCGGGGTTTTTTGTATTGTTTAAGCAACCATTTTAGGGAAAGGAAAATTTGGTTTGATTTCTTTGTTTAATGGCATATCAACCTTTTTTGGTTATTTAATGCCTAAAGCTATTCTCCCAGAAGAACATTAGTGGTACTACTTAACCTCATAGCTAGGAGGATAAGGGTCTTCATACCTGTCCCAGGGGTATTTGCCAGAAAGTGAACGTAATAGCGCAACTGGAGTACGAACTCGCTTACTATGATTCCGCTGTCCATCGCTTTAACCATTACACCACGATGACACCATTACACCACGAAAAACTGAATTCAAACAAATTTAAGCTTCCCTTAAAAGTTGACCTTGTTTTACATCCTATCAGTGGTAGACGTGTTGAATAATAACAGGTACGTTTCTATGTATAGAAGTAGATACTGCGTGATTTTACAATTCAATCATGAAGAAAAGGGAAACACAGCATTTTGTCTTAGTAAATTTTCACTATCTGTTAAGATAAGATATGAGAAAGCATTCCCTTTGCAATTGACATGAGCAGAAGTGCATTTACATTAGCCAACCTATGGGAACCTCTGGTGGTGTAATGGTTAGCAAACTAGACTAGTAAACCTACACGAGTGAGTTCGAGTCTCATTGGGTGCCCCATTCATTTGGCCTTGTGCTACATCGAAGCAAAGAGCTTCGTAAATTACTACATTAGCCTAGATAATTTGACCGTACATGTATTTACAATCAAATATCAACCAGAAAGATATTTACTTTATAAACCAATGAAAATTCAGCTACAATACAAAGAGCAAATGAAACGATCAGTACACATTTAAAAATTTACGTTGCTCTCATCTTTTCAAAACAGTTTTCTCTTTGCTCATTTTCGAAAGTCACATCTATGTGGAAACTGACGAGTGAACGGCTCTGAGAGCAGAGCTCAAAATACGCTGATCTCCTGCTCCCCAAACAGAGTGTACTGGGTAAGATATTAAACCGAATTTGATGGTGAGGCTAAAGTTTTAATGAGATTTGATGAGTAAGAAGGAACCGTTCTTATATATATATATATATATATATATATATATATATATGACCCTGTCGAAGGAATTTATACTACGCTGAATGAATCAACTAGAGAGGGATTAAGAACCTCTGAAAATAAAGGGGTGTCATGGATCTGAGACTAAATTGCTTTTGATGGTGATACGTGGTGTATTCGATAAGTTTCCAGACATTATCGTACAGGTATTTAAAATTGTCATAGACTGTGGGAAATTTGGTATGTTATTGCTGCACATCTTATTAGATGACTGACCAATTTCTTATGATTTCAGGTTCCAATGAACAGCTACAGCAGCAATTGGAATACACCCTACTAAAGCCTGATTGTCACAGCTGGGGAATTTCATAGATGCAATCTTGCACTTTAGAAGAACGATATGCAATAAAATTCTGTTTTAAACTTGGAGAAAATACCACATAAACGTATGGAATGCTTCAGACTACTTTTAGAGCATCTTGCATGAATCGAGCAGAAGTTTTTGAGTGGCATAAGAGCTTCAATGAAGGCAGCGAGTCTGTGAGGGACAATGAGACGTGAGGTAGGAGTAAGGAATTCAATATACCAGAGTTGATTGGTCAAAGGCGTAGGCTTAGGGTTACTATGTTGAGGTTTTAAGGGAATTCAGGAAAAGATTCCTAGGGAAGAGGCCAGCACTCTTCAAATCGGGTCAGTGGCATTTCCACCAGGACAATGCACCAGTCCAGAACTCCATCCTTGTCACTGACTATTTGACTAAAATGGGCATCAAGACAGTTCCTCAGCCTCCGTATAGTCCAGACCTTGCTCCCTGTGACTTTTGATTATTCCCTAAGCTCAGAGGCTGTCGTTATGAAACAATTGAAGAGCTGAAAGAGGCTGTGACGAAGGTCATTGACACGCCCACACAAGAGGACCTCCATGGGGCCTTCCAGAAGTTTTTGTGACGGTACAACAAGCGCATTGCAGCAGAAGGAGATTACCTCGAAGGTTACTAGAGTTTCATGTGTTTACTATCAATAAAAGTGCCCATACAAAAAAAGTCTGTAAACTTATTTTATGATCCTCGTAATTGTTTTCAAGAAATCTATCATGGAGTAGCCCTTTATTGCCAGTTCTCCCTGGCCTAGTTAAGTGATTGTACTTGTTATAATTCCTTTGTGAAAAATAGATTTTTTTGATAAAGATTCGAATGTAATACTTGCTGCCTTATTAGTGTAAATTATCTGTGATAAATGGTTACTTGAACCCGTAATTGTTTTCTTAGTATTATTGTTATTATCATTTAATTGAACCCATAAATTTATGTTCAAAGAAATAATTTTTCTTTTAATAGAAATGATGACTTTAAGCTTTATATAGCCCTGTCGGCTGAGGCAGTAGAATAAACCGACTGCATCTTTGCAGAGAGGTGAGACCGCCCTGTTCCAGTAATGCTGAAGTTTAGGAGAATATGGATGACCCCTTCATTGCCATCGCTCCAAGGTCCACTATGGTCCGGAGGGGTAGCATCTAATAGTGGCCTGTCTATGGGTAGGACTAAACAGCGTACTTATGCTAAACTGCACTGGTTGAAATTATTTGTATAAAATGAATTTGGCATTAAATAACCTACAGAGGTTGTTATGCCTTAAAACCAAACCAACCAAACAAACGAACAAATTGAATCCATATTATTGTCACTACTGGATAGGAATACTGGAAATCATATGTCTATGTAAAAATTATTTGTATGAAAAAGGAATACTTTATATGGAATTGTAAATTGTTTGTATTTCAAAGAGTCACATGAAGTTAAAATTGCACACACAGGATTTTTGTTAGTTACTGGAAACCATATAAATGTTTGCAAACATATGACTCATATTAAATTAACATAATTACTTGAAACTATATAACTATGAGTATTATATATGAATACTTGAATCTACACAACTGTGTGCAAATTATTTGTATTTGATAGAAATACTTGATCTGTTTGCCAAAATTATTTGTCAAACTACGACACAAAAATGTAAGTATTAATGACCAATGAATTCAATCTCTTCTAAACTTCAGTCATAAGATAACCCGAGAAAGTTTAAGATGCAATTAAAATCAATCAGTCAATCTACTGTGATCAGTCAATAATTTTGTTAGTAACATTTGCAGCTGTTTTTCAGTATAGTAAAATATCAGTTGAATTATGAGAAAGAATTTGGAATGACTAAAGTTCAAACGTGGATCGACTAGACAATATTATTTTTGCAGATTACGTTACCAGAAACGAATAGCATTCACTAATGATAATTTATTCTAATAAGAATTTAATGCTGATTTTATGAATTAATGAAAAACCTACTGCAAAGAGGCCTGCTCTGGTTTTATTTCAAAAATACTAATCTAATATCTATGATTTAAACCATTTTAGTCTTTCTAAAAGTCTGGAACGCAAAAAATGCTGAGCAGGGTTTTCAGTATGCACGTCAATTGGCGATGATGGATTTGGCATTCACAACTCAGGAGGTAATGAATTAAGTGAGTATGGAACTGATAACTCCCAAAATTTATTAATTGATTCCTATTACCATGTGCGTTTCTCCAGTGAAAGTATTCTGAATCGAAGACAACTTTTATTTTTTTAATGCGAACTTGTCGAATATTACACAACAAACGAATCATGATTTCATAACGTAACTGTCCAAGTGAGAAATCTCGATATAGTTCACCTGTATCAGTGTTGTTTCGGTGATTATGTCAAGTTTCTTTTTAGCGAAGACGACCTATTGTGATGCTGACAAAAGGAAAACACGGGGAACACGAAAAGGTTTGATAGAAAAACATATATATTCAAGTAACAGAAACAAGATACAAGTAAACCTGGTTAAACAGTAGTTAGTTGATTGAAAGCTGAGGGTCCAGTAGGGTAGTGACTATCCGTACACTACGCAGATGGTATCACACGTGATTTTTCACGCTGAATTTGTTAGCTCCGTCTGATGCTCTCGTTGACATCTATTAATGAAGGAGAGCTAGTCCATTATTTAGGGAGTACAACACAACTAAATCATAAAACTAAGTTCCAATCAAAATCAATCTGACTTTTTAATAAAACACTGGAGAAAAGGCAAGTTGCAAATGAAACAGAGGCAAACGGAAACAGGTGATTTGATAGGCTTATGGGTTTAGCTCTTTCTGGACCTTTCTGGACTACCTCATTATATAAAAACAGGAACAAGTTGCCCTAGTGTTGTAACGGTTATTATCGTGGGAAAGGGATAGGGTGAACCGATTTCAAATCCTAGACAACGCTGTTTGAATTTCCCATCGTTCTAATAAATTGGGAAATATAGGAATCCAATACCTCTCCCTCCTGTCATTGGAAAAATATAAGGGAATATCGGGTCCCTTAAATTTGGTATGGTAACCGTTTAAGGAGAAGCATACCACTGAATTAAAACCTTCATTTAAAAATTGACCTTGTGTTGAGTCTTGTTCGTGTAGAAGGACTGGATAGATAGATATAAAGGATGACAAAAGCATTCCCCGTCTCTTCTTTAGTGTCGACTGAATTTCAGTCATCGTTTATTAGAGCCGGCCTAAAAAGGTTAAGTAGGATGATATAAAAATATAACGTGTTTGTCTACATCTTTTAGTTACCTGAACAGAAATGACGAACGACGCCTTTTGTGTCTTCTCCGGAAGCAAGAATCGGCACGATTCGAATACGATTTAAATCACTTTTTGTCCTTAAGATTTAACAATATATTTTAAGCCTAAATAAGTAAAATACTTAAAATCAACAAAATCACCAATGTCAAATTTGCACAATAGACTAGTTTGTTCATAAACTAAAAGCATGAGTCTACATTTGTCACGATTCAAAAGACTAAATGTTCATTGTAGTTATATTTTACGATTTTTCTATATTGATTTTCATGAGTCGAAAAATATGCGGCAAAACATTCAGCAACAAAAAACCAACACCAACAAATCTAAATGAATGCGATAAAATCCAGAATTATACTATAAAAAATAACATTCAGAAATTTTAGTTATAATTTTTATTTGTCATATTTACCGTTTATTTATACATTTTGTTTCATTTTTTCATTTCTCTAAGACGTAAGATATCGTATAATTTATAAATGCAATAAGAATCAAATTTATCAGAGATTGCTGAGGTATTTTGCCATAAGAATTGCACATAAAAAATGTTTTGGTAGTCAACTACCTATTTTTTCAATTTCTAGAATCGTTACAAATTATCATTTTGATGATCAAATTAATTAACTTCTTATTGTTATATAACATATGATATGGATTTTCGGTTCGTTCCTAGTGACCCCGTGTGCTTTGACAAGCTGTCACGTTGTGATTATTAACAGGGCAGCGCGTCAGGGCAGTCGGGTCCAACGTGTAACCGGAAGGAGACCACAAGATAAGAACAACGCGGCGGGGTTTAGACAGAGTGCAGAGAAGTGGGAGTCGAGCAAGGGACACGCAGCCGTTCTGAGGCCTCTCTAACGATACGGCTTGCAAGGGAGTGAAAGTGTTGGCATCCCCTGGCTCCCGGAAGAAGGTATGGGACAATAAAAAGTCCCTCTCTGGGTATATGTATCTCTATCTATCGCTCAAACTAACAACAAACAGTTGGCCCTTTCAAGATTAAGATATTTTTATAAAGAAGAGTTCTGTTCGTTCATTGAATTGCACAAATCATGTACGAGTGTATACAACATTATAAACGTTAAACAACTAAAGTTAAGAATAAGAATTTAGTGACTAATTACGTGGTGCATTCAATAAGTTTCCAGATTTTTGTAAAGGCATTTAGAATTGTCGTAGACACTTCAAAATTCAGTATGTTATTACTATACATCTTATGGGATGACTGACCAATTTTTTATGATTTCTGGTTCAAAGGAAAAGCTACAGCAGGAATTGGAATACACTGTACTTAAGCCTGGTTGTCACAGCTGCTGAATTTCAAAAATGCAATCTGGACGTGAAGACACTTTGGAAGAACGATATTCAATAAAATTCTGTTTTAAACTTGAAAAAAAAAAATGCCACAGAAACATATGCAATGCTACACACTGCTTTTCGACCATCTTGTATGAATAGAGCATCAGTTTTTGAGTGGCATAAGAGATTCAAGGAAGGCAGGGAGTCTGTGAGGGATGATGAGAGGTGTGGGAGGAGTGAGGAAGTCAATACACCAGAGTTGATTGGCCAAAGGGTTAGGGTTACTATGTTGATGTTTAAGGGAGTTCAGGAAGAGATTCCTTGGGAAGAGGCCAGCACTCTTCAAATCGGGTCAGTGGCATTTCCACCAGGACAATGCACCAGTCCACAACTACATCCTTGTCACACACTATTTGACCAAGATGAGAATCGAGACAGTTCCTTACCCTCCCTATAGTCCAGACCTTGCTCCCTGTGACATTTGGTTATTCCCTCAGCTCAGAGGCTGTCGTTATGAGACAACTGAGGAGATGAAGAGGCTGTGACAAAGGTCATTGACACGCTCACACAAGTGAACTTTCATGGAACCTTCCAGAAGTTGTTGAAACAGTACAACAAGTGCATTGCAGCCGGAGGAGATTACTTCGAAGGGGACTAGAATTTCATATGTGTACTATCAATAATTGTGCCCATACGAAAAAAAGTCTGGAAACTGATTTAATGGTCGTCGTACTTTAAATTTTTCAAGTTTAAATTCCTGCAAGAAAATTTTGTCATATTTTATACTTTAGTAAAAATGTGACTTTTAATTTACCACACCAGAAAATTGAAACTAACGATTTCTCTAATGAAAGCATAAATGATTTTATGAATCTTGGTCTATTTCATGATATCAGGTATAAAACTATTAGACCAGATATAAAACTTCCGTAAAAGAAAAAAAAATTAATCAATTAATATACAGAGAAATTGTAACTTAATCTAATTATAGATTAACTTTTAAAAAGCCACCAGCAAATTGATTATTATTCATAAAATCATCTGTGTTTTTTTAGGGAAATAGACTGTTTCAGAATCAATTTTTTAATATGATTAATTAAAGATCACATAAAGGGCTAGTAGGCTCTCCCCTGATTGTAAGCTAAGTGTAATATAGCGGCTTCTAAATCCTATCATGAATAATCGTCGTGCCTGGCATTGTGACTGACGATAAAATGTCAATCATGATAACTCTCTTTGTAGGTGCGAGAAAGGATTAGACTCAAGACTTAGGAATTTTTATTAAGGAGGAAATTTGTCTTCGATTAACTTGAAATAACACTTCACGTCTGTATGTGTTCAAACAGGTCCAGATGGAAGTTGTACCACTGGCAAATTAAATTAGTGGAATTTTTCCATCAGTTTTTTTTTTCTTTCCCTAATATGAACAACCTCATATCGTTGCCATGTATTCATCTCGTCTTTTTTTCTTCGTGTCTGCCATCTTTCTTCAAGGTGATCGCAACATTAATTACATCGTTTTTTATTTAGTCCTCACCTTTCATGTTGATTCTTATTTACTATGTACAGTCGTTTATCGGCCAAATTTTCAAGATATTATTTGTTGACTCAAAATTATTTTTGACGTATAGATAATTAATAATATCATAAGATTTGAATCAGAACAATAAAAAAAGATTTGGTTTCGATTGATTTAGTTTGTTGCTACACAACATCATGTTATCCTTTTGAGGATTATTTTTTGTTCATTTTTTTCAGTTATATGTATTCAAATAACAATTCTTACTTAATCAAATATTTATCAGAATATAGTTATCTAGTTTCAAGCTTTCCCCTCTAATCCAAGTAATTAGGATACAGTTATTCGGTATTAAGTAACTGATAATTATAATCCTTTGTAAACGATTCTTAATACAAATCTAATACTGATACTCTTCAAACAGGTCTATTTGACCCATCTATTGAACTATAAAAGTTACAAACTTTCCGTGTTAGAGTGGACCTAGAAGTCATTGCAATGAAGGAATGACTCAATGCCATTCAGTTGAACATCTCTATCTGATGAAGTTTTCTGCCTTAATTTGGACATTCCTCTTTTGGGTGCTCTTACCTCTCTGTAAGGGCTCAAGTCGACGTATTGTCGGCGATGAAAAGAGAATAGAAATCAACTAGGAACAACTTTAACTTTTAAAATTGAATCCATAAATTAATGATTTCGTCAATGTAAATCTACTTGTATTAGTTTAGGTTAAAAGCGAGTTAAGGGTAAACTAAAGTGAAACGTTTTAAACCTTATTTACCTTGTCAAAGTATCGTAAGCGAACTAGACATGTTTTATTAAACAACGATTTGATTTATTAAATTAAATTTCTACTTTCTTGTTTTTAATGATACCTGGTTTGGTCTGAATAGGTTTTTGGCACATCAACCGTTGTTGGTTATTTAAAGTCAAATCCTCTTTATGCATATATATTAAATATATAGTATTTGTAAACATTCTGTTAATAAAATTTTTAAATGAGTCTGAACTCATTTATTTTGTATACAGTTAAATGGTTTCAAGTATTGCTATGAAGCAGTCATAATTTAACATCATCTATTTGTTTGCACGCGTTTAAATCGATATACATGATGTGAGAGAGATTCGTTTGTCGCTAATTTTATTTCTAAATGAATTAGAACTAATTTGTTTGCATCCTAGAAGTGCAACTTTTTCTAGGGTTAAATGGTTTTAATTATTGCTATTTAACACAAATTCTATTCAACATTACTCATTCGTTTGCACAAAGGTAAATGGTTCAAAGTATTACTGTGTATCATTAACAGTCTAAATAATTAAACATTTGTATAAACACAGTTGAATGACCATACAGTTCTATTTCTAACAATTCAATCTAGAAAAATTCATTTGTTTGCCTTCAGTTAAAAGTTCACGTATTTCTATTTGATTTATAGATAGGACCAAATCAGATGCTACCATTCCAGGCCAGAGTGGACCTAGGAGCAATGTCAATAATGGGGTACTCCGCATTCCCCAAAGCGCCAAAATTAGTGGATCCTCACCATCAGATTGTTAAATGGCATGTCCAGGACACCTATTGTGCGTGGGGCCTTATCCCTCTGTAGAGGTGCATTATGTATATTCTACAGCCCTACCACCAGCCGACTGGGCTGTTAATGATACCTACACCGGAAAAATCAAATCTAAAAAAAGTCCGTTTCTGGGTTAACTTTACCGCACTTTTAAACTGAACTATATATTATGTATGAGGTTTTCTTATACTTGAAAGCATAAGAATGTCATTATACCGCGCTCAGCTTGTGTAAAGTAAACAGCATTATGGAAAAAAATATACGTACAACTCTCTACAAAACTCAACCAGTCTACAGACAGAAAGACGAAGAGACTTAATAGATCTTCGCAAAAGCAAATGTGTTGCTAAGTATTTCATGGTGCAAGATCTAACATCTTGTAGTGAAGCAAACGTGAAAGTACTGAAAAGAAAAGTACCGGACAACCTCTGAAGTTATTTCGAATTTCGTGCTTTTCCCGCTGGTATTTATTGATAATACACGACGGGAAACCAAAAACGCGAAGAAAGAAGAGCTTATTAATTCTTTTACTGCGGAATTGGTTCGACATATTTTACGCGTCTAAAACTTTGATGTTGGCGTCAGTTTATAGAATTATCCGATAAGTTGTTCTCTTTCCACGTTTGACTTGGTTTCTTTGTTAAATGACATATCAACTTTCGTGGGTTATTTAATGCCGAAATCGTCCTCCAGAAGAACGATAGTTATACTATTTAACTCATAGATAGGGAAAAGTTTAAGGAGGTTCATGCCTTTTTCAAGGATATTATTCTAAAAGTCGACATAATGGCGCAATTGGAGTTTGAATTCACTAACTACAATGTCACTGTCCAGAACATTAGCCATCGAGCCACGGAGACTCTTTCCTTTCTATATTTTCCAAAGAGGAACGAAAATAATAAACGTGTTTGGCTGACATATTTCTTTATTAGTTTAAGTTAATTTGTCACAGCTGATATATATTTATGTGTGATTAAAATCGTTAGGTTTGTATACTTACAAGTACTCCTGACCAACCAAAAAACGACACATCATAGTGAGTATTCTATCAGAGCAATAGAACAGAAATGTTGTATTAAAGCAAATGTTAATCCCATTTGGAATTTAAGAATAATTTTGGTATCTTTGTCACTTTAATATCATTTGAATCATCTAATTCTTTATATAAAGGATATAATTTGAATTAGAATCTTTCTTTATTTCTTTTTTATTTCATCTATGAATTTATTTTCTTTTTATTTCATGATTATTCTATTATTTCCAATGTATAAAAGATATAATTAGAATCTTTCATTATTGCCTTAATAGAAGGATGCATATCATTATAGATTCTTCTTATTATAGGAACCCAACGAATTAACAAGTCATCTCTTAGCCTTATATAAACATAACGTGATTAAGTAAAAATTAGTACTTACATGATACTCCTATATAGATGGGGCACCTCTGGTGGTGTAATGGTTAGCAAACTCGACTAGCAAACCTACACGAGTGAGTTCGAGTCTCATTGAGTGCCCCATTCATTTGACCTAGTGCTAAATCGAAGCAAAGAGCTTCGTAAATTACTACTCCTATATAGATGGAATTTTAGAGACCTAATTTATAGGTTTATTAGGAATATTTACTATTTATATTGATTTTGTCATCCATTTTCTCCTAAGTTTTATCTGAGGATTTTATTCTTAAAGATATATGAAATTTTAAGTGATGAACTTATTATAAAAAGATGTGAGATTTTAATATCTTCTTGGTTTAATCCTGCTCTTCTGGCCAACGATTAAAAACTTTTGTTTATTCACCAATGATTATATATTTACAAATAAACTATTATTATTTTTCTCTCCATTTTTTACTCTAGCGTTAGCTAATAATTTTTCACTGGAGTTTGAGTGACAGCAAGTCTCCTCAAGTCTTCAGGAAACTTCTCAGTATTCTAGCCGATTTTGGCAATGCTGTAGTTTGGATGGTCTCTACTTTTCCTCTTATTACCAAGCCTTCCCGTACCTTTACCAAACCTTTGGAGATTATTCCAAGTGAACCAATTAGAATTGGCATCACCGTCACCATCATGCTCCATATTGTTTAATTCTCTTGGAGGTTCTTGGAATTTATCTCTCGTTTCACTTTCTTTTAGTTTTACTGTGTGATTTGCCGCGAAGGCGAAATCTACTTTTTCCTGTTAACTCTCACTATTTTATAACTATGATTTGGATTCGATTGGAATAGTTGAAAACATATTACTATGTAAACAAATGTTATTAAGTATACATTGTTACTGCAGCCCATATCAGAACAGATCGGGGCATGAATCTATAGCATCAACTTATACATGAGTAATCAGTACAAAATATCGGACCAGTTTTTGTTATTAAAACTGAAATCCACAAATGAAAGATTTACGAAATCAAAGGCCAATCAATACTGGCAATTGATATAGAGACGAATATATCGCGACTTATATGCACTTTTTAATGTTTCAATATCTAAATTGTTGTTATGATTAACAAGTCCCTTTCTCAGATAATTACTAGTTCAGAGAGCTTGAACGTCATCGAGTACTAAAAGGTTGGCGCTTAGCATAGCGTGATGATATTTTCGCCTTAATAATGTGAAGAGTTCTTTTGGCACGGGTAGATATATATATTGGGACATGTAACTGATTAAAGGGGACTTAGTAAGATAGGTGGGCGAAAACAAAAGCAGGATAAACACAACTTAATGGGTGTAGAGATTAAGCTTTAATCATTAATGATTAAACGTTTCATTGCAATGTGAATGTGAGATTGAATTCCGAAAACCCAGACCCTTGTCACTATAATCGAAATCTTAAAACCGTGACTTTTATAACTATTTTATAACTATATATATAACTTTTATAACTATATCACAATTCCTAAAAGCCTGCCTTGTTGGACAATAGTTGAATTCCTAAAGCCGTGGCTTTGGTGACATTTCTGATAATTCCTAAAACTACCTTTTG
Source organism: Sepioteuthis lessoniana (assembly GCA_963585895.1). Classification (NCBI taxonomy): domain Eukaryota; kingdom Metazoa; phylum Mollusca; class Cephalopoda; order Myopsida; family Loliginidae; genus Sepioteuthis; species Sepioteuthis lessoniana. The sequence goes on from OY757927.1 coordinate 86,933,949, forward strand.
TGAGAAAAGTCAAATTTCTAAAACCATTGTTTGTTTGTTCGTTTGTTTGCTTGTTGTTTTGTTTCGTTGGTTGGTTTGTTGGGTGGGTGGTTGGTTGATTGGTTCAATCGTTCGTTGGGTTTAATGGTATGTTAACGATTGTAGGTTTGGGTTAATGGTATATGAAAGATTGTATATTAGTTAATGGCAACCCTTGTTTATACATATTTACATTAGATACACTTGACTTGCAAACGAATACTTTGCACGTGTCGGTTTAAACCAGGCAGAGTTCATTTGTTTGAACACAGTTAAATGGATTCATGAATTGATATCTTACACGAATAATTCTATTATGTATTAATCACTGGTTGAAACCTATTAAACTCCGCTTAAAAATTGACTTTGTGTCATATCCTGCCCAAGCGGAGGGGTTGGTAAATATGATTAATCATTTATTTGCAAACAGTTAAATTGTCGCAAGTATTGCTATCTAACAATAATAGTTTTATTTTTACACAGTTAAATGGTGTCAAGTGATGCAATGCACCAACAGCAATTCAATTTAACATCAGTCATATGTTTGAGTACACTTTAATAATAAAACATACCGAGCCTTTGATGGGACCCTAACAGGTACTATCCCTCCGATTCAGATTGGACCTGTGAGTAATAGGGAGGAATAGATTCTCCACATTACCGAAACTTCGATGATTTAAGCTCACTTACTATCAAATGTTATGCTTCATATTCAGGGCACCTATTGGGGGAGGTTTTCTTACCCCTTTGCACAGATGCAGTCGGTGTATACTACAGTCCTAGCTAACTGGGCTACCAATGCCACGTCTGTTGTGACTAGGGCAAAATTACAGAAGTCCTATCCAATATGACTCTAGTAAAATTCATAATGCTGTATAGCCGCATACATATACATATACAAATATATGCTTAACATCATCATCATCATCATCATCATCACCATCATCATGTCGCGCTGGTAGCACGGATATCCCTGACCCTCTCTCGCCACTCCTCCCTATCGTTAATCGCCCGAGGCAGGTCTTCAGGACAATATCCAGGTCTTAAGGGCTACATCCCGTAGCCTCACATAGCTGCTGAATGTATGTTCGTGCTGATCGTCCTGCTTTTGCACGGCCATGTGTGGGGGTCCATAAGAGTACATCTTTTATGAGTTCGTCCCTGCTTCTCCAGCAGTTTTCGTGATAGGAGGCAGGTGGCAGTACAGTTGGCGTCTTGTGGGGTGTTGCCGCCAGGACTTGTTCAAGATTGCTCGCAGCATTCTTGTGTAGTTGCCGTCTAGCTTTTTCTCTAGCCGTTTTGTTAGCGTCCATGTAGTGCAGCCATATAGCAGTATCGATGTGACCGCTGCCTGGAAGGAACTGCTTTTCATTTTATCGGTTAGGTCTGATTTCCATATAATCGATAGCCTATTGATAGCTGTCCATGCTTTCGTTATCCTCGTTTCGATGTCCTTTTCGGTTGATTCGACGCTGCTTCCTAGGTAAGTGAATTTGTCTACTAGTTTAAGAGGGGTTCTTTCTAGAGTGGAGATGTCCCCCGTTTGATTATAGCACATATATTCCGTTTTGTGTGCATTAACATAGAGGCCTATGCCTACGGCTGCATAATCAAACATAATGACGAACTTCAATGAACGAACGAACACGCTTCTTTTTAAAAAAAGCTTCTTTTTAAAAAAAATATACCTCTCACATTTTATTTTCGAAAGGGTTGATGTTGGTTGAGTGTGAGAGGTGAGTTGGAGACGGGGGCAGACTGCTAGATATTGACCCCAACTTCTTCTGACCATAGCAACACTTCTTCCTCATCTTGGCTTGGTTGCTCAATCGTAAGTCACTGAGGGGCCAAAGCCCTCAGTCTGCCGCTGGTTCTCAATTCGGCATATTGTCCCCAACTGGCTCCAACTCCAACTGGAACTGATCCAGCCGTATGTGGCACCTGGTTATATAATTGTCTTACGTCCACCTACTTCCGCTTATTTACACAGGTGCATCTCTTGATTGACGGCTCATTCGAGGGTCAGTATATGACATTAAAGCAGTGAAGTGTGCACATATAGCCTAATTCCATAGATGATTCCGATTGAAGGTCCGTATCTTCAACTCAACGAGGAATCATTGACTGCGGTTTCGATAGTTAATGCACCGTGCCATGTGAATCTATAGCACCCTTATGAGCGCAGATAAAGAAAAATTGGATGCTAGAAAGCACCAAGAATTATACAGGAAAATTCAGCCAAAGAAGCAGTAAGAATTTCATCGGGAAGTACTAAATATAATTAAAGAATTTTTATCCAGACATTTTCAAATCCGAATCCAATTTTGTTCTGTGTATTTAACTTCATCAAGAATTATTGTGAATTTTTTGCTGTATCGCAGTTTCTTAACATCTTGCTGAAGAGAATAATCAAACACACAGAGAGAAATTTTAATTCTGAGGCACGAAAGTCATTAGAATTGTTGTCAAGATTTCTTGAGAATCGGTGTGATCGTGGAATGGCACAGTCTGGGTTTATTCTAAAGCTTAATAGCAATAAATAATAATTGAACTTTGACATTAGAATTGATTTATACTACTAAAGATGATCGATATAGCTTTTACTCGTGTTATTCATTATGATAATAAAACCTGCAGAGCTAACTTTAGCCACAGTTTTCAATAAAGTTTGAAACTGGCCGTCAAATACGTCGATTTTAGTATTCTATTTGTCTCGAATAAAATCTGAAAACCACACCAAAAATGGACACTGATATTTCTTCCCCATCTCCAAAATTATTGAAGGAAGAATATTCTTTAATAATTTCCCGATAATTTCTTTGTATTTGTTAAATCTAACTTCGACATACATGTCTCGGTAAAAGCGTTTTTAGAGGGATATATTTTGTGATAAAAGATATGTTACAAAAAAGGATGAATGGAAGAATGTAAAGCGATGACGCAATCGACTGTAAAATATTGTTTTTTTGTTTTGTTTGGTTTTATGGCATATCAACCTTTGTAGGTTATTTAACGCCAAATCCATTTTTATGTAAATAATCACCTCTATTGAAAACAGTTCAGTTTAGCATAAGTACACAGTTCAATTGTCAAAAACATTTCCATTTCAAAGTATTTAAGCAGTTATATGTAATAATTCAGTTAAGTGTAAATACAGTTTTAATGTCGAAAAACAGTTCAATTTCAAATAATTCAGTTAAGCATAAGCACGCAGTTTAAGTGTAAGTACGGTTTAATTGTCAAAAACGTTTCTATTTCAAGCTATTCAGTTTACTTAATTCATTTTAGCATAAGTATACTGTTAGTTCTATTTAACCCATAGATAGGGCACTATCAGGTGCTACCACTCCGGGCCAGAGTGGACCTGGGAGCGATGGCAATGAAGGGGTACTCCGCATTCCCCAAAGCTCCAGCACTGCTGGAACCTCACCATCAGATTGTTTAGACATATCCATGACACTCATTAGCTGGGTCTTACCCCTCTGCAGAGGTGCAGTCAGTGTATTCTACAGCCCCAGCTGACTGGGAAAGACTGTAAAATACCTCATTTCATAATTTCTATATTTCACTGGGTCAGAATACGATTTAAAGAACGGGATCGTTGAGTCATGTTCAGAAAAAACTATTTTGAGGGCTAGAACACATTATATATATATATATATATATATATATATATATATATATATATATATACGTGTGTGTGTGTGTGGTTGGGCAGTGGTCCTTCATTAAGCATGTTTGACTAAATAATAAAGACACATTTTGTCTCTATAATTTTATCAGATCCTTTTATGCTTCCTGACGAGTGTTTTGGTTTAGGTTAGAATTGGTTGATGAAATTACCGAAATTACCCCGATCTCATTCTAACGTTTCAGAGGCCATCATCAGAAGTTGTTTGCTCGTCTAAAGATTTTTATTTCTTTTTATTTTTAGGTTTTTTATATAACATTGCAAAAATTATGTAAACACCAAATTGGGTTAAACTGAGCTGCCGATGAAATCGAAGGAATTTAAAACAGAACACTATCAACAGAAATAGAATATTTATCAAAAGAAACAGAATATTAAAAAAAAAAAAAACAAGACTAAAGGCAAAAACATTCAAAGATAATTCTATTAATTCTGTTTTATTTTTTGATGCAGGGTATCTAGGATTTATAATCGTAGCTTATTAATTTCGTGTGCTAATATAGTGGTGTTTTCAACTGAAATGTTCGAAATTTTGATTTGAGCATGAAAAACACATTTTACACATGCAAACAACCTCTGATGATGGTCTATGAAAGAGCCAACAGCGCTGGGAAAATATTGGTAAATTCTTCTACCAATTCCAACTAAAACCAAAATTCTTGCCAGAAACTTGAAAGGATCTTAATAAAATTATGTTAGCAAAATGTGTCTTTATTATTTTAACAAAAAGCACACACACACACACACACACACACACACACACACACACACACATATATATATATACTATATATATATATATATATATATAATCAGAGAGAGAGACAGACAGACAGACTGACAGAAAGAGAGAGAAGGCATCGGACTGCTATTGACACATTGTCGATCTCATGGAAATCTGATAATAAAATTGGATTCCTTCCAAGCTAGGTCCATGCGAATACAAATGTGAAGATAAACGACCAGGACTCTTAAGAAAGGGATAAAGAAAATGCTTGATGGGAACTACATAAAAACGTTTTGACCAGTTTAAAAAAAAAATATCAAGTAAACCCCCCACCAAACAACGTTTAACGGCCACACACACACACACACACACACACACACACACACACACACACACACACACTATAATATATAAATATTATATATATATATATATATATATATATACTATATATATATATATATATATATATTCAAATATTCTACTTTTCTTCATAATATTCTATTTCCGTTGATAGCGTTATGTTTAAATTCGTTCGTTGTCATCAGCATCTCAGTTTTATCCAACTTTTTATTGACATAATTTTATAATTGAAAAAAACTTTCTAAAAAACTCTAAAAACCACTCTTTGCACATGCAAAGGGCCGAATGCGCTCAGAACTCTTTCGGTAAATTCATCTACCTACGCCAACATAAGAATGAAAGGATCCTAATAAAATCATATAGTCAAAATGTGTTATTTCTATTTAATCAAACATGCTTCATGAAGAACTGCTGCCTAACTAAACACACACACACACACACACACACACACACACACACACACACACACACACACACACACACACATATATATATAATATATATATATATATATATATCACACACACACACAATCCTTTTAGTGCCGTCTCCGTATAACTCTTGGCTTGCACTGAAGCGACTTCATTACGAACACGGAATTATCAATATTGTTATATTGATGATTTCTGTTTTCAAAAGCATGGCAGCACTGCTTCACGAAGCACATTTACAGTGGCAAGCTGATATGTTAATTAACGTTTTTCTATTCGCTGAACTGTCTACAGGTCAGCGAAGAGGACCATCATTGTAGAAGGAAATCTTACTGAAAAGATTTTTGTCTGATTGGTTAATGCTATTGAATAACAAAAACAGCTAAAGGAAATATGAATGAGGACTAACCTGCCTGCTTAGCTTTTTAAGAAAACCCGTCAAAGTAACTTTTAAAAGACACAGAGTACGTTGAACCTATGCGCGCATTAAACAAGCTTAAGCTGCTTCTCAAAAGTTTACATAAAAAGGTCTTAGCGTGGCAAACGTCTTATTTTATTTTCATTTGTCATTACCAAACGTATGATTGGTGTAGAATGATATTGCTTGCAACGCCAAAATCTATTCAAGTAAAAACAATACTATATCAACAGAAATAAATGTGCTTTCGAAAATAAAACATCCTTTTTGTTGAGGATTAATAATATGTTCAAAAGCAGCAACATTGGAATTTTCTACCAAGAACATAATTTTATCAGCAATGAAAAATCCATTCAAAGAACCCATTCTCCAAATGTCAGAAATTTTATATAACCAAAAGATAAATCAATAACAAAAATGTTACTAAAAAGCCTAATGTGTTTTCTAATGAAGTCTACTCACAGGAAAGATATATATATATATATATATATATATATATATATATATATATATATATATATATATATATATATATATATATATATATTGAGACAGACAGAGAAATGAGGAAAAGTGAGAAAAATAAAGATACTCTGTTAAGCGCGTACACGCACACACACTCAAATACACACACGAATATATATATATATATATATATATATATATATATATATATATATATATATATATATATATATATTCTAAAATAAATGGATGTTTACTTATTCCTCTGTGACAGCCTCATTACTGTCAGTTTTATGCATTTTTGGGCCTAGTCTCAGAAGATTGTTTGTTTTTTAATACATTTTTAGATGCATGAAACTGACACTAATGTGGCTGCAGCAAATGGATGAGTGAACATCAATTCATTTGAGTTTTGATTCCACTCTACTAGTCAGTATTGAGCACTTTTTCGATTTTTAAAACAAACGTTTTAAACGATCTGCTATATATATATATATATATATATATATATATATATATATATATATATATATAGTAAAAAACTAAGTAAAGTTGGCGACTATAGTCGAGGGTGACCAGAAGGCTCCCTTTTCAATAGCTACTACACCGAGGTGTAGGAGAGGACGCTACTCCTCTCCTTGGATTGCTCCACTTTACACTTGATACCCACCTTATGTTGCTGAGTGTTAAGCAAGGAGCTAGCAAGTACCATTTTTAAAGTCTTTGGTATGACGCAACCTGGGATTGAACCCAGGTCTTCCGGATCATTCGCGAACATTGTAGGCCAATGAGCCAGTTGTATATATATCATCATCATAATCAGGTCACGCTGCTGGCACGGATTTTCCTGACTCTCTGTCTCTCCATCAGTCACTATCATCCATCACACCTGGCAGGTTTTCAAAAGTACATCCAGTCTCGCACAGAGCTGTTGTATGTAGGCACTTGTTGGTCGGCAAACTCGGGAATGTCGATGTGAAGGGGTTCATAGAAGAACGTCGCTTATGAGTTCAATCTTGCTTCTCCAGCAGTGTCCCGAATGTCTTGTTCGTCGTTATTTTAATGATTTTAGAGATGGGAGGTAGGTGACCGCGCGGTGTTACTTCTAGGATTTGTCTAATATAACTCGTAGCCTTCTTGTACAGTTCCCGTCTTGCTTTTTCACTATACGCTTTATCAGCGTCCATGTAATTCATCCGTTCTCTAGGACTGATATAAGCGCTGGTGTGTGTGTCGGGAGTCAGTGATGGTTGCAAAATACACAATATCTTTTGTGACCCGCAAAGTTTCTATCGGATGATGATTTTTGTTCGGTTCCAGGACCCAAGATTGTAACCACTCATTTTCTTGGGGTACCTGACAATACCACCTATCCATATTTACCAACTCCTCCGTTCGGGAAGGATATGACACAAGGTCAATTTTTAAGCGGAGTTTAACAGGTTGTAATTAAGAGTTTTCCTTCTCCTTGACTAGTTACCAAGGCTCAAGAACACAGTCTGCCCTACTATTTACCCATAGCTGGAGGGTGAATAATTGGATTCATACCTTTTCCAAGGGTATTAGTGCCTTGTGAAATGCAATCAGTCTCGTCTAGGATTTGAATTCGTGTTGCCGTGTCCATTGCCTACGACGAAAACCATTACACCACGGGCTCTTATCGTCAAATTGTATAAATACCGGAAAAAGATGCAGCTTCTTCATTTATTTCTTGTTTTCCAGCCATGAAGGGTTTCTTGTATACCCTCCGGAATAAATATGAGTTGAAGGGTGAATAGGCATGGAGGAAGAATGGCATTAACTCTTTTCTTTACAAAAATATAACTCCCACGCTTCATTTCTCGAATGAGGTCGTAAGTGGCGTATGTGCAAGAGAGACAGGGATGCCCAAACTGACAACCATACTGAACATTACATTCTTCTCTTAATTACACTATGCTGTGTTATCTTCAGAGCTTTACATCTTTTCATATTTGGTATCCAGGCCAGGGGCCACTGCGGTACGTTACCTGACAGTGCGCATGGCGGCCAGTCTCTGTGACTGACTATATCAAGATCCAAGACCCCAAACTGGAGACTGACTCCGTATCTTCAGTCGGCCATGTATATATGATTTTACGACGCCCACGTATTCCGATTGTCACACACGTTACGTGCTTGTGCTTATTTGCATAGGTGCGTCCTGCAATCACATCATTTCCACAGCTGGAACATCCAGTTACGTCAAAGGTCAATATGGAAAAGGTTGATTTGATATGTTCCATTTTAATATACTGATTTCTTGAGACATCAATACATTGACCGAGAATAGAATTTCCACAAAATTCATCTGCAAGGTTCAGGTACAAGATCCAATTAACAGATTGTTTTTCAATTGTGTTGATTTTAATCATATGACGAGAACGTAACGTCAAAATTATTGAGGTTTCGAAAAATGTTCTTAATACTTCAAGTTCAAATAGCGTTTTTCTAAAACTTGAAAGTTGTGCCGATAGACAGAAGTAATCTTGTGTACTTTCGAAAACTTCTGACTTTGAATTAATTCAATCGATTTATAATCTCGGTATGAGATTTACATTGTTATCGACACAGGAGACCAATTTCATTGAGATGGGCCTTAATTGTTTTCTGATGTAATGATATTCTATCATATATATATATATATGGGGATTGGGTTTGTATGTGTGAGAGGGTGTTCTATGTGACCGTCTGGATACACACACTGACTAGAGCATTAAACGCGTCCAAATATTGAAAGTGAGAATGTCCACAAGCTTTTAAGGAACATTTAAAAATACACACACACACACACACACACCGACATATATATATATATATATATATATATATATATATATATATATATATATATATATATATATATAAAATATATGTGAATAGTTATAATACGTACATTTCATGCAAATATAAGGAGAATTTTTCCTTGTATGATGTAAAATCTACTTGATTAATTTTCAACTCTATATTAAATGCAATTTGTCGAACGGAGATTGTGTTAAAAATAAACACATGTCTAAAATAAATGCGTTTGTCATCATTAGACTACGTATATATATATATATATATATATATATATATATATATATATATTCGTCCAAAGAAGGTATGGGCAACTGGGTTGATATAATGGTGAGAAAAAGAAATGTGTATTTGAAACACAAAAATGCTTTATATTCAGCGAGTCAAAAAGTGCTTTTGAAAAACAAACTAGGAATACACAGTAAAAAAAAAAAAAAAAAAAAAAAAAAAAACGGTTTTTATACATAAAAAATTTTTTTTTAAAAAAAGCAAATTTTGCACATATTTAATGCATAAATGAACCGAACAAATTATCTGTCCACATGTTTATCTAATTCTTTCTACAGTCATGTAAATTTTTAACTGTTATTTTTTAAAGGTATATATTTCTCTCTCTCTCACTCTCTCTCTCACTCTCTCTCTCTCTCTCTTTCAGTTTTAAGAGAGAGAGAGAGAGAGTAAAAAGTCGACAAATAAAAAATTTTGGTACATATATATATATATGGGGGGGGGAATTTTTGTACTTATCGTCAAAAAGGAAAAGTGACAGGTTTAAAAATGATACAAATAGAGAGAATTACGTATATATACAAATGCAAATAATTGTAATGAAAGTCCCCCAAACATACACACATAGATAGATAGATAGATAGATAGATAGATAGATAGATAGATAAGGATAATTAATTAAGTTTCCAGTTTTTTTCTTAAGGCACTTTTATTAATAGTACACACATGAAACTCTGAAATCAATAGAATTGGCCAGTCATCACATAAGATGTATGGCAATAACATACTGAATTTTCGAGAGTCTATGACAATTTTAAATGCCTGTACAAAAAAGTCTGGAAACTTATTGAAGACACCACGTATATATAAAATGAAAACCAATCATTATGAAAGCCCCCTAACATACACACATAGATAGATAGATAGATGTGTGTTGGCATGTTACACTTTAAGTTTCCTGGTCATTATAGGTAAATATTTACGTGCAATTATACAGATTTATGTTGGTGTCAGCCTATCTTTATCAGTATAAGTTCTGGTCGATATAATTATATGTGCATCTATATGGATGTATGTGTATACTACGATTAAAATATCAGCAAAAATTTGTAGAAGTCGGCAAATTTTAAGTGATTGTCAAAACGGTTTCTAAAAAGTCACGTGAATGGAAAAGTATTTCTAAACTTGAATAAATTGGAAATGAAAGGATTGTTTCATGGTATATTTTAAATTGCAGTCTTCGGTGGCAGTGCAGTCAGAGTCCAGAAAACCCTTTATATAACTGGAGTCTTCGGTGGCAGTGCTGCAAAAGCATGCAGACCTTTTTTTCAACAGCAGACTTCGGTGGCAGTTGGGTCCGAGGCCAGCAGATATTTTTCAACGGCTGTTTGGTCAAGGGCCAATAGATGTTTTTATCAATTGCAGTCTTCGCTAGCAGAGCGATCATTGTCCAGCAGACCATTTTTAAACTGCTGTCTTCGCTGGCAAAATACTTACAGGCCAGCCAACATTTTCCACGGCAGTCTTCGGCGGCAGTGCGGTTAGGGGTCAGCAGATGTTTTTCAACCGCAGTCTTCAGTGGCAGTGCAGTCAGAGACCAGCAGATACTTTTTAACTTGTTGTCTTCGCTGAGAGTGCAGTCAGAAGTCAGCAGACCGTTTTCAACTACAGCCTTTGCTAGCAGTGCTGGCAGAGGCCAGTAAACATTTTTTCCAATGCAGTCTTTGGCAGCAGAGCAGTCAGGGGTCAACAGACGATTATCAACTGCTGTCTTTTGGTGGCAATGCGGCAAAGGCCAGCAAACCTCTTTAAACTGCAGTTTTTGGAGGCATTGCGGTCAGAGGCCAGCAGACCGTTTTTCAATTGTAGTCTTCGGAGGCAGTGCGATCAGACATAGCAGACCTTTATGAAACTGCAATGTTCGCTGAAAGTGCAGTCAGAGACCAGCAGGACCTTTTGAACTGCAGCTTTAGGTGGCAGTGCGGTCAAAGTCCAGCAAATTTCTTAAACTGCAGTCTTCGGTGGCAGTCCGTTCAGAGGCCAGCAGACTTTTTCAATCAGTTGTCTTCAGTGGCAGTGTGGTCAGAGGCCTACTGTCGTCTTTTAAACTGCAGTGATCGGTGGCTGTGTGGTCAGACACCAGCAAACTTTTTTTTTAAATTGCAGTCTTAGCTGGCAATGTATCAGAGGCCAGCAGACGTTTTTTACACTGCAATATTCAGTGGCAATGCTGTCAAAGGCCAGCCGACCTATTTAACACTGCCGTCTTCGGTAGCTATCCAAAGCCAGCAGATCCTTTTCAAATAGCAGTTTTAGGTAGCAGTGCGGTCAGAGTCCAGCAAACAATTTTTAAACGACAGTCTTCGCTTGCAGTGCGTTCAGAGGCCAGCAAACATGTTTTTGAACAGCAGTTTTCGGTGGCAGATCGGCAAAGTCCATAAGACCTTTTGTCAATTGCAGTGTTCGGTAGCAGTGCAGTCAAAATCAAGCAGATCTTTTTAATAAGCAGTTTTTGGAGGCAGTGCAGTCAGAGGCCAACGGCCCTTTTTTAAGCCTAAATCTTAGGTGGCATTTCAGTCAGAGTCCTGCAGACCTTTTTTAAACGGCTGTCTTCAGTGGCAGTGTGATCAGAGGCCAACAGACCATTTTTAAACTGCAGACTTCAGTGACAGTGCTGTCAGTGGCCAGAATACGTTTTTTACACTGAAGTCTTGAGTGGCTGGGCGATCAGAGGCCAGCAGACGTGTTTTACACTGCAATCTTCATTGACAGTGCAGTCACAGGCCAGCAGAATTATTTTACACTGCAGTCTTTGGTAGCAGTGGGATCCGAGGCCAGCAGCTCCTTTTCAAACTGCAGTCTTAGGTAGCAGAGCGGTCAGAGGCCGGCAGACGTTTTTTTCAATTGCAGTCGTCACTGGCAGAGCGGTCAGAGGCCAGCAGACATTTTATATACTGCAGTCTTCGGTAGAAGAGTGATCAGAGGCCAGCAGGCATTTTTTACACTACAGTCTTCACTAGTACGAGTGCGATCAGAGGCCAGCTGATTTTTTTCAAGCTGCAGTTTTTGGTGACTGTGCGATCAGATGTCTTCAGTGGCAGTGATATCAGTGGCCTGCTGTCGTTTTTCCATTGTAGTCTTCAGTTGCAGTTGGTTAAAAGGCAAGCAAAACTTTTTTTAACTGCTGTCTTCGGTGGTACTGTTGTTAGAGTCTAGCAGACTTTTTTTTTCTAATGTCCTTAGGTCATGTTTTTCCCCAATAAATCAAAACCATATAATCAGAAGTAGCAATGAGCACCAGTCGATGGAGGGAAAACTAGAGTTGCGCTAAGGGTGTAAGCAGCAAGAAACAGTGAAGGAGGGGTACTAACTGGGCTGGGGTCCTTTACTCTGAAAACTTACTGCTAAGATTAGGGTCATTTGACTACTTACCTACCACCCCAAGATTTGTTTGAGAGAATCTTTAATAGTGTCTTTAAAGACGGTGATACGACTCTATTCTCGACAACGTTTTTTTTTTTCTTTTGTGAACATGACATGTGTCTTCGAATTTTTCGACTGAAACTTGCAGTCGAATTCTTTTTTTAAAAATTAGATATCATCTTGGGCAGGAAAGCCGAGGACACTTTCTGCGCTGCGAATCAGTGGAGCCAAACACACGCACACGCGCACACATATGTATATTTATATGCATATATAACTCACGAAATTATCTGCTAACATTTAGACGAATGTTCTATGCAAACCCAACTGCCTCAAAGTTAATTAAGGAAAACTTAGCAAAGTGTTTAAATAAAATAATTTGAGAGAATGTCAGGATAACAAACAAAAAGACTGAGCGTTTAAAAATAAACTTAATTTTTCGTCATTTCTTTTGAGGAAAGCAAATCGAAACGGAACGAGACAAAAACTGCAACTATTTTGTTTACGTCGTACCAAAGGTCAATGGTACTGACTTTTCTATTGAAGGAGTGGATATTCATAATTCATATTTGATAGATATTATCATTTTATTTAAAATTTTATAACTAAAAAATAATTATGAACAGCTCGAACACAAACCCTTCAAACTTTTCAAACAGTTGCAAATTGTGATGGAAATGACTTTAAAATACCTCACTATGGTGTGCAGTTTTTGTGAAAATATGAGTTGAAAGCCGAACTTTTGTGGAGTATTGATAACATTATTCATCATATATATACATACACACACACACACATATATATATCATTATTCATCATAATATATATATAACATTATTCATCATATATATATATATATATATATATATATACATTATATATATATATTATTTATATATATATGTATATTGCAATGGTGCATAAATATTTATCCTAGAACGGGAATTTATTTTACGCATGTGTGATGTCGGGGCATTCTGGCACTTGACCCCTCGCAAAATAAGTCCTAGTTAAGATTCCTTTTTCGGGCACATGGGGACTGGCAGATAATGTGGGGGATTAATTTGGGGTTGGACAGACCGCCGCTGGCAAGGGGGTTTCCAAATTTCACGTTACACACACCCACCAAGTCACTTCGTTTTCCTATCCACTAGGATAACGGAAGACATAGACTTCTAGGTTAAAATAAAATATTAATCACTGTAGTCGGCAATTCCAATTTCCCGTGTAATATTTTTAAATGCGAATAGGACAGTTAGCGAGAAAAAATTGAGGCAAATGAAGCTGAAAAAGATATACATGCAAAAGAAGGCAACTCGCTGGGTAAATAACACAACAAATAAATTTCAACGAGAGGACATTTAAAATATAACCAAAATTTTAATAGTCGAGGTCCAAACAAATACCTATGGGCGCCGGCTATATTTCCCCGGCAAACAGTCTCTAACATAAATGTCTTTCTTTCATATTTTTTTCTTTTCTTTCTTCTTTCTTTCCTTGTCTTTTCTTTGTACTTTTCTTTCTTTACTCTTGAACCTTGAAAAGGTAGCTAAGTCCACTCATGCGTTCACAGTTTATGAAATGAATCTTTTCATTCTATTTCTCTTCTTTTCTTAATGCATATAATTCTTTATATGCCTCTTTCTTTAAATTGAGAGAAAGGGCATCTAATTGCAATACTTAGGAAGGGTGGATGGAGAAAACGGTTTTAAGGTTTACTTAGCTTTTTCGACAGGTTTCTTCTGAGATTTCTGTTCTTTTACGGGCTAGCGGGATTCTGTAGAGCTTGGCTTGAAGGCATCTGTTATCTCCTGTCCAACACCTCGGGTCTGCTTCTTTTCCCGGAGTTTTTGGCTAGAGCTTCAACACATCTTGTCACGCCGACTGCTGTTCCAGAACTGAATCCTTTTCACGGGCGAGCTTGCCCGGAGTTTTTTTTGCATCAGATCAGCACGTCCTCTCACGGCGACCTCCGTCCTAAAAACTAAAATCTTTATCCCTATTTCCTTTGACTTCCGGTGCTAAGGCTTATACCAATCATTTGACTCCTTCATCCTCCTCACTCTCATTCGGTTGTGCTATTCAATGACCTGCATTCCCTTCTTCGTCCTACCAAGTTGGGGTTATGGAGTGCAGATAGCTTGACCTACATTCTTACTTGGATTCGTAACTTCGTTCAACGGTCTGACCGCAAAGAATTGACCTTCCTTCATATCCCTCTTTTAACGGTCAATCTTTGAGGCCTGTTATTTCAAACACAGAAGGGTAGGGGAAATTGATCTTACTTCTCCTCTCTCAGTGGCATCCCACGTGACAATATATATATATATATATATATATATATAAATTTATATATATAAATATATATTTATATTTATATATATGTATATGACGAATAATGTAATTAATACTCCACAGAAGTTTGGCTTTCAAGTCATATCTTCGCGAAAATCGCCCACTATACTGACTCAATATATATATATATAGAGAGAGAGGGGGGGAGGGAAAGAGAGAAAAAGAGTGATGAACTACAAATCTAAACTGAATTAATATTATCTGTTAAATTTTGTAAGAAATTATTATTAAATGAATACTCCACCGATTTAAAGGTTTCAAGTCATATTTCTTCGATTTTGTCTGATGTTTTATACAATATATCAATCTTGGCATATAATCGTTAGAACAATTTTAGTAATATATAATGTTAATTAAAAGCATCTTCCATTCAAAATACATTCATCGTTTTCATGTTAAACCCAGGGTTTGGAAGTTACAAACTGAAAGTTTCTCGTCTAGGATACGAAATTTCTTAAACAATCACTGCACGATATCTGATTTTCACTTTATTTTCACCCACACCCACCAAAGTTTTTAGTTATTAAAAAGATAAGTAAAACAATAAAGTTACAAAATATTTCGATAATGAAATTTAGGGATTTACATATTTTTGGTCCTTTAAATACGAATTCCTCATAAAAGAGTTGCACAGTTGAAAACATGGACCTTCCGGATAGGGATAGTTCATGTTTCTTTGAAATGATGGATATTTATGTCTTCGAAGATGTTTCATTGTAGAGCGTGTATCCGCTCAACGGAATTCCTGGCAATCGACTGTTCTTACGCTTTACATATTTCCGATGTCATTGATCGGTAGAAGAATAAAGAAAACGAACACTGAAGGGGGAAGGAAGTTTAAGATATTTGGATTATGAATCAAAATATTGAATCGAAATTTTTGTATATGTTTGGATCACCTTTGGTGCAATATACCCGTTGCTATAATTTTAGCCATTAGAATTAACTTATAATAGAACGGGGAAAATAGCACAACTTAAAAAGTGTTATGCATGGAATTACTAAGTTAAAATGTACCAACCATGAAAATCAACATTCGACATCCAGCTTTCATATATGGTCTTAAACGCCAACACAGGTAACCACTAAAAATACGAAAAAATCATCTAGCAGTGGATTTCATTATATATCCAATTTTAACATATATATATATATATATATATATATATAAAGTCGGCGACAGTTGTCAGGGTAACCCGAAGGCTCTTTTTGCAAAAGCCACCACAGAGGAGTACGGGAGGGTGTTACACTTTTCCCTATATTTCTCCCCTTAGCCTTGATCCGTACCTCATATTAATAAGTGTTAAGCGAGGCGGCATCAAGTACCAGTTTTTTAGTCTTCAGTATGACTTGACTTGGGATTGAACCCCGGTCTCCTGGATCATTGGCAAATAATCTACTCAGTATCGGAAAAATAAAAAAAATCTGGATTTAAAAGCATGAATATCTGTGTCCCATATCCACTTCAGCGACCTTAGTTTATATATATATATATAGTGGGGATGAGTGTGTAATGGATATTTAACACTGATTCAAGTTCAGTTATCCGCATTTTCAGAAATGGAAATATCTTTAAATCTCTCTATATATATAGTAATAGAAAAATAAAACATCCCGACACATCTAATAAAATATTTTAATGACATTAAGATCTCAAACAGTGTCCACCTGTTCATCATTCCTGTCAACACATTCTTTGAATCTCCCACTGTTGGGCTCCATATTATCGGTATTTCTTTTCTGATAAAGATATTCAATTTATTAACATATTGCTGAATCCAAGAAAGTTTTGCTGCAATGTTGAAAAGTTAGAGTTGGTGTGAAATCATAATATGATAAAGTGTTCCGATGTGTGCTGTAACATTTATAATCATTCTTCATATATTTTATCATTATCACGTCAAGAAGGCAGCATGACGTTTCTTGATTATCTCTCTTTCTCTTTCTCTCTCTCTCTCTTTCTCTCTCTCTCTCTCTCTCTCTCTCTCTCTCTCTCTCTCTCTCTCTTTTGCTAGCCGTCCTCATCATTTATCGCTCCTGGCATGTCTTCTAGGCTGCACCCCATGCCCCCACAAAACTGATATGTATAAGTCCATGCTGGTCAGCAAACACTGGCAGCTCAATATGTAGGAGTCAATAGAGGTAAAACGCTAATAAATTTGCCATTGCCTCTCCTGCAGTGAGCTGCATGTCTTGTGTGTCTTTCTTGAATGATTATATGCCTTTGTTAGTCGTACGTTGATTTTCCTTTCAGTTGAAAAGATGTTGCTACCAAAGCTTCTGAACTGGTCTACTAATTTTAGAGTCTTATGGCTAAGAGAGATGTCTGCTTTTTGTTTAAATCATATGAACTCAATTCTATTTGCAGTCATTTTCTCTTGCTGCCTGCTCGAGGTTATGAAGAAGAGATTTCGCTCGATGGTTGGTTGGTTGGTTCAATCGTTTGTTGGTTTGATGGTTTGTTTTACGGCGTATCAATCCCTTTCTGGTCATTTAACGCCGAATTTACTCATTTTGATTAAAATTTCAAAATATATCAGTTTAGTATAAGTATAATTTTTGTTAATGCACGGTTAAATGTCAAAACAGTTTTATTTTAAACAGTTCAGTTTAGCATGAATTCACAAGTTTTGTTTATACACAGTTAAATACAAAAACAGTATATTTTAAACAATCGAGTTTTGCTTAATTACAGTTTAGTTCTATTGGACCCATAGATAGTACTTCATCAGTCTGTACAATTCCGGGTCAGACAGGATTTGGGAGCGATGGCAATGAAGGAGTGCACCACATTCCCCAGATTTTTCCGGGTCATATCTAGTACACTCTTCGTAGGAATATTACCCCTCTACAGAGATGCAGTCCGTGTATTCTACACCCCCAGCCGACTGGGCTAAATTCCACTTGAGTTAATGTATTTGCTAGAAGCGCTAGATCATCAATATCTCTTGAATATCATCGGCTTCTTGCCTTTTTCAATGTGAAATCGTTTTGTTTTACAGGATATATTGCTATTCGAAGTCCCTGGTATAGGCTGAGTATAAACAAATATGATACTTATGCATATCATTGCAAGACTCCTGCAACAATGTAGAAGATGTATATGTCTCTATTCGGTGAGTAAACTGTTGCTTTTGAGTAATTGTAAAGCATCATTATACCGTTAACAATTTCTTTGGGGAACCACATGCAAATAGTATTTCCTCAATATTTCCACTGTTTACGAAATCGAATTCCTTGGAGATATCTACAACCAGGAAGTCCCTGTTGTGTCATAGTAGAAGGGCTGTGCTGCAGTCTTGAAATAAGCATGTTTGAATTCCTGGCATAATATTACGTTCACTTTCGAACTAAGAATATCCTAGGAAAAATATAAACTTCCTTATCTCCCAAACAGTTGTCTGAATATCATCACTGCTCATCTTCTGCAGGGATAATATTAACTAACCCTCGAAATTTTATATCCTATTAAACAAAAAAATAAAAAAAACAGAAAAAACTACAGTAGTGCAAACAAAAGATTATTTGCTCGTACCCTTTCGATGAATTGTCGCATTGCAAAATAAGTGAAGTCGAGGAGCGATTTCATCAAAAGCCGTTTTGATTTTTCCAATGAATGTTATTCATTTCGTGTTAGATTAAGAATCAATAAATTATCAAACTTAGCGGTTATAGCTCTAAGAGATATGCTTCTGAAATTCTTCCAAGGTGGCTTTTCTTGTGGTGGGGGAATGCAACCGAATGTTTATTCCTCTCTTGTGTTTAATTATAGATTGAGTTGCATTAACAAAGAAGCCTGTAGTCAATTTTTAGTCATCCAATTTTCAGTTGTTATTTCGTCGAGAAATACAGCTTTTCCGTTTTTATTTGTTAAATACTACGTCAAATTTTCCAAAGTAAACTGTCAATGTTTAATGTCTAGTTAGTCATTAATAATTTTTTTTAGATAGCATTTTCTGAGATTTCCGGAGTGTGTCTATTGGGGTGTCTCTCCTACTGATGGAGTCACCCTCATGTGACACACACCAGGTAAGCTCTCTTCTGAACAGTCTCGGAAAGTCGTCACCAAGAACGGACTTTAATATTCATGATTATGTTAAGCTGAGGAGGGGGTTTCTCCCAGCTATCGTTTATGGGTGTACTATTTTCCTTCAATATATTTGTTATCACTCATTTCCGTGTCATGTTATCATTTGGACTCTCCCTTGACCATAACAGTTTCCAAGCAGATTCCTGAAATATTCTTTTCACTTCTGAAGTCTTTCTTTAGCAACTCCTTTTTTATTTATTTGTCATTGTATGAATTGTATTTGTTCTTTTTACTACATATCCATTCCCTTGGGACTTTCTTAAGTTTCTGTTCACTGGCATTTGTTGGAATTCTTTAAATAAGTGTCACGTGATGGCTCACGGAGACGAGGAGGTGGGAATGATACTCCCCCCCCCCGTTGAACTAACATTATCTAGCAGTCAAAAAGTGACCGTTATGAGAGAATGTGGGTCACACAGATGTTCGCACCTAAGTGACCTTGGGTCGCCGGACATCGGAAGGGGAAGGAGAAAATGAAGCCAAATGATTGGTGGGGGGACCCCAAACGGAAGTGGGGTTCCCTTCCCCTCAACGGAAGTAAATACAAAAAAAGATAGTTTTTGGGCAAGTCTCGTGGCAGACGGACGATAGCCATTTTACTCCGGGCTAAAGACAAAAAGACTGAGACACGAGGGACTCCAAAATCCTTCAAGCCAGCATTAAAAACAGTACAAAGTCTATTAGCCCGTGAAAGAAGAGAAATTCTCCTGTGGAACCCCGTCAAAAAAATAAGATAAGTAACTTTGGGACATTTTTCCGTTACACCCAAATTTTGTTACCACTCTCTCTCTCTTTGAAAAAAGGATAAAAGCCAAGAAAAGACATTTATATTCATGGACTATCCTATTATATATCTTTCACACTTTGAACATATATATATATAACCGTAGTAAAGAACCTATGTATTTTCATTTTACCATGTGGTCTATGTTATTATTTCATGCTTTCCTTTCAGCTTCTATTCGCCTTACATTATCTTGCTTAGAACTGTCCTATTAATTCCTAAAGTATCACACCGAAAACCGGAGTTGCTGACTGCTGCAACGATTTAATATTATTACAACTAAGACCTATAGGCCCGTATTCTTCTATTATCTAAGGGGAAGAAGTTTAGCGGCCTGGTGGGTGTGTGATAGTGTGAAATTTTGGACCCCTTTGCCAGCGGTGGCCAGTCTGGCCCTAAATTATTCCCTCACGTAATATGCCAGTTCTTATCTGCCTGAGAAAAGGACTTATTTCTGTAGGGGATCAAGTGCCAACCTGCCCCGTCTTCACACGTGCGAAAGTAAAGTCCCGTTTAGGGATTTTAGTCAATTTCCCCGTCACATAAGTAAGGATGCATCCGGCGTTTCGTTTTGTTCGTATGCATTCTGCAGCTACTTATGTGTTGTAAGAACGTTTTCCTATTCTTAAGCCGATATATGTTTTTCAAATGTCTCATGAAGATTATCAAATGTGTTTCTTATAGTTACCTTATATTGATTGCTTATATTTCAGTAAGTAATTGAGAACCAGTCGTATCATGTGGTTTCAACTGCTTGTTTCTTACTTCTGCGTAGATTCAGGCGTAGCTTTCCACAGATGATAGGAAGATACTCTTTCAAAATACGAGTTGCATACGATAAGCTGCCAGATTTTTTTTTTTGTATGGGTACTTTTATTGAGAGTACACACATGAAAGTCTAGTCCCCTTTGAAGTAATCCCCTCCGGCAGCAATGCACTAGTTGTGCCGTTCCAACAACTTCTAGAAGGCCCCATGGAAGTCCTCTTGCGTGAGCGTGTCAATGACCTTCGTCACAGCTTCTTTCATCGCCTCAATTATTTAAAAACTAGACCCTCTGAGCTTAGCGAATAACCAAAAGTCACAGGGAGCAAGGTCTGGACTATACGGAGGCTGAGGAACTGTCTTGATGCCCATCTTAGTCAAATAGTCTGTGACACGGATGAATTTGTGGACTGGTGCATTGTCCTGGTGGAAATGCCACTGAACCGATTTAAAGAGTGCTGGCCACTTCTAACGGAATCTTTTCCTGAACTCCCTTAAAACCTCAACATAGTAACCCTAACCCTAACCCTTTGGCCAATCAACTCTGGTGTACTGACTTCCTTACTCCTCCCAAACCTCTCGTCATCCCACACAGAATATCTGCCTTCCTTGAATTTCTTATGCCACTCAGAAACTGATGCTTGATTCATGCAAGATGCTTCAAATGCAGTCTGAAGCATTCCATACGTTTCTGTGGCTTTTTTTCAAAGTTTAAAACAGAATTTTATTGCATATCGTTCTTCTGAAGTGCCCTCACGTCCAGATTGCATTTTTTTAAATTCACCAGCTGTGACAATCAGGATTTTGTAGGGTGTGTTCGAATTCATTCTGTAGCTGTTCCTTTGAACCTGAAATCATAAAAATTGGTTAGTCATCTCATAAGATGTATAGCAATAACATAGTGAATGTGCAAGTGTCTACGACAAATTTAAATGCCCATACGAAAAATGTGTGGAAACTTATCGTATGCACCTCGTATGAGCATGTCTCACAGTTCATAGTGTTTCAGAAACCACTTTTTGCTTATGTGTATATTATCTATCTGTGCTTCGGTGCAATTTGGGAACATTTAGGTCGATAATATATTCTCCTTTTTCTAGAATTTTGTGATTAGGAATTCAAGACTTCTCAAATTAAAAAAACTGCTTGATATTCGGCATTTCTCTTTTTCCAGATTCAATATACAAATAATGGTTGACTGCAGATGCTGTAAGCTCGGGTCTTTGGTTGATGGTGTTTAAAGATCTGACGTTAAAATAGCTAAGTTAGCAATGTTTTTGTATTCAAATATTTTGGGTTTCGAGTCTTCAACTGATTTTTGAACAGTGGGACCTGAGCCCTAACTCCTCAGAACACGCTCCCTAGTTTACTCGTGTAGGGCGATGCGGTTTGGATTAGAGTCATGGTAATCTTCCGTTGGCTGTTTATCTCATGAATAGACGTCACCTTTAGAGAGTTGCAGTAATTTCCAGACTGAATAATTTAATCCTGGGCGTTGACCTATGGAATCATTTCACCCAGCATCTTGTAAAGTGCACCATTGACCTAACTTATCCGACTCACTTCACATCCATCATGCTGCATTCCATGGTTTCCATTGATATATGATTCTGTTTCTCGTAAAATATTCTCCCTCCATCCGAGACTTATCCAGTGTCAAGCCGGGGTGGGATGAGTTTATGGAGGAGAGATTTTTTCTCATTATTTCCTTAAATTTTCATTCAGTTAACTTTCTTCTCGCCCATTTTAGCTTGATAAGGTACATGTGGGATTATCTTATTCAATTATTTCGCTTAGACAAAATTATTACAAAGAAATTATTTCGTGATTTTCTGATGTAATGAAAATATTTTTGTTTTGCTCTTTTCTTCGACATACTTTCAGATTTGTCGGTGACTTTTTCTCATGCTTCAAAATGGGCCTGGAAATAGAGAATAATAATTGAGCTGAGATCAAAGAAAATTTAGTTCTTCTCAAAGAATAAACCAACGTACTTAATTGCTTGTTAAAAATCTAAGTGAGGCGAACGCTACTTAAAACATTGGCCATCCGGGATAGGATTATGTTTAATGGCATATCAACATTCTTTGGTTATTTACTGCCAAATACATCTTTGTATAAAAACATTAGTGGTGCTATTGTTACATATCGGCCTTTGACAGTCCGGTTAAGGTGGATTTTAAAAACAAGATGTGCAGCCGTGTCTTGAGGGACAACAGAAATGCCACATGAATGGTATAGGTGGTGCGCTGGAAATAAGAATGAGTGGGGGTCTGAAAAATATGACGTGACAGGAGTAGGCAGTCAGAGAGGGAGAGTAGTTTGTCAACAATGTCAGTGGTAAGCAGTGAGTATTCATTCTGTTTATGCGCTTGCATGAAGGTCTGGGCAGGTTGCACCCGGAGAGAGAACCGGTCCTGTATCAGTCTCCCGTGAAAGAACTACCAGGAGTAGTTGGAAAAGGGGCCGCGCAAATCTGTAGTGGCTTGGTTGAGCAGAAGAAGACGGAGTGAAATCGAAAAAAGGTTAAGAAGTCGTGATTGACAGATATGGAGGAGGGAAAGAGAAAGAGAGAAAAGAAAAGAAATGGAGGAATAGATGATGAAAAAAATATTTATTACTAAAGTGTGAAATACATTGAATCATAGAAAGAAAGAAAGAAAGGGAAAGGAAAAGAAATAGATCAATGAACAGTGGTGAGAAAAAGATACATAACAATTTACAAAGTAAGAAAGATGTTGAATCATAGAAAGCAAGACAGAAAGTAAGAAAGAAAACAAGAAAGAAAGGAAGAAAACAAGAAAGAAAGAAAGAAAAAAGTTGAGTAATGAGCAGCTGTGAGAAAAAGATACGTAATTATTTGCAAAGTAAAAAAGATGTTGAATCATAGAAAGAAAAAAAAAAGAAAAGAAAAAGAAGAAACAGGCAGAACCACAAAAAAGATAAAAAAGGACATGGAAAGAAAAGCGTTAGACGAAGAAAAGAAAAAAGCGGCCCAAACAAGAAAAAAGAAGAAAAAAAAGCTGGAGAGACAAGAAATAAATAATAAACAATAAATAAAAAAGATGAAGAAGAGAAATAAATAAGAAAATAAACGGTAAGAAAAGTCCACACTGAGGTTTAAAATATTTATATAAATGACAGTTATTTTAATAATAGAAAATAATTTTTACAAGTTATGAAAAGAGTTGAAAAAACGGAAGGACAACACAGAATTAAAAAAAAGAAAATTTTTAGAATATGACAAAAAAATAAAAAAGGGAGACAGGTGATACACACAGACTTTGCACTTTTGCAAGGGAAAAAACAAAAAATAAAATATAGAGAAGAAAGAAAGAAATTTTAGATATAACTGTCATAAGCCTGGACATTTTTTTGAAGTGGTGAAGCATAAACAATTGCTTTTTTTTCTTTTTGAGTGACTTTTCAGTGCATTGTTTTAATGTATATAATTTTATGTCAGGGGAAAAAATTTAGAAACAGAAAATTGTTTTGTATCAAGGTGCCATTTTGAATTTTTTTCACTATTTATTTCATGAAAAATTTTTCTCAGCCATCGACACGTGGGAATTTAAATTTTAATCTTAATTTTTCTTCGGAATAATGACGATTAGTGGTTCCGTTTTGGGAGTTTTCGAGGGAAAATGAAATATCTTTTTTTTTTTTGTATATTATGTTATGGGGTCCCCGGGGCAATCTGTATTGCCGTTTGCTATCTGACTCTATTCGGAGGTTATTCTATGCTTACTCCACGTTGTCTTGTTGGTTTAACTTCTTGGATAAAAAGGCTGTAAAAGAATTATATGAAAGAAGAAGATAGTAAAAGACAGGAGACGAAGATACCTTTTATATTTTTCCTTTATTTCTGGGTTCAAAAACAATTCAGTGGGTGAGGAAATTCTTCCTGAATGAAATGGTTGAATCTCCCAGTCAAGGTGTTAAAAATGCGTTAGTCGTTTCTTGGGTATATATGTGTCTTTATTCGGTGTTTAAAGCTTTAAAAACGTGTTCGGTATATAAAGCTTTAGCGACGTGTTAGTCACATTTGGGAGTCTGATCAAATCTGGTGTTTTAGTCGTGGATTGGTGGTGAAAGAGACGACTACTAACAGTGGAAGGGTTAGCCACCAATTAGCAAGTTGTTGGCACTTCGCTGCTGAAAGAGAGTGAAATCCCTCCTTTTGTCGGGACGGTCTCTTTTCTTTGCACATGTGTCTTCCTGTCTGAGGCATCTAGGAGCTTCTGCGTATTTCAATAATCATATCAATTCAATTTAAATTTGTTTTTCATTCTTTATTCATTCCTACAATGTCATCTTGCTATTTTTCATTCATGTTGAAGCTGATTTCGTGTCTAATTGTCTAGGATTTCATACAAATTGGTTTGGGATTACTTTTGACACGTGATAATGAAATAGTTGTATAGAAGAAATAGTTGTATAGAAGAACTCCCCGTTCCATGGGTAAAGTGTTCGGTTTCTAACATTTGGAGTTCCGATTCGAAAGAATAAAGAGAAAAATGCCAGTAAAATCTGCTCCAAAGTTTTTCAGCTTTTATTTTTTTTCGGGGGGGGGACGAATTTAGGAGTATTTATCGGGACTTTTGGTCATGATTGATGTTTTGGGTTCTTGTGAGGTCAGCAAGATGAACAAATGGATTTAGGAAAGGCTAAGTGCTTATATTTTAGTTGCCACAGGGATTCCCGATGAATCAAATAGCAACTCTAGGGTTATGTGAGAGGTAAAATGCAGACCCTCGGGTGTTCACAGACAAATAGGCATAGAAAAATTGATAAGCAACATAAATGTTTACCAGCCATCAATGGGTATTGTGTTGTGTGTGTTGAAATAAAGAGAAGAACTAGCGTGTAGAAATATTACAAGCAGTAATGGATTTGAAGATAAAAACCAGCAGAGGAAATGAGTAACACATGCTTGATAGGTTTTTCTGATAGGATATAATTTGGTTGTTTTGCTGCATGCATGCTAATTTATAAAGCCATTGCTATGTATAGTTTGGGGTCATGAATGTAATGATCTTGAATTATGTATAGTTCTACAGTTACTCCAGGTAGGGACCAGTAGAGCGAATGACTGGTGAGTTAGACATGAGGGATCCACGTGAATGTATAACTAAAACGACTGGCGTCACGGGGTTTGTGACCAGGATTTTGCGACGAAGACGTTGGTCCAGTTATCTTTTAAATTTTCTCAAAGGATTGCAGATGAACCTATGGGGATTTTTGAAATGGGAATTGTATTTTTGATGAATGATTGTAGGATTAGCCAAGCATGCAAGAAATAGCATAAAAGCAATTTTGGTAATTACAAGAACAGGAAACAGATAATGAATAGGCCACCTTCAATGTGTTGAATTATATATTTTTTTCTTAAATTTGTAGTTGCTTCTTTTGAATATTTTGTAAATTAGAGAGAAAGAGAGTGGGGAGAAGAAAAGAAAAATGTTCACTCATGAACATTTTGAAAAATAGCATAATGAAGACCTTAATAGCATATATTGACCTTTGAAAAGCCGGTTAGTTTGTGAATTTCAAAACAGAATATGCAGCTTTGTCTTAAGGTAAACAGCGGAAATGCAACGTGGATTGGAAAGGCTCCCAAAAATATATAATGACTGAACTTTTTAACAACCCAACTCACAGTCAGAGATAGCAATAAATCCAGAGTCAGCAGATTCAACAATCTACGCTGTTTTGGGCGGTCCAGCATCCTCTGGGTTGAGAACTGATCCTGTATCAGTCTCCCGTGAAAGAAGCACGAAGAAAGGCTCTCTCGAGATATATCTCAGCCTAGTGCAAATCTGAAGATGTGTCGAAAACCTAGCGTTTCCTAGCTCTCTCTCTCTCTCTCTCTCTCTCTCTCTCTCTCTCTCTCTCTCTCTCTCTCTCTCTCTCTCTCTCTCTAACACAATGATTTTGACTTTTGTAAATAAAATGAGGGTTTATATTTTCATACCTAAGTGTTATTGTTCCTCCATTCAGTAAGTCAGCACTATTTAAATGTTATCTGGCTTAAAATAAGGGCGTTTATATCTTTTCCAACTGTATTAGTCTGAACGTTACTGTAAAAACACTACTGGTGGTCGAACTGGAATTCTCTGACGTTTCTGTTGTAATCTTTAAAGAAAGAAAAAATAAAAGTGTGAAAGAAAGAAAGAAAGAAAGTGACTTTCTGACATTTCTGTTGTAATCTTTAAAGAAAGAAAAAATAAAAGTGCGAAAGAAAGAAAGAAAGGAAGAAAGAAAGAAAGGAAGAAAGAAAGAAAGAAAGTGAGATCACTGACTTTTTTGTTGTAATCTTTAAAGAAAGAAAAATTAAAGTGTGAAAGAAAGAAAGAAAGAAAGAAAGAATCACGGGATTTGTGGCTTGTCACATCGAAAAAAAAAAGGAAAAGAAAGCAAACAAGTTGTCGAAAAAGTAGGCTGACTTCACAAAGGAAGGGTTTCTTCAGTTTTTTTTTTGGGTTCATCTGGTTGGGTATATGTGTTTTGAATCTACATTTACAGCAACAAGGAAGAGAGAGAGAGAAAGAGAGAAAGAGAGACACTCCAATTATTAACGGCACAGACAATTTGATTTTTCAGATAATTCTAAGTTTGCTACACGAAAGTTGTGCTTTTTATTACAATATAATACGAGATACTTTTCATTTACTCATTTATTCTTTTTAGATTCTGAAATGGTTTTTTTAATTTGGATTATAAAAACGATATTTTATATAAAATTAAACCGTATTTATTAAAGGGTGTATTCTAGTATATATATAAGCTTATAAAAAAGTTCAAGTATATATATATATATATATATATATATATATATATATATATATATAAGTTTTATATGTAATTCTGTAGCCTAATCAAACTAAATTTTTATAGGCATATATGTATATGTAAATCTGTGGCCTAAACTAACAATAATTCTATATGCATTTTGAAAACATTTATGTTCGGTATATTTTAATCAGTATTCTTTGCTGAATTAATTTTGATTAAAATGAAGGAAACTGAGACACACACACACACACACACACACACACACACACACACACACACATATATATATATATATACTTAAATTTTTGTTACGTAAAATGCACTGATGGAAAAAGTGCTGTCAAAGGCTTACTGAACAATGTCTATTTTTACTCGGGTATTGCATGTGTAAATAACCTTCTTACTGTTGATGCACCATTTATTTGGGAACAAGTGCATCAATCTATGTATATATGAGATCATTTATTATAATCCACTGATATTACGTGATTTATTTTATTATCTCTCTCTCTCTCTCTATATATATATATATATATATATGTGTGTGTGTGTGTGTGTGTGTGTGTGTGTGTGTGTGTGTGTGTGGTTGGGTATCTGTCCTTCATTTAAGCAGGTTTAATTAAATAATAAAGACACATAGTATATTTTAAAAACTTTCTATCTTTTTAATTTTGGATTTCATTATTCTATTTTCCTTTTAGAATATTCTATATCCATCGAGAACGTTTTGTTTTAAATTTGTTTGATGTAATTTGAATCTCAGTTTAATTCATATATGCGTTTATGTAATGTTTGCTAGAATTTAAAAAACCTATTTTTTTTTACGTTTGCAAACACCCACCTGATGATCACCTATAAAGAATACGAAAGTGCCCGGGAAAATTTCGGTAAATCTATCTACCAACTCTATCCTAAATCCAAAGTTCTTGTCACAAAACTTGAAAGCATCCTAATAAAATTACATCGACAGTATGTGCCTTTATTATTTAATCAAATTTGCTTTATATATATATATATATATATATATATACATATATATATATATATATATATATATATATATATATATATATATATGAAGGACATTCCGTGAATAAGGGGCTTTTTTACAAAATCGAAAAGAATTTTTTTACAGAAATGTATAATCTCTATTGTTAGGAATTAGTCAATAACTACAAATATTTCTTTTCAAGCTATACGAACCAGATATCTCCCGCCTTGAACAGAGTTCTGTCATCAAATTGTCTCGGGCTAAGAAGAGCAAACAAGGCAAAATTTACAAAAGAATGAGTCATATGTACGAAGTATATATTATTAAAAATGCTTACATATGAAGTAAACATGGATTTTCTACGAAAAACATACATCAAAAGGCCGTCCATTAGGTAAACATACTGAGTCTAGGGTAAAGAAAAAAATTATATATACATATATATATATATATATATATATATATATATATATATATATATACGCTTCGTTTGTAATATATCAAGTCTTATAAAACTATTTTTAAAACCTTCTGAAAAATCTTTTTCTCTACAGGTGAAATCCATCTGAGTACAATTAGACCATGACTAACTACAAAAACAGACCCATTTTTTTATTCTCATGTTCATTTATATATATATATATATATATATATATATATATATATATATATAATATATATATATATATATATATATATATGCGTGTATGTTTCTCTGTTTGTGTGTCTGTGTGTCAACGCTTGTGGGTATATATATGTCTGTTTTTGTGTTTATACACACACACACACACACACACACACACACATATGCATATATATATATATATATATGCATATGTGTGTGTGTGTGTGTGTGTGTGTGTGTGTGTGTGTGTGTGTGTAAGATAAATAGGAATATATCTTTGTAGTCACACTTGAATATTTAATTGTTCTCAACTAGATTTTCTCCCTGTTCATTGTCGTCAAAAGACAATTTCCCTTTCTAAAATGTATTTTTGGGGAATTAAAAAAAATGTTTAAATGATCTAAAATGCAAAATAGGAAGCGTAGAGAACTCAAGCCGAAACGTAGCTCATCATAAATTATTTTTTCTTGTTGTCTATGCTTTTAATGGTATATCAACCTCAGTGTGATATTTAATTCAAATTTATCTTGGTTGAAGATGAGTTGACGTACTTTTTAACCTGAATCTTGACGAATCAGATGCTTCATACCCTTCTTAAAGGTATTAGCCCAAATTTGAAATCATATATATATATGTATATAACCTGAACCACACAAAGACAAATACTCATTGGAGGTGCTGTTGGTGCAACGGTTACTGTCGTTGGGAATGGACAAGGAGAGTAAAAACCAAATCATGGACGATGCTGTTTGAATCTCACATAGCCCTAAAATCCTTGAAAAATCTATGAATCTAATTATTCTCCTTCAAGCAATGGGTAAATAGGACAGACTGAATTGTTCAACCTTGGTATTGGAACAAGTCTAGAAGAAGAGAAACTTTGATCTCAAGCCTTTTAGGTGCCCTTTAAAATTGTCCTTTTATCACATCGTGCTCATAAGATGGGGTTGATAAATATATACAAAAAGCCTGCTCAGACACAAAGACATGTATATGGGTATAGGATTCATAGCAGTTTCTTTTGACAATACCATGTATTTTGAGAAATAGAAAGCACGGGTCGACTGGTTTTTGCTAATGCTTTAATCAATCAACGGATTGTATACGAATTCAAATTCGAACAAGAGATAACATTTATTTGTTTCTCTTTCGTATAATCTTTAAGTTGAACAAGGAACAAATCCTCCTTATCTCATTTCCCCTGACCATCAGAGAAATGTAACTGCAGCGCTTCACCCTAATCGTTTTTAAGTGCTGTGCACTCGACTAGAAGCGACAAACGATTTGCCCTGCGAATATTCCCTGAGAACGAGTGTTTCTCAGCGGATAATTGCTGCCAGCTTCATTTGCACCCTATGTACCAAGCCACGTAATCATAGCGTTGACTAATTAGAGACGTGACTACTTTATCTCAATTGACTTCACTTAATTAACCATGTCATCGATGTGACCAACGAAGTCTACATTTATCATTTATACGATGAATATGTGTGCATATATACATATATATATATATATATATATATATATATATATATGTGTGTGTGTGTGTGTGTGTGTATGTGTGTGTGTTTACAGTCCTGATCACAATCGTTGGCGCCAATGAAATTCCATTTCATAATATCACTTGAAAAAATAAAAACTGAATTTAAGGAAAGAGATTTAGTCTATTTACAAGTCATTGTTGATAAAAAGCGCAAATGCATAACACGTTTTCATATATTCGTTCTTTTTCCGTTTATTCATGAAGTAAGAATAAAATTAAGGTTAGCTGGTTAGCGTTTTATGGCATATCAACCCTTGGGGCATATCAAATGCCAAATCTTCTTAAATATACATACATAAATGCCTACATACATACATACATAAATGATTTTTAAGCGAATAGTTAATTGGAAATTTCATTTTTAAACGGGTAATTAGGGCTCATTTGTAAAATGGTTTCACGTATTTTATCAAACAATAATAGTTCTTTTTAATACTAATAATTTGTTTGAACAGACTTAAGATGTTTCATGTATTTCTGTCTCAGCTCTTTGGCTTAGTGGGTATGTTATATAATTGCGAAATGATTTTTTTTTTTATTTTATCATTTTTGGTTGGTTATATCTTATCATTCGGTTAAGTTAGGCTTAGAACTATTCGGCTTAATGCACATACAGGTGCACACATTGAGCGCAGGTGTTCACGCTCGTGCGCAGAGGATTTGACAATCACAGATGTCATAATAAAAAACCCAGATAGGGGTGCGATTGACGTCATGCCCGGAAGCGATGGGCTGGGATTCTTGGTGATTTTGAAAAAAAAAGCAGTTAGTTGAGATTCGAAGCTGGGCGAGGCCAGTTGAGATTTGAAGCTGGATGAGGCGAGTCCAGTTTGTGGCCTACGAGATGTGCCGTGCGTTTGCTGGGTTGGATGGAACGGTCAGCATAGTAAAAATTGTGTGTGTCTCTCTCTCTCTCTCCTCGTGTCGAAAGACTAAACTCAAGAAGTCAATAAACGTTTCGTACCTGAACAAAGAGAGTCGTCAGTGTTTGGGGATTCCCTATGTATATTTCACATATTCATATCTTGGTCCTATTTTGGTGAATATGCTACAGGTAGAGTGTTAGCCACTGGTCCTGGAGATCTGGGTTTAATCCCAGGTCGCGTCATACCAAAGACTTTAAAAATGGTACTTGATAACTTCTTGCTTAACACTCAGCAATATAAGGTAAATATCAAGGGTAAAGTAGTGCAATCCAAGGTGTAGTAGCTATCGAAAAGGGGGCCTTCTGCTTGCCCTCGACTACAGTAACCAACTTTACTTTTACTCAAATTAGCAAACAACAGTCTCAAGTATTGCTATTTGATATTAGTAATTCCATTTATCAAGTATTCCAATAAAATACAAATAATTTGCACGTTGCTGAATGGTCTCAGATAACTAACAATGACAACTATTTGTAAAGGATTGATAATTTCCATTCAACCCATCGCTTGGATTCTGACAGGTACTACCACTGCGCTTCGAAGTGAATCTTTAGGTAATAATAATGAAGGGACACTCGACGTTCCCCATAATTGCAGGACTGAAGCCTCACCATCAGATGCTGTTAATTAATCTACTCAAGACACTTGAAGAGAGGTCTCATGGGGTTGATTGTTATTTTCGTAGTTGTTCATTTAGATTTGAGGTATTGGTGTTTTAATATCTGACTCCGTTAGGTTGCTTTCTCTTAAGGCCATCTGATTTTGCTGGTTTTATCTTCTTGTCTATGAAGGCTTTAAAGGAATAACCTAAGAATAGAAAAAGGAGTCCAAGATATTTTTTTTATATTTGACTTTATTTCTGGATTCAAAAATCATTCTGTGGGTTACAAATAATTCCTGAATCCAAAAGAAATAGATGCATTTCCCTGACAAGGTGTTAAAATGCGTTAGTCATTTTCGGGATTAATATATCTATTAATCGGTATTTTTAGACGTGGTCTGATAAGTACATTATTTGGTGTTTTAAGTCATGGGTTTCTGGTAACAGAGACGGCTGCAACTTATGGAAGAGTTAAAGAGTGTGTCGCATAAAAACTGACACGTGGCTCTCCACCAGCAGCAAGAAAGTTATTGCCGTTTTCAATTCACTGATCACTGCTGAAAGCCAGTGGTTTTCATTCTTTTGTCGGGACGGTTCCTTTTCTTTGCCCTTACTTTTTCTCTGGGACTTCTGGGGGTTTCTACGTTTTTCAAATTTATTTCATTTTTTTCATTCACTACGGACGTCCCGCCAAGATAGCGGAGCAATTTCAGAAATATGCTAGAAGATAATAGAAAAAGGAGTTTCTTGTTCGGTATGTGTTTGTGTGTGTGAGTCTCAGTTGTTCGTTGTTTTTTGAATTTCTTGTGTGTGTGTGTGTGTGTGTGTGTGTGCGTTTTTACCTCTATGGCCAGGGTTTTTTTGCATGAAGACTGAATTGACGGTGACTGTCCTTATTTTTAGAACGGTTATTTATCAAATTATTTTATTTTCTTGGCAATTTTTCTTTTTGGTTATTTCTGCTTATTTATTTTTGTTCGTCTTTGTTAAGGTGGTTGGATACAGGGACAATTTGAGTATGACGGATTTTCTTTTCTTTTTTTCATTTCTTTTTTCGAGCAGAGAATAATGGTCCAGAATAAAAGTAACATTATTTATCTAACTATATATTTTTTTGTTTTTTTTTGTTTTTGGGGATTTTTCTTTTTACATCATATCGTTTATGTGCAGGAATTTTCCGGGTAGAGAGTTGTTGAATGTAACCGTCAAGTATAAGAAGGGTTATTTTTCTTTAAGTCTTGCCATTCCTTGGATCTCTTTTTTATAAATATACGCGAATATATCAACAAAAAATTATGAATGTTTATTACTCACGTTTTCTTTATTTTCCGGTTTTGTTATTGATTTGTTCCATTAGCTCACTTGTTGAACGTTTATTTTTTAGTAGAAATAAACAACAGTTTGTTGATGGTAGAAGAAAGGGTAACATCCCCTCACATGGCTGGGTTGATATCTTCTTTATCCTCTTTTTGTCGCAAACAGCTGCAGGCATTTTACTAAGTCACATTGAGGTAGTTATTTCCATGTGGGTATATTGTTTATTTCTGTGTTAACATTTTTTGTACCCCGTCGAAATTTGTGTTTAAAGTTTGGTATATATTTTTTTTCATCCCGGGTGTTCAACGCACAGCTTGGTTGTTTACTTTCGTGTTGGTATATTTTGAACGGGTTACCTTCTTTTGCCAAGACGGCTTCTTTTCTTTGCGCCTTCGTCACCCTTACTTCTTGTCTGGGGCTTCTGGGAGTTTCTGTATTTTTTTAAATTTATTTTAATTTTTCTATTCACTACAGTCTGACATATCTGTAGAGAGGATGTCAGAGAATTCTACAGCCCTTGTCGAAAAAATGATGGGTGCTCATAATGGTGAAAGGGACAGCATACTGTACTCATGAGATGAAACTGCATCCAGTAGTGAGATTTCTAGAACGTGTGAAATCACACCGTCTTTACTATCATTTGAAAGTTCATTCTTTCATTCTTGTACGTCTGAGGGTTCCATTAATGATTCAAATAGATCTGTTTCAAATAATATCAAAATTGTTTTGAACCCTCTTTGTTTGTGGAACTTATTAAAACATTGACTGATAACACAACTAAATATTAACTGTTTGTTTGTTTGTGTAAAATGATTGTTAACATCATCAAAATATTGGCTTTTAGTGTAACGTTATCAGGTATGTTATAAAGAAAACAAAAGACAAATTTCTAAGGAAGGGGAAAGTGAAAACAAATAAGAAATAACACAGACATTTGGCTGGTAGTTGACCCCTGAGTGACTTAGACTAGGGCAGTTATGGGTCAGCATGTCACGGGCAAATGGCTGTTAGTTGAGG
Source organism: Sepioteuthis lessoniana (assembly GCA_963585895.1). Taxonomy (NCBI): domain Eukaryota; kingdom Metazoa; phylum Mollusca; class Cephalopoda; order Myopsida; family Loliginidae; genus Sepioteuthis; species Sepioteuthis lessoniana. The sequence goes on from OY757927.1 coordinate 86,968,343, forward strand.
ATGACTTGAAAAACGTTGAACTCCCGAGATCTTGTACGCATACGTGAAATCAGCAGAAGTTCCTCCCGCCGACACCAGATTAAAGGGAGGGGATTAGGGTTAGGGTTTTCTGAGAGTTAACGGTGAGTTATGACGATGTAAAAACATGCAGTTAAGAGCCGCGAGGATATAGGTAGACGAAGTTTTACGAGCCCCATTTTTGGTGGAGAGTTCCAAATGAGGTTTTACACACTGAACGTGACACATCATATTATAAATATATCGGAGAACCAGGAAGAAAAGTAAGCGTCTCTGTCTACTCTCTCTTTCTCTCCGTGATATGTTGTTTATTTTCTCGCTGGCTAACACACTCAAGTCACCTTCCATATTCTTTTTCTTTCTACCGGCCACTACTTTCAAATTGCTGTAGTAAATAAACCTTTGGTTTGTTAACTAAAATAGAGTTTCTTACACATGTTTACCTTTACCACTGCAGAGTCTCGACAGGATTCTGGAGGTACGAGTGTCTATTTAGTACTGTTATGTACAAATGTCTAATCGGTGCTGGTATGGTACATACCTTCTTTTAGGTACCGTTTTGGTATATTAGAATATTGATATTGCATAAAGTATGAAGTGTTTGCTTGTTAAAACAATTGTTAACTTTATTAAAACATTGGCTCTAAGAACATTGATATTGCAACAAAGTATGAAGTGTTTGCTTGTTAAAAATAATTATTATGGGATACACATTTTTTCTTGTCTTAAAATAAGCAATAAAAACATACTTAAGAACATTCTAGAAATTTAGGATCAAAACTGCATTAGCATTTAAGTAACATTTTTATATTTTTCAACCAATCAGCTAAAAACATAGAATAAGAACATTCTAGAAAAACAGGATCGGAAGTCAACTAACAGAAAATATTTAGGCTCTAAATTAAATAGTAAAATACAAATCTGATTGGTTAATAGATTTCTACGCGCCAAAATTTTCGGTTGATTCTTTGATCCACTATTAGGGTATAAGTAACACACAGTCAGAAGTCATTCACTAAGTCACGAAGTCAGTAAAGCAGTAGCCGATACTCTGTCAGGCAAATTCCTTTTCTTCCACAGCCAAAGTTCATGACCTAGCTACAGATGACCGCAAATCACTTTCAAAAGAAAAACCTGACAAACTTTCTTTCATCAATGCGACACGCTGTCGCCACAATCATAAAACACGATATGAACTTAATGTAAGTAAGAACTACTTATTTACAGACTCTGTTAACATCTAAATATAACACACACATGTAAACAAATTTATTTTCTTCTAACTTGCCAAACTTTATTTTCCACAAAGGCCATTTACACATCATGTTTTTTATTTGTTTTCACATTCTGTTTTATGTATATTAAATTTTGGGGGATAAAACATATCTAACAAAAAACTGAGTCACACCACCACATTGTTAACTTTATTAAAATATTGGCTCTAAGAACATTGATATTGCAACAAAATATGAAATTTTCATCTGATTATATATGAAGTGGTGCATAGGAATATTTTGCTTACGTTATTTTCTGATCGTTCTCCACTAGTTTTGACCTAAAGTCCTCATCAGGAAGATATTTTTGAGTTCAAAAATATATTAAAGTAGTTGATATGCTATTAGAAGAGAGACAAAAATGCACAGGTGACGTAGCATATCCAATTGTTGAATGAAATACTTAATATATATTGTCATATACGTACAGACTGTTTCGTTGTATCACAACTCTTCAGTGTGTTAAGACACGCAGGACGCTTGAAGCTGGTATCGAAACCCTCCAAAGTTTATGTAGGACTTAGTCTTATACCGCTCAGCCAATAAGCGAACCCCGCCAGCTCTGGAATTATTCGGCATTAATAAGCAGCTTTCGTTTGTTTTACATTTATACCTTACCGGATACCAGAGTGCTCAATTCGTTGGAAGAAATTTGCATTATGCGTGGGGCAGCCGCAAATCCCTTCGATAGAGTGATCAACCCCCGTGGGCGAGCGTATATATATATATATATATATATATAGAGAGAGAGAGAGAGAGGTGTGTGTGGCGGACAAAAGTGCAAATGATTGAAATAAACACTGATCTACAAATGAATGAATTATACTACTTTAAAGTGAATGAAAGGTTTATTGAAGAAAAGAAGTTATAAAGTCTTTTCTTGTAAAAAAAATATTATATTAACAGAGTGTAAATATTAAAAGACAGAAAAAGTCTATGCTGTAGTTTGCGTTGTCTTTATCTAAGGAATATATTTTAGGTGTAAAAGATTTTTGTGCGAGTCTGTCACTATGTAAGAGAGAAAATATATTTCAGCGTTAAACATTTATGTGACTGTAGCTAAATTTTTATCAGCAGAAGACAGGTTGAATAATAGGACGAATATATCATCATCATATCGCGCCGCCGACACGCATCTCCCGGATCTTCTCTCGCCACACGTCTCTATCGTCCATTGCTCCCGGTAGGTCTTCAAGGCTGTATCGGCACAGAGCTGTTGCATATAGTTTTTCGTTGATCGTCCTGTCTTTGATCGTCCATGCGAACGGTCCACAAGAATATGTCACTTACGAGTACGTCCTTACTTCTCCAGCAGTGTCCCGTATGCCTGGTTCGTCTAACTTGGATAGTTTTCGTGACGTGTGGTTTGTGGCCGTTCAACTGCTGCTTTGTGGAGTGCTGCCTCCAGGATTCAAAACATTGCTCGCAGCATTCTTGCGTAATCCATGTAGTGCATCTATATAGCAATATGGACATGACTACTGCTTGGAAAAAAACTGCGTTTTATTTTATCGATCAGGCCTGACTTCCATATGACCGATAGCCTATCGATAGCTGTTCATGCCTTTGCTAGTTGTATGTTGATGTCTGTCTCGGTTTATGAGTCACTGCTTCCTTGGTAGGTAAATTTGTCCACTAGTTTTCAGTGGACTACCATTTAGTGTTTCGATGTCGCCTCTTTGAGTAAAGTACATATATTCCGTCTTGTCTGACATAGTATGGAGACTTATGCCAGCAGCTTCTCATTCCAGAGTATATAGCAGGGATTCGTCTTGGATGGGTGTTTTTGCCAAAAGCGCTATGTCATTGGCGTAGTCCACGTACATAATTGTTTGCGTAGTTCATTGTCTGCTTCTTTCCTTTGCCAGCTTTATCAATAGACGTTCTAAGCCCGTAGTCTAGGCAGATTATTAACAGGTATGGGGCTAATGTGTTTCCTTGCAGCATACCTGCTACATTGTCATCCGGGGAGCGAACTTTTACTTTCGTGTTTTTATATAGCATCATTATGACTGCGACGGTTTCTTTGGGTTGGCCGTTGGTGAGTAGAATTTGTTCCATCTTCCTTCATGGTATGGAGTCAAATGTCTTGGAGAAGTCGACGAATAATATTGTTGCATCAAGATTTTTTGCACGCACAGCTTCTTGAATTAGACGGATAGTCAAAATTTATAATGTCATCGATCGATTTCACCGAAAGCCATTTTTGTACTTCCTAAGTATGCTCTCAATTTTGGATTCTATGCAGTTGCGTGGTAGAGCATTGTAGATCTTGGCCGCTATGGATGTAAGGGTTATACCTTGGTAGTTCTTGGCTAATCTGTGGTCGCCTTTTTTACTGAAGGGTAGGATGCATCTTTTCGTCCATCAGTGGATTGCGTTTTGGTTTTATACGGCATTACATTATTGGATCAGTATATCTTTTGTAAACAAACATATTCGTACAATTCAAGATTATTAAGTGATGCGGAAATTAAAAGCAAACTTGAAGGAAAAGGTTAGTAGATTTTCACGGAAAAGAATTTTTTAAAGATTTAAGTAAGCTGCTGAAAAAAATCTGTAAAACCAACTGCTGGTGTTATTTGTATGGTTATTTTTAAGATTGAGGCAATTAGATGAAAATGTTGACAGTTAATCTATGATTCTAACTGGTTAAAATGTATTTATAGCAATCGAGAAAAGAAAAGATGTCTTAAATAATTTTAGGTTTTGATCCTTCCAATTTTTCGTGTCAAGTTGAATATTTTCATCTGAAAATCTCAAAGAAATTTTAAAACGAGCAGCCAAACGCTGATGAGTCAATAAATGCAAAAAATACATCTCCGCAAAATTACAGCTCATCGAGCCTATCTTTCGACACAATTAACACTTTTGAGTAAGGAAACCAGTTATTTTCCCATATATATATATATACGTATGTGTGCTTATGTGTATGTGCGAAGAGAGATAAGAATTAAGGTTGTTAGCTTACGGTTAACATGTGTATTGAAATGTTCTGTTTTATTGATTTTTTTTTGGTAGATGAGTCTGTTAATGCAAAGTAAAAATCGTCATTTCCTGCCCAATTTAATATATGAACATCAATAAAAGATATGTGATTGAGAAATCCTTTCACACAACACACCTTAGTAGGTGTACAAAACGTTTCTTTTCCGTTGAAGATGACCATTACTTCATTACAGGTCATCGATCAGGCTTGAATTAATTAATAATTGTTGGTGGAGCACGATTACACACCAGAGGACCTGAAGGCATATAGAGAAAGAATGGGCGAGTGATTGGTTGATTTATGAATTGATTAGCTGAAACATATCGAAATAAACAAGCATAGATAGATAGATAGATAAAAATATGAAAACGTCAAAATGGAATTTTAAAATCAAGACAAATGTACACTTAGCGATATAGATAAGTATGAAGAATTTCGGTGGATACGAACTAATGAGAATAGATATTTAAAAAATCGGGATTGCTTTACAAAATGAAATGAATATATATATATATATATATATATATATATATATATATATAAAGTAAAGTAAAATTGGCCACCGTAGTCGAGGGTGACCAGAAGGCTCCCTTTTCAATAGCTACTACACTGAGGTGTAGGAATGGCGCTACTCCCTTCCCTGGATTGCTCCACTTTACCCTTGATACGTACTTTATATTGCCGAGTGTTAACAAGGAGGTATCAAGTACCATTTTAAAATCTTTGGTATGACGCGACTGTGATTAAACCCAGGCCTCCCGGACCATTAGCGAACACTAGGTCTTACTCACTAGGTCTTACATATATATATATATATATATATATATAAATGAGATAATAATTTGAGAACTATATAAGCAAATGAACCTAGATAGATATAAACACGTTTTTTATAGATAGATTGTTAGATAAGGTAATTGAAAAAAGTTTGAAAAATCAAAATTGATTAAAAAGAAAAAACTAATCGTTATAAACATATCTAAAAAGATTAAGTTGATATCAACTAATGGACATATAACTTTAAAACCATCAAGAAAAGCTATAAAATACAAGATTATTATATTTGAGATATATCGGAATAAAATACCGATGATTATGAACGGCTTTCATTTCTAACTAGATAGACAGCTAGATGGATTGATAGGCAAAACAGAATAAGCTATATAAATAAGGGAGTATAAACTGATTCACTCGACACTTAAATGGATATAATATAGTGAGTGGGATTGACAGATAATTAGATCTACTTCTAATAATAGAGATATGAACCGACAGAGAGTGATATTTGTCAGATGAGTCAGATAGATAAGCAAAAAAAGGACCAAAATTGAATGATACAAATAAGGAACGGGGCACACAAAGACTGAATCAAATAGACGATGATATAGAGGATACTACGTCAATGAAACTGGGAAAAAATTGAGTAATTTAATGATATAACTAAATATATGGAATATGTATTTATCAAAATAATGGTGTTATTGCCCTCCGTTTGATAATTTGCGCCCTAATGAATGTATGTTCATAATACCCCCCTATATATATATATATATATATATATATAGTAATCCACAGACAGATCTGTTTAATTCTATCAGAACTCATCGGTGTGGCTAAACATTAGCCTCCCGTAGCTGGGATCGAAACCCGGTTGACTCTAACGCCAAGCCCAGCCACTAACAATTCAGCAACGAGGAGCCATTAGCTGCGATGTAAATCTTAAATAGTTATGAATCACAAATACATACATCCATTCAACGGCTACTGAGACCTCAATCCATATACGAAGCGGCTTGCAATAAACGCTAATGGTAACACGATTACTTCTTCGCCAGAGAACTCAACCTTACCGGGGTAGGGGAGTCTCTCTCTCTCTCTCTCTCTCTCTCTCTCTCTCTCTTTCTCTCACTCTCTCTCTCTCAATATATATATATATATATATATATATATAATCATGTCAGACTGCTGGCACGGATTTCCATGAATCTTTCACTATTCTTCTTGATTATCAATCGCTTTGGGCAGGTATTCTATACAACTTGAAACCGTACAGTGATGTTTTAAGTAAGTTCATGTTGGTCGGAAAACACTCGCACACCCCTGTGTAGGGATCCATTGGAGAACGTCATTTATAAGTTCATCACAACTTCTCCAGCAGTGACACGTATATCTTGTTCGTCTTATTTGGATAGTTTTAAAGATGGGAGGTTGGTGGCTGTGCAGCTGCTTTTGGATCATATCTATATTATTAGAAGTAGGTCTAGTTATCCATCAATCCTACTTGAGAAAATTCTGAGAAAAAATCAAAATAGTAATCAGAGAAACCGATCCACGACATCACAGATTCTGATAATCCGACGAATCTTAAAGTATGTCCTGCAAAAAACCTAATGGCGATACTTATTTATAGATTTCTCCAAGGCATTTGACTCCATACACAGATGGAAAGTGGAGTAAATACTTCTAGCGTATAGTCTCCCTCAAAAAACTGTCATAACCACAATGAGGCTCTTTAAAAACACGAAAGTAAAAGTTCGTTTAACGAGTGGAGACCCTGACATTGTTGCTGTTGTCTTGCAAGGGGATATATTAACCCCGTATTTGTTCATAATCTGCTTCGTCAATGTACTTACTGGAAGTTTAGATAGTCGTCAGCTATCCAGCAACAGAGCACTTGATCTGATTAAATTCCTGTGGAAATCTATAAGGAGGGTTGATCAGCGCTGACGGGTAAACTTCGGACTCTTATTTAGCTGATATGGGTGAAAGAACAATTACCGCAGGACTTCAAGGCGCCTTCATTATCCATATTTACGAACGGAAAGAAAGCCGAAAGACATGCGATAATCACTGTGGAACCTCTTTACTTTCAATTTCGGGCAAGATCCTAGCCAGAGTCATTCTGAATCGATTCAACAACCATCTCTTACCGAAGAGTTAATGTGGCTTCCCTTAAGAACGTGGGACTGTTGACATGGTGTTTGCTGCAAGACAGCTTCAAGAGAACAGAACACTCACCTCTCCTCGACTTATGTTGATCTGACCAAGGCATTTGACACGGTCAGCAGGGACGGCCTTTGGGGAATCATGACAAAATACGGCTGTCCCGAAAAATTCATTACCATCGTTAGACAATTTTATGATGGCATTCATACCAGAGTGCAGAGATAACAGATAAAGCTCCGTAGCCTTCCAAGTCACAAATGGGGTTAAGCTGGGATGTGTCTTGGCCCCGACTCTTTTCAGTATTATGCTTTCTGCAATGTCATTTGATTCATTTAGTGGCTCGGATAATGGAGTCGAATATCGACACTGCACTAACGGCTTTGTCTTCAACCTCAGAAGGCTCAAGCAAAGACTACGTCAACGAGTTTCTGTTCATCGATGACTGTGCACTGAACGCTACTACTAAAGCCAACATACAAAACGGTGTTGACAAGTTCTCAAGCGCCAGTGACAACTTTGGCCTAAAGACAGAAGTGATGCACCAGCCAGTGCCTGGAAAACCATACGTTGAGTCCAATAGTATCAAGAGACAATGAATGAAAGTGATAGAAAAGTTCACCTACTTCGGCAGCACCCTCTCTAATCTATCGTCATGGATGACCAGGTGAACACCAGACTCGAAAAAGTGAGTGCAGCCTTTCGCCGACTCAAAAGGAGTGTGTGGAATCGGAGAGACATCCCGGAGGCAACCAGAATCAAGATATACCGAGCTATCGTTCTTACCACCCTCCTTTATGGCTGTGAAACGTGGACTACTTATCAACGGCATATAAAGAAGCTAAACCACTTTTAAACGACCAGTCTGAAGAAGATTCTCGGCATCACATAGCAAAAACACATCCCCGGCACTGAAGTTTTAATGGGCTTCTCTTCCCAGCTGCTAAACCATCTTGATGCAATCACAGCTTCGTTGGGCCGGTCATGTTGTCTGCATGACAGATCACCGTCTCCCGAAGAAACTGCTCTATGGAAAACTGTCACAGGGCAAGTGCTCTCAAGGAGTCCAGAAACTTGCTCAAAAGACACACTGAAAGTCTCCATGAAATATTTCGGTATCACCCCTAATTGTAAGGAATATCTGGTGCAGGACAGAGACAAGTAGTGGGAAGTTGTCAAACGTGGAGCAAAAGTCTGAGAAGCCAGAAGAAAAGCAAAGGAGCATTGAAAAGGCACAGTTACATCAGGCACTGATGTCACCATTCATTTTCTCACTGCCCAAGACTCTTCCACGCACAGATTAGTCTCATTAGCAATCTATGCACTAATGGTTCTTTTCTTTAATCATAAGTTTGATCCGATGGTCTTCATCTATTACGATGAAGAAGAAAAACACACACACACACGCACCCACCCATATATATATATATATATATACCTGTACTCAGCATATCCGGTTACATACTTTCTTACCAGAGTATTGACAGTGTGAAACGTTTATCATATAATAAATAAGCGAACTTTATTACTGACATGAGGTGTAGATTAGCTTCAATAAACACATAAGATATCACGCAGTGTGGAAAAGACTATTGGATTTGAATGGACACAAATAATCCTGCGATACCAAAAAGATTAGATGCTTGTAAAAAGATAAAATTGTTGGTGAGTAGAGCTAGAATAGAGCGGTTGGTTGCTCCATCTATGCTCACCACTTCTCCGAAAGATTGCAACGTGTCATGAAGAATTGTCGTCTATAAAATAAAATATAATGTGCGCATAGAATTGTGTACGATTTATTTGTCAACCTAGCACCGAAAAACTTAGAATGTGGAGGTTGCAGGAAAAAACAGAGAGACAGAGAGCCAGACAGACAGACAGATAAAATAGCGACTGTAGCAGAAGTTTCAGCGAGATAATTCGATGAAAAATCAAGGTGAAGAGTTAAATGCAAGCATTGGCCAACATAGATAAAAGTAAATATGTTTCGTATAATGAATATTCAGAATGGGTATGTAAACCTCTTACTTATGAGTTTTCATTCTTTTTATCATTATAGTGTTATCATGTTATTATTATTTTAATCTATCCTTTTACAGATTATGATATTGCTCTGCATTTTTATGTAGTGAGCACTATACAGATTTTACGGATTAGAAATAATTCTTGTGTTAGATTTCAATTACATACACACACACAAGCGCGCATGCACGTACACACACACACACACACACACACATACACACACACACATATATATATATATATATATATATATGGCTAGAAATTTGTTAAATATCCGGGAAATGGTCTCAAGAAACACACACACACACGCACACACCCATACACACAGGCGCCTGTGGTGGTGTAATGGTTAGCAAGCACGACTAGCAAACCTACACGAGTGAGTTCGCGTCACATTGGGTGCCCCTTTCATATGGCCTTGTGCCACATCTAAGCAAAAAGCGTAGTAAATTACCACACACCCATACACACACACACACACACACACACACACATATATATATATATATATATATATATATATATATATATATATCTGATTCGAAGCGAGACTGAAAAGGAGAAAGATGGTTCGTTGGTTGGTTGGATGGTTGGATTTTGTGGCATATAAATCTTTGAAGGTTATTTAACGACAAGTCCATCTTTATGTAAATAATCATTCCTATTTAAAACAATTTAGTTTAGCATGATTACACAGTTTAATTGTCAAAAACATTTCTGTTTCAAACTATTCAGTTTATTCAAACAGTTATATATAACAATTCAGTTTAGTGTAAGTGCAGTTTCAATGTCAAAAACAGTTCAATTTCGAACACTTCAGTTTAGCATAAGCACGCACTTAAATGTAAGTACACTTTAATTGTTCAAAACAATTCTATTTCTAGCTATTCAGTTTAGTCAAGCAGTTCTCATTCTGTTAATTCAGTTTAGTATAAGTACAGATTTTGTTTGCACACAGTTAAATTCAGTTTAGTGTAAATACAGTTTCAATGTAAAAAACAGTTCTATTTCAAATAATTCAGTTTAGCATTAGCATGCAGTTTAAATGTAAGTACGGTTTCAGTTTAGCATAAGCACGCAGTATAAATGTAAGTACGGTTTAATTGTCAAAAACATTTCTATTTCAAGCTATTCAGTTCAATCAAACAATTCAGTTTAGCATAAGTATGCCGTTAGTACTATTTAACCCATAGATAGGACCCTATCAGGTGCTACCACTCCGAGTCAGAATGGACATGGGAGCATCACTGGACCCTCAGCATCAGATTGTTTAGTGTCATATCAAGGACACTCGCCGGCGGGGGGGTATTTTATCCTCTCTTGTGCAGTCGGTGTATTCTATAGCCCCAGCCTACAGGGCAAAAAGGAGAAAGAGCAGATACACGAAGTTCTCTTGATGTTTCATGCAAGCGACAGTTTTGGGGACAAAATTTTCTGGAGATTTTTCTTTTTTTTTTGGTTTTAGCTTCGCCCTTGCTTGTTTTTTTTCTTTTTGTATTCGGCATAATTTTTTGGGGGGGTGGTCATGAAAGATTCCAAGCTTTTGTTTTCAGCAGTGCTAGCGGATGTTTATTTATTGGTTTCCTTACGTAGTTGACTTGGTTCATTTCATGTTGTCCATCCTTCATTTATCCCAAAAGCATTAAGCTTTTCATCTTTGGATATTGCCAATATTTCTCTATATATTCCGAAAACCTTCTGCTTTTCGTCTTTTCGCCTATTCACAGCTCTTCCACCAGTTGATATTATTCATAACATGAAGGGAAACATTCTCCGTTTAAGAGAGAGTGATCCAGAATACTCTTGTTTCAACAGCCTGATCATCTCTGTTCCCCTCCCACCTTGTGCTGGCCAATTATCGCAGTAAATTTAAAATCACGTGAGTTATTTTTAACACTGAATCATTTTACGCGCCATTAAAAAAAAAAGAAAAAAACAAAAAAGAAAAAAGACGAAAAGAAAAGGAAAAAGAGACAGACTTTCAAGACTTTGGCTTAGAGTTTGATGTATGCTTAATATTATCATTTAATTCAGATAATATAGTTACGGGGTAATATAAATATATATATATATACCGGAGAATCCAAAACCAAGGGACACAATTTTAAAACCTAATATTTGTTAGAAATAACAACTGTGAAAAGCTGAAATTTTGACAACTGGTAGTCGTTATCATATATAATAACATACTAAAATTTGAATCATTTGCAAAGGATAGAAAAAGAATTATAACAATTATTTATTTATTTTCAAAATAGGATCGTCCAAAAGTAAGGGACAAAATTGAGTAAAACAATGTAAACAGTATGCTATATTCAATTTTTTTGATTTTCTCTAATGAATAAGTCTTACTTAGTCACTTGTAAACGTTGCATCAGCCGGCACCATGGCGAAACGCCAAAAACTTGATTACTCTGTGAGACAAGCTATTGTGAAGCTACACAAGGAAAAGCACACCATTAGAGAGATTTCAGAGAAAGTGAAACGTTCCAAGAGTGTTGTAGGCAGGGTTGTTTAATCCTACAATGATACTGGCAAAATAGTTAGTGCTTTTAGAACCAGCAGACCCCGCAAAACTTCGGCAAGAGAAGATCGAATTATGCAGCGTATGTCATTAAAGGACCGTTTTAATCTTGCACAGAAATTAAAAGGGTTATGAATAAGGAGGATTAAGCCATAAAATTTTCTTAGGTTTATTTCTCCTTCTTTGCGTGCTATTTTTGTCTCTATTCCGATATTCTGAATTGATCCTATATCCGTCATTCTTTAAAGCCTCCTCATATTCCTGCTTACTTCGTTCAAAAATTTCCTTGTTGGAGGAGTTATTAGATAATCTCTGCTCTATTCCCTTAGGTACATGTTTAAACACCTGTATTGGGTGACTAGATCCCATATTCACATAACGCAGATCCTGGTTCCTTTTTCTAAACGGAGATACAGTTCCACTATATAAGTTTAAAGTAACATCAAGATAATCGGTAATTTTTAGGTCCGTTGTTACATCTAACCTAAATCCAAACTCCTCAAACAGCTTATACAATCTTTTTCTAATCCCATCACACTTCTTCGGTGTACCTCTATCCACGATAATCAATCCGTCATAAAGTCCATGGCTACTGGGGTCTATAATCTTATTAATACTATACAATAATACACACCTGACGAGCTCAGAAATTTCTGCGCCATCATATGCCCCAATCGAAACGTTGAAATTTCCACCCTCCCCTTTTTTTATCCATATACTATCTTCATAGTATAGCAATGTTTTACGATAATGCTTGATTATCTCCACCTTATCTAAAGGTATTACCATATATTCCTTAGCCAAATCTAACGCTCTATCCAATGTCCTTTCGGTTATCGACATTTTAAGACTAGGTACTATAACCATAAAACAAGTTTCTCGCACGAGAAGTATAAGCATAGCACTGCTTCATCTAGTTACGTGTGGGAGCTTAAAGATAACAAAAGGGTAGATCCTATAATGAAATGGGAAGTAATAAAGAAATGCCGTAAATATAAGGGCGGGGGACAGAGTTTGTCGGCTTTGTATGGAGGAGAAACTAGCGATAGCATCTTGTAAAAGTAGGAATATGTTAAACCAACGATCGGAGGTGTTAAATAATTGTAGACACAAAAGGTCGTGTTTGCTCTATAATTAGGGATTTTTTTTTTATTCGAAGTTAGATATTTTTTATTTTTTTATTTATTTATTTATTTATTTATTTGTTATGCAAATTCTAAGCTAGGTAGGTTTTCTGGTGAATAAAAGAAGGCGGTTTCCCCTTTAGAATTAGTCGAAGTTAGGCTTCCTGATGATCCGATAAGGTGAAACTTTAGTAGAAGATTTTCGACTCGCGATTTAGGTTAATTTTATAATTGGCTCCATTGTCTTGTGTTGAGCACTTTAGTAATTGTAGCATTGCAGGATTCGCGGAAGGTTTTTAGTTTTCTTTTGACCAACTGACTGCGTATCCCTTGATTTTTTTCAAGGGGTCGGACGAGGTTGGCCTTTTCTTTCTTTTTGACCCCCAATTTTTTCTTTTTCCTCTGGGCGGTGATTCGAGATACTTTTATCTCTTGTTCCTGGCAGGTTTTTTTTTGTTTTTGTTCTGGTACCGTGAATACTGGTAGATATTAGATTAGTAAATATATATATATATATATATATATATAATATTGTAGTGTCTATGAACCCGGGTTTCATGCATTTTATAATTCGTCTAAATGAAGATTTAAAAAATAAAACGTTAATATGGTTAATATTTTATTCGAAAAGTCGGGGTTATTTGTGTGTATGTGTGCCTTAGTTTGTGCGCTATTGAATATGAGTATATTTGTGTATGTGCTGTTGTTAGCGCGTACATATATACGGGTGTTTGTGTATGTACTAGCGTGCATCTTTACATATATACACACATTTCCCCGGTCTGTTGATTGGAAGGGATAAGACGAAGGAAGATAGTGTGAGAAGCGAAGAGTGGATGAGAGGGGAAATGGATTGTTGCAATCAAAATTTCGTTTTTTTCTAACTTTACGGTTGCTAAAGCTTTAATTTTATGGGAATATGAACTGTCTGTTATTGGGTAAATTTTGTTGAGTGATGATGATGATGATTAAAATTAAAATCATCATCTTGTTACTCTTATTTCTTTATATTGTATGGGATTTATGGGTAGGTAATTAAAATGACAATAGCTTTTGTGTAGCTTTTGCAATAATGATAATGACATTAATGATAAAACAATAGTAACAGTAAATGTAACAGTTATGGTATGATGAACATAACAGTCTCTGACAATACTTGTGGGTTGGCCCAGTGGGTAGAGTGTTCGTCAATGGTCAGGGAGACCAGGGTTCAATCCCAGGTCGCGTCATACTAAAGACTTTGAAAATGGTACTTGATACCTTCTTGCTTAGCACTCAGAAATATAAGCTACGTATCAAGGGTAAAGTGGAGCAATTCAGGGAAAGGAGTAGCGCCATTTCCAACACCGCTGTGTAGTAGCTATTGAAAAGGGAGCCTTCTGATCGCCCTGGATTACGGTCGCCTAACTTTACTTTACTTACAATGCAATAGTTTGAAAAAAATCATACTTTTAATTATTGACTAAAATATTACTTACATTTATTTTTAATACTTGTGGGTGTTCATAATGGGATAAGATGAGGGAAATGATACACATGATATGTAGGTTTTGTATCAAAATCGGTTTTATCATCCACTTTTAAAAAAAAAAAGTACACAAAAAGCACCAGAAAATACGAAAAACAACATAAACAAAGAAGCCAATGAGATAGCCACACAACGGAAAATAAAGTAAAAAGCAAACTGCTTACCTGAATAACAAGCTTCCATAACAATCAAGTACCATTAAAAAGATACCGACTAATCAACCCGACGAAAACTGAAACTGGAAAAATCACCAAATACATACTAGATGACATAAAATAAACAACTTTAAGAAACCTCCGAATCAACCCGTGGAAAAAACACCAAGACCGTCATAAACTGGTTCACAGCCATAACCAACAAAAATGTGCAAGTTTTATCCGGTTTGATATAACAGATTTCTACCCTTCTGTCGAAGAAAGGACACTCGATAGCACTATGGAATTAATAGCCCAGTATGTGAAAATTTCAAAGGGAGATTTCAAAACGATAAAGCACTGCCGCAAATCACTTCTTTTTCAACAAACTATGGTTAAAAAAGCCATAGTACCAAAACTTTGATGTGACCATGGGTAGCTATAACGAAATTTAGATATGTGAATTGGTTGGAATTCTTATATGTTCAAAACTATCCAGAATAATGAACAAAGAAAACACTAGATTATACTGTGACGACAGCCTTATCATCATTAAAGAAGCCAACAGTGTCAAACTAGACAAATACAGGCAAAAAACAGCAAATGCATTGAAACGACTTGGATTCAAAATTACCATAAAAACAATTTAGAAATAACATAGATGTAACTCTAAATTTAAAAAAGGAACATTCGAACCTTTCAAAAAAGAAAATGTCGCACCTATTTATACAAACACCTGCTCAAACAACCCACCCTCAATCATCAAACAGTTGCAAATATCCATTAGTCATGGACTATCAGACAACTCATCTAACATGAACATATTTAACAACAAAATAAAACATATACAGCAACGCACTAAAAAAAGTGGATACATACAACAAAAAGAATACACACAACAACAAAAAACAGAAAAAGAAGCATAATCCGGTTCACACCCCTACATAGCAAAAACGTTAAAACTAATATCAACAAAGATTTCATAAAACTAAAAGAAAAAAACCTTCCCCAAACATAGCACTTTTGCCTAAATCTTCAACAAAAATAACTTAAAAATCAGCTCCAGCTGCACGAAAAACGTGACCTAAATTTAAAAAAACAGCACGACAAAAAATAAAAAAAACTACAACACAACAGAAACTAACAAACACTGCAATTGTTGGGATAAATCAACATACCCCCTACACAGAAAATGCCTATAAAACGTACTATACAAGGGCATGGTAAGGGCCAACAATTCAATAAAATACAACATTTACGCAACGGAGGGAACCTCCAAAGAAAAGAATATATACCTACAAACTCTCGTTCTCACATAAAAAATGCTCGAACAATACAGCTCTACAGCATACATTTGGAAACTGAAAGACAACAATATTACACCAAGCATAACTTGGGAAGTTATAAAATCGGCACAAAATATCAAGATACCTACATTGCCTCTATGAAAAAGTTGCCATAATCACACTTTCATCACAATATACACTTTTAAACTACATCCAAGATAATCTTAAAATGTAGACACGAAAACAAATATCTCCTATCCAAATTCGACCCAAACACTTAACCAAAACATAAACTAAATTCCATACTCCTTCTTATTCTTAAAGCCCTACTGTTATTTTCATGTTTATTTATATTTCTGCCATCTATGTTCACATTACTCACAAATGTTTCTTCCTTGTCCTTTCACCATATCCCATCTGTTTCTCAAACACCTTTCTTACTGTCACACCATTCATCAGCCATTACCGACACCACGCTAATTTTAAAACGGAACCACCGACTGTTAGTACTATTTTCGCCATATTATCACATTATGAATACCCACAAGAATGACCAGTAAATGTAAATAATACTTTTAGTATTGCCAATAATTACAAGCACAATTCTTACACATTATTGCATTATAAGCACCCATAAGTATAGTCAAGATTCACAGCAAAACAGACAATTCATATTCACATTAAATAAAACTTTAGCTCCCAAAAAGTTAGAAAAGAAAAAGAAATTCTGATTGCAACAATCCATTTACCCACTCACCTACTCTTCTCTTCACACTCTCTTTTCCTTCAATTCACTCCTTCCAATCAACAGACAGAAGAAATATGTGTATATATGTAAAAATGCATGCTAGTACATACTCAAACACCCGTACATATGTACAGGCGAGCTACAGCACATACACAAACATACTCACATTTATTAGTACACAAACTTAGACATACATACACACAAATAACCACCACTCTTCGAACAAAAAATAAATACGTTAATCCTTTTCAATTTTTTTTTTGTTGTTGTTGTTGTTGAAAATCTTCAATCTGATGAATGCAGAATGTATGAAACGCAGGGTCACAGACACTGGCATGTAATATACATATATATATATATAATCTTCCAGGCATGAATCCATGTCTACTTCCCGAACAGTCTATAGGTAAAGTCGTCATGCAGAAGGAACTTTTCAACCTTTTTAAGGCAAATAGTCAACGAGAAAGAAAAATTATTAATTCTAAACCTTACAAGTTTTAAGAGAATTTTTGGCTTATTGATGTGCCATCTTTTGTTATCAGTTCGCCCACAGAAATATCTCCACTATTTTAGATTTAACCTTTTTGAAATGTGGGAAGTATTTCTGTCACACTCTGTAAAATCAAAACGAATATTATGAATATTTTTTCGCATTAAGCTCTTAAACATTGACCATTTTGTTTCGTTTGGTTTTATGGCATATCAACCATTCTAGGACACTTTATGCCAAACACTCTTTATACACATATAAAGTAAAGTAAAAGTAAAGTTAGCGACCATAGTCGAGGGTGACCCGAAGGCTCCCTTTTCGATAGCTACTACACCAAGGTGTAGGGGAGGGCGCTACTCCATTCCCTGGCAATATATTCCCATACACATATATTAAATATATATTATTAGTGAAAATATTTTGTTTATAACGTTTTAAACGAGCCTAACCCCTTTATTTTGCACACAGTTAAGTCTTTCCTAGTATGACTATGTATCAGTATCAATTCATTTAAATATCATTCGTTTGCTTATATACAGTTAAATGTCAAACAGTTCTGTTTCAAACAATTTAATTTAGCATTAGTCAACATAGTTAAATGGTTCCAAGTATTTATGTGTATTGCTAACAATTCAATTAAACTTTTCATTTGTTTACTCTCAGTTAAATAATCAAACCGTTTTATTTCAAACAATTCAGTTTAGCATAAGTTATTTACTTGCTCTCAATTTTAATGTCACAGTTCTATTTGACCCATATTTACAACCCAATCAGGTGCTAACACTCCAGGTCAGAGTGAACCTAGATGCGACGAAAATGAATGGGTACATTCTCCAAAGCTCCAGAACTAGACACTCAAAACCAAATTATTTAATGTCATAATCAGAGCACTAATTTGGGTCTTACCCATCTACATAAATGCAGTCAGTGTGTTCTACAGTCACAGTCAACTGGGCTTGATTGGCCTTTTTCAACCAAAAATTATTTATTTTTAGTATCTACAAATGTATAGAATTTTACTTTCAGATGTACTCATTTTGCTGATGAAACATATTGCAACGTTTGGTAACCGAATTTCAATTATATTAAATTTGTTTTATAAATAATTCGTAATAATATTCTTTTTGACTGTATATTTCATTATTAACAATATAACGCTTGTATATTTAATATAAAATTCTAAAAGGTAATTTACATATATATAAATATTACCTTTTCATTAAAAACAGTTTATGGAAGTGTTCTTATTTATGTGCAATACAGCTTATTTGTTTATGTTATAGCGTTTCGGGAAATTATGTTAATTTCTCTAACACTATATTTTTTTAGGCAGCACAAATGAATGACGAAACTTTTCTTTAACAACTCAACAAAGGAAGTTTTTATTTGCAGCATGAAATATTTGGTTTGCTTTTGATGCTGCAAGACTCGTGTAGTTTAGGCTTGTTAGTGTAGGAGACGAAATGGCTTAGTGGGATGTTGAGATGGCAGCGTGTGTTGCGGGACGTGTGAGGGATTCTGTTTAGAGTCACCGTGTAGTTTTGTATCTGGTATTTCGGGGAGAGTCTGCGTTGTCTCTATTAATGTGGACCAGAGGTGAAATGGGAGCTAGTGTGTCGAGAGCAGAGTTACGCTCGGATTGACATTGCCAATTTTTGGGTTGACACAAAGTTGGGCCTGTGCGAGGCATGTTGCATATTTCTAATTTATGTTCAACGGGGATTCCCCGTAGGAAATCCATATGATGGTTCCCTCGTTGAGTGTCCATGTTGCTGCTGCTGGTGTTGCTATGTTAAAAAGCATCGCTAAGCAGGGACGGCCTGACGAACGTCTGTTCTGGTCGCTGTCTCAAGCCAAAGAGAGTGGGTTTGGCCGCTCACCCGTTTTGCAAGCCGGAAATGAAGGTCCGGGCTGAATAGAATAAGTCATCCTGATTGGGTGAAATTAAGTGTCGAATTAAATTGCGCGCCAAACCAAAATACGAGATTTTCCTCTTCTCTACAATGTGTGTTTATCAACATTTACACGTATCCAGGAATATTATTATCTCAACTTGTTCACTATTTCGGTGAACTTATTTTTCGAATCTTCCCCAGGTGGCCTCCATAATATCAGATTTTCTTTTCTTGTAAAATTATTCCAGTAGAAATGTTAGCATACTGATTAGTCTAAGAATGTTATTCAATTATTGAGAAAAGTTAAAGATGGTGTGAAATCATATAACTTATAAACATCGAAATATTTATATGAGTGTGTGTCTTTACTGTGTTATAATGAGATAATGTCACGAGATCATTATTGGTCTTGTAAAAGATGACTCCTATAGCGTTTCAGTAGCGCATTAGGCAACATTTTTCTGAATTATTTAAATGAGATGCAGTAATTATTTTGTATTTGTTTATTGGAATTAACATCCTTCACAGCGTTCTCTTTTATGATAAACAATGTAACAGAAATTAAACCTAATGTTTTTCATTGGGAGTCTGTTTATTTTGAAATGTCAAACTATGTTCCTGCGTGGATGCTTTCTTCTTTTCAAGCATGTCGCTTCAGGTGCGTCTTCTGAAACTGTCCACCCACGATAAACCCAGGGAACCCGTAACCAGCCAATGAACTGAGCCAATTTTTCGTGTCCTTTTTACAGAAGCAGAATTCCATTGTTATTTCGTTATCACCAGCTATGGATATCTGTGCTTGGTTTACTAATTATATAAGGAGCATAGTATGTTTGAATAAATTCAAACGTCTTCTTTTCCACTGTGTTTTTTTTTTTCTGTATTTTGGATGGTCTCATTTCGAAGAGACTGGCATGACCCATCTTCTCTTAGATCTAACATTATAAAATACTAAAAAACTTTGGCAAGACTTCAGTGTATAGAAGAGGATCATAATGATACTACAGTGAGTCGAAAGTTTTGCAATATTTTGGTACATGGTAGTTTTTCGCGCGTGTATCACATGATCAACGCGGCTCAAATCATAGAAGGTACTCGCTGTGGATGATACTTCATGCGCTTATATAATGTGTAGACGTGGTCTCCGCAGCGTAGAGGCTAACGTGGTAGATTATGGCATTGAAGTCAGCGAGTTCGGACTCCAGACGAACCACTAGGTTTACTTTCGGACGAACACACTTGGGGATAGGTATGAACCACCTTATCCTCCCAGCTATGGGTTAAATAACACAAATAATGTTTCTCTATGAGAATAGTTTTGGTAATAACTAACCCACAAAAGTAGATATGCCATTAAACAAAAAACTAAACCAAATCGAAATGCTGTTCATTGCTTCAGTCCATGTGGGATTTGAAGGCAACACACTTGAATTTGCAACGTAGTCTAGTTCAAGACTTTAGGCTTTACGAGTTGGAACTGGGCTACAATGCCACGGAAGCAGCCAAGAAGATTTCTTATCCGAAATTTTAAGGCGCAGATTATTACAAAATAGCAAACAGATTGCGTTCTTGTCCAAATGGATGAATATAAAAAGCATAGTTCAGTATGCATCTGAGCAGTAACATGAGCCACGATTAGCAAACTAGTCTTGCTGATTTAATTGTACATATACAATAAGAGTACTCTAACCTTTGCCCTTGA
Organism: Sepioteuthis lessoniana; assembly: GCA_963585895.1. Lineage (NCBI taxonomy): Eukaryota > Metazoa > Mollusca > Cephalopoda > Myopsida > Loliginidae > Sepioteuthis > Sepioteuthis lessoniana. The sequence goes on from OY757927.1 coordinate 86,989,023, forward strand.
ACCAAACTAGCAATAAATTTTAAAATATATACGTTGTTTGATAGGTATTTAAGGCCTTTGTTTTGAAAATTGTTTGATGCTTAAAATGTATTTAACAGGACACAAAATCTAATTCAGACGTGGTTTGAATCACTTTGCAACAGTTAGTTGGTTATTTTACTTAATAGCATATCAACCGTTGTGAGCTTTTTTTATGTCACAGTTTTTTGGTGGGGATATCTTATTTCATTTGTATTGATATTGGGAAAAATAAATTTCATAAAAATATTTTTTATTCATAAATTGGAAGAACTTTTTTGGATTAACTCTTTCTGTTGAATCATTTGGCCTTCACTCACAACCTATTCGATAAAAAGCGTTGAATGATTTCGAGAATATTATCGGGACTTAACCAAATGGTTGCCCAGTCGGCTGGGGCTGTAGAATACACTGACTGCACATCTGCAGAGGGCTAAGCCCCCTCCCAACGAGTGTCCACGATATGACACTAAACAATCTGATGGTGAGGTTCCAGCAATGCTGGAGCTTTGGGGAATGTGAAGTACCCCTTCATTGCTATTGCTCCCAGGTCCACTCTGGCCCTGAGTGGTAGCACCTGATAGGGTCCTATCTATAGGTTAAATAGAACTAACGGCATACTTATGCTAAACTGAATTGTTTGAGTAAACTGAATAGCTTAAAATAGAAATGTTTTTGACAATTAAACCGTACCTACATTTGAACTGCGTGCTTATGCTTAACTGAATTGTTTGAAATAGAACTGTTTTTCGACGTTAAATCTGTATTTACACTTAACTGAATTATTGCATATAACTGCAACTGTTTTTTGACATTGAAACTGTATTTACACTAAACTAAATCGTTTAACATAGAACTGTTCTGACGTATAACTGTGTAAACAAAATCTGTACTTTTACAAAACTGAATTAGCTGAAGTAAAATTGCTTGACTAGACTGAATAGCGCGAAATAAAAATATTTCGTTTCAATAAAACTGTACTTACATTTAAACTGCGTGGTTTTGCTAAACTGAATTGTCTTAAATTGAAATATTTTTGACACTGAAACTGTACTTACACTAAACTGAATTGTTTTATATAACTAAATAGTTTGAAATAGAAATGTTTTTTGACAATTAAACTGTATATTTGGCGTTAAATAGCCTACAAGGTTTGATATGCCATAAAACCAAACCAAACCAAACCAAACCTTAATCAAATGGGTTTAACAAATTGACATGACCAGTCGACAGATCAGATCGAGATTCTTCATCGGACCGTCTAGTCCAAGTAAGATTCAAATAGGTCTGTTGCCCGTTACGTGATCACTTGACACCCGAGTCATGGACTGCTCTGCAACCAGTCCTCAGACAGCTCGGGCCAACATGTAGCCCTCATCAATGGTAGGGTTTTATCTTCTTTGCATTGGTGCAGTCAACGGCTCCGTTACGGCATTGAGAAAAAGTGTTCTATTGTCATGAGTATTACGTCTGATCAACGTATTAGCAATACCGTATTTTGCCAGTGAAAATTTGAACGTTGATCAAAATCTTTTGTCAAATGTCAGCAACTTGTGCCGACGCTGTTATAACCGGACGGGGCGTCATCTTGCCAAACATCGGAAGATTCTACCTTCGATCTGAAAGTTCCTAAATGAAAATTTCCTGGAATTAACAGTGTAATTTGCTATCCACCCAAGTAGTGATTTTAAGATCCGGACAAAGAATCAACTGCTTAGCAAATAGACGAATCCACGGCACCATATCTGCATCCAGTAGCTAAACAACACAGCTTTGCAACAATAATAGTATCAAGTGGAAATCAAAGAAAATATCATTCAACAATTCTTACAAAATACAATTACTTTAGAGATCATGAGATATTAGCTCAATTTTCATCTTCCACTCAGGCAGTTTGGTACAAGGCTAATAAAGCACAGATCCAGGAGAGGTGTTTCTACCTGCTTTCGATCTCGTCTAAATCTGTCTCGTTTCCCGGGTCTCACTAAACCTGTTCCGACTACATTACTCTTCCGTCCGATCTCGACCCGACTATAAACTAGTCTAATACTGCCCGTGGTGTAATGGTTATCGTCGCAGGATATGGACACGGCGACACTAGTTCAAATCCTGGACCTGACTGATTGCATTTCACATAGCATTAATACCCTTGGGAAAGGTATGAATCCAATTATTCTCCCTCCAGCTATGGGTAAATAGTAGGGCAGACTAGGTTCTTCAGCCTTGGTGAGGCAACTAGTCTAGGAGAAGGAAAACTCTGAATTCAAACTTTTAAACTTCGCTTAAAAAATTGACCTTGTGTCATATCCTGCCCGAGCGGAGGGGTTGTTAAATATGATAAACTAGTCTAATACCGTTTCAATTCCAGTTCAAACTATGCATATTCATCGCTAGGTCAGGGTGGGTGTGGCGTTACTTCAAAAGGATACCAGCTAGAAGCATTTTCCTAATTGCCTCTCGTTTGCTTAATTCTGATGTTGACAAGTTCTTTAGATCGAGCACATTGTACATTCTTTATCTTTTGACCGGCATTTCATAAAACGAGTTTCCTAACAGGACATTCACGATGAAATAAATAACATGGTTCTTTTTTCACGACCCATCCAATCGCTATTATACATTCACAATGTATTTTTCTAGTCTTCTGAAATCCACACTAACCTCTTTTTCTCTTTTTGAACTTTTTTATTGCCCTGCCATAGTCCAATACGTTAGCTATTACGTCGCACAGAGGAAGGGGTTTTTAAAAATATATGGGAATACATGGAGTTTATGTTGAAAATTAAACTTGAGAAATTTGGATGAATGAAGTCTCTTTATTTCAAGATTTTTTTTTCTTTTTATAACAGATGTAAAGTTAGTTTTATTGGATCAGAGAAGTTATGTTGTATAATAACCTCTGACCCGGCCAGGCTGTCAAAATAGGAAATGCACCAGTGTAAATGACAGGTGAATCCGGTCGAGGAATATCAGAATATAACCTTGACCGTGGACGAGTTGAATGAGTGCGATTTGTGACGCCCACAAGAAGAAGGTGGGCGTGGACAATTATATAACTAGGGCACAGGAAGTTCAATCAGTTGGAGAGGGATACTGTAGAGAGAACTACACCCAGCAGAGGGGGCCCTCGGGACCCCCGATTGAGCAGTTTGGAGATCAGATGAGTTGCAGATAAGATGCAGTAGAGAAAACCAGCACCCAGCAGAGTGGGCCCCCGGTTGAGCAGTCCAGGAGAACGGGAAAGAAACGCTGATGGCCATAAGAGTGGGGGTCAATATGTTGCAGTTCTGTTCCGTCTCCAACTTCCTCTCACACACAACCCTTTCAAATAAAGTGAGAGGTATATTTTCCAAAAGAACTGTGTCGCTCGTCTTTATTGTGTCGTCGTTATGATTTTGCATGCATGCAGATGTATATGTATTATGTGGCTATACAACAGTTATTTATCAATCAAGACTCGTAATTTCATTGGGCAAAATTCAAACAAGCTTTCTCTAACTTTTTGAATTTTGTCTACGTTCATGCTAAAAAATCCTTTTCCTGTTTTAAACTATGCTTAGCAAATATCAAATACAAAAATAACATGTTGGATTCTCGGTGTGTACGCAAATTCATAATGTTATTGAAGTAGTGAGAAGCTTCAAGTAATTTCTATAGACAAATGAATGCTTTTGTGATGGCTTGGTAACTGTAATTGAATTTATTTTCTATTTAGAGAAGGAATTCATTGGTTCATTGAAAGGGACAATGTTTGATTTCATAGGGATTGAACCTTTTCAATCAGTTCTGTTTGCTTTTGTTTATAATTGGCCTGCCTTACAATTGTAAGAATTCACTGAGTGAAATGATTATTTGTGTAGCGCTGGGTATAGGGACACATATACACACAAACACATGTATTACACATTCAAACGTATACAAATACACGCATGAACACATCTATAAATTCATATATATATATATATATATAAAGAGAGAGAGAGAGAGAGAGAATGAGGTATCTGCGCGTGTTTGTGTCTGTATGGAGTATCGATCGTTAGTCCGTCAAGTCTCGCCGCTTAACAGATCACTCCTCGCGTTATGGTGTTTAAAAAACGAAGTAGGCCGACGGTTTCGGTCGAGCTAGAAGCCACGGGTCAGGACCACAACGGAAAAAGAAACAAAACTAATCCGAGAATAAAATTCTATTGTTGTCTTTATTGACAATTTCTCCTCGAAATAACCCCGGGGCGGAATGTATGACACTTAGCTTTTCATCTTAAACAGAGCATGACCCTTACTATAGCAAAATGAACGGCTGAAGAAACTTGGGCACTAGTCAATTCTCTACTTTACTCTGTCTAACTCCTCCTCACTGCTAACCCGGCTTGCGATTTACCTGAAAGTGACAGAAAACCCCAGCTTGTTCTGGCGGCCCATATTCTCTCTCTGATGGGCAATTACCAATTTATTTTACCATAGGCTCAAACTTTTGGTTTGCGTTCTTTTTTGAGTTGTATCAAACCTAGTGGGTTATTTAAAGCTAAAGTCATCTTTGTAGAATAGTACAATTTAACCCATAGGTGGTGGGGAAGATAGGTAGTTTATAGCTTTTCCAAGAGGCATTAGAGCAAAAGTGAATGTAATACTGCAGCAAGTGTTCCACCACACTTAGTTGTTGGCTGCAGTCCAATTCAAACTTTTCTTGCAACCAACTTGAGCTTCCGCCTACACTAGACCTGGAAGAAGCACAGTTTGGCTTGAAAACCCATCTTTAAAATTCAACAGCTAACTATTTAATGTTCTGCCCAAAACAGTGGTCCAGGACTCCCGGTTCGGTGCCAGGGATTATTTGGTACCGGATCGCAAAGGAAATATTTCTAGTTACAAATTGTAGTTTTTTTCATTAGTACTTCCGGATCTGTGACAGAGAACAGGAGTGACATGATGGAAGTGACAAAGAGTTACCGTGTTCTCGGAGAAAGAGGATTAATGATGTGCTCTATTTTTGCCAACCAACCAACCAACCCCACAATAGCAGAACTATTTAAGTCCTTGAATAATTAGATATCAAAAAGATATTATTGGTCATTTTGTGTTGATGTCTGCACATACAGGGCGGCTGCGATGACTGCAGGGCTTTCAGGTTTGACAACATGGATCAAGGAGGCTGCTTTCGAATGTGAGTCTCCAAACTGTATCATCAATAGGAAAATGCTGGCAATCCGAAATCTATCATCTGAGCTTAACTATGTTTTGCAAGACGTGATTAAAGTTATTAACCACATCAAAGTACACGAACTTAATTCGCGTCTGTTCGATGCAGAACATAAACGCCTTCTTTTGTACACAGAAGATAAATGACTTTCAAGAGGCAAATCACTGACTAGACATTTTGCGTTACAAGAGTCGTTGTAGAGATTTTTTCAAGAAAAAGAGTAACCGCTAGCAGAGTATTTAGCAACATTGATTGGGTCCCGAAACTTGCTTACCTATGTGACATTTTTATTTTGCTCAAAGAACTCAATCTCTCACCTCAAGGAAAATGATAACAGTTTCAAAGTTGTCAGATAAAGTTGTTACATTCAAAGCCGAACTGGAATTATGGAGACAAAGAGTGAACGCCAGGACTTTCGATATGTTTCACGCAGTAGCAAGGAGTATAGAAAAGACTGAGATGAAACCTTCATTCTGTCATTCGGTGCGCATGACCATCAGTTGCAGCTTTCAATAGAGTTACTTTCCAATCGAAAAAGACCTCAAAACGGCAAATAAATGAATCCACAGCCGATTTGTGAGCAAACCAGTCCAATCAACTTTATCTTTACTTGAAGAGGAATAACTGGTTGAGAATTGCAAATGACGGGGTTCTTCGATCCATGTTTCAGACATCAAATCTATTTACATTCTGAATTAAAGTCAAAGCGGAATATCCTGATGTTGAAACAAATGCACTGAAAGCCCTTCTTCCGTTTCCAGCCATTTACGAGAGTGTCTTTGTGAGGTGGGGTTTTCTGCGGTGAAAGTTAACAATATAAAACTACGGAGTAAACTCGATATACGTAACACAATTCTAGTCACTGTCTCCCATTATGGCCCATCTAGTTGCAGGGAAACAAGCCAATGCCTTCCACTGACTCCACATCATAGTGAATTGATATTATAGTGCAAAATTTTTGTAATTGCCTAATATAAAGTGTAATCATTGTATTTAGATTAAATACGGGGAACTAAGGTTTTCATTATTGTAATCCTCGTGCCACTCGCTGGTCAGATGAAACATTTTTATGCATAAAATTGGTCCCTGGAACCAAAAAGTTTGAGGGCCACTGCCCTAAACTACAACTATTTCTCGTGACCCACTGCTTCTATTGAATACATGGAATTTGACTTCTGAAAATTTCCCACTTTTTTCGTTTCGACCGCTCATTTGTAAAGGCATTGAAAAATAATATTCTACTGATCCCTGATCGTGCTAGCTTCGGTGTTACATATACTAAAACTGGTACGATACAAAGATTTTAGCATGGCACTTCTGATACCCGACCATCCTTACGCTACTAACTTGAGTTTATTACGTACATTAAATAAAAATAATTCTTTAGTTTTCACTGAGATATCCTTCCCTTTTCATTTTATAATCTTTTAAAATTTACCGACCTCCTTATCTTGTTAAGCTACCACTGAAAACACGTTTACATGCATATATCTATACACATGCGCGCTATGTTTGCAGATAATCATCCAGATACGCTTGTTCTCACATGCATATTCATGCATATACTCTCGGCTTATACGAATACGAACATATACGGATACGCTTTCACCGAGAAGAATTTACAGTGTTTCCACTAAATAAGTACACCTAAGTACTGAAGAACTTATAATTTTCAATGTGTATATATATATATATATATAAGGAGAGAGTGAGAGGGAAAGAGAGAGAGCTCAGAAAATAGACAAGACAAATCGAGCCACGTTTCAATTCATACTGATGCCCTTGGAAAATGCCCGAGTCCACGTCTTTTCAACTTATTCCTAATTGAACGTTAGGACAGTCTGCACCTCTGGCCTTCTTAGTTGAATCACACTAGAAATAAAACTCTGTATTCAGAACGTTAGGTGAGCTCTTCAGATAATTTAAGCACCAGTGATGAATCAGTCTACTTGTATCATCTCATCTAAAATGTGTGCCTGATTCTCACTAGCTTTCTCGACAATAAACAAATCCCCTGTGTAATTTGTTGAAGTTGGATTAGTTAAATGATCCCCATATACAACGATGGAAGAAAATTATATATGTATATAGCCGCACACACAAAAATCCCCAAGACACACACACACACACACACACACAGAAAATAACTGTTAGTGAAACCCAAAACCATCCCGACGCGTGCACACTCACATACACAATGATAAACATATCAAATATCAAAGAGGGGTAAAGCAGACTGAAGTAAGTACATTCTAAGAAAAAGTGATAACTTCTATATAAAACCCACCTAAACCAACTGAAAACATTCAAACAGCAAACGAGAGTAGGTTCAAATCTCATTAAGTACCCCATTAACGAAACCTTGTGCCACATATGTTCTCTGCCGTTAAGAAACAAGCTGGAAACATACACATACATGGTGCTTTCAATAAGTTTCCAGACTTTTTTGCACAGGCATTTAAAATTGTCATAGACTCTTAAAAATTCGCTGTTATTTCTATACATCTTATGAGATGACAGATCAATTTCTATGATTTCAGGTTCAAAGGAACGGCTACAGCAGCAATTGGAATACACCCTACTAAAACCTGATTGTCAGAGCTGATGAATTTCAAAAAGACAATCTGGACGTGAGGACATTTTAGAAGAATGATATGCAATAAAATTATGTTTTAAACTTGGAAAAAATGCCACAGAAATATATGGAATGCTTCAGACTGCTTTTCGACTATCTTGCATGAATCGAGCATCAGTTTTTTAGTGGCATAAGAGATTCAAGGAAGGCAGGGAGTCTGTGAGGGATGATGAGAGGTGTGGGAGGAGTAAGGAAGTCAATAGACCAGAGTTGATTGGCCAAAGGGTTAGGATTAGGGTTAGGGTTACTATGTTGAGGTTTTAAGGGAGTTCAGGAAGAGATTCCGTCGGAAGAGCCAGCACTCTTCAATTCGGGTCTGAAGAATTTCCACCAGGACAATGCACCAGTCCACAACTCCATCCTTGTCACAGACTATTTGTTCAAGATGAGCATCAAGACAGTTGATCAACCTCCCTATAGTTCAGACCTTCCTCCCTGTGACTTTTGGTTATTCCCTAAGCACAGAGGCTGCCGTTATGAGACAATTGAGGAGATGAAAGACGCTTTGAAAAAGTCATTGATATGCGCACACAGGAGGACCTCCATGGGACCTTCCATAAGTTGTCTGAACGGTACATCAAGTGCATTGCTGCCGGAGGAGCTTACTTCGAAGAGGACTAGAGTTTCATGTGTGTACTATCGATAAAAGTGCCCATACGAAAAAAGTCTGGAAACTTATTTAAGGATCCTCGTATATAACAAAAAAAAAATTATGAAAAATACAAATTTCTTCGTGGACCTACCTATTCTTTTAAAATATTTTTTACTTCCTTTAGACATACAATAAACATATATATATATATATATATATATAAACATTAACTAATTTCTTCATTTAATATTACTATGCTGATCTCTTACTAATAGCTTTAAGTGTTTTCTTTTAAAAATGAATAAAAACAAAATCAAATGACAGAAGTTTTGGGGAGACAAAAATTTGGTGGGAAAAAGACGCATAATACTACCATTACGGTTGAATAAACTTAGTGTAAGGTAAATAATAATTTGTTTTTTATACTGCTCTCCGTGTCACCATCCAAGACATTTATTCATTTAAGTTTTTAAACGTAGTTTTCATCTATCTTTGTCTCTCTTTCCCTCCCCTCTCCCTCTCTCTCTCTCTCTCTATATATATATATATATGTGTGTGTGTGTGTGTGTATATGTATCTTTTATGAATTTTTGTCTGTTGGAAATGCAGGTCAGTAGAATAAAAATCTGTTTACATTTTCTTACATTTCGGAGATCATTAAAGATTTTCAGACGTGGGCAACCAAATAAGCCTCCGAGTTTCATAAGATATATATATGAAAAAATTGTTCACAAGGTAATCCAAGTAGGAGAGATTTATTGAGAAGCGAAGTCAACACTTAGCGTTTCGGTTCTAGTGAACCATCATCAGAACTATGAGGGATGATATTAGTGATGTTAAATCAACGATGGATGTGTAAAAGTGCAAAATAGAAAAACCTAGGGAAAATTTGTATAGCAAGAAAAAATTGTCCGTTTAATTAGCTGGTTCATATGGCATTTGTGAGTTTTTTGGTCATTGGACAATATAGACCATTTCGCCAATCCTTTGTTTAATGGTGCCTACTTCCCAGAATGCAATGTTGTTTTTGTAGGTCTTGAAAAGAACTTTATCGCCAGGATAGAAATGTTTCTCATGGGGCGAACCGGTTTTCTTGAACTTTGCTTGCCGTGGAATGAGTTTATCGAAGACGGACTTGACTTTTCTTGCGAACATTTTTTCTGCGGGCAAGCTTCCCATAGGTGTATTAGGATTAGGGGTTATCCTATACACCTGCAGAAACTCTTGTAATGCTCTATCCGTCGGTGTCCCTAGTACCTTTTTTAAAGCTCTTTTTAAGGTGTCCACAAACCTCTCGGCCTGCCCATTCGACCTGGGGCGATACTGAGGCGTAGTAATGTGGTCCACTTGATATGCCTTGCAAAAGTCTCTGAATTCACTTGATGTGAATTGCTTGGCGTTGTCAGTCACCGCACAATTTATCACACCAAAGAACGCGAATAGCTCGTATAAAAATCCGATCGTGCAATTGGTAGTTGGTCTTTTGCATTGAAAGACTTCAGGCCATTTTGAGTGGCTATCCACAACAATGGGGTAGTACATGTTCTAATTTGGGAGTAAATATACTCATTGGGCAATCCCATAGATTGAATTTTTCTATCAAATCTGTTCTGAACAAGTTGTCCGAATTTTTTAGTACGTAGGCTTTTAGCCTTTTATATGAAATAAAGTAGAATTATTTCTTGGTGGGCGCCCATCAGGTTCATTAGTATAAATGTTTGCAAGTAAGCAGAGTTTTTTCTGTTCTTCGCTGGGGGATTTTTGTAATTATACACAAACTTTCTTTTAGAAGTGTGGGAAGGGGAGAAGAAAAAATTATCCTTTAGACCGAAGTAAAAAAAAAAATAAATGATTGAGATTTTTTTTCTTTTGTTGTATGAGAACTTGCTTGTTTTTTTAAAAAAAAAAAGAAAAAAAGCTCGCCCCCACTGAATTTGGTTAATAGTTTATTTAAAACCTTGAGTTTGTCGATTTGTTTTGTGAATAAACTGGCTTTTTTTGTTCGTGAAAGCAATCGTTCTCGATACTTGGTTGACCATTATATTGTTCTGACAGATTTTAATAATCTAAGATATTCCGTAGGTGTCGAAACGCTACTTCGTCACTGATGTTGGTAACCGTAATATTTTTGTATGTAGTCGCTGGTGTAGTGATATCAGCTTACTTTTCTCGTTCAACACTGCTGTGTGATTGACCGGGTCCTCTGATGTAGTGAGGACGAAATTCTCGAATCTTTAAATCGCTATTGATGTGGGACTGGTAAGGCTTTTGGCGTGAGTGCGTTTCTCGAAACCGTAGGTCGCCACTGATGTAGACCCAAAGTCGATACACAGAAGAAAATCACTGAAAACGGTTTAGAGGTAAGAAAGATATATTAACAAAAGTTACAAAGGATAGTGTCCAATATTGGTAGTTGTACTTCTAGTACTACTGTACTACTGCTACCGCATGCTCGGTATTAGGATATTACTACGCGAATAATATAGTGCTGGAAGAATCCATGATGCCGGTAAGTTTCGGTCTCACAACATAACTATAACAGATTTAAATATGAAAACACATGATATTCAGAGTTTGTGTTTATTTATATATGAATGATCTCTTAAAATGTGTCCTCCCCAACATCCAATGTTTAAACGATTAACAGGACAATATAGAACATTCTTTCACACAAAATCAATGTCCCAAATCTTTTATACAGCCGATATAAATGCTTTAAAAATTCACTAAAAAGTTTCCGATAACAATTTTTACAGTCATAATTACACTGATATATTGTTTTACCAAATGATTTATCTATCATATTTACCAACCCCTCCGCTCGGGCAGGATATGACACAAGGTCAATTTTTAAGCGGAGTTTAACAGGTTTCAATTCAGAGTTTTCCTTCTCCTAGACTAGTTGCCTCACCAAGGCTGAAGAACCTAGTTTGTCCTATTATTTACCCATAGCTGGAGGGAGAATAATTCGATTCATACTTTTCCCAATGGTATTAATGCTATGTGAAATGCAATCAGTCTCATCCAGGATTTGAACTCGTGTCGCCGTGTCCATTTCCTACGACGATAACCATTACACCACGGGCACCTCCAAATGATTTATCTATACACAACATAAAAAAAGAATCTGAACAACTTCGTTAAAGGGACAGGAATAGTTGGATATCG
>OY757927.1:87005632-87050632 GCA_963585895.1 Sepioteuthis lessoniana
AGGTTCCTTTGCCTTGTTTAGGACATCGGTCTAGTTGTTCAGAAATGTTCTCTTTTCTCATTCTTCTCTTAGCCAAAATAAGTCCCTTAACTAAATCCACTCTTTCATTTGAGCTCACCATTGTGGGCCCATCTGTTTCTATAACGAATACTATTTCGAACTTTATTAACCAGTTTAGCCAATTTGTAAACATTTTAGAATGAAACATGCTTTTCACATCACACACTCTTCTGTAAATTTTGTTTGGTTAGCTCTTCTCAGCAACAGAAATTTTAATGATAGACTTCTCTTCATACATGGTGTAATATATTTGATTGTGCGTCATTTTGAATAACCTCAGAACGAATATTTTTGTGGGCTTAATTTAAGTTTTGTTATGAAACAATACTAAACAATTCAGTATATATCGATGGAAAGAAATTCTGAAAAAAAAATTGTTTTTTAAAAAGTTCAAAACATTTATTGAATTACTCTCCTTCTCTCTCTCTCTCTCTCTCTCTCTCTCTCTCTCTCACTCTCTCTCTCTCTCTCACACACACACACACACACACACACACACACACATATATATATATATATATATATATATATATATATATATATATATATATATATATATATATAAGAATGGGAGGCTCAGAAAGAAATGACGGTAGAAGCTCTCGTTATTGTTAGCATAAACTATGAAAGACAAGCAAGCGTGAATACATTTAATTTAACATGAAGACTCACGGCTTAAAAGAAAGATAGTTCAGAATAAATGACTCATTACTTTGCCATTCTTTTCCTTATTTGGTTATCCGAAAAATCAACGTTTGTTCGGAAACTTTATATCCATCAAATCTTCTCCCTCGTCAGCTAGGTCTCCGCTGTCAAACATTGAATGCTTATTGAAGCGTTATGAGCCTCGATTTCGTTTTCCATCAAGGTGGATGACGCTAACTTAACGTACAGCTTGTGTCGGTGGCGAGATTTTACGAGAACTTTTATTAGAACTTTGGCGGACATTTTCCTGGCCGATTTTCAAGATTCACTTTGTTCGGATCAGCTGCGACTAAAAGAAGCATTGGTTGGAAAGAAAGTAATTCTCCCACAACCTCAATGCAGCTTTGTTCTCATATATATATATATATATATATACAATTACATACACACATACACACCCACTCCCACTTACACACACACACACACACACACACACACACACACACACACATATATATATATATATATATATATATATATATATATATATATATATATACGTGTGCGTGTATGTGTTTGCATTCAACGTATTAATTTCATCAATTTTTACTTTAGAAAAGCACTTGTGAAGCATCTTTTTGTTATGATGTAAAGTTGAGTCATTATATCCATCGCCTCCGCATCATTAAATTTTGTTTCCAGATTAATTTCCTGTTTAGAACAGCACAGTCTACCACTTTTAGTGAGTAAAGTGGTCTGTCTGTAATTCACTGTAGGAGACTATATACGACAAAATTTACTTAAACAAGGCCCGAGAACCAGCGGTCGAAACTTTGTAAATATAACAAACAAGATGTGAGGAATTACCAGAGTAATATATATTTTGTAAATAATAACGAATCCTCATTACAGAAATTTAAACATATTCTGTTGGATGACTTAGACAAGTTGAGCCATGTACTCGGGAGCACTGTCTTTGAGAGTCTTCCATTGATGCAGGAACGCCAGACTTTCATATCATACTGCTTCGTGGTAGCTTGACCTTCATAAGTATATTTCATTGAAATACAGCAAAAAAACAAAACAAAACAAAACAATAACCCTGTTGTCATCTACCAAATTTGGTAAGAATTCTTTGACTTTAATCATGAAAGAGAATTACCGAGAAGAATTCGTCAATATACCCCATGATCTGAAACCTGCTATGATGGTTTTCAAAATGTCTTTATCAGTTTCTACACAAAGAAAGAAAATATTTACCATAGTCATCCGAAATTTCTTGCCCTCTAGAATCAGAATAAACTTGACTGTAACTTGTGTAATTCTAAAATCTTAAAAAGTATATATAGCAGTTGAAAAATAAGTACTCTACTCTCTCTGTCTCTCTCTCTCTCTCAGTCTCTCCCTCTCTCTCTATATATATATATATATATATATATGTGTGTGTGTGTGTGTGTGTGGGTGTGTGTGTGTGATACAATCATTGCTGTTCATACTGCAGCATTGCTTCCAACAAAATCTACATCAGATGATGACTCTGGGTTCAGGCATGCTTTCGAAATATTTCCTTCTTTAATAAAACATCCAATCATAATTGTATATATATATATATATATATATATACTTGTCCCTCTAAACGAGCTGAATGTGACACATGGTCAATTTTTAAGTTTAATAGTTTTGAAATCAGAATGTTCCTTCTCTTTGACCTGTTGCGGTGCCCAGTTCAACATTATTATTAACCCAAAGCTTGAGGGAGAATAGTTGGATGCATACATTTCCCAAGTTTATAAGCGCAGTGAAATGCGAATCATCTTGAGCAGGATTTGAACTCTGATCCCCGTGTCTATTTCCTAAACATTATATACGTGTGTCCGTGCACACACGCGTGTATAACTCCTCAGAAATAAGAAGCTCTAATCTCAGATAAAGACCGTTGAACAACAATTATAGATAGACAGATAGATAGATAGATAGATAGATGTTGCACATATATATATATATATATATATATATATATATATATATATATATATATATATATGTGAGTGTGCGTGTGTGTGTGTGTGTGTGTGTGTGATAAGTTTTTAATATGTAAGTAGTTGTATTGATCAAATTGTGATCCAGCTGATTAAAACATTTTACCATTATCCCGAAATGTAAACAAAGTCTTTTAGCAAAATATATTGAACCTATTGAATAATAAAGTATGTTTTTTTTTTAATAAACTGCATGAATCATTATTGATACGTCTTAAGTCGCGAAATGAATATTTTTAGAGTGGAAATATCCATCTGCAATCTATGCAGTCAATACAGAAAATGTTTCGACAGTGACAATCGCTATTTTCGTCTGATATTTTCATTAGACATTCTACAATTTGAAAAACAAAGTGGGACAATTTTTTTTTTTTACATTTTTCCTTTCATCTCTCTAATGCATCCTATTTAGATGATAAAAAAGAAAAACAGTCTTTTTTAAAGTAATTTTTAATGTAAAAAAACATCAAAAAAATTATAAAATTCATAAGATGTAGACAATCACTTTTTTTTTTTTTTTACTATTTTCCATGTAAGAGAAATTCTTAAAAACTTTTAGTCTTTAAAAATCATTCGTAGAATGAAAATTTCATTCAGCAATTATGATATAAAGGATTAAATGTTTTTATATGATAACATATTCCAACCGACTGTGCCTCACAGTTATTTACACATTCACCACTGGCTTAACTAGTCGATGCAGTTGGTTGGGTTTTATGGCTTATCAACCCTTACTGGTTATTTAACGCCAAATCCATTTTTATGTAGATATTCAGTTCTATTTCAAGAAAGTCAGTTTAGCATTACTACAGAGTTTAATTGTCAAAAATATTTCAATTTCAAGCTATTCAGTTTATTCAAACAGTTCCAATTCAGCTAACGCAGTTTGGAGTACACAGTTTAAACGTCGAAACAGTTCTATTTTAAACAATTCAGTTTAGCATGAATACACAGTTTAAATGCAAAAAAAACATTAAACTCAAGAAACCACGATTTAGTTCTATTTAACCCATAGATAAGACCCTTATCAGGTGCTACCACTCCGGGCAGAGTGGACCTGGGAGCGATGGTAATAAAGGGATACTCTGCATCCCCCAAAGCTACAGAATTGTTTAGTGTCATACCAGGACACTCATTGGCGGTGAGCTCTTACCCCTCTGCCGAGGTGGAGTCGGCGTATTCTACAGCCCCAATTGACAGGGTGGTAAAATATTCTTCTTCAAAGAGAAAGAAAATAACACTGAAGTATGATAGCAAAATATATTTCCATATCATATTTACCCAACCCCTTCGCTCAGACAGGATATGACAAGGTCAATTTTTTTAAGCGGAGTTTAACAGGTTTGAATTCAGAGTTTTCCTTCTCCTAGACTAGTTGCCTCACCAAAGCTGAAGAACCTAGTCTGTCCTACTATTTACCCATAGCTGGAGGGAGAATAATTCGATTCATACCTTTCCTAAGGGTATTAGTGCTATGTGAAATGCAATCAGTCCAGGATTTGAACTCGTGTCGCCGTGTCCAAATCCTGCGACGATAACCATTACACCACGGGCACCTCCAAATATATTTACATATTGAATAGCTGCTTTTTATGTATTCAATTTTATTTTTTAATCAACTGAGAAGGAATGCGAAGCGTAAATATTTCTTAAGTGAATTTATCCCGTCTATATAGGCATTGTTTCCTCATTAACAATCAGAATATTTTTAATCTGATATTTTTTCGACCCGACACTTTGTCTGTTCTAACTACCGGATCCACTAATTAGAATTCGAACAGATGAAAAAAAAAAAAAAAAAAAACAACAAAAAAAAACTCAATTTCAAATTCTGGTATTCAAGAAAAAGGAATCTTCACAACTTTTCAGAATACTTGTCTTTAATTGGAGTCATTTTGATATGAGGCTTCTTAATCTGAGAATTATTCTTTTATTTATTGCGGACTTTTTGTCCTCATCTTGGTAGTTTCCAGTGAGCATTGTCAGAAGATAGCGGTTTCAAATCCTACCCAAGCCGGCCAGAGGTTTACTTGGTCAAAAACGTGGTGCGATAGACATCAACTATGGAAGGCAGTAATTACTGGGGATACGGTTACAAGACTCATCATTCCTATCCAAGAAGGCCAGAGGTGAAATTTGGCCGAAAAGTAGTGAAGGAAAAAACAACACAAAAAAAAAATACCAAGATGAGGACAAAAAGTCCGCAATAAATAAAAAATTAATTTTCAGAATACTAAACGCGTTTGGACGTCACATTAATTTGATATGAAAGTATCGATAATTTTTGTGTGCAATGTCTTCACAGCGAATGTCGATCTTTTACGTCAGTCAGTAAGAATGCCAGGCGTTTTTATAAGATTTTAAAGACATTTCTTATGTGGAATAAGAGCATAAAACCTTATTTACATCCAAATTTAAGAAAAAAGCAAATTTTGTAAACCCCTCCTGGTGTCGATCGGTCTCAAGTCAGGGCAAGGTTGTATGGAAGACCTGCATTGGCCTATGCAGTAGATATAATTTCATCACGATTATATGCTATTCAATTTGCCATTAACTAGAACGAGTTGAAATACTTCTCCAAATTCAACATTAAGAACACCAACTATTTTTTCTCACTGCGATTATTTAGTCTGTCTTTTCATCAATCTAATCGTGAGGAAGTCCTAATGGCGTCTAGGCGAATTGCCGGAAAGTATAACTATAGTAAGCAAGTCCGAACTTCAGTAGCGCTATTACGATCACTGTGATATTAATACACTTGGGAAAGGTAAAGAAAAGCACTTTATCCCTCAAGCTATTTGGTAAGTCGTACAACTATTGTTAAGGATAGCTTTGGAATTAAATAAGGCACAAAAGTTGATAAGCCTTTGATCAGAGAAACCGGAACGATTATCTGTAGTTGAGGAAAGAAGGCTGTTTCGGTTTCTAATGATTTAACTGATCATTACTTTTCTTTAAAATTCAATCTGAATATCCCTATTTACCTTTACATTAATATTAAGATTTTTACAAGATATCCACATTTCGCTCAAGGATTCAATCATCAACTTTTTTTGTTGTTGTTGTTTTCAAGTAGTCCCTCATTTATCAATAATCGGATTCAAATGCCTTAACTTCCGTGAACAAGTGAGCAAATCGATGAAATTGTATAAATATGAAACTACTTTGTTGGTCTACTGCCAGAAAATATCGTTTTTGAAAAAAAAATCTAAAAACATTAAACAGCAAATGAGTTGTTTTTCCATTCTCCAAAAGAAACGGTTTATTTGTTGAACTAAAAACGTTGCCTTTTGCAATTTTTAATATTTCATAAAAAAAATAAAGAATAAAAAAAAACGACTTAAAGTTAAATACGGAATGGTTGATGTATCCCCTAGGTATACGAAAATGAAAACCTTTTAAATAAATGAAAAAGAAAACCTGAAAACTTGCATGGCTTTTAATAGATAAACTGCATATTTTAGGCTTCAAAATACATATGTGTGAGTATGTATAAAATGATGCGTACTTTTATACAGATATGTATATATATATATATATATATATATATATATATATAGAGAGAGAGAGAGAGAGAGAGAGAGAGAAACAGAGAGACAGTGAAAGAATGATTGAGGAATAATGAGGAAGATTGACAGATCAGTTGAAATATTTGTCTATATAACTAATGTGTATAAAATATACGTTATATAAACGAACATATACGGGCATTTAAAAATCTTGATATATACAACATGACACACGCATATATGATAAAGTGTACCCACATACGCATCTACCTATGTAGATAAACACGGGAAAAATATGATAATGAACGAACCCAAACACACAAACACATGTAGTAACACACACACACACACACACACACACACACACACACACACACACATATATATATATATATACATATATATATATAAAGAGAGAGAAAGAGAGTTATATAAAGAATGAGAGATTGATAAATAAATTGATCTGTGGAAATGTGTCAATATAGCGAAAGTGTATGAAATATATCCCATGAATAGTAACACATACGAACATATAAATGTCTTTTTATAAACAGCGTATGTTTATTATTGTAGATGTATATAACGAGGTGCACTTATCTATATATAAATATATAGAGAGAGAGGGATACACAGATACAGAGATAGAAAGAGAGAGAGCGAAAGAGTGAGAAAGTGTTAGAGAGAAACCGAAATAGAGAGAAAGTGTGAAGGAGATTGATAGATAAGTCCAATAATATTTTCTACACATTTATATGAAATATAATTATACACATAAACACATGCACAAATAAATGTATTTTTACATACAGTGACATATACATATAAACGATGAGATGTACTCATACAGATGTTCCTATGTCGAGAAAAACATAGAAATATAATTTCATACATAAACACACACACACACACACGCACGCACACACACACACACACACACACACACACACATATATATATATATATATATATATATATATATATATATATCCGAAATTCATTTATGGCTTTTAAGTTTACAAGTATTGAACGCAAAAACACAAAGATAAAAAATTATTCTTCAGCCATTATTTATATTTGATTACATTTCCTTATACAGAAATAAACATGCACACATGAATTTATACATTGTTTGTTTGTTTGTTCTCCTTATTTGTATTTACAATTAGAAGATGTTTATTTGTATTTGTAATTGGCTGACTTATTGAAAAGATTCGCTTTTGGAAGTCCGCCAATTTCCTGGCAAAATGTCAAGCAAAAATGACGAAAGAGATTCGAAACATTTCTCCAAAATGCAAATGCTCCCGTCTTTGGCCAATGACCAAAAATCTCAAATGATTTTTTATCTAATGGAATTAATAAAAATCGTCAGTTAATATCATAAAAGATTAACTTGTATTTTAAAATGTTATTAGATAAGATTTCTCTAAACATTTCGGGTTTGTGATATTATTTCATTATTTAAATTTTATGATTATTATCACTTAAAATAAAGCGACACAATAATTCTTCAATACTCTTGCATCTTCTGCAGGGTTTTCTTTTCACTGTGTCTGAATTATATTGAACGAAATCATAATAATAATCAACTTGCAGAATCGTGCACTTTGCTTTCCTGGCTGACCACAGCGTAAAATTGAAAGAAAGCGAAAAGAAGGATAAGAACCTGGGCCTTGCTAGGGAATCGAAAAAAATTGTGGAACATGAAAGTGACGGTGATACCAATTGTAATTGGTGCTTTTGGTACAGTCACTAAAGCACTGGTACAAGGACTGGAGGACTTGGAAATAAGAGGACGAGTGGAGACCATCTAAACTATAGCATTACCGAGACCGGCCCGGATGCTGAGAAGAATCCTGAAGACTTGAAGAGACTTGTTTTCACTCGAACAATAGTGACAGACCATCCGCTCAAGCTGATGTGAAAAGCTCTCAAGGAGTAAAATCATCATAATAATAATGATAATAATGATAATAATTGGACCAGAGAAGAACTTAAGCAAATTGACCAAAGGACAAGAAAACTAATGACCACCCAAAGGCATTACATCCCAGAGATGACGTTGACAGACTATATGTATCATGAAAGGAAGGAGAAAGAGGACTTGAAAGCATTGAATGCAGTGTTCATGCATCGATACAACGACTCGGGTACCACATAGAAAAGCATGAAGGAGGATTGATTACTACCACCGGAAACGATACTGACAACACCGTGGCTAACGGAATGGCAATAACTAGGAAACAAAAATGAGAAGAAAACAACTCTGTGGGTGTTTTAAACAACTAATAAACATCTCACAAGAGAAAACCTGGACGGGGCTAAGAAAGGGAAATCTTAAGAGAGAAGCGGAATCTCTCCTAATAGCAGCACAACACAAAGCCTTAAGAACCAATCATATCAAAGCGAGAAAAGATAAGACACAACAAAATTGCAAATGTAGGTTATGTGGTGAGAGAGACGAAAATATCAATCACATTATAAGCGAATGTAGCAAATTAGCACAGAAGGAGTATAAGACTAAGCACAACTGGATGGGCAATGTGATGCACAAGGAGATGTTCAAAAAATGGAAGTTTGACCATGCGAACAAATGGTATGTGCACAACCGAGCATCTATCCAAGAGAATGACGCTCATAAATTCCAATGGAACTTTGACATACAAACGGATCAGATAATCTGTGCCAGAAAACTAGACCTTATAATAATAAAAAAAGAGAACTTGCAAAATTGTGGACCGTGCTGTCCCAGCTGACCACAGAATAAAACTCAAAAAAAAGGAAAAGAAGAATACTTGCAAGGAAATTAGAATATTATGGAACATGTACTGGACGTAATGGTGTTTCTGGTACAGTCACCAAAGGGTTATCAAAGAAGCTGGTGGACTTGGAGGTAGGAGGACGAGTGGCGGCTATCAAACTACAACATCATTGAGAACGGCTAGAATACTGAGAAGAGTCCTGGAGAATTGAGGAGATTTGTTCACTCAAACTCCGGTGAAAAACCATCAGCTAAAACTGATGTGAAAAACTCTTAAAGAGTAAATAATAATTGCTTATAGGAAAATGTGAACGTGGCCACGAAAAGGAAACCTTAAGAGAAAAACCGATTCTCATTTAAATGCAGCACAAAACATCGTCATTAAAACCAATTATATAAAAAATAAAAATTGCTAATGTACAAAATAATTACAAGTGAATGTCACATGAAGAAAGCGATAAAACGATTAATCCTGGAGATCTCTAGGGAGACTTGCTGACTCTGAAACTTCAGTGTAAAATCACAAGTAAAAACTGGAACGAAAAACTCGCAGAGAATGAAAATAATAAATTTTTGGTTCGCGGAAATAAAACACTTCTTGGCAGAAAGAATTTAATGCTCCCTAAAATAAAATGCAAAACAATTTTATATCTTTCGGCATTGATCATCACAGGGATAAATAAAATCTGCAAGGAATGGGGGTGTGGTCAAAAACGTTGCTACAGGAATAGAAATCTCTGACAACACCAAGCCTGATCTACCAAGATCAAAATAGCAAAAAAACGTTAAAATATACACGCTGCGCGCACACGCACAAACTCACACACACAGGAATAAAGTGGTCAAAAGAATTACGAAAGTGGCTTTATGCATTCTCCTATGTTCTTAATAAGCTTCCAAGAAAAGTTTGAATTAATAGAAAAAAAATAACACCTAAGAAGAAAAGACTAAGTGTTCAAAAAATACAGATTATGATAAGCTGGCCAATCTAAAAAGAGAAATCATTAGAAATAATCGCTTAACACTGAAAGGAAAAATCAAAGAAATGTAAGGCAAATTTAAGAAATAGAGAGAATTGGATTAAGCACAGTTACTGAGGATATATAGAATAACAGACATTGAAGATAACGGTTAATAAAGGTGAAAAAAAGACTAAAAGGAAACACCATGAAAAAAATAGACGCGTGAATACAATAACGAAAAGTTTGAACAAAGTGTAAATGAAGATGTGGATTTCATAGAAAAGTTACAATCAAAGAAATGAAAAATAACACGTCCTGTAAATTCGCTGAAATAAACAGTATTGAAAGGAAAGACAGATATACACTAAGAATAATACAAAATATCAAAAGGATCTATCGATAAATTAAGACAGTCTATAATGCTCTTCTATGAATACTAAAAGAATTTAACCCAAACCTAACGATACTGAATTATAAACTACATACGACTGTTAGTGTAATAAGCCCACCTAGAGTAGGGTATAAATCTAAGGAACCGTGTTTTTAGAAAAAATCAGGAAAAGATATTCAAGCGTTATGAAGAGAGATGTTCATTGTTGATAAGATTTAGTCTTTTACACAGTACACTTAAGATCAGCTAGAACATTTAGAAGAATCCTGGGACCCCGCGAAGGCATGCCATCACTTAGGTTTAAGTGAAAAACCTACAGTTAGAACTCGTGTGTAAAATTGCCATGAGTATAATAATAATAATAATAATAGGAGACTTGAGGAGACTTGCTGTCATGAAAACTTCTGTGAAAAACCATCGGCTATCGCTGATGTGAAAAGCTCTAATGAGTGAATAATAATAATAATAATCCGAATAAACTCAATAAATCACAAGTAAAGATCAACCACTTGATGTACATGGACGAAATCAAACTGTTTGCCAAAAAAGGAAAAAGAATTGGAAACCCTTATACAAAATATACAGTCAAGATTAGGAAGGGACTTTTTCATAGACGAATGCGCCATGCTATTAACAAAAAGCGGGAAACGACACATGACCGAAGGAATCTAGCAAATCAAGAGAAAATCACAACGCTTGGAGAAAAAAACCTACAATATTTGGGAATATTGGAACGCATAAAATTAATTAGGACTTTCAGGTAGAAACGGATAACATCGAACCTGTTTTTTATTAACAAGAAGAAAATAATTTGTCATTTAGTGAATTCTGTCGTCGCAGCAAAACAAAGAGTGAAAATAAAATTAGTCAAGTAACTGTGCTAATATCTGAATCTTGCTAGAGAATTGAAAACCTACGGAACATGAAAATGGAACTCTAATAAATAACCTCAAAAACCTGGTAAACAGACCGGAAGAACTGGAGATTATGGGATGAGTAGAGATTATCTCGGTCACAGTAATAATGAAATCGGCGAGGAGACATAGAAGAATCTCTGAGACATGAGGATATCAACAAGTTCTCTATGAGTTACTCCTGATGTAAAAAAAATCGCAATGAGTAAAAGGATAACTGTAAATGCTGCGGATTTACCCAATTAATAACCAATAAATTACACTAGAAATTCAATTAGAGCAGTTAATTTACTATGCTAGCACTTTGCTTAGTATTCACTCTCAGAATTTAGAAATACATTTTTTTACTTTCGTATTTCAGAAAGTTCTCAATTCTAGAAGTATTTGAAGGTTTTTAAGATTTTCAGTTCTTTAATTTCAATTCATACTCTATTAAAGTAACAGTTGTTAAAAGATTACTTCAACTGTTTTTTTTATGTTTTGTAAAAGATGGATATAAATGTGTACAAATACCGGTAGTTTGAATAGTTCCCAGGTTATTATCACTCCCAATTAATCATGATTATCATTCTGAAAAAAATATGTAAGGGTGACTTTCTATAGTGGATTGCTATAGTGAAGATATCAGTTTCTTTCACCTCTCTTGGAGTTGGGTTTTTGGTGATTAAAACGGCTGCCCCACTTGAGGGCCTAGTCTGGAATGTGATAAGTGGTTTGACACCCTTACACGACTAAAACAATACGTGTTTTATAAAAGGGCAAATAAACACTCTCTAAGAGGGCCAACAGCCATCCATCACATTGTAGATGTTGAAACCCTAAGGTAGGGAAATAATAACAAACTATTTTTCAGCATTTGTTGCTTATAGACCAGTTCCACATGATGATTTTTGTTTGTTTTAAATGTTCTTCGTGACAAGAAAAGTTCATGCGAGCAAAGCATTGTCTCCATAAAGCTTAGAAGCTATCTAATGTCTTATTCAAAACTCACTCCTTTGTTCTGAAGAAATTCGCTGGATTCAAGTCTCATTTTTATTTCTTAATCAATTGTTTTCACTTTTTACAGTGGAATTATCTTTGGTCTCAATAAAAGAGATGCAATTTCTCTTGAAAAATGTCTGTGAAATCATTTCTATTTTTTCATTTCCTTTTGTTTTGATTTATTTTATTTGTTTAATGGCATATCAAAATTTATGGGATATTTAATGCCAAAGTAACCCTTAGAGAATAACACCAGTGATACAAATTAACCCATTACTGAAGGATATGTGAGATATATACTTTTCCCCATAAGGGGACACGCTGGCTCCGTACCTCTTTATCATTTGTCTAGACTACGTACTTAGAACATCGATTGACAAAATAAAAGAGAATGGCTTCGAACTGACGAAGAAAAGAAGCAGAAGGTACCCCGCAAAAACAATTACCGACGCCGACTACGCCGATGACATAGCGATACTGGCAAATACACCTGACCAAGCCGAAACACTACTGCATAGTTTGGAACCAGCAGCAGCAAACATAGGCCTCTATGTTAATGCACACAAAACGGAATATATGTACTATAATCAAACGGGGGACATCTCCACTCTAGAAGGAACCCCTCTTAAACTAGTAGACAAATTCGCTTACCTAGGAAGCAGAGTCGAATCAACCGAAAAGGACATCGAAACGAGGTTAGCGAAACCGTGGACAGCTATCAATAGGCTATCGATTATCTGGAAATCAAACCTAACCGATTAAATGAAACGCAGTTTCTTCCAGGCAGCGGTCACATCGATACTGCTATATGGCTGCACTACATGGACGCTAACAAAACGTCTGGAGAAGAAGCTAGACGGCAATTACACAAGAATGCTACGTGCAATCTTAAACAAATCCTGGCGGCATCACCCCACAAGACACCAACTGTACGGCCACCTGTCCCCTATCACGAAAACTATTCAAGTTAGACGAGCCAGACATGCAGGACACTGCTGGAGAAGCAGGGACGAACTCATAAGAGATGTACTCTTATGGACCCTCACACATGGCCGTGCAAAAGCAGGACGACCAGCACGAACATACATTCAGCAGCTATGTGAGGATACGGGATGTTGTCCTGAAGACCTACCTAGGGCGATGAACGATAGGGAGGAGTGGCGAGAGAGGGTCAGAGATATCCGTGCTACCAGCGCGATATGATGATGATGATGATGATTAGTCCGAAAGTGAAAGCAATGGCGAAACTGGAGTTTGAAATTGTTTAGTTCGAGACTGCAGTCCAGTACTTGAATTATTACGCCACAAGACTCTTTGGCATTTCCTTTTGATGTCTCCATACAATTAAGATTTTTCCCATTCTTCTTTCGGATTCAATAAGTTTGAAACTAAGGTTATCTGCTAGCGAATTCTATGGTTAGTTTTACTTTTCAATTAATACTTCAATATTCTGTACCGTTTAATAAACAACTTTCTTAATAGATTATTGGCAATCTTTTAAGATCACGCGTCTTCTTCCACCTTCTTTGATTTTTATTTACAGTCTATTATAATGTTGGTTAGTTGGGTTTTATAGCATATCAATCCTTGTAGGTTATTTAACGCCAAATCCATTTTTATGTTAATAATCAGTTCTATTTCAAACATTTCAGTTTAGCATAAGTACACAGTTTAATTGTCAAAAACATTTCTATTTCAAACTATTAAAGCAGTTATATGTAACAATTCAGTTAAGTGTAAATACAGTTTTAATGTGGAAAAACAATTCTATTTAAAAAAAATCATTTAAGCATTAGCACGCAGTTTAAATGTAAGTACGGTTCAATTGTCAAAAACATTTCTATTCCAAGCTATTCAGTTTAATCAAACAATCCAGTTTAGCATAAGTATACCATTAGTTCTATTTAACCCATAGATAGGGACCTATCAGGTGCTACCACTGCGGACCAGAGTGGACCTGGGAGCAATGGCAATAAAGGGGTGCTCCGTAATCCCCAAAGCTCCAACATTGCTGGATCCTCACTATCGGATTGTTCAGTGTCATATCCAGGGCACTCGTTAGCGGGGGGTGGTCTTACCCCTCTGCACAGAAGCAGTCGGTATATTCTACAGCCCCAGTCAGTCTATTATAATCAGAATTAATAATAATAATAATAATAATAATAATACCAGAAGACCAGATCTTGTAATAATCAATACACAAAAAAAAAAAAACTCTGCAAAATTGTCGACTTTGCTGTTCCCACAGACCACAGAACAAAACTAAAAGAATATGAAAAGAGAGATAAGTATCTTGACCTTGCTAGAGAATTGAAAAAAACTATGGAAAGTGAAGGTGACAATTATATCAATTGAGATTGGTGCTTTTGGCACGGTAACTAAAGGCTTATTAAAGGGCCTGGAAGATTTGGAAGTTGGCGGCCTAGTGGAGACCATCCAAACAACAGCATTATTGAAAACGGTCAGAATAGTGAGAAGAGTACTGGAGACTTGAGGAGACTTGCTGTCACTCAATCTCCAGTGAAATACCATCAGCTTATGCGGTTGGGAAAAACTCTAATGAGTAAATAATAATTGTAGCAGTAGTAGTAGTAGTGATAAATGTTATAATAGTTATTTTACGCCAAGCAAGATTTTCATACCAGCGTTAGATGTTAGTCATTCACTGAAGTCTTTTCTCAGTATTCTGCCGATCTTGACAATGCCGTACTCTGGATGATCTCTATTCGTTCATAGATTGCCAACTCTTCTAGATACTTTTCCAGGGGTTTAGAGACACTTCAAAGTCTGCTAATTGCAATTGGCATTAATATCATCCTCATGTTCCAAAACATCTTCGTTCTCTTTCTCGGTCTAAGTATTTGTCTCTATTTTCGCTTCCTTTTATTCTTACTCTGTGGTCCGCTGAGACGGCAAAACCCACTATACAATAAATTTCTCAGCCCCATTTTTTTTTTTTTTTTTTTTTTTTTGGTTATTCATGACTTAATCTGGTCTTCCGGCTGGGATTAGGGGATTCATTTGTGTATCAAAATCCCCGAGAATTTCCATACGTTTCATTCTCTTAAACGGTTTCTCGCCTGCACATATTCCATTTGGTAGGATGGTCAAGTTTCAATATCTTTCACTGTTCCCTGTAGATCACCTTCCCCATTTAGTCCTGTCTAGTGTTATACTTTTTTAACGCAAATTTGCTATATTTATTTTTTTATGCTATTAATAATTTCAACTTTGACACTTCATAACCTAAACTTGATATTCTTTTGTGTATTATTATTTACTACTTTGAGAGTTTTTCACATCATCGTTAGCTGAAGGTTTCTTACAGGAGTTTGAGTGACAGCAAGTCTCCTCAAGTCTCCAGGACTCTTCTCGATATTCTAGCCGATCCCATTATTATTATTATTATTATTAATATTTCACTTCTTGCGATTTCTTTTACACCAGCATTAATTGGAAGTTTTTCACTGAAGTTCACGTGACAGTAAGTCTTCTCTGGTCTCCTAGACTCCTCTCAGTATTCTAGCCGATTTCAGTATCGCGGTCGTTTGCATGGTTTCGATTCTCCCACATTGTTGCAATTCCTCGTCTCTTCTCCAGGCTCTCGAGGACCGTTCGGAGTCTACAACAACATCTGGTATTTCATCACTACTACTGTTTTTTTTTCCCAGTTCTCAAGCCAGGTCCATGTATTTGACCATCTTTTCGCTTTTTTTTTTTTTCACAGTGTGGTCTTTCAGAAAGGCAACATCCGTAACATACTGACCTCCGACCCGGCCGAGCTATCAAATAAGAAATGCACCTGTGTAAATAACAGATTTCAGGGGATAACCTTGACTGTGGACAGGTTGAATTGAGTGCAGATGCGACGCTCACTGAAGCAGGTGGACAGCAAACAATTATATAACCCGGTGCCACAGGAAGTTCGAGTTAGTTGGAGATCAGAGTTTGGAGTTAGCTGTTACACTTCGAGGAGTGAGAACCAGGTCCCAGCAGAAGATGGGCCCTCAGGCCCCCGGTTCAGCAGCCCAGGAGAACGAGAAAGAAGTACTGTTATAGCCAGGGGGGTCAATATGTTGCAGCATTGTTCAGTCTCCAACTCACCTCTCACTCATAACCCTTTCGTAACCCTTTCGTACCATTTCTAATAAAGTGAGAAGAATATTTTTCTAAAGGACTGTGTCCGTTAGTCATTACTGTGTTGACTATGTTTCTGCATGTTTATGAGTATGTTACACTTCCACAAACAGCAAATCGTATTTTTTCTTTTTTACTTTTCTGTTAATTAACTCGAGTGCGAGTTTTCTGACTGAGAGTTGGTGATTCGTCGTTATCGCTAATTCTCAGAAAATTCTATGCGTCGCATTCCCTTGGACTGTTCTGCTTTGTACATATATCATTTGGCTGTATGGTTAATATCTTGCACCATTCCAAAGGGATTACCTTTCACCCAGTCATGTCTTGACTTGTACACTCTTAGTACTAGTTTGCAACGCCCGTTTAATATGTCATTTACCGCTTTCTTGTTCTCCTGAAATACTTTTTTTCTCCCAAGTCTGCTTGTTTGATTATGTCTGCTTCCGATATTCTGAAGTAGCTTATCATATTTACCCGCCCCTGCTCGGGTAGGATATGACACAAGGTCGATTTTTAAGTTTAACAGGTTTTAATTCAGACTTTTCCTTCTAGACTAGTTGCCTCACCAAGGCTGAAGAACAGAGTCTGTCCTACTATTTACCCATAGCTGGAGGGAGAATAATTGGATTCATACCATTCGCATGGGTATTAGAGCTATATGAAATACAATCAGTCTCGTCCAGGATTTGAACTCGTATCGTCGTGTCCATTTCCTACGACGATAACCATTACACCACAGGCACCTCCTGAAGTTGTTTATACTTTTTTCTCCCAGCATTCTGGTTCTTTATTTGGCTGCTCTATCCTTTAATTGTTTCTCTTTTCCCTCATTTCATTATGTACACAGCACATTTTTCTATGCCAAACTATATTCCTATATCCTGCCTGTATTGTCTTAATTTTTGTATCAAAGTCTCCAGTCTTTTTTTATTTTTTGCAAATTGCTGTCCTGTTCATGAAGTCATTAAGCTTATCTTTTTTTTTGTATTTGTAACCCCCAGTGCACTCAATAATTATGTAATTGAGCTGCATCATTGCTATAACGAGAAGCGAGAGTTAGTCTCCCAGAAAGATGCCATTTATGACTTTCACGCTTGCTTTTTGACCTCTGCTATCAGTTCCACCATCTCTTTCTCCATGGCATTCCACAGAAAGTTTTTGATGATGTCATATAATTTATGAATTTTCAAATCATTCGGGTCTTTCTCACCGACGCAAGCTGATAATCTTTCACTGGAGTCTGATATGATAGAAAGTATCTTCAAGTCTACCGGACTCTTCCCAGTATTCTGGCCGATCTTAACCATGCTGTAATTAAATGGTCTCCGCTCACCCTCTGATTACTAAATCTTCCAGTCCCTTTACCCAACCTTTTGGGATTGCACCAATTGCAACTGATATTACCATCACTTCCATTTTCAATGGTTATTAATATTATTATTATCATTATTATTCCTACAAAACTTCCATTAGATATTTGACAGAAACTATAAATTGAATATTTTGCATCATCTAAGTAGACATATACCATTTGTTGTGGGAGCCTTACCCATCTCACCATAATGGATTCTTCTCGCCGTTATTAGTAATGAGAGATTTCGCGGCAAGAGAGGGCAGATCAATATCGGTGTTATCCGAACAGTACGAGACTTCTTACCTTTTCTATGTAACTCTATCTTTCTTGTGTAATATAATCTGTTATCTAATATCCGTGTTTGCGTTTTCATTAGTGACCCTTTCCGGGGTCACAACACCATTGGAGATTGATAGATCTGCCACCGCAATGACAACAGCAGTAGTGCAACTAAGAAGACCTTCACCAGATGATGGATCAGGTATTACGTGTGGTTTAGATGCTGGTTCATCATAGATAGATAGATAAATAGATACAGTTAATTCAGATTAGGTTAGGTTATTTTGCTTAGTGTCATATAACTGTTTGATGGTTATTTGATACCAAAACCAATCCATGTATATGATTTTAAGGGGATATTTTGTAGGTAGCTTTATTTTTTTTTTAAGTGAGATATATTTTTTTCACACAGTGAAATGTTTTCATGTTTTGCAGTTTTACACTAATAATTCTAAATAATAATAATAATAAAAATAAAAATAATAATGATAATAAATTGCACAGAAGTACAAGGCTAGACATGACTGGGTGGGCAAGGTGATCCACTGGGAAATGTGCAAGAAATTTAAATTTGACCATGCCAACAAATTGTATATGCACCACCCAGCACCTGTCCTAGAAAATGGCACTCACAAACCCCTGTGGGACTTTGATATACAAACGGATCACCTAATCTCGGCCCGAAGACCAGATCTTATAATAATCAAGAAAAAAAGAAAATTTGCAAAATTGTCGACTTTGCTGTCCCGGCAGACAACAGAATAAAACTGAAAAAATGTTAAAAAAGAGATAAGTACCTTAACCTTGCTAGAGAATTGAAAAAACTATGGAACAGGAAGGTGATAATTAAACCAATTGTGATTAGTGCCTTTGGCACGGTAACTAAAGGGTTATTAAAGGGCCTGGAAAATTTAGAAGTTGGCGACCGATTGGAGACCGTCCAAACAACAGCATTATTGAAAACGACCAGAATACCGAGAAGAGTCCTGGAGACTTGAGCAGACTTGCTGTTAATCAATCTCCAGTAAAATGCCACCAGCTTACGCTGATGTGAAAAACTCTAATGATTAATAAAATAATAAAGATAAATGACACGCATAAGCTCCTATGGGACTTTAACATACAAACGGATCACTTAATTCCGGTCAGAAGACCAGAATTTATTATTATGAACATAAAAAGAGAATTTGCAAAACTGTCGACTTTGCTGTCTCAGTGGACCACAGAATAAACCTGAACGAATGTGAAAAGAAGGATAAGTACCTCGACTTTGCTAGAGAATTGAAAAGTTATGGAACATGGAAGTAAAGATTGTGCCAATTGGGATTGGTGCTTTAGGCACAATAACTAACGGATTATTAAAAGGCCTGGAGGACTTGGAAGTCGGCTGACGGGTAGAGATTATCCAAATGACAGCATTGCTGGGAACGGCCAGAATCCTGAGACGAGTCCTGGAGACCTGAGATGACTTGCTGTCACTCAGACTTCAGTGAAAAACCATCAGGTAACACTGATGCGATAAACTCTAAAGGAGTAAATGATAATAATGATAATATGCGCAAGAAAAGATCAACCGTCTAATGTACATGGACGACATAAAACTTTCACCAAAAAAGAAAAAGGATTGTAAACCCGAATACAGTGATAATATACTGTCAAGACATAGGTATGGAATTTGGCACAGAAAAATGCACCATGCTAGTAATGTAAAGCGATAAACGACACATGACCGAAGGAATGCAACTACCAAATAAAGAAAACATTAGAACACATAGAGAAATCTACAAATATTTAGGAATATTGGAAGCTCACACCATCAAACAAGTGGAGATGAAAGAAAAAATAAAAAGGCTACCTCAGGAGAACGAAAAAGCAAGTTGAGACAAAATTATATAGCAGGAACCTTATAAAAGAAATGAATACCAGGACTGTCCAACTCCTAAGATACTCGGAACTGTTCTTGAAGTGGACCAGAACTGAACTTTAACAAATGGAACAGAGAACAAGAAAACTAATGACGATGCATAAAGCCTTACATCCCAGCGATGAGTTTGAAAAGAAAAAGGAAGAAGAATTGGTAGCATTGAAGATAGTATTGGATGCATTGATACAATGACTCGAAGATTACATTGAAAGGCACCGACGAAAACTGATTACAGCCAGCAGAAACAATACTGACGATACGAGAATCAACAAAACGAAAATAACCAAAAAACAAAAAGAGGAAGAAAAACAACTATATAGACGTTTTAAGTGACTAACAAACGTCATTTCAGATGAGAAAACCCAGATATGGCTTAAAAATGGAAACCTCAAGAGAGAAACTGAATTTCTAATAATAGCAGGACAAAACAATACCATAAGGACCAATCATATGAAAGGAAAATAGATAGGACGCAACAAAACAGCACATGATTATGTGGGGATAAAAACGAAACGGTCAATCAGATATAAAGCGAATGCAGCAAACTAACACAGAAAGGGTATAAGACTAGACAACTGTTATATAGTCATCTACATCATCATTCAGCATCACAACGACACAACATCAAAGACAGACGCATGAATAAACGACGCACGCAGTGACAATTAAGATGCAGGAAGGAAGACGCAAGAAGACTTTTTTAGAAATATATTCACCTCTCAATTTATTGCAAGGTTCGAAAGGGTTGTTCAAGGTTTGCATGTGAGAGGATGCTGGAGACCGAACATAAACTTCATATTTTGACCTCCACTACTGATGACCGTCACGTTGTGTCTTTCTTGTTCTCCTATTGCTGGGGTCCACTCAATCGGGGGTTTCCCGAGGCCCCCCTCGGTCGATTGTGGCTTTCCCTACCACATCTGGTCTCTAGGTGTCTGGAATTCTACTAGCAACTGCTTTGGCACCCAACTCAACTCAATTTTATAATAATTCAACGCCCACACGATCGCCCACTGGATCTTTGAAATCGAATGTTTAATCGCCATCAAGCGGAAATAACTGTTATGCAGTTCACAGGTTACTCTCTTCCGGTGCATCACTGTAGTGGCATAATGGGACCTTCACCTTGTCCCATATCATAAGCCTTAATCCACCAACGTGATATCTTTCGATTACTGGCCATTGGAATGTGTCACTTCCTTCCGGTTTATCACCTTGGAATAGCATTTTTGGGCCGTGTCGGAGGTCAAAATATAACATTCATCCGTTAATTATTTTTCAAAATTCCACATGTGGAATTTTCTTCACGTTTGTCTCCATCAACCTCACACATATTTTACAGAATAATTTACAAAGGACAATAATGACTGAAAACATAAAAAAGAATCACTTGAACTACAGCAAACAAAATCTTACTTAGAGGGTGACCTTCCCTCTATGTAACACTTGTCCGGCTAATTATTATCTAAATTTCTCTTACTATCTTTACGTGGTTTGCCATCTTGACATGCGTGCATCAAGGTACCATACGGATGCATTTTTTTATCCTCTCAACACAGCGGGCCCTCCATAATTCCGTGAAGAAATTTCAAAACCCCAAAAGGACCATACTCTGGTCCCATATCCTGGTCACAAACTTAGTGACCCTGGTCATTCCATCAATACTTTTCGCCTGGATTCCTCTTGACCACACTCCAGTTCTTTGTTCAACAGGTTCCTACCTGGAGTAACCGGAGAATTTCATTAACTAAAACACAATATCTTCAAGGCCCAAAGCATTCCACAAAAACTACAAAAATCATGGCCCCAAAACAAAGTATCACAATACATCCGAATGTATCACAATCTGGCACGCATGCTGTAAACCACCTAAAATAATCCACGCAAAATACTAATTAGCAATGTGTTACCCATATTTTTCCATTAAGTTTCTGTTTCCATACCCATTGGTTTGCTAGCCCTTGAGGAAACAAGCTTTACCTGATCAAATCCGCGCCGGGTTTCTTTTCAATTTAATCAGGAACCCTCGTGGCTACCAATATATAGGCACCTCGCCTTTCCCTGATTCGTTTCTTTTTGCCAAATTACACACGAATCCAAAACATCATCGTGACTGAAAGACTCAGACATCAATCCCCAAAATATTGGAGTAGGCCACGCCTTTTTTCTTTTATTCCATCCTCGGAACTCCAACTAAAAAAATAGAAGCCAAATAGGCCCTCAACAGCTTCATGGGTTGGCGAATTCTTCGATAGAATTGCTTTCAACAACAATCTATAAATTCACTTGAATGAATGTCTGTCCTACTCTCACGTCAGCCACCGATTCCTCAAAACACAAACCCCAAAAAATATTTCCTATTCCACGAAAACCCCAAATTCTAAAAAAAAAATTTAGAATCAATATAATTTTAAATATTATTAAACCTAGTATAAAATCCTCTATTAATGGTTTTCGTCAAATTTCATAATATGAACAAGGAAAAAAATATTTCTTATGTCGCCTTTAAACTCAAACAAACTCAAAAAGTTTCACTTTACAACAAGTCAAAACAATATTACAATCACAGTTCAAAAATGTTCAGTTTTCTTTTCTTCTTTTTTTTCAATCTATGTAGTGGTGTACTGTCTATTTCACTAAAAATGTCTATTCTTTCTTTCTTTCTTTTTTTTTTTTTCATATGCTGTGTTCAACAATGTTCAAGTTTCTTCTCTTTTTCTTTTCCGTCTTTTTTTCTATTGTCCTGTACGTTTTTGTTTTTGTTTCCATTTTCTTTTTACTTTTTTTTTCTTTCTTTTTTTTTCATAATAAATTGCTCATTCAATGTCCTTTTTTTTTTCAACCTTATATCTACGTCTATGTCTTTACCTTAACATGATAACTAAAGGTTCGCCTCCCAGTTTATTCAATTTCAGTCTACAGTACCATAAATTAAGCCTGATTTATAATACAACTTTTTCAATAGCTTACGAGCATTCTTTTCTTTTCACAAATTTCCCGTTTTTTTTTCTAAACAACCCAAACTTTTATAAATTCTGCCAACATTTCCCAATTCAAAATATTTCCGAATCTGCGAATCTTTGCCACACTTGGTTCCGTCAAAATTCTGCGCATCTCTTAATTACATCCAAAAAACTGTTTCAAAATATCTTCCCCAATAACAATCTCAAAGCTTCACTCCAAGGGGGAACTCACAAAATACCTGCCTGCTTCGTCAGACACAAAAAAACATCTGTCTCTTAGTTACTCTGCCTCCACGGCAAGACCGTTTTCAAGACAATACCTATGTCTTCAATAATTGATATCAACAATTTCCACAGCAAAACAACCGGCATGATTCTACCAACGCCGAAAATATCGATTCTCCCAACTTCATAAATATCGAAAAAGTATATGCGCATTCTTCAGACAACCACCAATGTGCGAAATTCATGGACAATACCATTAATGCTCCCAAGATTCCATCTCCCGGATTAAAATTCTCATTTCCAATCCACAAGTTCCAAACATAAAAACTTGCCCAAAAGATCTTAACGACAGATATGCGGGATTCCAAATCTTGGACTGAAATTCTCATTTTCAATCACCCCTTGTCTGGACCAATGAAAAGCTAAAACGAATTTTTTTTTTACTCACAAAGACCTATTTGCGATAAAAAAAAAATCACCATTCATAAAATTTATCATAAAATTTATTGTTTACGATAAGCTGTCTATCAGAAAACGGACAGCAACTGTCCCCTAGTCGTCTTTTGTTTCCCTTCTTTTTTCCTCTCTCACTTCGATACAATATTACACATAGCAGTAATTTCAATTTTTATCTAGGGATCACACATTTAAAAAAAAAATTATTTCCAATTTTATGCTTCTAGGAAGGCCCTTGTCATTAAAACAAATCTTTCACTATTTTACCCAATTTAAATAACAGAGAGAGATAGAAGTTACATGAATGAGCAATCTATTTACATTTCCTGTTTTTTTTCTTTCTTTTCTCTTTTCTGTTGCTGGTTTGTTCTTGTTTTCTTTTTTTCTTCTTTTCTTCCAGCACGTTGCCTTCCTCTTTTCTTTCTTTCTTTTCTTTCTTTCTTTTCGCGTCAGTCTGTTCATCTGTTTGTTGCTCGTTTGTTCTTGCTTTTTTTTTCGTTTTTTTTTTCTTTCAATTCCAGCATTTTTCCTTGTCCTTCTCGTTGATGTCGTGTTGTGATGCTTAAAACTGTCGTTTACGGTAACCAGGTTCGTTTTGAATCCTTGAAGAACTCTGCTGGCATCAGCACCAAATTAATATATGTTGCATAGTCATCTGCTGATCTATGCAGAAATATACATATATATGCTGGATACATACCGACGCAATGATAACAGACGCAATGGCAAAGACAGACGCAGTAATAAACGACGCATGAAGGAAAACGCAGGAAAGAAGACGCAAGAAGACTTCTTTAGAAAAATATTCACCTCTCACTTTATTGCAAGAGTTTGAAAGGGTTTTTCAAGGTTTGCATGAGAGAGGGTGCTGGAGACCGAACATAAACTTCATATTTTGTCCCCACTGTTATGACCGTCACGTTGTGTCTTTCTTGTTCTCCTGATGTTGGGGTCCACTCGATCGGGGGTTTTCTGAGTGCCCTCTCGGTCGGGTGTGGCCTTCCCTACCACATCTCGTCTCTAACTCTCTGGAAGTCTGCTGGCAACTGCTTTGGCACCCAACTCAACTCAATTATATAATAATTCAACGCCCACACGATCGCCCACTGGATCTTTGAAATCGAATGTTTAATCGTCATCAAGCGGAAATAACTGTTATGCAGTTCACAGGTTACTCTCTTCCGGTGCATCACTGTAGTGGCACAATGGGACCTTCACCTTGTCCCATATCACAAGCCTTAATCCACCCACGCGATCTCTTTCGATTACTGGCCATTGGAATGTGTCACTTCCTTCCGGTTTATCACCTTGGAATAGCATTTTTGGGCCGTGTCGGAGGTCAAAATATAACACAACGTGATCCACTGGGAATCGTGCAAGAAATTGAAATTTGACCATACAAACTAATGGTATATGCACAACCCAGAATCTGTCCTGGAGAATGAGACGAATAAAATTTTCTGGGATATTGAGATACAAACGGATCACCTAATCACGGCCAGACATCCAGACCAAGTAATAATCAACGAGAAAAGAAGAACTTACTGAAATTTGGACTTTGGTGTCCAAGCTTACCACTGAGTAAAATTAAAAGAAAACGAAAAGAAAATTAAGTACCTTGACCTCGCCAGAGGAAAAGAAAAATATGTGGAACATGAAATGGATGGTGATACCAATAGTGATTGGTGCACTTGGTACTGTCAACAAAGGATTTCTACAGGGACTGGTGGACTTGGAAATAAGAGGATAAGAGGAGATAATCAAAATTTCTCCGTTACTGAGATCTGGCAGAATACTTAAACGATTCCTGGAGACTTGAAATGACTTGCTGTCACTCAAACTCTAATGGGAAACTATCGTCTAACGCTGGTGGGGAAAAACTCGAAAAGGATTAAAATAATGAAAATGCTTAGTAAAAGATTTAACAGTTCTCTTTTACCGATAGAGGGATCTCTCTCAGTCAGAGTGTACCT
Source organism: Sepioteuthis lessoniana (assembly GCA_963585895.1). NCBI lineage: Eukaryota > Metazoa > Mollusca > Cephalopoda > Myopsida > Loliginidae > Sepioteuthis > Sepioteuthis lessoniana. The sequence continues at coordinate 87,031,203 of OY757927.1, forward strand.
GAGAGTAATGTCATTGAAGGAGTACTCCACATTAAAAACTTCCAGGATCGTAGTCTTTCCCGGAGATACAGTTTTCTGTCATTACCAGGCACGCTTTGGGGGGTTTTTACAGAAGTTTTAGTGGCCTAATTCTACATCTCGACCCGACAGGACGAATACATACATACATACATACAGACATACATGTAGAGTATCCGTAATGAATAATTTAGAATATTATACTATGTATAGTTGTTACCCTTGTATTTCTTATACAATTAATTAAGTGCATTCGCCTGGACCGTTATTATCTGTCTTGGCTTCTCAGATACTCAACGATGATTAACCATTGGAAACTCCCTTAATGCTTTTCGCTTGCATCATCAAATATTTACTTTTAATAAAGATATAGATACATCTTTATCTCAAACAGCATATTCATTTAATTTACATTTGTATGCATATTTAATTCACGATGCAGTGTAAGCTATATTTATCACCAAAACATTTGATTTGCAATCATAAGATTATGGAAGCCCTTTAAAATATATACAGAATCAACGAAAGCTTAGATTACGTTAAGTTGCTTGGTTTAATGTCATATCAACCCTTGGTGGTTTTTAATGCCAAATCCTATATATATATATATATATATATAATTTGATAGTGTACATTTACTTGGTATTTTTTAAACGAGCAACAGCTCATTTATTTGACCCAGTGAAATGGTTTTGAGTATTGCAATTTAATACTAATAACTCCATAATTATTTGTTAGCACACTGTGAAGTGCTTTCAAGCATTACTATTTAATATTAGTAATTTTATTTATCAAGTATTCCTATCTAAGGAGAATAACTTCTACACATCAGTATGGTTTTATATCACAACAATGACAATTCTTTGTAAAATATTTACAGTTCTCTTTGATCCATAGAGTCAATTCGAGTCCGAGTAGATCTGGGAGTAATTGCAATGAGGAGTTAATCTACATTCCCTAAACTTACCATCAGATCTAGTGCAGTTAAATCATTTTAAGTACAGTAAGTGATCAAATAGTATCTATTTGACTCCTAGATGGGACCCCAACAGGTACTTCCATTTCGTGTCAGCATGAACCTTGGAGTAGTTATATAAAAGGGGAACTCCCTTTTCTTTGCTATTATTCATTAGTTTGTCTACATTTAAGTTTGTTCAAGTACAGTAAATGATATGATACTTCTTTTTGACCTATAGATTGGACTCCGATAGGTACGACCACTTCGGGTCAGAGTGGACCTGGGAGTAATAGCAATGAAGGGGTACTTCACATTCTCCGAACCGCTACGACTGAAATCTTACCATCAGATTGTTTAGTATATGATGTGGACCCAAAGTCGGTATACAGAAGGAAAACACGGAACACGGTTTAGAGGTAAGAAAGATATACTAGCAAAAGTTACAAAGGATAGTGTCCAATATTGGTAGTCGTACTTCAATACTACTGCTACTACTGCTACTCCCGTATTAGGATATTACTACGCTAGTAATATAGTGCTGCAAGAGTCCATGATGCAGGTAAGTTTCGGTCAAACAACACCCCACTTTCAAGAGTTTTCTTTTTTTTTTCTTGGAAAAAAATAAAACTATTAATATTTCCTCCTCTCGTGATTTAACTCGAGTGGTTGCGTAAATTTTCTTTTTCTTCCGAGTGTCGTACTTCCGAAGACACTTGGGGCGTGTTGATTGGCTTTTCGCTGGTATTTTGTGGTGATTCCTTAGATTTATTCAGGCGGCATTTCCTGAGCTGGGTCATATGGGTTTTGTGGGTGTTTTTTGGTCCCTGGACAATATAGACCAGTTCGCCAATCCTTTGTTTGATGGTGCCTACTTCCCAGAATGTCATGTTATTTTTGTAGGCTTTGAAAAGAACATTTTCGCCAGGAGAGAAATGTTTCTTATGGGGTGAGACGGTTTTCTTGAACTTTGCTTGCCGTGGAATGAGTTTATCGAAGACGGACTTGACTTTTCTTGCGAACATTGTTTCTGATTTCCCAAATTCCTCCTTAGGGTAGTAATAATGGAGTCTTCAAAAACTTCAATATTTTTTGGAATAAGTCGCGATAAGTTGTTCGCATGGCAAATATTTTTAGATGTTTGGAACTCGATCTTGAAGTTGTAGTTAAAGAGAATCGTTCCTCAACGAAGTAGTCTATTTGCAGTATAGACTGGCAGACCTTTCTTGGATCCAAAGATTATTATGAGGGGTCTACGGTCCGTATGTAGTATGAACCGTCTTCCATGTAGGTATCTGTGGGACTTTGTGACGGCGAATATTATCCCTAGAGCCACTTTTTATATTTGGGAATATTGCTTCTCCGATGGTAGCAGGGATCTAGATGCGTGTGTGATAGCTTTTCGCGAACAGCCTGGCAGTTTATGGAGAATGCAAGCACCGATACCGTATGAGCTTGCATCACTTACGACTATGATGTCGAGGGTAGTTCGTAGTGGGTGAGAGAGAGATCCGAAGTAAGGGTTTTCTTGATCTTTTCGAATGAGTCTTGGCATAACCATAGTTTGTCCTTTTTTAAGAGTTCGTTGAGAGGCCCTCTCAGTTTCTGCATGTTCTTAATGTTCAGTTTGTTGAAGATTTCCTCGGGTCTTGGTAGAGGATAATGGTGATCCTGCAATGCATCGTTTAACCCTGTTGAGGAATCAGCGCAGATTCGTATTTGGTTAGACTTCTTTTTTACATGCACCGTAGATGTTGCCCATTCGCTAAAGTCTGTTTTTGACAGAATACCTGCTTGTTCAAGTCTATCTAATTATTTATTGATTTGCTCTAGAGCAGCGAAAGGGACATTCCGTTTCTTCTTGAATACCGGTTGTGCACCGTCCTTCACCTTGAGCTTAGCTTTTAATTTAGAACATTTCTCACGCCCGCCAGAAAAAAAACCTGGGGAAAATGCTGTTTGAGTTCCTTTTTGAGATTTACTCAATTGGATGTCGTACTTTCTATTTTGCGATAAGATGTACTCATTGAAAATCCCATAGATTGACATTTTCTATCCAATCTGTTCCGAACAAGGTGTCCGAATTTTTTAAAACATAGGCTTTCAGTTTTTTCGTAACTCCATTTAGTGTTACTCTAAGGATTACCTCGCCTAAGATGTTAATATTCTCGTCAGTTACCCGATTTTGCTGTTTTATATGTCTTTAGTAAGGTCGGCTTGTTTAATTTTCGCCAAGTACGCCAATTGATGATTGAAATATCAGAACCCGAATCAAACTGGAATTTAATGGAGTTATGGAAAATATTAACAGTCACATATTTCCTTAAATTCCTTTTAAACTATCTCGTCTGATTAAGCTTGCCTACTTTTACTCTTGGGTTTTCTCGTTTTGTTGGCGGACCAGTACTGAGTTAAGTAATGACCATTTTTATAGCAATTTTTGCAATATTTTGTCTTCTTTACTGGACAGAATTTCATCCAATGCCATTTACCACAATGGTAACATGGTCCAGGCGGTTTCTTTAACCTATTTGCGTATTGTTTATTGATTTGCTTGTTTTTGTTCTTGTTTTTGAGTTACACTTGATATAAATTACTCTTTGACAGTCCTCTGCCAACTTTTGGAGAGTCAATCCTCGTTCGTTTTCAAGCTTGGTCAGCACCCGCTGTCTGACTTTGGTGTCTTCTGCTGATACTACACCCTGTGCAAATATTAAGCACTCTAAATCATCGGCAGTCACCTCGGCTAGTTTGAAGTCATTATAGAGCTTGTTCACCGATGCTGCAAACGTTAGGAAATCATGCTGGTTGTCCTTAACAGTGTTCAGGCATTTCCAACGTTTGTGGAACAAGGTTGAGTTAGGCTCGAATAGGTCCGATATGAGCTTAATAGTCTCTGAAAAATCCAAGTCTGTGGTTTTCTTGGGTAATATGAATTCTACGAACCTATAATGTTCGATTGTTCCCAGTTTTCTTAATAGTAGACGTGCCTTTTATTACTAGGCCATTGTTCACAGTCTATGCTGAAAATATCTTCATGGCGCCTGTAAAAAGGCCTCGAACGTTTTGTCGTTCTCTTATACGTATTTGAATGTTTAAATCGAGTTATAGATTGTACTCTCAGAAAATATGTCTTTTTTCAGAGTTTTTTGAGCCATTTAATGAATTTACGAGTAATTCTTCAACTTGCTGTAGTTAAATTGTTTGCAGTGTAAATTGTGGAATTCTAATTGTTGTTTATGTAACTCCATAACCAATTTTTCCTGTCATTCTTCGAATTTTTGTTGCTGATCCAAGTTAGCCTTTAGCAATTGAACGATAGTTTATTAAAATTCTTCCATATTTATGAAAGATTTATAATATGTCGACTAAAGGTGATGAACAAGGCAAAAACATTACAGCAAATACTGTTGCTTTGAAAACCCGTGTACGGGGGAGGTACACAAGAATCTAGACAGAATTTTTTTTAGAAAAAAAGAATGAACTACTTACTGGTTTAGGTTCTTTCTAAATACCGTTGTTCCGTTTAATTTGGTCATTTAAAATTTCCTCCACACTAATAAATACTTATTTTTTAGCCAAAAACGTTTTAGCAAGGAATAGAATAAAGAAAAATTATTTCTTGGTGGGCGCCCAACAGGTTCATTTGTATAAGTGTTTGCAAGTAAGCAGGTTTTTTTCTGTTCTTTGCTGAGGGAATTTTGTAGAAGTGAAGGGAGGGGAGAAGAAACTTTTTTTTCTTTTGTTGTATGAGAATTTGCCTTCTTTTTTTAGAAAAGAAAAAGCTAGCCTCGCTAAATTTGGAGAAATGTTTTTTAAAGGCTTGAATTAGTTAGTTTGTTTTTTGAACAAACTGGCTTTTTTTTGTGTGTAAGCAATCGATCTCGATACTTGGTTGACAGTTATATTATTTGGACAGACTTTAGTAATCTTCAGTATTCCGTAGGTGTCGAATCGCTAGTTCGTCATTGATATTGGTAAGCGGGATATTTTTGTATGTAGTCGCTGGTGTAGTGATGCCAGCTTACTTTACTCGTTCGACACTGCTGTGTGATTGAGTGGGTTCTCTGATGAATCTTTCAGTCGCTATTGAATGTGGGACTGGTAAGGCTTTCGGTGTCAGAGCGTTTCTCGAAACCGTAGGTCACCACTGATGTGGACCCAAAGTCGGTACACAGAAGGAAAACACGGAACACGGTTTAGATGTAAGAAAGATATACCAGCAAAAGTTACTAAGGATAGGGTCCAATATTGGTAGTCGTACTTCTAGTACCCTGTATTACTGCTACTACTGCTACCCCCGTATTAGGATATTACTACGCTAGTTAAATAGTGCTGCAAGAGTCCATGATGCAGGTAAGTTTCGGTCTCACGACAGTATCATACAAGAGACATTTCTTTTTTGGGAAACGGGTAGTCCTTGCTCACAGCGGCCAATACAGGCAGCGTATTATAGTCACCACTAATAGAGCATTCACTCATCTATCTACCGTTTAGGCTTACAGTTGCTTAACTTTGATGACCTCGCTAAAAATGGTGAATTACATTGCTTTGGCGTAGGTCCCAAAATGTGTTCTTGGTACTAATGCGAAGTAGTCCAGTTTACTTGGATTGTAGAATACACCTACTGTACATCTGTTGCAAGGTAAGACTTCCCCAACAAGTGATTGTTGGTGACACAAATTAACCAAATGGCTGTGCTCCAGTCCTAGAGATTTGGGAAATCTTGAGTAGCCGCACTGACTCGGAGTGGTAGTACTGATTAGGTTCCTGCAAATGGTAAAATAGAATTATTCCATCACTTAAAACCATTTAACTGTGCAAAAACAAATGATTGATATTTGATAGAATTATTTGTATTATTTATGAATACTTGAAATTTGTGCGAACACATAATTAATATCAAATAGTATTTAGTGTTGGAGAGTAATGCTTAAAATCATATAACTGCGAAAACGAATGAGCTCTGGTTCGTTTAAAAAGTATGCTACTTACAAACTGTTCGCTTACAAATCACACACACACACACACACGCACACACACACACACACACATATATATATATATATATATATATATATATATATATATATATATATATATAACGTAGTCAACCGGCTACTCATAACACAAATCAAAACAAAACAAACAAATTCTATTTCCAAGAAGTGATGAGTCACTGATGTCGTCAGCCAAAGCAATCTAGGGACGAGTTGTTAAGGAACCAAATCGTTCTATATAGGACGTCTTTTAAAAATATTAAATTAAGCCGGTCGTTCTAAAGATAGTCCAAATCTAATGGACAAAATAGGGAGTAATAAAAAAGACCTCGTCCAAGTACAATGAGGTTTCTCACTACTATTTTGTGATAATAAGTAAACTCATTCTACTTAGACCACATAAAGTAGTAATGGCCGGTTGACATAAAAGCAGCGGTATCAAAATGGTCGGTAGTTTTGAGCTGGACGTCAGTCAAGGGTGAGGGAGAAATCTGATTCTCCCCTTGTCAACTCTACAACTGAAGTCTTATCAACAGCAGCTGCTCATGAGGCACTACTCAAGACTTCCCCTAAAGCAGACATCCTGATTCCAGCCAACAGACGACACAGGGATTCTGCCAGCCGCAGACGACGCAGAAGCATTGCCAGCCTCTCAGCTTAAAAGCCTTTTTCAGGTATACTCAGAAAGTCTATTCAAACACCTTCTGAGATGGTATGATGTAGCAGACCTGACTATCAGCCTCTCAATCTAACAGCCTTTTTTTAGGTCTAATTCTGAAAGTCTAACCTATTACCCTCTGAGACGGCACCAGCAGTTACTGCACCGGAGACCACTTTCCTACTGCAACAACCACCAGTCCTGCACCGGTGACCACTTTTCTGCACCAGCAAACACCAATCCTGCACCAGCGACCACTTTCCTGCACCAGCAACGAACAGTCCTGCACCAGCAGCTACCACTCCTGCACCGGCGACCACTTTCCTGCACCAGCAGCTACCAGTCCTGAACCAATGGCCACCTTTCTGCAACAGCAACTACCAGTCCTACAATAGCAGCTATCAGTCCTGCACCAATGACCATCAGTCCTGTCTAGCATACTTGCACCAGCAGCTACAAGTCCTACAAAGGCAGCTATCAGTCCTGCACCAGTGACCACCAATCCAACGACTACCAGTCGTGCACCAGCTATCCAGTTCGGCACCAGCGACGCTATTTCAATTTTTACGATTCGCCATAATAAAATTTGGCCTTTCGAAACAACACCTTGTTTTGTCATTCTTGCCTAATTCGTTTTCATTGACTTATATTTCAGAAGTTTATGGGATCGTTATATTTATCGACTCCGCAACGCGCACACACACACACACACACACACACACACAAGTATATATGGTTTTGGCATTTAATAATCCACAATGTTTGGTGTGATATGAAACAAAAAAAAAAACAAGTTACATAAAAGTTACAATTTTATGTGATTGGAGAATGTTTCCTAATCTGAATTTTATTCAAAGAGCAGTATACGAGGATCATTAAATAAGTTTCCAGACTTTTTTCGTATGGGCACTTTTATTGATACTGCACACATGAAACTCTAGTCCCCTTCGAAGTAATCTCCTTTGACTGCAATGCACTTGTTGTAACGTTCCAACAACTTCTGGAACGCCTCATGGAAGTTCTCTTGTGTGAGCGTGTCAATGACCTTCGTCACAGCCTCTTTCATATCCTTAATTGTCTCTGTAACACTAACTCTTTGGCCAATCAACTCTGCTGTATTGACTCCCTTACTCCTCCCAAACCTCCCATCATCCCTCACAGACTCCCTGCCTTCCTTGAATCTCTTATGCCTCTCAAAAACTGATGCTCGATTCATGCAAGACGGTCCAAAAAGTGTCCTCACGTCCAGATTGCATTTTTGAAATTCACCAGCTGTGACAATCAGGTATTAGTAGAATGTATTCCAATTGCTGCTGTAGCTGTTCATTTGAACCTAAAATCATAAAAATTAGTCAGTCATATCATCAGATGTATAGCAATAACAGAGTTAATTTTCAAGAGTCTACGACAATTTTAAATACCTACACAAAAAATCTGGAAACTTATTGAATTCGCCACGTATTTCATTTTGGTTGATAATTTTTGAGAAGCTAGTTTTTCTCTTAAATGTAACTTATGCTCAACAACGTCTGTCTCTGATCGAGTGTAAAACTGAAAAACTTTTGAACCTCCAAGAAGTGAATGAACTAAAATCATGGAACTTACATACCCACTAATTTATTCATACCGCAGTTCAACGTACTTGACGCACTGTTTCTCAAGTTTCTATGACCTTTCAAAAAGGAATTCAATATAAATTTTTGTTGGAAAAGGTTATTTCTTTCTTTGCACATGAAACTTTCAGCTCAGCCTCTTATTTCTGTGAAGCCAGTTCTTGTAAAAGTAAGTTCTTAGGTTTTCCAATAATTAATTAATCCTAATTAAGTCTTTCCCGCCTCCCAAAAAAGATATTTCTGTGTTTTGTTTTCCAACATATTATTTTGAAAATGCACTCTATTTTAATTTCATCATTCACCACGAATACTCATTAGGTTTACAATTTGACAATTATACAATATTTTTTTCTGATTTTACCTTTTCATTAGGTCTTTATTGTTCACACGGCCTTCTATTCTGTAATTATCTGTGTATAAGACGCTCTAATTCTCTTCATTTTTAGGTCAAAGGTTGGGGAGAGTATGAAACAATAGAAGTTTACAATTATTTTTTTCAGGCCACATGCCTCACTATATTCAGAACGAGAAGAACGAAATTACGTTATATCTAGAGTTCAAAATATTGTATTTTATTCTGTTATAAAGAAATATACGCTGAAATCTGTGTTTGGTTATTTTCGTTGCAAACATGTATTTTTGTGCGACCATATCCGTGTGTGTTTACTCAAGATACTGTGGAAATTTTGCACTATAACTCATATCACTATATAAATTCTCATTTTTGATCTGCACATTCAGAAATGCTAAATTTTCTTTTAAAGTTACCTGAAACAAATTTTAAAACATCAGGGCGTTTTATACACGTTCATTGTTTTTCTTCAGATTTTCGTAGTCTAACTAATCAGAATAAATCGAATTTAATTGCAGTTAGTTAATTGGTATCTCACATGAAAACTACTGAAAATATAACAGCAGGGGACGTGACATATCAACTTTTCATACCAATGAAAATTCCTAATAAAATGACTGACGCAAAAATGCAACAAATATTTTGTGGCTTAGTCATCCTAACTTTAATTTCCTCTGGAATTTTATTTGATTATTTTATTAAATCAGTGAGAATATCAGTCTACAGCAATGAGGAACAGGGAAGATTAGAAATATCGGACAATTTGGTAGACCTTACTGATAAAAATAAAAGTGACAATTTTAGTTTCAATCACGGATAAATCTGGCGATCTATAGAATGCAATGATGATGAGTTTAATCTATTTGACCCCAATAACACGTAAGCCGAAAATCCCTCGTTTTAATTGGTAACCTTGTGCCAAACCTGCCAATAGCGAGGACGTTGGGTAAGTATATTTAGTCTATTCCGGTCTCCCTGGTTTCTATATTCATTGTAAGATTTTTTATACTAGCATTATTCAAATACTTTGCGTTTAGGATTTGGAGATTTTTTTCTTTTCAGTAAAGTAGTTGAAGTAGTTATTGTACTTACATTACCAAAAAATGCAATAACTTTTCTATATTTTACTAAGTAGGTTAACATATAAGATGTAGGAACTAGAAAAATAAGAATAGATTCCACTCTTACCATAAGAGAAATATTTGTGCTGCATCATTCTAGAATGTTCTAGCTTATTTAAAATTACGTCTCTACAAAAAAGAATGTTGTTTACATTTTCGTGGAAATTTCAGATTCTTTACCTCCGTCTCTGTCCACTCTAAGATCTATTCCTCATTTCAACATTTTGAAAAAAAATTTTTATAAAAAAAAAAATAAATGTGAATTTGATGTTAAAATCGATATTCAATCCGCAGCAAATTGGATACGTGACACGCCCGTTTGTGATTCGAGTGTGGCTGTAGGGACGGACGACATTTCGCACTGTGTAATTGTCACCAACATCATCATATATATTCAATACTTAAGAAATATCGAATTTCAAACAAACAAGTTATCGAACAAGCAAATATATGAATCACAAAGTTAAAAGGAAATAAACAAATAATTGCGTTCAAGTATGCTATCATTGAGTGTGTGTGAAAGAGAAAACGTCAAATTAACAGTTTTATAAAATCAAATCAATTTCTTTAAAAAAATCTATCAATATTTTCACTCCTTACAATAAAGACTTCTAATTATATTTTAGAAACTGGAATCGTCGTTGTTGTATACATTTCCTCAAAATGACAACTTTCAGCAGGTTTTAGAATACGCAGACTGTAGTTTGGTTAGCACCTACTCCTCAAAAAACGTATCCTAGGTATGACATTAAAGTTCATCTGATGTTAGATATCTTGTAATGGAGATCTTGAGAGTTTAGGGTGCCCCTTTATTACTATTACTAACAGGTCCACTCTGACCTGGAGTGGTAGAACATGTTAGGGTTCAAACTATGGACCAAACAGTCACTGGAGACCATATGAATTGATACAAACAAATGAATATTATTATTGAAAAGAAATAATTACTTTAAAAAATTAAGTGTAAATTAATAGTATAGATAGGAATTCTTAAAACTATACAACTATATACAAAAAAAAAAACTATTTGAAAACAACTACACAAAATTGTAAATACAAATGTAAAATGAATGTGATTCCCTAACCACTAGAAATGAATTTATCCTAGACGAGTTGCCATGCTGTAAAATCAAAGAATCAATCAACTAATGGAAGTGACAATATACTGCAAACTCTAAGACAATGAGCAGCTGCTTGAATCGGCGAATAGATTGTCTCAACATAGAATAGTCACTTATTCATAGTGAATAATTCTATGAATTCTGAGAATGCTTAACATCGTTTATAAAATAATGAAAATTCTATTTTTCAGTTGACACATACGTGGTGCCATCAATAAGTTTCCAGATTTTTTTGTACTGGCATTTAAAATTGTCATAGACTCTTGAAAATTCAGCATGTTATTGCTATACATCGTATAAGATGACTGACTAATTTTCATGATTTCTGGTTTAAATGAACAGCTACAGCAGCAATTGGAATACACCCTACTAACGCCTGATTGTCACAGCTGGTGAATTTCAAAAATGCAATCTGAACATGAGGACACTTTAGAAGAATGATATGCAGTAATATTCTGTTTTAAACTTGGAAAAAGGCCACAGAAACGTATGGAATGCTTCAGACTGCTTTGCGACCATCTTGCATGAATCGAGCATCAGTTCTTGAGTAACATAAGTGATTCAAGGAAGAAGGGAGTCTGTGAGGGATGATGAGAGGTGTGGGAGGAGTAAGGAAGTCAATACACCAGAGTTGATTGGCCAAAGGGTTAGGGTTAGGGTTAGTGTTACTATGTTGAGGTTTTAAGGGAGTTCAGCAAGAGATTCCGTCGGAAGAGGCCAGCACTCTTCAAATCGGATCAGTGGCATTTCCACCGGGACAATGCACCAGTCCTCAACTCCATCCTTGTCACACACTATTTGACCAAGATGAGCATCAAGACAGTTCCTCGCCGTCGCTGAGTAGATGAAAGAGGCTTTGACGAAGGTCATTGACACGCTCACACAAGAGGAGTTCCATGGGGCTTTCTAGGAGTTGTTGGAACGGTACAACAAGTGCATTGTATCAGGGGGGGGATTACTTCGAAAGTGACTATAATTTCATGAGTGTAGTATCAATAAAAGTGCCAATACGAAAAAAGTCTGGAAACTTATTTCATGATCCTCTTACATCTTAGTCCAAGTTAAGAGCGAAAAAGGCATTAAAAGCGAGAAAAAGTATGGTGAATGAGCTAAGATTTGGTTCATTTACCAAAACCTTTCTCTTTTCCTGATGATGTCTGCATCGTTTAAATAAGGTTTAAAGAGTTTGGCTTTTTCCAACGCCTCATGCGATTTTAATCTGTACTATATGATAAATATTAATTATAAACTAGGTACAAAAAGGAGATAAATTACAACTAAAATAATATAAAATAGCCATGATAATAATAAAAAAAAGCAATAAAAGTTCCCTGATAGTTAAAAACTTCGTTTTTACCGTTGATCCTAGCAACCTATAATTTGGTCCTTTCTTTATTAAGGCAAGAACTGCCATCTTCTTACTTAAAAGAAGCACTTCCGGTTATCATTGCTGTATCCGAATTGTCTGTATTTTTACTCTTGCACTTTGGGACTATTATTATACAGAAATATTACATTGATTATTCCCAAGGCTAAAATAAAATAGTAATTTATTAAACTTTAGATAGTCTGCTTCAAGGTGACCCAGTGAGAACCTATTACTACTTTTCTGCAACCCTAGCATAGTAACTCCTTCCCGCTAAGCACCAGGAAAACTCCAATTGAACTCGGGGCATAACCTACCCACCCCATAAAAAACGAGAATAAAGCAGATCACTAAAGTTGTCTGATACTATTATTTTTTTCATAATCCTTTTGTTATTGAGATTAAGTTTGTTTTTGCAAGAAAAACGGTTTTCTTCTGTTTATTATTTTATACCAATGTTTGTTGGTAGTTCTGTGGGTTATTTGGTTGATTTGATGGTTAGGGGGTTGTTGATTGGTTAGTTGTTTATGCATATTAACTTTTCTTTGGTTATTTCTGGGCAAGCATAATTAAACAATTATTATATCTCATCATTTAATATACAAAAGTCTATCTTCTCTATCATTCAAAATAGATAAACACTTCATATTTAATTGGAAAATGAATGTTTCAAGATCTAATTTATTAATAAAGTTCGAAATCATTCAAAAAATTATCGTTAACGGATTTACTTGATCCATAATTGACGTCATAACAGGTTCCAAAAGTTTGAACGAACCAGAGTGGACATAGGAATAACGCATATTCTAACAATCAAGAACTAGAATCTTGTTATCGAATGTAATATTTCTTCAAAATTCTTACTGAGTGTAACCAACTTCGTTAAAGATAAAACTTTTAGTTCTAAACATACGAAAGAAATAAATTTTATATCAGAATTTTCTCAAAACATTCTTTTTACATATGACAAAAACATTTATGGAAATAGAAGAATTTTTACTGATGTTCTGTAGATTTTTTTTCATCGCTCATCGCTTTTTTGTGAAACCTGAGTATGTGCATTGCAAATATTTTGACACTTGAACAAAATTTCCCGAAAACATTAAAAAAATATCGTAAAATTATTTTTGCTATTCGTAGGAAGAAACTTCGAGAATATTCTGATATGAGATTTTTGAGTAAACTCAACAAAAACGGCAATAATTGTTTCAATAAAAATAATTTCTATGAAAATATTTTATTTTGAGAACCACTATCGATTTTCAAAGCATAGCAAAAAATCGATTAATTATTGGGTTCAAATATATTTTCAGGTACATACTTAATGAACGAAAACTTTTTGCATGAATTGCTATTTCAAATTTTTAAAAATATATGTTATTTTAATAAATTACAATCATCATTAATTTAAACTGTTTTGTGAAAAGATTATCGCATTGTTCAAAAAATATAATTCGTTTTCACTGAGAAAGGGATACGAAAATTATGGACTGATTTTTCCGAGATTGCACTGTACATTTTCACTGTTAGAATCATGTTATGGCATGATAAATGGTTGAATGTCGTGATTCATTGAAAGAATAGATTTATTTATGCAAAATATATTAATTCTTTTAAATGGAAATATTTTAAGAACAATCTACTTACCTTTTCGATTTTGACAATTTCCGGAAATATTTTTGGATGCAAACGTATTTACTTGGCTACAAATTTAAGGTTTTAGATAAAATTTTGTGTAAAACATGTTAGTGTATTCGAGTCTAGAAGGTAGCTTACACTGTAACAATAACCACCATAAGACGCTATCAATCATTTTTTTCATATTCATGTATGTTAATAAACTATGAGGTGCAGTTGCTAACGTATTGCACTGACGCCTTGAAGTAAAAAAGTTCAAACATCAGTAGCTCTATTACGTTCACTTTCAGACAAATAACCTTGGAAATGGTGTGAATCTCTTATCCCCCAAGCTATGGTTTAAATACTACAATGACTGTTCTTCTACAAGGATGGCCTTGGCATTAAATAACCCTGGAAAGTTAATACGCCTTTAAACAACGAAACCAAACTACATTTCGATCATTGCCAAAAGTGTTCAAAAATGACACTTTCATCCTTCCAGAGATTGACAGGAGAACAACGATAGAAAATAAAGAATTTAAAAAAGGTAAAATCATTATTTTATTGATAAATGATTGAAAAACAGGATTTGACGAAATTTTGTATTTACCCGTTTATTGCAGCTAATTTTACATCATATACTTTCAGATGCGTGACTTTATTTTGTCTCTTACTCCTTTTTAAATAAATCTGAATTCATAAACGTATTGGAATAGTTCCAAGCTGAAATTAATTGCCCGTTTTCATTTCGTTTATGATTTCTCTCCAATAAAGTCGAAGCGAGAAATGGAGCCAGTTGACAAAAAGCAATAATAATTATTCATCAGAATATATGTTGAGATTTCCATTTAAATCACGAATTTTTGTTGGTTCAGGTGAATCTGACACATTGCACAAATAAAATCTGCTGAGAGCCCCTTCTTTATGAAAATATGAAAATCTCATTCATAATCATATTTATTGGCCCAAATTTCCTTCAAAATATTTCAATGTATATGTTCATGCTAATCTTATATAATTATCAGAGAGCAGAAAAATCCTGTTTGATATTGCTGGATCTTAATAACTCCGGAGACAAAGAAAGCGATTAAATAGACAAAGAAAAAAATCAGACACGTGTTCAAATAAAAAAAATACCGATCAATTTATTTGTGTGTTTCAAATTTCCCGCTGGGTGATATGAAACGTTATCCTTGGGTTGAGAAAGGGAAGATTTTATCTTTTCATGTATTGTAAACTAATTCCAATCGTTGGAGTGGGTGGGGAGTAATGCATTTTCTGAAATGTTAAGCCCTTACTAGTTCTCTGTTAGTCACCAACTGACTGGCTTTTAAAATCCTAGACTCTCATGTTACCGTTTCTTAAACTAACCGCTGGAGTTCACCTGGTTGACCCATCATTATAGGTCAAACAGGAGGTCGTAAGATTCCTTGAGGTTGGGAAGACTCCTCTAAATTACATCAGTTCCACTAAGGTTATCATCTACATCCGAGGGCCCTCGTTTCATAATGTTTGTCGTTGTAGTTCAAATCCTAGAAGAGACTGCTTGTATGACACTTTCATTTAAGTGTCAAGGAGTTGGCTGGCGAAATTAATTAAAGGAAATTAATTAATTTTATTAAATCATGATAAAAAGTATTTTATTAAAAATAAATTCATTTTGGGTGTCCAAGTATTTTTTGTGAACCGTGTATAAAATAAATATCAAGTGATTAAGTACAAAAAAGTTTGAGATCCGATCAGGGCTTGTAGACCTATAAATCTGTCACCAAAAAGTAAACATCCGCACACCTGCAAAGAGCTGTCAAAAGAGCCATCAGATTTCAAAGCGTAAACAAAAAGATGTATTTTTAAAATAGCGGACAATTTGGGTTGGTGTCACCAAGTTTGGCACAAGGCCTTGAATCACTAAATCATTGGTCAGCCAACCACGGGACTGCACCTTGTGGCCCCTCCTGATGACTGTGGTTGATTGGCCGATTGTCTAAACCAATCAGGGGCAAACCGGGGGGATTGTTACGATGATAGCCATTGGTCGGCAGTCCCCATTGGCTGACCAATCAGAAACTGATTATTCGGGATTCGGGCCCATAAATGGAGGACACCCAAAGCGAAAAATTGAGTTGGTTCAGGAATTCGCCGCTTAAAGAACCAAATCCGTTGCCATTGCATTCGCCATTTTGACACTGCCTAGTTGCTGTTAAAACTCCGCCAGTCAACTACTTTCACTCCCAGTTTGCGGTGTTTGACTAAAAATTATCTAAACAACTGTGTAAATAAACGTTTGTTACTGTTTATAACAAACGCCTTATTTTCGTCATTTTTTAAAATTTGCTTGGCAACTTTTTCTTCTCTCCAACACGAATTCCAACCTTCATCGACTGGACCTCATCCATCTTCTCTTTCCTCGGATCTGAAAGCAACGTGGGCGTGGAAAGAAACAGAGAAAGACCAGTCGACACATGTGGTAATCACGAAACCAGCGGCCAACTAGGTGTCGTGAAGCTATAGTACCACACTTGCATTTCATATTCCATTACTACAATTCTTCCTCTGGATATGGGTATCTTGCTGGGCAGATTATTAAGCTCCGCTTAAAAATTGACCTTGTGTCACATCCTGTTCGTACTCATGGGTTGGGTACATTCATACAGAGAAAGATAATAATATGGTGTTGCCGACCCTTGTTAAAGGAAAATGGGAGCTAAAATGAAGTCTGTGTGTGTGTGTGTGTGTGTGAGCGCGCTTGCTCACGCGCTTGAGCTTATTTGTGTATGCGTTTGTAATGTGGTGCTGAATAATACAAGGCCTGATGAAAAAATGTCTGATTTAGAGAAATAAAACTTAGGTGTTATTTCACATATAAATCACACAGTCGAACACACTGGGCGCATTTCTCACTTTCATTAACTTTTCCAAAAATATTCAATAAATATTTTAAAAAAATAATCGCCCCTTTTTTTGTTAGGCCAAGTAAATTTCAGCACACCCACATATTGATAAGGAAAATCATAACAATTTTAATTCCGTAGCTTTTGTGAAATTCTCGGTTTTCAAATGTATTATAGATGTCAGTTAGTTGTCCTAAGAGAATTTCACCCTTTAATATGGCAATACGATAGAGTAGTAATTACTTGTAATTGTACTTCCCTTTTTCATGAATGAAAACGAGGGGATTTGGCCTTTTTTCCATTATGAAACTCTTGCTTCCATCATATATGTATTCAATTGTTTAGTGAACCTTTTAGTGAGAGATGGAAACCTTTTAAACCATTATCCATTCATTTCAGTTTGTTCTGATACTTTATGGTACTATCTTACAAAGGTTTCGCTGTAAATAGTATGAAATTATCTAAGTATTATATCCATCTTCATTTATACAGCTTATTCTTTAGATTCTACTGTCAATGGTATTTATTATATTTATTCAATAAGCTCAGTTTATTTTGACAGAAGCTCACAATAAAAAGAGAGCATGTCACTACACTCGGGAAATGATCCCCCAGGTGAATTCAAAGAGCTACAGTAAGTATGCATGGCGTTTTCATTTATACATTCATCTCTATATTCTATTTCAATGGATGAATAAGAATATATTCAAAATAAGGTGTTTAAGTACAATATCTTCAAATGTTTAATAAGTTTTCCATGTCGATCTCCAATATGTACGGAGATCATTAAATACGTTTCTAGACTTTTTTCGTATGGCTACTTTTATTGATATTACATACATGAAACTCTAGCCCTTTTCGAAGTAATCTCTTCTGGCTACAATGCAGTTGTTGTGCCGTTCCAACAACCTCTGGAACGCCCCATGGAAGTTCTCTTATGTGAGCATGTCAATCACTTTCGTCACAGCCTCTTTCATATCCTCAATTGTAAGGACATGGTTTGGTGGTAACATTATTTTAAACAACCCAAAGCTAATTTGTTTGCACTCATTTAAAAGGTTTCAAGTATTGTCCTATTTGTACACAGTAAAAGCATAACTATGTTATTCCAATAATTCAATTTAACGTCAATCATTTATTTGCATACAGTTGAATGGTTTCAAGTATAGTAAATGAGGAAATATTCCTATTTGGCTCATAAACGGGTTACTAGAGGGTACCGGAACACGGGTCACAGAGGACCAGGGAGTTATGACACTAAAAGCGTACTCCAAATTCCCAAAGTTCAAAGACTAGAGTCTTACCATGAAATGGATTAACATTGTATCCAGGACACTTGTGGAGGACTTTTACTCGTCTGTAGAGAGGCAGTTAGGATATTCTATACCCCAACCCAACGAAGAAGATCCTGCGACTGACTAACAAAGTATTCACTCTAAATGTAAAGTCTCATAGTTTATTGTACTGACTCACCATTCCATTAGTAAATGTTGGTGATATGACAGTCGATGTCGGAGAAAATAACGAGTGGCATGAAAACCAAGGTGAAAGATTAAATACCTTGATACTATTTACCAACCCCTCCGCTCGGGCAGGATATGACACAAGGTCAGTTTTTAAGCGGAGTTTAACAGGTTTCAATTCAGAGTTTTCCTTCTCCTAGACTAGTTGCCTAACCAAGGCTGAAGAACCTAGTCTGTCCTACTATTTACCCATAGCTGGAGGGAGAATAATTGGATTCATACCTTTCCCAAGGGTATTAGTGCTATGTGAAATGCAATCAGTCTCGTCCAGGATTTGAACTCGTGTCACCGTGTCCAATTCCTACGACGATAACGACTACACCACGGGCACCTCCCCATACACCACGGGCACCTCCCTAAATACCTTGATGAGGAAACATTGAACTCATTGACATTTAAGGATTCTTGGACGTTTATTTTGACCAAGGAGATCTCTTGAGCTATAGGTCAGCAGTGGGGTCAACCGTTTTGACTAACAAGCATCCTCCAAGAGAGTTATCATTTCATGAAGTGGAGATAATCCTGTTCAGCTCATCGAAGCCAATCGAACCGTGGAGAGGTGCACCACGTAGACAAAGATACCGTCATTGATGCTGTAAAAACTATGGCTTGCACCAGGTTTTTCAGATGTTTACGAAGGTGGCATGTAAGCTCTTATTCTGCACTGGACAAAAAGAAAACATTGTCCACAAAGTTGATGATTTTCATCGTAATATCTTGTGGTTCTTTATGATTGGTCTCTGTAGTTTCTGTTTAAATAAAGGAATTTTAAAAGATTTTCCCACTTCAAAGTTCTATCACATAACCCGTACCAAAAATCTTAAGAAACAAATACATACATAATAATATAAACGTGCAATGAACGTGAATTCCTAACTGTTAAGGATAAATGACTCACTACGAGCTGACATGCCGTTGTAATCAATCGGTCACCTCAACCATGAGCAGGATACCGCACAAGATCAATTTTTAAACGGATTGCAACTAATCTGAATTTAGTTTTTTTTTCTCTTAGATCGAGTGTCATATCAAAGTTAAAGAACTCACTATTTATGCAAAAATTTCGAATGAGAATGATTTGCATAATGCTTTTCCTAAGGGTATTAATTCTATGTGAAATACAAACAGCCTCGTACAGGGTTTGAACTCGGGTCACCAGGCCCATTTACAACAATGATAAGTGTTATGTCAC
>OY757927.1:87055632-87110632 GCA_963585895.1 Sepioteuthis lessoniana
CTTGTATAGTTTTCGTGATGGGGGGAAAGTGTCCGTATAGTTGGAGTCTCGTGGGGTGTTGTCGCTAGGACTTGTTTAATACTGCTCTCAACATTCTTGTGTAATTTCCGTCCAGCCTCCTCTCCAGCCGCTTCGTAAGCGTCCATGTGGTGCATCCATATAGCAGTATATATATATATATATATATATATATATATATATATTATAATATATATATATATATATATATATTATATATATATATATATATATAAACAAGCGAATGCCACTGCATAATGCCTTATAATTCCCGAACTGGTATATGTCGACTGTTGGCTGAGCGGTATGATGTTAAGTCTAACGTAAATTTGAACAAGATTCATCACAGCTTAAAGCATGCATCATATGTGTCTAGCGACACTGAAGAGTTGGATACAGCAAAACTGTTTGTCTGTGGATGAATATATATATATATATATATATGTGTGTGTGTGTGTGTGTGTGTGTGTGTGCGTGCGCGCGTGTGTGTGTGTGTGTGTGTAAAAAGACAATTACTCGTCGGAAAAAAATCAAAACAAAATATTCTTTTTAAAAAGTGTTCCCTAGTTATGTAAAAACGATCTAAAAACCTGAATAAGAAATGCTGACACATCGCCAGGGCAACCCTGTAGTAAGCTTTTTTTTATTCGATTCTTTATATATATATATATATATATATATATATTCTTTTTTTATGTATATATATATATATTCTTTATATATATATATATATATATAAAGAATATATATATATATATTCTTTATATATATATATATATATATATGTATATATATATATATATATATATATATATATATATATATATATATATATATATATGTGTGTGCGTGTGTGCGTGTGTGTATGTAGTTGAACTTAACATTCGCACCTATGAACTTATGTTTTTACTAAACAGGTCAGCAGGTGAACAATGTAACAAAATATCCTCTCAGAGCACTAGGTTCACCGTGAATATTTTTCTGCAACATTGGTTTCAGAAAAATCGGCTTTCACTCTATTCTCTCTTTTTTGTTGGAATATGGCTTTAAAGGAATTCTATCTACAAATTCTTTATTTTGCTGTTTGTTTTTCCATAAAATGTAAATTTGTTTAAAAGCAAACGTACAAATCTCTAATACCACTGGTGTATATGTGAGTACAAATAAAGGTGGGTTGAGGCAGTGGGTTGAGTTCACAATTCCAGAAGATATTCTATAATTATATTTTGAATAAGAAAGTGAAAGTTAAAAACAATAAACTGAAAAAGTCAGAACAGCAAAAGAGAAATTACAATTATGAAAACGATTGTTTATCGTAAAGTTTTAAATAGTCTTTTTTATAGTTAATTCATGCATTATTGATTCAATTTGTTTTATTGATTTATTCATTTATTCCTCACACCCGACTCTCTCTCTCTCTCTCTCTCTCTCTCTCTCTCTCTCTCTCAACCATCTCTCATACACATACACATACATTCATATATATATATATATATATATATATACATATATATATATATATATATATATATATATATAAACTTGAAAAACAAATCATGTATTCAGATGATGGTTTTATTTATTGTTGAATTATTTCCAACTTTAATCGTTTTGGTTTTTACATTAAAACCTCATCCCAACAAATGATATATGATCTTTTATCTGTTCAATTATGTTAAATCTTAAAATGAAAAGAAAAATATAAGAAAACTTTTAGTATCCTAATTTTGTTCCATTTATAATCTGTGCTGCAATAAATGCTCGAAGTCTTTTTAAAGCGTAACATATTTATTAACACACACACACACACACACACACACACACACACACACACACACACACACACACACACACACACACACAATATATATATGTATATATATATATATATATATATAACACAATTTTTTTTAACTTTTATTGGTATATACCAAATAAATCGCAGAATTTCTCATGAGTTCAGCTAGTGAAATATTGACCAATATTCGGCGACTCAGGGCAAAAGAATCACAAGGATCCAAAGGATCAGAATTTGATTATTGTGTTAAGAAAATGCCGATGATCGATATCAGGAAAAATCTGGAACTGTTTCAGATGTAAAGCCGGCCATCCTTAGGGTATGTTTTAGTTTTTGGACAGTTACATTCTGATCTTGTTTTTTTTTTAACGGCTTACGTAGAAATGGAGGGGGGTGTACAACACGGATTGAGATTTTTATGTTAGTTTCGATTAAATATTAATAATTAATAATTCATGGTTAAGAATTATCAATAATTATTGATTGAAAACAGGTCATTTTTAGGTATGAACATCAATCGAAATATTTACACTGTCCATCAAGGGATTAAATGTATTTTATGAATTGAGTAACAACGTAAGCCCTCAAATATTCATTATTACAACAGAAAATGTTACATATACACTTTTTCACACACATACATGTGTACATCTTATATACATATAGTTATTTTCATTCTTTTATTTGCCTGCGTGTAAAGTATCGCCTTTGGATCTAAAGGCGTAATATTGATGAATTGAAACATAGTTTCCTCCAGCTTCACACAACCTTACTGTATTATGGTGCATTAAATATTCTGGGATTTGGAAGATGAGTTTCGTTTAGAAAGTAAATAAAATTGACATCAAAAAGCAAAACACATAACCACCTCACACTGGTATTGTAGTATAGCAATAGCCATAACCATGATGATGTCAATCACAACTGTAATACAATACACATATGCAAATACATATTCAAAACACCGGCGAAAACAGGCAAGACTATGTTGTTCAGGTACGAACGGTTTTATTAACTTCTTGACTTCAGTTCATCGATACGAGGAGAGAGACAAATCCTTAAACGTCTTTCGTAATAATACTATGCTAGCCCCATCGCCAACGTTCGGCACATCTCGTGATGTTTAAGATCTCTGTCAGTTGAGATCTTAAAATCCCAACTACATCTTTCAACGGTCAAAATTCAACTCTTCGACTCAATGGTCGAATCTCCAACAACTCGACTCCATGCCCCAAAGACAGAAACTCAACTGTATGCCTCCATTGTCCAATTTCAGCTTCAAACCGACTCTTTTTCAAAATCCTCAAATTCTTAGGACCATCTCCTCCGGGCATAGTGTCATCCACACAGCAGCTCCATTTCCGGTCTGGGGGTTTATTCTGACAATGGCGATTGTCATATCCTTTGTGCGAGAGCGTAAAACTCTACCCAATGTCTATGCACCTGAACTCTTAATCTGAATAGTTTGGTTTGGTTTGGTTTCTTTGTTTAATGACATATCAACCTTTGTAGGTTATTTAATGCCAAAGTTATTCTTTTAGAAGAACAGTAGTGGTACTATTTAACCCATAGCTGAGAGGATAAGGGAATTCATACCTTTCCCAAGAGTATTTGCCCGAAAGTGAACGTGATAGCGTGACTGGAGTACGAACTAGCTTATTACGATTCCGCAGTCCATCGCTTACGCCATTACACCACGAGGACACCCCCTTAAGCCGAATGGTTCAAAGCCCAAACAAACTGAATTATAGAATATAATTAACGAAAAATGATTAATAAAAAAGGCATTCTTTAATTATATAACAGTGTCTCAAAATATGTTAGAGTAATATTAATCAGTAAGGCTTCATTCGTAAAGCCATCAATAAAACGTGCTATCCACAAGCCAACTACTCGACTTGATATAACTATCGGTGTACGAGAAGGAAATCTCTTCTTTTAGATCTTCCGGGCATGACCTCATACACGTAAAGCCGGCCAAACAAACAAACAAACAAAACCAGAAAAAACAACAATCTTTTAAAATGATGGATAAATCAAAGTGCACGTACCAGCCAGCAGAGCAGTATAAAAATTGAAATAATGTTATTCTAATTTTGGAGCAGTATTTTTCTCTTTGGCTTTTAAAAAACTGGACTATTATTATTATTGCAATGAGCCAAGGAAAATGAAAATATATAATAGTTGGTAGAGTGTTCGCCAATAGTCCGAGAGACCAAAGTTCAATCCCAGGTTGCGCCATACCAAAGACTTTAAAAATGGTACTTGATACCTCCTTGCTTAACACTCAGCGATATAAGGTACGTATCAAGAGTAAAGTGGTGCAATCCAGTTTAAGGAGTAGCGTCCTCCCCTACACCTCAGTGTAGTAGCTATCGAAAAGGGAGCCTTCTGGTCGCCATCGACTACGATTGCCAACTTTACTTACTACATATATATATATGTGTGTGTGTGTGTGTGTATATGTGTGTGTGCTTACCCAGCCCCAACGCATGAGCAAGATGTTAAACAAGATCAATTGTTTAACCAGAGTATAACAGATCTGAACGAAGAGATTTCCTTCTCGTAGACCGATAGTTATATCAATGTTAAAGAACCTAGTCAGCCCAATTATTAACGCATTCCAAAAGGACAATAATTAGATGCATTGCATTCTCAATGGCATTAGTACTATATGAAATGGAAACAGCCAAGTCCAGCGTTTGACCTCATGTTACCATATCCATTTCCAATGACAATAACACTACTGCTTGATATATATATATATATATATATATATATATATATTGTGACGGCAAATTGACTAAAATCCCAAAATGGGATTTTATTTTCGCACAAGTGAAGACGGGGAAGGTTGGCACTTGATCCCCTATAGAATATGTCCTCGTTCAGAGTTTTTCTCTCGGGCATATAAGAACTGGCATATTACGTGAGGGATCAATTTAGAGCCAGACTGACCGCCGCAGGCAAAGGGGTTCCAAATTTCACACTATCACACACCCACCAGGCCGCTAGACTTCCTTCCCCTCGACAATGGAAGATAATGAGCCTATAGGTTTTAGTCGTAATAATATTATATTGTAGTAGTCGGCAACTCCGGTTTCCCGTGTGATATTTTCAAGGAATTAATAGGACAACTCTAAGCAAGATAATATAAGGCGAATAGAAGCTAAAAAGGAAATGTGACAACAACAAATTCGTAGTAGAACGTCAAAGAACAACATAGACCATATGGTAACATAAAAATATATGAATTCCGTTAATACAGTTATATACACTTTCAAAGTGTCAAAACATATAATAGTTGGACAGTCCACGAATATAAATGTCTTTTCTTGACTTTTGTCTTTCTTCAAATTAAGAGAGAGAGAGAGAGAGAGAGAGAGAGAGTGGTATGCAAAGTTTGGGTATAAAGGAAAATGGCCCCAAAGTTACTTATCCTATTTTTCGACGGGGTTCCACTGGAGAATCTTTCTTCATTCACGGGCCACTAGACTTTGTTCTGTTTTTAATACTGGCTTGAAGAACTTGGGACCCTCATGTCTCAGTATTCTTTTGTCTTCAACCCGGAGTAGAATGGCTATGGTTCGTCTGCCCGCTACGGACCCTGCTCAAAAACTTTCTTCCTATTTACTTCCGCTGAGGGGAAGGGGTCCCCACTTCCGTTTTGAGGTCCCAGCCAATCATTTGGCTTCTCTCTTCTCCCCGTTGGTGTCCGGCGACCTGAGGTTACTAAGTACCAACATCTGGTCTCCCCTGTGTGACCCACATTCCTTCCTAACGGTCACTTGTTGGACGTCTAGATACTGTTAATTCAACGGGAGGATAGTATTAATCTTATCTCCCTCCTCCCAGTGGGATATCGCATGACATCACCCCGCTTAAGAGAAGAAAGGGATTACAGTAATACAAAAAAAAGGTAATTGATTTCACTGTTCTTTCTCCTTTTCTTTCCCCTCTTTTTTTTTCACTTTACTTTTCTTTTATCCCCTTTCTTCTTCACGCTTTGACGAATTCTTTTCCTTTTCCTTTTTTTTTTCTTCCTAATTTTCACCATAGAGGAAGACAATTCCTCTTCTCTTTCTTTCTCTCTTTGTCTCCTTTTCTTTTTCTTTAATCTTGTCTTCCTTTCTTTCCTTTTCTTTCCCGGCTTTTGGCCGTCTAACGTTTCAACCTTAAGGAGGTAAATTCCTTTTTCTTTCTTCGTCATTTTTGACGACTGTGTAAGCTTAAGTATCAAGCTCTGGGGAGAGAAATTTCCTTTTCTTTTCTCTCTTTCCCCTCTAAGTCACTTGATGACGCACCTCTTTCTCGTCCCTCTCATATTTCAACATTGGGGGCGAGAATTCCTCTTCTTTGGTTTCTCTCTCTCTCTCTTTCTTTCTCTCAACAACTACGAAAGAATATGCCGCTACTACATTTTCGTAGGGCGTTAGAGAAATAAACCTGGGTATTTTTTTATTAATTTCTCTAAGTCCTCTCTCTCTGAAACAGACAACTGGCTTAATTTTTCATCGAATTTATTCGGCATTTCCGAGTTCTTAATTTTTCGAGGTGGGCCTTCTTGACGGACATATCTCTTTAATTTGTTTGCATGACACACTTGTGTCTGCTTCTTTCCCTCGTGGATGTCAATCCAATATGTCCTCTTGTCTATTCTCCGTGATATTACGTATGGACCTATATATCGTCCACCACAGTGTGGTCCTTTATTTGAAGATAGTAGCATGACTTCTTCGCCCTTTTTAAATTCTTTCTTCTTAGCCACCTGTGAAGGTTCTCTCATCTTTTTCTTATCTTCTCGATAAGTTTTAGGGAATTTATTCCCATTATTCGTTGGACCTGACGTCCTTTCTCTGACGACTGGTCCTTTTCTCTTTCTGTTTATTGAGGTGTGGAAGGTTCACTTCTTTCCTTTCCACTTTCTCACTCTGCGAGCGACTATGTCGTTTGTGCCGCCCACGTGGCTCAGCCGCCATCTTGTCTCCATGTTTGGCGTTCATTCTCGCCATCTTTCCTTCTTCATTTTTGGCGCTTATTTTGGCCATCTTACACGGGTGAAACTTTTTTGTTTTTACTTCATTTCCCAGTATAAGGGATATTCCTCTCATATGTAGTTTATCTGCCACACCAACTTGAATTGGTCCATTTTTCCACTGGGACTTTAGGGTTATTTTACATAGCGGTATTTTGACCCTCTTTCCGCCAATACCTTCTATCATCACAGTCTCACGTGTTGCTTCTATTACCCCTTTCGGTAATTTATTTCGTAGAAGTAACGACTGAGATGCTCCGGTATCTCGTAAAATTGAGACTTCCACTGGTCCTCCATGTGGGCTTCTTATCACACCTCTCTTCGTCCAAGGTCGATAAGACTTGTCTACTCTAGCGGTCTTGACAGCTCCCTGTGGTTTTCTCGGCTGGGTTTGGTTTCTTTCAGGACCTTTACCTAGCTGACACCTTATGGCTATGTGTCCAGCCTTTCCACATTTGTAGCAGACCACTGTTCTGCTGCTACTTTGGAAGGTCCTTCTATTTTCTTCCTTGGGTCCTCCTTCTGGGCTTAGCTCTGCTTTATATTTCACTCTGCTTCCCGTGTACGTTTTTTCCTTCGTCTTTCGGTGTGTGAGGATGTATTCGTCTGCAAGTGCATAAGTCACGTCAGTTTTTCTTTCACTTAGGTGAACCCTGACTTCTTCTGGCACACAGTTTAAAAATTCTTCAGCTAATATTAGCTGCCGGAGTTTCTCAGCGTCTCCGTCTATCCTCTTAGAGTCACACCCCTTATCCAGCGCATTCTCCTTTTCTCGCAGAAATTCCACATAAGACTGGTTTTCCGTTTTTCTCTGTGTTCGGAATTTCTGTCTATAAGCTTCTGGAACCAACTCGAAGCTATTTAGAACCGCTGCTTTCACCAAATCATAGTCGGCGCAATTTTCTGTGGGCAGAGTTGCATATGCTCTCTGTGTTTTTCCTGTCAGCACAGTTTGGAGTAGCATTGACCAGCATTCTTTCGGCCATCCGAGATTTAGTGCAGTTCGCTCAAAATGTGCGAAGTATCCGTCTACGTTGGCTTCTTCAAATTTTGGGACTAGCCTCGCTTGCTTCGTTACTTCGAAACTGTCATGGCTTCTTTTGCGTCCTCTTATTGCCAAGTCGACTTCTCGCAGCCTCGTTTCTTGCTGAATTTTTGCTTTCTCCAGTTCCATCTTATTTTCTGTAGTTCCATTTGAGATTGTATTTTGACTTTCTCCAGTTCAACTTGTTCTGGTGTCATTCTTATTATTTCTATCGGTAGCTCCTCTAATGCTGCTTCCTCAAACACATTTTCGTCCACTATTTTTCTAACGAGTTCATGTTTCTTTATAGTTTTCTGAACATTCAACTCAAGCTCTCGCCAATTTTCACTATCTCGCCTTTTCTCAGCCTCTCCAACTTTTCCATGGAGGGTTCTTTTAAAAAGTTTTCTATTTTGTCCATTTTTCTTTAATTTTCCCAAACAGTTATCTCAACGGGTAATTTTTGACTGTTTCGACGATATTCCTTTTTTTTTTTTTTCACGGTCTCCCTGGGCATATTTAGACGGCAGGAATTGTCATAAAACTACAAGCAATAAATATTATTAATAATGATGATAATATCTAATCACGGACGAGCCCCCCTTTTAGGTCTGTGACGGCAAATTGACTAAAATCCCAATACGGGATTTTATTTTTGCACGTGTGAAGACGGGGAAGGTTGGCACTTGATCCCCTATAGAATATGTCCTCGTTCAGAGTTTTTCTCTCGGGCATATAAGAACTGGCATATTACGTGAGGGATCAATTTAGAGCCAGACTGACCGCCGCTGGCAAAGGGGTTCCAAATTTCACACTATCACACACCCACCAGGCCGCTAGACTTCCTTCCCCTCGACAATGGAAGATAGTGAGCCTATAGGTTTTAGTCGTAATAATTTTATATTGTAGTAGTCGGCAACTCCGGTTTCCCGTGTGATATTTTTAAGGAATTAATAGGACAACTCTAAGCAAGATAACATAAGGCGAATAGAAGCTAAAAAGGAAATGTGACAACAACAAATTCGTAGTAGAACGTCAAAGAACAACATAGACCACATGGTAACATAAAAATACATGAATTCCTTTACTACAGTTATATACACTTTCAAAGTATCAAACCATATAATAATTGGACAGTCCACGAATATAAATGTCTTTTCTTGACTTTTGTCTTTCTTCAAATTAAGAGAGAGAGAGAGAAAGAGAGAGTGGTATGCAAAGTTTGGGTATAAAGGAAAATGGCCCCAAAGTTACTTATCTTATTTTTCGACGGGGTTCCACTGGAGAATCTTTCTTCTTTCACGTGCTACTAGACTTTGTTCTGTTTTCAATATTGGCTTGAAGAACTCGGGTCCCTCATGTCTCAGTATTCTTTTGTCTTCAACCCGGAGTAGAATGGCTATGGTTCGTCTGCCCGCTACGGACCTTGCTCAAAATCTGCCTTTCTTCCTATTTACTTCCGCTGAGGGGAAGGGGTCCCCACTTCCGTTTCGAGGTCCCAGCCCATCATTTGGCTTCTCTCTTCTCCCTGTTGGTGTCCGGCGACCTGAGGTTACTAAGTACCAACATCTGGTCTCCCCTGTGTGACCCACATTCCTTCCTAACGGTCACTTGTTGGACGTCTAGATACTGTTAATTCAACGGGAGGATAGTATTAATCTTATCTCCCTCCTCACAGTGGGATATCGCGTGACAATATATATAATTTTTTTTTTTCCCTTTTTTTTTTTTATAAAAGTGATAAGTCCACTAAAGGATTTATATTTTTGAAGAATTATTTATTTCATTTCTACATAGATGCATGTTACCAGTTTGTTGGTTTCACCAGAGAACATTAGGTAATATAATAGTCTTTCTCCTTTGAAGTGGGATAAGGCCATATGAATGGTGTACCCAATGAGACTCAAATTCACTTATTTAGATTTGCTAGTCGAATTTTTTTTCAGGTTTTATATCGGTTTATATAGAGGTCACTGTGTTCTGTTAAACTTCTTGTGGTGGTTGGTTCTTTCACGTCTTCTTCCTCTCTTACTTAGAGTGTGTCTCCTGTTTTCCCGTGTGGGTACATTGTATTTCCCCAATGAGTCTTTGACATTTGATATGCAATAATTTTTTTCGCTGTTTTAGTGTGCATCGTTGTATGTGTTTACGTGTTTGAGTGTGTGACTGTGTATAGTTGATATATTATAAAGTTTATTGGTCGCTTTTGTCTTGTTAAATTTGTTTTAAATTCAACTAATAGCTACTTCTTTGCTTCTCTCTCTCTCTCTCTCTCTATCTATCTATCTATCTATCTATCTATCTCTCTCTATCTATCTCTATCTCTCTCTCTGTTGTTGTTTCGGCTTGATTATGTCCATGATTTTCCTTTAAATTAATGTGTTTTAAAATTTGACTGGCAATTAATTAATCATTAATTTTTTCTGTGTATACATAAGCGTAAATTTATTTCTGTTTGTTTGTGTGCATATGTTTTTATTCAGCGTGAACTTGCATTTATTAATGAAGATTTTTCTTCTTTTATCTAAAAATATATATTGTCGTTTGTTTAATATATAGGTATTGTTTTAAATTTTCTGTAACTATATTCATAAAGGTGTTTAGATACATTTAATTATAAATTTTCTGGTATTTTAATGTTGCTTTTGTGGAGTGATATTCTGGTATTGAGAGCTTGTGTTGATTCTATGTATACTTCTTTACATTTGCTACATTCGATCACGTAGACTACGTTTTTTTGAGTTGTTAAAATTTTTATTTATTATGAATTAATTTTTTGAAATTTTTAGATTTTACCTCTATAATTATATCACATACTCAACATCTTTTTTTCTTCCATTTGGTAACTCCTTCTGTTGTGTAGAAGAGTAGAGTATTTTCAAAAGTTTTTAGGTTGTCTTTGGCTTTTAATGACTTTTGTTGTGTCCAGTATTTCTTTGAATTTGTCATTGTTTTTAAGTTTTTTCTAAATTCTTTTATTTCTGTGAATAGTTCAGGGTTGTTTTTTTATTGAAGGTTGCCACATATCCTTTCCGTTTTTCGGTTTTATTTACATAGCAAGAATGAAGGATGGGTATAAAATTTCTATGATAGCAGTGAAATTTCTAAAAATGATTCTTCCTACTCTGAAGTCAAAACATACTTGGTTTAAATGAGAATATTAAAATATTCACAACTGAAGAAAACTGATTACATACATATATATATATATATATATTTCATTAAGAAAAATCACAAAACCGGTCACATTAGGACTATAAATTGTCATGTGTTGTTGATAAAATCAAAAAACACGAAAAATATTATTTTATCCATAAGATCTTAAGAAGTCCCGTTAATTTTTTTTCGTGCTTTTTAATTTTATCAAAAACACATAAAAGGTTGGAAATAAATTTATAATCCTAATGTGATCGGTTTTGTGTTTTTTTCTAAATGAAATTATTGCACTGTAATATCTGTTACATTGAGCTCTTTACCAAGAAAATTTAAATGTTCACTTTTGTATAGTTTTCTTGTCCTGATGGAATTACTCCCAACTCCGGTTTAACTGGACCAAATAATACTTATATATACATATATATATATATATATATATATATATATATATATATATATATATATACGCGTATTTAATAAAACGATTTAGTGAAGTAGCTGATATCCTTGGGTTAAAATATCCTGACAACTTTCTGCTGTAGAAAGGTGAGACTGGAAAACCGCGAAAAGTTTGTTGTTGATATCGCACTAAACTGCATCTAATGGTGAGGCTCAAGTTCTGAAGCTCTTCCCGTGTCATCTATGAGCCGAACTGGTCGTATCTGTTTGGATGACCTCTATGGGTAGGATAGATCTTATATGCAAATTGTTTTATAACATACTAGGATCATTAAATAAGTTTCCAGACATTTTTCGTATGGTCATTTTATTGATAGTACATTCAGGAAACTCTAGTCCCCTTCAAAGTAATCTCCTCCGGCTGCAATGCACTTGTTTTACCGTTCCAACAACTTCGGGAAGGCCCCATGGAAGTCTTCATGTGTGAGCCTGTCAATGACCTTCGTCACAGCCTCTTTCATCTCCTCAATTGTCTCATAACGACAGCCTCTTAACTTCGAGAATAACCAAAAGTCA
The DNA here is from genome assembly GCA_963585895.1 of Sepioteuthis lessoniana. Taxonomy (NCBI): domain Eukaryota; kingdom Metazoa; phylum Mollusca; class Cephalopoda; order Myopsida; family Loliginidae; genus Sepioteuthis; species Sepioteuthis lessoniana. Next base: position 87,067,639 of record OY757927.1, read on the forward strand.
CAAGGATCAAGATCTTGACTATAGGGAGGCTAAGAAACTGTCTTGTTGCGCATCTTGGTCAAATAGTTAGTGACAAGGAGGGAGTGGTGGACTGGTGCATTGTCCTGGTGGAAATGCCACTGACCCGATTTGAAGAGTGCTGCCCTCTTCCGACGGATCTCTTCCTGAACTCTCTAAAACCTCAACATAGTAACCCTAGCCCTAACCCTTTGGCCAATCAGCTCTAGTCTCTTGATTTCCTTACTCCTCTGCACCTCTCATTATCCCTCATAGATTCCCTGCCTTCCTTGAATCTCTTATGCCACTCAAAAACTGATGCTCGATTCATTCAAGATAGTCAAAAAGCAGTCTGAATTATTCCATACGTTTCTGTGGTATGTTTTCCAAGTTTAAAACAGAATTTTATTACATATCGTTCTTCTAAAGTGTCCTCACGTCCAGATTGCATTTTTGAAATTCACCAGCAGTGACAATCAGGCTTTAGTAGGGTGTATTCCAATTGCTGCTCTAGCTGTTCCTTTGAACCTGAAATTATAAAAATTGGTCATTCATCTTATAAGATGTATAGCAATAACATGCTGAATTTTCAAGAGTCTACGCCAATATTAAATGCCCGTACAAAAAAGTCTGGAAACATATTAATTACATCACGTAGGAATACTAGGAAACATATCACTGTGTGCAAATAAATGATTCTTATTTAGGAAAAATTATTACTTTGAAAAGAAAAGATGGCATTTGCTTTAATTTGTCCATTAAGTGTTGACATTCCATTAAACCAACCAACGTTTGACACTAGAAAGAAATATGTAACTATCTATATAGTTTTGGAAATGGAAAAAGAGAAGAAAAGATAGAAGATTGGTCAAATATATACGTAGGGAGAGGAATAGCAAAAGAGAGTACAAAAGAGAAAGAGACAGAATACGTGAAATAGAGAGAGGGGAATAGCATATTGCTATAAAAGTAGGTGGAGATAAGGTACGTAAGAGAGAGATTTTGTGAGTGAGAAGGAAAGAAAGGATGACGAGTATATGGAGAAAGGGAGGGATAAGGTAATTGTTTTGACAATCGATGTCAGCGTCATGTAAATAGTTTGATCTTGTTTTATGAGAATCTGCAAAAGAAAAAAAACTCTTTCTACCAAGAAAGATCCGGTTTGTTTAGAAGGATTATATTTGTCGAAAGTTTTTCAAAGTAAATAACGTTTTTTTTTAATGATACGAACAGGCGGCTCTCCAAACGTATCATGTGCTCATATAAAGAGATAACTTGAACTGTGTTTCAAAATTAGTTGGTCTGAAATAAAAGGACTTCGAATTTTAGATTTGGTTTTCCTTTTTTGTTTTTTGTTTAATGGCAAATAAATCTTCTTGGGTAATCTAATGCAAAAGTTATCCTTGTAGAAGTATTGTAGGAATACTATTTATCCCATAGCAAAGAGAATGATTGGGTTTATACCATTTTCAAAGGTATTATTCCGAAAGGGAACGTAATAGCGAAACTACAGTTCGAAATTTCTTCCTAAAAGGTCAAGAAAACTATTTGCATAATTTGGATTTATGTCACACATAAACCACCGATTATTTCTTGATTACTGGAATTAAACAAAAATGAAATAGTGCAATACTTAAACGGGTGATTTCTTAAGAAATGATAGTCTAAGAACTCGGCTATTTTTCAGCCAAACTAAGAAAAACTGAATAAATTCTAAGAAATAAATCAGAAATACTTTTTCGTCATTGGTCATGAAACTGTCCAACTATATGTTTGTATATGTGTAAAACGTTACCCCCTCACCCCCACCACATTATCTCAGTCTTCTAACCATGTCACTTCTTAGCCGGCCGGTGATCAACTAGTGGCTGAGGGGGCAACGCACATTTCTTTACCTACACAAGAATACGATCGAGGGAACGGAGAAAATAGAAGGACAAACGAACAACACGAACAAACTTGGGGTTAACCAAGAGCAGAGGAAGGTATGCCACACTACATGCATGTGCATTCCTGATAGCAGATATGGACTAACGCTAGCGTGAGTTACTAGCGAAAATTCCACAATGCTACTGGAATCAGACATCTTGAGACTCTTCTTCACTGGACCCTATCTTGTCTCTGTTCCGGTGTCTGGTGTTGACTGCCCCTCCGTGGATCCACGCCAACCTCTCTGTTCGCCTCTCTCTTGTCCAGTCTCCACACCTTCTCTCCTGTCCAGCCACCAACTGCCCTCTCTGCTCTCCAGCCACCAACTGCCTCTCCTGGGTCGCGTCGTCAACTCTCATTCGCGTCCCCTTACCACTTCCGGATACGGCGAGATTTTTTTGTCCAAGAATCCTTTGTCTGGTTTCGCGCCAAAACAGACTCGTCTGCTTTGGCGGCCTACCCCCATAGTGCTACATACCTCCCTCTCTCACCCTTGTCATTTATTCTCAATAAATTACAACACGATTTAACAAGCAAAAAAAAAAACAAGAACATTTACAGGAAGTAAAAACCGAACTTACAAAATTTTAAAGGGGTTCGGTCGTCCCCTAAAAAAAAATAATAAACAATATAACAACACCATATCATCATACACATAAAAAAAATTTAAAAATAAAAAAGATATTGCTGGATTCAGCTCTTCCACCTTGCCCTCCTGTGAACAATTCTGGGGTCTCCTGACTCATCCCTATTCTTCATTCCAATAGGACTTTTCGATTCACCTCCAACAGTATTCAATTTTTCTTCAATTCGCCCCGCCCCACCCAACAGAACACAGGGGAATTTTAACCACCCCTACCCAACAATTTCAGGAGGATTTTTCCATTCACCTCCAAGGTTATTCAATTTTCGAACATTTCACCCCATTCTCCAACCCATCAGAACACAGGGGAATTTTAACCACCCCTACCCAACAATTCAGGAGTATTTTTGGACTTGTCTCCCCCCTTTCCTTACGACGTGGGAGCATCAGTAATCTCCGCAGTTCGATCGGTGTCGTAACAGGAATAATGTTCCAGAAAGCACTGTGGAATTCACCTCCCAACCTGGGGGCCTTCACTGCCCCCTGCAACAAACAAAACAAGTCTCTCAGCCATCAATCACCATGGATTTTCAAAAGATAAGAAAAAAAAACAAAGCAATTGACACCATCTCCCAGATCGTCCAGCCATGACCAGCCAGGGGGGAGGAGCAACCGGACACCGCCCCACGCCCAGGTATCGTCTTCCCAACCCATCGTCAACTGTTTCCTCGGTACCAGGTTCATCAATTCTATGTCAACCAGGCCACTCGCTTTCCCAAATCATCATTGTGTAACTTACTACCCCTCGATACCAGTCCATGAAACGGGGCTCCCGTGCACCCCCCCCCCGGGGAAACACGATCAGACGAAGTGAAGAAGTGCCAAGAGCAGTCAAACTTACAAAAAATAAACCCAGAAAATCCATGAAGGTAAAAAAAAAAATAAAAAATAAAAAAATAAATAAAATAAAAATAAATTTAAAAAAAAAAGAATAAACAAATAACAATAAACAACAAAGCAAATGACATGGTAAGCCCAGTCCCCCAAAACCAACAAAAAAAACAAGGCAAAGTATAACAAAAAAAACAAAACAAACAAAAAAACAAAAACAAAGGATAGCAAAAAAAAAATCCACACAAGTTAAACAAAAAAAAAAAATTAATAAACAATTCACGGACAAAAAATAAAAAAAGAAATAAAATAACTACAATTGACAAATATATAAAAATAAAATTGTTCTGAAGGAATCTGTCACGCATCCACCTTTTAACCCTTGTCTCTCTTCCCCTGTGATCTCTGCCCACTTCCACCATTTCTCTTTGCGACTTACTTTCCTTCTCTCCTGTCCAATTGAATTCTTCCCTCTACCGGGGGTGGTGTGGGAGGGGATAGCGTTTGCTTCCAACCGTTTTTTTTTTAAATCCACAAAAAAAACAAAAACTTTCTTTTCTTCCTAAAATCCAAAGTTTACTTATTCTTTTTCTTTCTTTCTTTTTTTTTTTTAACAGAGACAGGCATGTATGCAGTGACAAGAATTCCCTAGCAATCTTTCTTTCTTTCTACTTTTCGTTCTCTCTTTTTCTTTTTTTTTTTTTTTTTTTTTCTTTCATGACTTTATCTGTTCTTCCTTTTTCTTTGTTCAAATTTTTCCGCCATTTTTATTTATTTTTTTTATTTTTTATATTTTCCATTTTTTTTTTTTTGTTTTTGTGGTAGAAGCTTTCCTCCACCTTCTACCCTCTGCACTCGGAACGACCCGACTTTGACCAGTCGATTTTAACTAGAAATCTCACTTTCTCTCTTATTTTTCGTTTCGTCTTCCCTTTCTCTGGGGTTTTGAAATACCACAATTTTTTTTTTTTTTTTTTTTTTTTTTTTTAGTGAACCTTACAGCAGAAAATTTTTTTTTTTTTAATCGGTGACTTATCACCTTTCCAGCATAAAAAAAAATTACTATAAAACTTCCCAGAACGGACTAACTTTCTTAAGCTACTGGTCCTAACACTTAAGTATAAAAATTACTATGTGAAACTGCTACGAAGAAGGAGAAAAAAAAAGCATTTGAATTCTACCGGTCAAGTTAAGTGTGAAAAGCGGGTAGGGGAAGAAGACCTTCCCTTACCTTCTAACAAAAATACAACAAAAATTATCAGCAGTTAAGGGGTTAAACATACACACAAAAATGAAATAGATTACTTGTTTTTTCTTTCTTTTTCTACATCTTAAAATTTCCTTAATCTAACAAATCTTTTTTTTTTGTGTTCTTATATTCGAGTGCAGTGGGGAGGGGGGAATGTGTATTCCTACCTTTGTAGGTTTCTTTCTTTTCCATCTCTTTCTTTCCCTGTTTCTCTCGTCTTCTTTTTCTTTTCTCTGTGTCTCGCTGGTTGCGGGTTCTTTATGGCCTTTTTCTTTGTTTCTTTTTCCGTTCGTCTGTCAGTCTCTAAACTCCCCGCTCCCTGATCAATTCCAATTTTTTTTCATCAGGTTTTTTTTTCTCTGGTCAACGGCGCCATTGTAAAAGTTACACCCTCACCCCACCACGTTAGCTTTCTCAGTCTTCTAACCATTCCTTCTTACGCCGGCCGGTGATCAACTAGTGGTTCGAGGGGGTAACGCACATTTCTTGCCACCACACAAGAATACGATCGAGGGAGACAGGAGAAAACAAAACAGACGAACAAACACGAACAAGCTTGGGGTTAACCAAGAGCAGAGGAAGGTATGCCACACTACATGCATTCCCGATAGCAGAGATGGACTAACGCTAGCGTGGGTTACTAGCGAAAATTCCACAGTGCTACTGGAATCAGACTCATCTTGACTCACTGTCACTGGACCCTATCCCATGCTGCCTCGTTTCTCTGCTCGGTGTCTGGTGTTGACTGCCCCTCCGTGGATCCACGCCAACCTCTCTGTTCGCCTCTCTCTTGTCCAGTCTCCACACCTTCTCTCCTGTCCAGCCACCAACTGCCCTCTCTGCTCTCCAGCCACCAACTGCCCCTCCTGGGTCGCGTCGTCAACTCTCATTCGCGTCCCCTTACCACTTCCGGATACGGCGAGATTTTTTTGTCCAAGAATCCTTTGTCTGGTTTCGCGCCAAAACAGACTCGTCTGCTTTGGCGGCCTACCCCCATAGTACTACATATGAGCGTCTTCAAGCCAACGACTTTCGTAACTTAGGAGCTAAATCAACTATTACGGATGGCCAGACTTTGTCATTGCATCAGATTTTCACCGTTACTCGCTGGTGTTGAAATACAGACTTAAGTGAGTTGTGATAAAAATTAAAAATTAAAATGGATGAAAGAAAAGATTATTCAAATTTATTATTAATAAAAGATTTGTTAGCAGATGCCACCGTTTCGAGAGACGTCTGATAGTAATTGAAAAAGAGCAAAACGTTCAAAAAATAACAGACCGCTACAGAAGTATTTTCAAATCACTGAATATTAAAATAACTAATACCCTTATCATTACCGTAGTGGATGAAATATTTATGAAGACATTTGTCAAAAAGTTGGAGGAATTAGAGTCGCATCAATGAAGTTATACATTACACTCAACAATAATATCAAAAGGCACACTAAAAACACCAGTTCGCACTAGATCATAGAAATTAAGTAGCGATGAGTATACTGATTACTGAAATGGGTGACGAAGTATGAAGAGTACTTACTTTTATCAACGATACGTTTCTAAGACAGACTAATAAAAGCTACGAGGATTATTAAATAAGTTTCTAGGATTTTTTCGTATGGACATTTTATAGATAGTACACACATGAAACTCTAGTCCCCTTCGAAGTAATCGCATGCATTTGTTGTACCGTTCCAACAACTTCTGGAAGGCCCCTTGGAAGTCCTCTTATGTGAGCGTTTCAATGACCTTCATCACAGCCTCTTTCATCTCCTCAATTGTCTCATAACGATAGCCTCTGAGTTTAGGGAATAACCAAAAGACACAAAGAACCAGGTCTGGACTATAAGGAAGGTGAGTAACTGTACTGATGCTCATCTTGGTCAAATAGACTGTGACAAGGATGGAGTTGTGGACTGGTGCCTATTCCAGGTGGAAATGCCACTGACCCGATTTGAAGCGTGCTGAACTCTTCCCTAGGAATCTCTTCCTGAACTCCCTTAAAACCTCATCATAGTAACTCTAACCCTAAGCCTAACCTTTTGGCCAATCAACTCAGGTGTATTGACTTCATTACTTCTCCCACACCTCTCATCATCCCTCACAGACTCCCTGTTTTTCTTGAATCTCTTATGCCACACAAAAACTGATGCTCGATTCATGCAAGATGGTCGAAAAGCAGTCTGAAGCATTTCATACGTTTCTGTGGCATTTTCTCCAAGTTTAAAACAGAATTTTATTGCATATCGTTCTTCTAAAGTGTCCTCATGTCCAGACTGTATTATTGAAATTCACCATCTGTGACAATCAGGTTTTAGGAGAGTGTATTCCAATTGCTGCTGTAGCTGTTCATTGAAGCAGAAATCATAAAAATTGGCCATTTCTCATAAGATGTATAGCAATAACAAACTGAATTTTCAAGAGTCTACGACAATTTTAAATACCTGTACCAGAAAAGTCTGGAAACTTATTGAATGCACCTCGTAAGTAAATTACTAGAAAATTGAATTTAAATCCCTAAAAATAGAGGTAGGTGTTGTATTTAGGTTAGCAGTCACTTTAACCAAACCAAAGGCATTCAAAGCATATATGTTTAGGACTAATAAACAGGTCAGTGCAGAGATACTCATATACTGGTAACTATGAGAATAAGTCTGGTTTGAAACTGTAAAAATGTTTAACAGCACAAATAAGAAACTATCCTAAAATACGAAGAGAATACAAACCAGTAAGAATATAAAACGAAACAAATCCCTTCACCCAAGTGAGAAAAGCGGATCTGATAAAGAGACAAGCACATTGTAGAATTACCTACTCCAGCATACCACACGGTGAAGAGGAAAGAAACCAAACTTGTTAAAAAAAATATTAGGATTGTTCCAGAGACAAGAGCGAGAGTGCAGTAAATTTAAACGGTGAATCGTTATCGAACTTGAAGATTTGAAAAAAGATGAGATAAAATAAGAAATTCAAGAAACAGTTAATAATCTACAAACCACAACCAAGCTCAAATCAGCAAGAAAAAAAGTTACTGTACATAGGATAAGATTTAGTGCCATCCCATTTTCAGTACAGTCTCATCTATTTCTTGAAAATCTAATTTGCGTAATCTCTCTTCTAATGTTAACAATGGAATTAAAAGCCGAATAATAATAATAATAATAATAATAATGATGACAGTGATACCTATTACGTTTGGTGTGGTCAAAACCGTCACCAATTGACTGGAACAGGGACTGAAGGATTTGGAAATAAGAGGACGTGGAGAACATCTACACAACGACATTGTTGGGATCGGCCAGAAAATTGACAAGAGTCTTGGAGACTTGAGATAACTTGCTGTCTCTCAGATTCCAATGAAAAACCATCTGGTAACGTTGGTGTGAAGAAGCCCCCAAATAAGTAAAATTATATGCAACAGATTCAAAGAAAGAGATAAAAAGGTTAATCTTATAGTAAGTGAAAACGATTACAAGGTTTGTCACGGCGGGAATGGAAAGTTGAAAACTAAAAGTACTTAAAAATATTATAGTGGACGCCATCAACAAACCACGATGAAAGAAAAGAAATTACAAAAGTTCCTCAGAATAAGAAGAAAGCTTCTAATAATCTAGCTCTGTCACATCAAAGAGATAAATATTTTGGCACTTCTCCGTGTAAGGTACTCAGGATCATTTTTAGAATGGACAAAGAAGGAACTCAGACAAACGGACCAAAGAAACCTAGATGTTCACAAACCACAAGGTCGAACAGTTGAAAGAGGACATCATATTTACCACCCCCTCCGCTCGGACAGGTTATGACACAAGGTCAATTTTTAAGCGGAGTTTAACGGGTTCGGATTCAGATTTTTCCTTCTCCTAGACTAGTTGCCTTACCAGGGCTGAAGAACCAAGTCTGCCCTACTATTTACCCATAGCTGGTGGGAGAATAATTGAATTCATACCTTTCCCAAGAGTATTAGTGCTATGTGAAATGCAATTAGACTCGTCCAGGATTTGAACTCGTGTCGCCGTGTCCATTTCCTATGACGATTAACATTACACTACGGCCACCTCCAATTGAGAGAGGACATAGATGGATTTGATATGGACAAGAAAAAAGGAGGATAAAGACTCGCCTACAGAGAAGATTGCATGGATAAATTAATATAAAGACTAGAAGAATGCATTAAAAAGAGCAAAGAAATAACACTCAGTAATAACAATGGCAACAAAAAAACAAACATAAACCAAACAAAAACGAGGCAAGATAAATGGAACGAAAAAAAAAGCACATGGGTACTTTAAGCATCAAACTAGAAGATTGCTCACAAAAAGACGTGGACATGCCTAAGAAAGAGAAATTTCAATAGAGAAAATGACTCTTATTTAACGGCAGCTCAAACTAATGACATAAGGACCAATTATGTAAAAGGGAAAATTGATAATTCTCAATAGAATAGAAAGTGTAGGTTATGTGAAGAAAGAGATACGAAAGCAGTGAACTAGGACCAAATGCGATCTGTTTTGGAAAGGAGATCCACTGGGAATCGTTGGAAAGATTGAATTTTGACCATACTACCAAATGTTATATGCTCAAACCAGAATCTGTCGAAGAAAATGAGATTAGAAATAAGAGTATTAGTGGGGACTATCCACACTACATATTAAGCAAATGAAACAACTGGTATAAAAAGAAAACTGGGGTAAATATGACTAGGTGGAAATTTGAACAACTTGGAATTGTGTTAAGACTAAAATTTGGCTATGCTGCCAATTGGTATATACAGATACAGGAATCTGCTCGAGAAAATATGACATAACAAAATATACGTGATTTTGTTATCATGATGGACCATCTGACGAAAACCAAAAAGAAAAAGACCTAGTATTGATTAATAGAAGTAATGAAATTTTCTTCTAGAGGATTTTGCCTTTCCAGTAAGAGAAAGTGTGAAAAGAAACGAAAATGAAAAGAGACAAATACTTAAATCCTTCCAGAGAGCTGAAAAGGCAGTGGAACAAGGTATTTATAATATTATTATTCAGTACCGGGATTCTTGGTACTGTCCCTGAGAACTTAGGAAAGACTTTCAATGAGCTGAAGATTAAAGTAAGAATTGAAACCATTCAGACCAAAGTACTATTAAAATTGACCAAGGTTCATAGAAGAATTCTAAAGATCTGAGGAGACTTGTCACTCAGACAAGTGAAAAACCATCTGTTAGAAAAGCTTTAAAATCTCGCAAGAGGTAAGATAATACGCAGGGAACTGAAAAATGTATGCAACGTGAGGGTCGAGGTATTATTAAGTGTAGTTGATTCTCTTGGAACGGTCCTCAGAAGACTGGTAAAAAGACCGGAAAAATGACATTAAGTGGCAGATTCAAAACTATTCAGTCTAGAGTATTTGTGATATTGGCCATAATAGTAAAAAAATAGTTCCAAAGACCTGAGGAGACTGGTTGTTTATTAGACTGCAGTGAAAATGGCCATAATAGTAAAAAGAGTCCTGAAGACCTGAGGAAACTGACTGTTTCTTCGACTACGGTGAAAACACACCAAATAATGCTGGTGTGAACAACTGACGAGGAGTAAATTAATCTTTTCACAGCACATTTCTAAATTTTGTTCTCAAAACTGTGTTCACATCATTGTGATTCTAGACAATAAATTTGAAATTTTGAAGGACAAACGCTGAAGATTCTTGTGGATGAGAAGAATTTAATCAATAAAATGTCTGCTTAATATAATTATTATCGGCTCTGAGATTTGTTATATTCTATTCCAACAAAGAGATAATCATTTTCAAATCATATGACTGACCGCACTGAGGAAGAGAAGCTTAGAAGATTAATGGAAGGAATTTTAGTAATCAGAAAATAATCTAATTGCAGAAACGTTCACTCCATCAAATAGTAATCTATTGGGATTATATTATTATTAATTAAAATTTCACATTAACGAAGATATATATATATATATATATATATATATATATATATTATTGATAATACAGTTTCCTACATTTAAAAAGAGTGTCCTGTATCAACGATAGATAATGCTCCATATATATATCACTGTCAGTGAAGCTTAAAATGCGCAGACTGAAGCACGTAGTCAGGTAAGTCAGCCCCTCCGAAAATAAAGAGATGTGCTGGATATGAGACTAAATTTGATTTGAATGTAACTCTCTAGTTGTAAAGATCTGAAGAGAGTGGCGTATCTGTCCATTGCCATTACTTGGCTTCTCTGACCCTGATTGGTGGTAACTAAAGTCCCATATATGGGCCAAATATTTTTTTTTTATATTTCGTATTTGATAAGACCGTACACAAAAAAAATCTTAAGAAATAGCGCTAAAGGTGAACGCAATTCCCGAACTACCTGATTTAAAACAGCTCTACACGTGTTGACATGCCGTTAAAATCAATCAAGCAATTGTATATATAAATACATATAAATGTGTGTGAATGTATGTGTGTATGTGTGTGTGTACGAAGGCCTCTGCACGAGCATTTTTAAGTTTAACCGGTTTAAATAAGAGAAAGAGATTCCTTTCTCCCAGAAAAATGTCCATCTCAAAAAGTCCAAATTATCCTTCTACTTACATAGAACCGGATAGGTAATAGTTGGAATCATATCTCCCTCGAGGGTATTAGCGCTATTGGAAATTTAAATAGCATCTGAAGATGTCAATATGTTCATTTCCTACGACGGTAACAATTACACAACGAACAGCATCAATATGTATATATATATATATATATAAACAGCTTCTTCGGATACGAAGCAATTTTTTTGGCATTTCTCTTTATCGTACAAATTTTCTCTCCTTTTTCCTTTTTAAATGTTGACAGCATTTTTGATGTAACCCTGATGGAATCGAACGCTACAAATTAGATGAAATACAATGCATCATTAATGGGTAGAGTGTTTGCCAATTGTCCGGGAGGTCGGGGTTCAATCTCCGGGTCGCGTCATACCAAAGGCCCAAAAAATGCTGCTTGATGCCATTTTGCTTAACACCCACCATCATAGGGTATTGATCAAAGGTAAAGTGGAGCAATCCAGAGAATGGAGTAGCACCCCACCTACACCTCGGTGTAGTAGCTATTGAAAAGGGAGCCTTCGGGTCGCTCTAGACTAAGGTCACCAACTTTACTTTTACTTTTCTTTATTACATACATATTAAACATATTTCCTTTACCACACATAAAGACACAAATATATATATATATATATATATATATATATATATATATCCCTTGTCCGTAGCATCCCGATACACAACGTTCTAATCATTGACGGAGATATGAATGCTCAAATAGATAAAGACGAAAACAATAAATTTCGTTTAAACAACTCGTCAAATAGAAATTGGGAACATCTAACACAATCATTACATGAAAATGGACAACCATGCCTTAATATTAAATTCCAGAAAAGGAAGGGAAAATTACGGACATACACCTACTCATTAAATGCTAAAGCACGAAATAGATAATATCTTCATGAATAAAAAAATGGATTATTAGCGCTTTGAATTGAATGATATATATCTCTTTTGAAGGAGTGCCCTCTGATTACAGAATTGTCACAGCAAAGATACGTCTTAACCTTCGCAGGAAATTGACGCAAACAACCAAAACGACACACTATGACTGCCCCTTCCTTAACTCTAGAATTATTAGAAATAAATACATGATAACACTAATTCAATGCCTTACAAGAGATATCCAAAATACATACAAGAAGTTTCGAATATTAGAACTTCAACATGTTAGCAGCAGGAGAAAGCATGCCAACTAAAGAAATGGTCATACATAGAATTCCATGGGAGACATTAGTAATTTGGAAAAAAACAATGCAACGTAAAAACGGCATTCCTATGTAATAAAAGGAACAAAACCATGCCAATACTCAGGAAGTTAAGAAGGCATAAAGTCATCTAATTAACACATACCTAAAAGAACTATTAGAATAAATTCAAGGCTAGATAAATAAAATTAGAAACACTTTTGAAAATAGACAATCTAAAATAGTTTTCAGGCAGTAAATCAAGTGAAAAAAAGGAAGTGCACCTCCAGACCTAAACTGAAAGTTCCCAACCTAGAAGAACGTATATGCATGAGGAAATAACATTTCAAGAATCTGCTTGGAAAATCCCCAAAAGGCACAAATAAACCTATCATGAAAATTAATAATAATCAACTAGACATCAAACTTGGACAGTTTACTGAAGAAGGACTCGAGTAATACTAATAAAAATTAAAAACAGGAAAGCTACCTGTCTCGATAAAATACCACATGAGGTGTGGAAACAATGAAATTCGATGCCGAAATGAGAGCCAGCGGAAGACAGAGGGCTTTGGGCCCTCAATAACCCACGGTTGAGCAACCCAGCCAAGATGAGAAAGAAGTGCTTCTATGGTCAGAAAAACTTTGGGTCAAAATTACAGTCCGTCCTTGTCTCCACTCATCTCTCACACACAAGAAACATCACCCTTTCGAGAATAAAGTGTGAGAGATATATTTTTTATAAAGAAGAGTGTTCGTTCGTTCATTGAAGTTCGTCATTATGTTTGATTATCTTCCGCATATATTTATATATGTATGTGGCTATACAACACGATGACTTACTGCTCTGATAGTGCAACATTGTAAATAACCAGATCAACATATGGACAAAAGGCTGCATCCCACGTTTCCCCAAGAAATGGGATCTAGGAATGCCAAGAACTACTGAGGAATAACCTTTACTTTCATAGCGGCTAAGATTAATATTGCTCAGCTACTCAACTGCATTGAACCAGAAATTGAGAAAATTCTTAAAAAGAATCAAAATGGTTTTCGGAGGAAGCGATTAATTACATCGCAGATTCTGTCAATCCGCCGAATCATAGGTGTTCGTGCAAATAACCACGAGGTGACACATTTATTCCTAGATTTCTCCAAGGCCTTTGACACCATACACAGAGGGAAGCTAGAGCAAATACTTCTAATCTATGGTATCTCCAAATAAATTGTCATAGCCATAATGACGCTCAATAAAAAAAAGAAAAGAAAAGTTCACTCACCAGATGGAGACACAAACGTCTTTGACACTGTTGTTGGTGTTTTGCAAGGGGATACATTAGCCCCATATCTTCATAATCTGCCTAGACTTCGTACTTCACGCCGGTAGATCAAAAGAAAGAAAATAGCTTAACACTAAAAAAAGGTAAGTAGATGTTACCCCGCAGTAGCTATTATGGACAAAGGTTATGCAGATGACATAGCGCTTCTTGCAAATACACCTACTGTATAGTGTGAAGTACGCAACAGGTGGTATTGGCCTCCACGGGAATGCAGCCAAAACAGAGTTCGTGGGATTTTTTTTTTTATAAAACAATAATACGCTGACAAAACGTATAGAGGAAAAACTAAACGGGAACAACACAAGAATATAACGAGCGAGACTGAACAAATCCTGGAAGTAACATCCCCAAAACAGCAGCTGTACTGTTACCTACCTCTAATCTCTAAAACCAACCAAATTATACGAACAAGACATGCGCGACACTGCTGGAGAAGTAAGGACGAACTCATAATTGAATTTCTCTTATGGATCCCTTTACAGGGACACGCAAATGTTGGCCGACCAACAAGAACTAATCAACAATACCTTTGTGCAGACACAGGATGTAGACTAGAAGAACTACCGGAAGTTATAGATGATAGAATCAAATCACGAGAGAGAGAGAGTCAGTGAAACCCATGCTAGGATCGTGACAAGATTATATATATATATTTATATACTTCTACATTGTAGCAGGAGTACTACAAGGAGACACGCTAGCCCCATACCTCTTTATCATTTGTCTAGACTACGTGCTTAGAACTTCGATCGACAAAATCAGAGAAAATGGCTTCGAGCTGACAAAGAAAAGAAGCAGAAGGAAACCCCGCAGAAACAACTACCGACGCCGACTACGCCGATGACATATCGTTACTGCCGAATACACCCGAAACTCTACTGCATGGTTTGGAACGAGCCGCCGCTGGCATTGGCCTCCATATCAATGCACACAAAACTGAATATATGTGTTATAACCAAACAGGCGACATTTCCACTCTAGACGTAACATCTCTGAAATTAGTAGACAAATTCACATACCTAGGAAGCAGCGTTTCGGTTCTACTGAACCATCATCAGGAACATGAGGGGTGATATATGTGATTTTAAGTCAACGATGGATGTTCAAAAATACAAAATACAAATACCTAGGGGAAAATTTGTACAGTAAGAAAAAGTTGGTCGTTTAATTGGTGAATCAGCGTTGACTTAAAATCGCTAATATTACCCCTCATTGTCCAGATATTTTTTATCATATTTGTTAATCAAGAAATTTGTTTACAGTGGAGATATCATATCTATTATTATCATTTTTCATTTATAAAATATTAATACAATCCTTAAAAAAACCGTTACCCTTTATTTAAATACTATGGAGAATTAAAAATACCTAATTCCGGAAAAATTAAACTGTGGTATACGACTTATTTAATCTTATAGATACAATCTGCATTCATACTTCCGTTGAAACTAATATTTTTTTCAATATCAATTAATATAAATCGTGTTATCAGGAAATAATAATTCAATGCTGATATTGATTTACAAAAACTAATCTTAATTATCAAAATTATCGTAAAAATTTACGTTTGTAAGTAATAAATATTCGCATATAAAGTAACCGTAATAAGTAAAGAATTAATATGTAATGGATATTTTACTAATTTAACTAAAAAAATGTTATAAATAAATTAGATATTTGGTTCCTAAATTTGTATTTATATGAATAAAAAACCGTGTAAAAAACAGTATAGTACCAGGATAATTCCTACTTGTTATAACTTGTTATAAATTTATTTTTATATTATCTTATTATAAAAACATATACATTTATACTTTATCCATTAGATTTAATTTTATTCTTTATTGGAAAATCTATATAGAATTATTTATTATTTAATCTATTTTCTAAAAAATTATGGATTAATATTCCAATATATAGAATTAGAGATATATAAATCACTTAATTGATGGTAGTTAAATATATTCAATGTTAATAACAAATCAAATTAAATTATACTAAGAATTTATTTCCATGTCTACATGCTGAAATAATTTCTGTTCTGGCATTAAGCAAATTTCCTTTTAATATTTTAATATACATATTTTCTCTTCTAAGCATAGATTATTACACTTACAATGTAAACTGTTTGTCGAGGAAGATCTTTTAATTATTTTCTAATTTATAACAGGAGTTATTCCATGTTCTATTAGATCCCAGTAATATCTAGATAGGGCTGTTTGATTTTTTAAAGTTATATTTTTGAATAATTGAATGTGGTTTTAATATGTAAATTTTCACTCTTTAGTTGAAATGTTGGCGTGATTTATAATATCATCATGTTACATCTGTTTCCTCACATCTATTATACCTTTCATTACACATTTCCATTTTCTTTCTTGCTTTCTTTTTTTTTTTTTTTTTTGACGTGTCATAATTTATTAACGTAATCCTTATTGAAACAGACACTGAAATTTAGATTAAATGTTAAGTATGAATGTATCATTTTTTGATGATTACTGACATATTTCTTAAACACATCATCTAATATGGTATACACACATACACACACACACACACACACACACACACATATATATATATATAGATATATATATTAAGGCTGGAGGCAAATCTAAAGACAACTCTATTCTGTCGATTTCTTCAAAGTATTTCAGTCCTCACTGAGCGGAATGATGAAAAAAATATTATATTCATAAGGTCTCTCCAAGGAAATTGTGACCGCTATCATGATACTTAATAAAAAAAAAATAATAAAAGAAGGCAATGGTTCACATCCACGTTTTTACGATTTGAAAATACAAGAAGCAGGTGTTATACAGCAAAAACTATAGTAGATGCAAATTACGCTAATCATCTTGGGCTTCTCGCAAATGCACCTTCCCAAAGTGAATGCCTACTACACAGCCTTGAGCAAGCAGTAAGAGACATCGGCCTCTGTGTAAGGACAGTTAAAACAGAGTTCTAGTGTTTTAAACAACATGGATTTTAGAAGAGTGTCTCCAATTCCTCTACATTTTTCCTTCATTAAATACGTAACCGGCTCATTAGCCTGCTGGGTAGAGTGTTCGCCAATGGTCCAGGAGATCTGGGTTCAATCCAAGGTCGCGTCATACCAAAGGCTTTAAAAATGGTACTTGATTCCTCCTTGCTTAACACTCAGCAATATAAGGTACGTATCAAGGATAAAGTGAAGCAATACAGGGAAAGGAGAAGCTGTACACCTAGGTGTAGTAGCTATTGAAATGGGAGCCTTCGGGTCGTCCTCGAATACGGTCGCTAAATTTTATTTAATACGTATCAATCCCAAAAGAGTGTTATTTAGTTTTCAATTTTTCTCATTCTTATAATTTAATTCTCTTCTAATCCATTTTAAGAAGTACCCAGAACATCTCTTTAGTTTTTTTCTTTTTGATTTCGTAATGTATTTTATTAATTGATTTACTAATGTCGAACTGTGGTGTATTTTGAAAAAGTAAACTGTACACAGTTGATTTGATCTCATATACCTCATTAGAAAGAGTTGGCATCTACCTGTATGTTTATGATTAAACTTTTAACCGTGGGTAATGCGGCTCGGAAAAGTAAGATGTTTTTCTGGGAATAAGTAATCTGAATGCCGGGCGGAAATTGATATGAAGGGGGAAAAGCTCAATGTAGGAAGGGGTATAAAACAACAAACAAATAAAACAATTAATGTTATTTAACAAAGAATAATGGTTCTAACATTTTTTTAAAATTTCACCCAAAGGACTAAGTTGAATTTCTTTAAGAAACCTGTACTGAAAATTCCCACGTTACAGGCTTTTCGTCGTGTTCTGATTCTGGTGCAGACGACTAAATTCAATTACTCTTTAACAGGCTGTATACACTTGAGTCTGTATTATCCGGCTATAATTAAATGCCTTGTTCCGAATTAATCGAAAGGAAAAAAAATCAGGACAAAGTTCTCAATGCACGGCCATTATGCTCGTTTTAATGTTGGATGGAGTCGCTGAAAGAAGTTTGGCTTGAAATTTAATTTGGCAAAAACCGATCCAAGGTCTACTGATTAATTCTTCTCTTGTGGTTTATTTGCCCTGGCGTTTCACAATCGAGTTGTTGCCGTAGTTGTTGTAATTATAGGAAAACGAAAGCGGAAGAAAACAGTGGTTCGAGAACTGATTGCTGTTTCCATAAAAACAACGATTTTAAAACTAATCTCAAACAAACTATACCAACTAGTCCAATAGGAATTAGAAGAAAAGATAATCGCACCTTCCGTAGTACGAGTCGTAAGAAGTTTAGCCTCCTGATTCAGTTCAATTATATTGAGATCGTTGCTAAATATACACTACAGTACACTTGTTCAATTCTAAACGCTTATCCCCTCATGTAATGGTCCACAAGTTGTACTACCGAACCATTACAAGTAAGCACGTATATCTCTTGGTATTTCATACATCTGGTCTTGTACCATATCTAAGCAAAGCTTAGTAAGTTACCACTTGTCCAATTTTAAGCTAAGTAAACAAATAATTATTAAAATATTCATAACTTGGCAGGACATAACTGGCAATCGTCCAGATGACTTCTGTTCGACTTTATAAAATACATCTTTGTAATATTGCATTTTTTGTAATGTTAATATTCTAAAAGAAAAAATCAATTTAGACTGAGCTTGATAATAATCTACAAAGACTAACAAAGCATTAGTAGTGATTTCGAGTCTCTCTGTGTATCTCATACATCTAAACTTGCGCCACAACTAATGAGGACTTTGTAAATAACTATATTAAAAAACCGGTGTATCTGCATAGGTACAAAGCGAAATGTTATGAAAATATCACGTCTGAAACGAAGTTGGAATGTTTTTTGTCTTAATTTTTGTTGAATTTAATTGAAGATTTAAATTAACATGAAACATGATGTAGCAAAGTGCAGAAAAATACAGATTTATTATGTGGAAAAGCATTCCTATTGGAGCGTTCCTTTTTAGTCAAGCCGACAAATTTCAGCACATCATTTGTTTTCTAGTATTACATCTCGATTTTTCTTTTGATGTCTATTATATTTGATTTTTAGAAAGAGTTAAGAAATGTTCCTTTTTCTTTCTTTAAAATGGAATACTGCAGTCCAACAAGAGTTCCATCAATTTACTTGAATAAAACCCACTGTGGGTGTCTCACGAGATATTATGGTTAACAAGCACTACTTGCATACCATTATTAGTGAGTTCGAGTTTCTGGGTTCACTATGCATTCAAACTTGTGCCAAAATTAATCAAAACTTAGTAACCTGTGGAGCATCGCTCAGGCTATAATGGTTAATGAACTAAACTAGCAAACTACTAATAATTCCAGTGGGTGAACCAATAAGTCTGGCCTTTTACTACTAAGCTTAGAAAATTACAACTTATCTAGCTTGAGGTGGCTGAAGAATAGAAGGTTTCATGCTTTTTTCCCAGGAAATTAGCGGGAAAGGAAACGCAGAGAACCTCAACGCGGATTTGATAATGGGTCACCGATTAAAAATCCTATGATGATATAAGTTAGGCTAAGTGTCCACTATTTATGTCACTGTAATTACTTACATACCAGGGTGTAATGGTTTTGGTCGTTGGAAATGGTCACGGTGACTAGTGTTCAAACCCTGGATAAGGTTGTCTTCATTTTACATTGCACTCATACCGTTGGGAAAGGTATGAATCCAACAACTCTCACTCCAGGTATGGTTAAATAGTTCGGGAAACCGGGCTCTTTAACATTGGTAGGGCAACCGGTCTTGGAGAAGGAAAACTCTGAATTAAAATCTGGAAAATTCAGCATAAAAACTGTTCTTGTGTCACAATACTGCTTATGCGGAGGGTTTGGTAAGTACATACTAACGTAACTTTGTTCTTTTTATTCAGTGTGCGTCATCGACTTGTGGAAGAGATAGATTTACAACACTATGAGAAACTGATCCTCCCGACCCATCAATACTTTTACAACACGGTTCGCAAACAAAACGGGCCCCGAAATCAATTATCCGCTCAAAAGTTCAAAACCCCTATCAGCCAATATCTCTCCCAAAACACTCTTACTGAGATCTTTAGTTTACGATATTTTACCGAATATAACTTTCAAATGAGTTAGTTACAATAGACAGAGTTCCACTTAATCAAATAACTGCAATGCACTCTTAAGAGCAAAGCCATTAAAAGTAGAAAAGAGATCCATTTACCATTATCAAGATTTTTTAATCCTGAATAATATTAAAGATTCTTCGGATATTGGTCATTTGTTATTTGTAACAATAGTCTTTGTATTGTTGACAAATAAATATAAATCTTTTCTATCAAGGTTTATTCAATCAAAAATGGACATTATTTCCCAAACAACAATAATTTCTTTCATACTTTATATATATATATATTTATATATGTAAATATATATATATATATATACAACTATTACTAAAGTACTTATTGAATACTAGCACTTACGGTAAGGGAATAACAGCAAGTAATTCAAAGATAAAAGTATACAACGAATCACT
Organism: Sepioteuthis lessoniana; assembly: GCA_963585895.1. Taxonomy (NCBI): domain Eukaryota; kingdom Metazoa; phylum Mollusca; class Cephalopoda; order Myopsida; family Loliginidae; genus Sepioteuthis; species Sepioteuthis lessoniana. The sequence continues at coordinate 87,087,927 of OY757927.1, forward strand.
GCCTTGGGGAAAAAAATTATATATATTGGTAAAAAAAAAAACAGGCCAACCTTGTCACATCAATTGAAAAAAAATCAACAGATGCGCAATAGACTGGTTAAAAGGAAAAAAACACCGTAAATTGCTGCTAAGCTACATGTGCAAAAAAGTGCTCAATACTAAGTAGAGGAAAAATAGTGACAAAATTATTTCGTGAGACAGGAACTAACCTACTACAGTTTTCCCTAAGCGGCTCATCAGGGTACCTAATCCCGACTAGTCCCGGGATTAGGTACCCTCATAAGCCGCTTAGGCGAAACTTCAGTTGGTTAGTTCCTGACTCACGAAATAATTTTGTCACTATATATATATACATATATTTGGTCACAAATAATTTCTGTCTTAGTAGATTACAATTTATGCATAAAAATTTTTACAATGGATTAAATTCTATCAACAGTGTATTCACTATGATTTTAATCCCCTCTTGCCATTGATCAGCTTGTATATAGATTCCTCTCTCGTAAAATTCCGCTAGTTTCGACCTCAACCAACGTTTTTACCTGATCATCTCGGGAATATTTTGGTGAAAATAAATAAGAAGGAAATCTCTTGTTTCATAGTCCGGCGAATATGGTAGCTGAGGTAGAACAGACCATCCTAAATCCAATTTTTTTCCTGCATATTACTTGATGAACGTGGCCGAATGTTATCAGGTAGAAACCCCACTTTTCCTCATAATTAAAGGTGGGGTGTTTTCTTGAAATATTTTCAAGCTCACTGTTCTCGGATTTTCAAATGGTGACACATTGTGGATTGGGTTGCGTATACGTCAAATGCTAATTCTCGTATACATTTGAGAGTATTGCATTTCACCAATTCTCTTAAAGCATCTAGTTTGGGTTGTTCTTTCAATCTCTGAGAACCAGTTTCAGATTTGGTAGTCAGTAGAGACACTTAGCTCATAAACCCAAGAAATTCTCCTAGCTATTTCTGTATCGTAATAGTAACTCTTAAAGTCTCACAACATTATATGTCGAATATACACTTTCAATTCCTCCAACGTAGAGGCGAGAGTTCATAGATTAGATTATAATATGGACTCCTTCACAAGTGAAATAAAATTGACAGATGAAAGAACATTTTAATAAGCTAATATCCGGTTGGGTTAAAACATTGTCAGCTTGAAATGCGTCGTTACAACTTGCTTTCAAAAAACAGATTATTTATGATTTAACTTAATATCTATAAACACGATGATGCCATCCCCACATTAAATGGGAAAAAAGTAGATAAATTCATATACCTCAGTAGCAATATCTCATCTACTGAAAGCAATGCCTACTATTAACGCATGTGAAAGGCATGGAATACTATTGACTGGTTATCGATCATCTGGAAATCTGATCTCTTTGATAAAATAAAACGGGAATTCTTCCAAGTTGTCTCCTTATCACTACAACTAAGACTCTTACGAAACACTTAAAAGAAAGGTGATATAGAATCTACACAAGGATGGTACAAGGTGATTAAAACGGATCTCGGAAATTCCAGCAGGACACATGGCGCAACGTTTATAGGCGTTGGTTCTCTAAGCTTCTAAGGAGACAATCATCAAGCGGTTGCAGGTTCAATCCTGACTGCAGGCAAGTAACAATACAGGAATACCTAACTCTTGTACCCGGTTATGGCTAACGGAATCAGAACAGGCGATCTCCGTGGATTCAATAAAGGACGTAGTTCGAAGTGAAGGTTCCCGAGTTCGACAAATACCTGAAGAAGGCCGGGTCATATCAGCCGAAACGTTGTGGAAATAACAATAAAGATGCAGACAATAGTCCGAAAACCCTTAATGATAAAAATCAGACAAGACCACACGTTATAGTTGGTCCTCACTAACAAATAAATATATTAGCTATAAATATTCAGTAACTGTTAGAAACAAATTCAATACACCGCAAAAGATATCTGAAACACATACTCCGAAAGACGAATATGAAAATTCCCTCTCTGCTACATGGAAAAAAAGCAATGTGCTTACCCACCCAAGCAAGAGCCGAGTGTAGAGTTCCTTGCTTATAGCATCCCTACTTTATAAAAGAACTCAACGAATGTAAACGTGCAGAAAATTAAGAAAGTCCCGAGAGAACAAACTATTACATACCCCACAAAAATAGCAAGAATACATTCAAGACCAGAGTGATCAAATAAAAAAAATCTCGGCAGAAGATAAGCAATCATGAATATCTGGAGACAGAATTAAAAGCTGGCAACCAAGAAGAACGGCTACAGATGTGGAAAGAACTTTTCAAGTATCTGCTTGGAATCTCACCAAAAGTCACTAACAAACCCCCCAAACAAGACATCCAACTAGAATAGTTTATAGAGGAAGAACAGCGGAGTTTAGATCTTGACGAAATACTCAATGAAGTACAGAAGACAATGAAATTTGATGACTTACTTTTCCATTTTGCAACGCTTTATATAAACGGAATACAATAGAGAGATGGACAAAAAGCACCATCAACCCCTTCCCAAAGAAAAGTGACCTCGGAATCACAGAGGCATAACTCATAGTTTTAAAGCTGCTAAAGTACCTAATGCTCTGCTTCTCAACCGTATCGAACCTGAAATTTAGAAAAATCTTTGGAAATATCTGAATAGTTGTCGGGGAAAAAGATTCACATCACAGATTCTAAGAATCCGTCGAAGCAACATATGATTTCGTGCAAAGATTTTGAGGCAGCACTAAATTTTCCCAAGGCATTTGACTGCTGGAGAAGCAGGGACGAACTCATAAGTGATGTACTCTTATGGACCCCCACACATGGCCGTGCAAAAGCAGGACGACCTGCACGAACATACATTCAGCAACTATGTGAGGATACGGGATGTTGTCCAGAAGACCTGCCTGAGGCGATGAACGATTGGGAAAAGTGGCGAGAGAGGGTCAGGGATATCCGTGCTACCAGCACGACATGATGATGATGATGATGATTTCTTGTATATGGTTTTCCCATATGTCATAGTCATAATGATTCTTTATAAAATCACAAAAGCAATGGTTTATTCGTCTGATGGATAAACAGACCTGTTCGACGTTGTTAGTGGAGTTTTACAAGGACAGATATTAGCAGCATATTTGCTTATTATCTGCTTAGACAAATGCCTCGAACATCAATAGATCTAATAAAAGAAGATGGCTTTACGCTGAAAAAAAAAGAAAAAACAGACGATATCCGGCAAAAACTATAACAGATGCAGACTATGCAGATGATCAAGCGCTTCTTGCAAATACACCTGCCCGAGCAAAATTCCAGCTGCATTCCATCGAGCCGGCAGCATGAGGCATTGACCTTCACGTAAACGCAAATAAATCAGTGTACATATGTTTAAAACAAAAAGAAGCTATTTTCATTTTAAGTGGTGAACATTTGAAATTAGTAAAGTTCATGAACGTCGGCTTCAGTGTCTCATCTACTGAAAGTGATGTTAAGATACTCCTAGCGAAGACGTGGATTGATCTCAGTAGGTTATCGATTATATGGCAGTCTAATCTATCCAATAAATAAAACGAGATTTCTGTGGCTGTGTCAGCATAGTTTCAATAGTTTCAATAGTTTCCTTTAATAGGAAACTTCAGCCTCTGTGTTGCACTCTCTCAGCTGTCTGAATTGGATAAAATCCAGCCTTTAGCCCATCCATCAGGTCCGTCAAATGTCATTAGAGATTCTTACGTAAAAACTACATCATCATCATCATCATGACGTGCAGCTAGCACGGACATCCCTGACCCTCTCTCTCCACGTCTCCCTATCACTCATCGCCTTCAGCAGGTCTTCGGGGTTACATCCCGTATCATCACATAGCTGCTGTATGAATGATCGAGCTGGTCGTCCTGCTTTTGATTGGCCATATGCGGGGGTCCACGGGAGCACATCACTTACGATCTCGTCTTTGCTTCTCCAGCAGTGTCCGGCATGTCTGGTTCGTCTAGCTTGTATAGTTTTCGTGATAGGTGGTAGGTGGCCGTACAGTTGGCGCCGTGTGGGGTGTTGCTGCCAGGACCTGTTCAATATTGCTCACAAATTCTTGTATAATTGCCGTCGAGCTTTTTCTCCAACCGTTTAGTCAGCGTCCAAGTAGTGCATCCATACAGCAGTATCGACACGACCGCCACCTGGAAGAAACTGCGTTTCATTTTATCGGTCAGATTTGATTTCCATATGATCGAAAGCCTATCGATAGCTGTCCATGCCTTCGTTAGCCGTGTGTCGATGTCTTTTTCGGTTGATGAGACGCTGCTTCCTAGGTAGGTGAATTTGTCAACCAGTTTCAGGGAGGTTCCATCTAGTGAGGAGATGTCGCCTTTCTGATTAAAGCACATAAATTCAGTTTTCTGTGCATTGACATGGAGTCCAATGCCTGCAGCGGCTCGTTCCAAACTATGCAGTAGTGTTTCGGCTTGGTTGGGTGTATTGACCAGTAGCGCTATGTCATCGGCGTAGTCAGCGTCTTTTCTTTGTCAGCTCAAAGCCGTTTTCCCTAATGTTATCGATCGATGTCCTAAGTACGTAGTCTAGACAGATGATAAAGAGGTATGGGGCAAACGTGTCCCCTTGTAGTACTCCTGCTACAATGTCGAAGTAATCTGTGTCTCCATCCGGTGAACGCACTTTCACTTTGGTGTTTCTGTAGAGAATCATTGCTGCTACGGTTTCTTCTGTTAGGCCGTATGCTAGTAGTATTTGTTCCATCTTCCCTCTGTGAATGGAATAGAAGGCCTTGGTTAAATCGACAAATAGTAATGACGCCTGTAAGTTTTTTGCCCTCACGCCTTCTAGGATTCTACGAATGGTCAATATTTGTGAGGTCGTGGACCTGTTTCTTCTGAAGCCATTTTGGTTTTTCCTCGGGATTTTGTCGATTTGGGGTACTATGCGGTTTCATAGTAGGGCATTGAAGATTTTGGCTGCAATGGATGTGAGTGTTATAACTGTATAGTTCTTGGCTAATCCGAGGTACCCCTTTTTTAGGGAAGGGGAGGATGCATCCCTTCGTCCATCTGTCTATTGGATTTTGGTTATAAACTGCGTTGCAGTGTCGGAGCAGTATGTCGTCGAATTGTCTCGTCTTCCACACTTCTGGGGGAATCTTGTCAAGCCCTGCAGCTTTTCTATTTTTAATTTTTCTAAGAACCGAGTCGAGTTCTTCTTGAGTGAACGGCCCTATTTTAATGTCTAATTGCTTACTGATAATTCTGGTGATCGGTTCCTGCGTAATGTTCGGAGGGTTAGCTAGTAGATTTTCGAAATGTTGTTTCCACAGTTTAATTCTTTCTTGTTGGTTTGCCGCTTTCAGTTTTACTGTGGCTGTGCTTTTCCTTCGACTCACTTCGTTTATTGTTTGCCAGGCTATCCTAGATTGCCTATCCTCCACCGAGTCTCTAATCTTATCTATCTTATTTTGTCAAAATTCCGTTTGTTCTTTTATATATATGCCTGCTAATTGCTTTGGTGCCTTATTTAGTATTCGGGCATTTGCAATTGTTGGGTTCTTCCGGTAGCTTTCGGAGGCAGTTTTCACTATTGCACGTTTTTCTCTAACCTCTTCCGTTTCCCATCGGGCTCTATACTTCGTTCTAGGTTTTGTTGGAATACACTTTTATGCTGCCTCGATGTGTGCGTTAACGAAGTTCTCATATTCGTCGTTTGGGGTATTTTTTTTCTTCCTTCTCTTGTAGTGTCTCGATACATATTTATCTCTAATATCTCTGTCGTTAAGGAGGGCCCAGTGATAGTGTTTAGTGGTCGCTGTTCGTGTGGCGTTTTTTCGTAGCCTTAGTAGTATTTTTGCCGTGACTATTCGGTGATCGGATGACACCCCCTCGAAAGAGGAGTATGCCTCGCAATTCATCGCACTATTTTTCCATTTCTTATTTATAAAGACGTAGTCTATCTGCGCTTTACTGTTGTTCGCGTATGTGTAGGTCCATAATATTCCCTCTCTTTTTTGATAGTTTGTATTGAGGCAAGTTAATCTATTTTCTATCATGAAATCTGTTAGATGTTGTCCGTTTCAAATTGATGTGTTGTGTAGGCTGTATTTGTTATGTCTGTTTTTCCCGATTTGGGCATTCATATCTCCTCCAATGATTAGCAGGTTGTGTTTCGGAATGCTACGCACTAGAGAGGATAGCTCATCGTAGAAGGTGGCTAGTTTGGTTTCTTCGCTAATATTGGTAGGGTTGTAGCATGAGATGATTGTTGCTCTGGGGTTGCCATTAAATGTGGCTGTCATCATCCTAGGTTGAATTCTCTCAATGCTATTAAGTGTTTTTATAGCTTTAGGTCCTATAAGCATTGCAACCCCTCCTACTGTGGCATTGACAGAGTTTTTCCAAGCTGAATGTCTCCATCCGCATACAAGGAAGTATTAGAAGCTTTACTTTCATAGCACCGGTTCAACAGAAAATCAACAATCTGCCAATAGGAAATCTTCGGCAGTGGGGGGGGGGGGGAAGAAATATTATGATATAAGAGTAGTTAATTGGACTTTAACTAAGTTAAAACTTAAATGATAAGGAAGAACCGCAGTTTTGTTTTTTGTTTATTTTTTGTTTTTTTTTTTTCCTTTTTTTGTTTTTGTTTTTTTTTTCACGTACACATGGGAAGCAAAATGATGGACGTGTGAACCCTGCAGCTTAACACTCAGGATTGTAAGTTCGATCGGGGAACTACTGCTGCTCATCTATAAGATTGGCTTCTATAGATGAGAATAAAAACAGCCATCGAAAGATCATCGGGACCCACACTCAAACCACATACATAAACCGCATCGCTCTTCGCGCGGGTAAACAAGGGGCGCGTCCTGCTGAGGTTGGAGCCCTGGCCTCAGTGTTCGAAAAATCAGCTACGGAGCTCAAAATCAAACAAAAACTACTAAAATGCAAACAAACAATACAAATAGCATAAAAACTACATAAGAAATGTCAATTTTCATGTAGTTCATTAGCAAATTTTGGTTCTTTAAAATATTTACTTTAGTAAGAAGATGCTGCCTAAAAGATATTTTTTTCAGATACCAATTAACAAAGTATTATCTTTCTTGACTCCTTCAACTACAGCCTCATCAAAGATAGGAGCGCTGCTTAAAAGTGGCTGTTTCGTTATAATTTGCTTTAGTTTACGTTCATTTCAAGGAAGCAAGTTCTTGAAGCCTTTTCTTTTACTTCGATTTCTTAGCTTAGATATAGTATCACCATCTTTTCCTTATCGTTTGATGATCTCTGCAAAGCTTCTTTGATATCTCCATAGTGGACATTCCCTCGTTCAGTTTTTGTTATTTTTCATTTTTCAGCATTTGTTAGATCCCTTACCCATATATCAATATATGTTATGGAAAAATAGACGAAAATAGTTTTTATTAGATTTCAGAGAACTTAGGCAAATATCAAATCAATCTGCATACTAAAGTCAGTCATTCCATCTTCCTGAATGCCAAATATTTCGATAACTATTCATTAAAGATTGCAGAAAATTGATGTAGACATTTAACTCATAGTGGAAATGAATGGGTTTTAAATTTACAAATATTGGTTCCGAATCTTTTGAGTTTAAGGTTTATTTGATTTGCATAATAACTTCACACACGCACACACGCACACAATCTCTCTCTCTCTCTCTCTCTCTCTCTCTCTCTCTCTCTCTCCATATATATATATATACGTCAGGATAGCGTTGCTTCAACGGACCTTGGAAACTGCCTACACTATCCTTACTGATATATATGATCTGTAATTGGTATTTAGCACTATTTATTCAAAAATACCGTATGTGTGTGCGTGCGTATGTGTGTGTGTGTGTGTGTGTGTGTGTGTGTGTGTGTGTATGTCTGTATGTGTCTTCATGTTATATCGCAACCGTTTACAATTTCCATGTGTTTTAATGGAAAAACCATAATCATAATTCCATTTTTTTTGTTTCTAACACGAAAGTCTGTTCTCTTCGCCTGGATAAGAATTTTTTTTTTCAAAAGGTTCCCATTTTCTTGCCTTTTATTTGATATAAAATGAAATTTGTTTTTGTTGAAGTACATATCTATTTTATTTTATTTTCATAAATTATTTTTCTAGTTTTGTCTAATTATTTATTTTATTGAGTGTGTACAATGTGCCATTTAATCACTGAACCACACCAAGATCAAAAATCAATATGTGATTATAAAAAAAATGTTATATAAATATATATTGCATTAATGTAATTAATGTCTGGCACGTACTTAGATCTAATATTACCATTTATCAGCTCATATTGTCCGAACAACGGACAAAAATCGATGACAATTAAGAACCACCATTTAATTATCAGTCCTGATTTTCTTACAAAAAGATAAGTTTAAGGGAACGTCGAATAAATATGAAGATTTCCAGTAAACTGTTGTTCCAATATGCGGCATACATATTTCCTAAGTTCACTTCATGGCCAAGTCGGTTAGTAGGGTACAGAATACATCGATTGCATCTCTGCAGAGGGGTAAGTCTCCCCCAACGAATGCCCTGGATATATGACACTACACAATCTGATGGTTTCGCTCCAGTGGTGCTTGAGCTTTAGGGAATGTTGAGTACTCTTCATTGCCATCGCTCCCAGGTCCACTCTGACCCATAGTGGTAGGACCTCAAAAGCTCCTATCTATGAGTCAAATAGAACTAAACTGTGTACTTATACTTAACTGAATTGCTTGAAGTAGGACTGTTTTGACATTTAAGCTGCATACTTATGCTAAACTGAATTTTTTTAAAGACAACTGTTTATATGGATAAAAAATGGATTTGACATTAAATAACCTACAATGTTTTGATATGCCATAAAACCAAACCAAAGCAAGTTCACTTCAGTTCAGTATTAAGGTAAATTATTGAAAATACAGGTAAAACTACTGTTATACTCTTTTATTCTAATAAGTAAATACTTATTCCATAACCATAATTTAGGTTTCTTGTTTCTCTTCCGTCGGGGCTTATAATACACAGACAATATATCGAGCAGGGGCTCCTTAAAAAGGGAGCGTCAAGGGGATAATACTAAACTACATCTTATGTTGTGGTTACTATTCTGAAAATCTGGGGGAATGTGGAGTATTTGTTCATGACCATTTTTTCCGGTTGCATCCGAACCAAAAGCGAAAGGATCATTTAATGAACTATCTACGAGTAAAATAAGACTGTGTGCAAAAATATATCTTCTTAACAGCGATTGGACTGTGTGCAAAACTTCTCTCCAGAAAAAACCTACACAAATGTACATTTGAATGTACAATCAACGTGATCTCCTATCTCTAAAAATAAATAACCCTATAAGGGGTGATACACCGTTAGAATCATTCAATCTATCATGTTTATTGCTAGAACGATTGTCTCAGAAGTCACTGAGAAATATACGAGGGGCATACGATAAGTTTCCAGACTTTTTTCGTATGGCCACTTTTATTGACAGTACACGCATGAAGCTCTAGTCCCCTTCGAGGTAAACTCCACCAGCTACAATGCATTTATTGTACCGTTCCAATAACTTCTGGAAGGCCCCATAGAAGTCCTCTTGTGTGAGCGTGTCAATGACCATCGTCACCACACATCTTTCATCTCCTCCTTTTTCTCATAACGACTTCCTCTGAGCTTAGGGAATAACCAAAAGTCACAAGGAGCCAGGTCAGTACTATAGGGAGGCTGAGCAACTGTCTTGATGCCCATCTGGGTCAAATAGTCTATGACAAGGATGGAGTTGTGGACTGTTGCATTGTCCTGGTGGAAATGCCACTGACCCGATTTGAAGAGTGTTGGCCTCTTCCCAAGCAATCTCTTCCTGAACTCCCTTAAAACCTCAACATAGTAACCCTAACCCTAACCCTTTGGCCAATCACTTCTGGTCTATTGACTTCCTTACTCCTCCCACACCTCTCATCATCCCTCACAGACTCCCTGGCTTCCTTGAATCTCTTATGCCACTCAAAAACTGATGCTCGATTCATGCAAGATTCTCCAAAAGCAGTCTGAAGCATTCCACATGTTTCTGTGGCATTTTTTCCAAGTTTAAAATAGAACTTTATTGCATATCATTCTTCTAAAGTGTCAGATTGCATTTTTGAAATTCACCATCTGTGACAATGAGGCTTTAGTAAGGTGTATTCCAATTGCTGCTGTCGCTGTTCATTTGAACGTGAAATCATAAAAATTGGTCAGTCATCTCATACGATGTATAGCAATAACATACCGAATTTTCAAGCGTTTACGACAATTTCAAATGCCGATATGAAAAAAGTCTGGAAACTTATCATATGCCCCTCGTACAATTATCCTTAAGAATTAAAAATAAATAAAATCCGATCTAAAAAGTAAACACGCAGAATTAGAAAAGCTTTCTCTCAACCCAAACATCTCAAATCAAGAATGAATACGCTGTGCCATCTTAAATCTTTCTTCTTCAAGTTGCTCTCTTTGTTTGATGGAATTTTCTATTTTGTATCAGCGTATTAGGGTCAGATAATCAGACGGAGAAGTTGGACTTGGAAGATACAAAGTAGCTAGCGTCGTAAACGTTCAATTGTAAAACGGAAGGAAATCTATTCATAAAGACACACATGCGCACTGGATATTTACGTAATATCCTCTTCCGTTTCGATTACCGCAGGGTTTCCGCATAATAACTTAAAAAAAGGGATATATAGACGGAGGGATAGATATATGCAAAGAGCGTGGACAAGATTATTGGGAAAAACAAGAGTAGATAAAATTTTGAATTGAAATAGATAGATAGATAGATAGATGAAAGCAAAGGCTAAGAGACCGACATTAGTGGACAGATACTTGAAATGAAATTGGTAGAGAAAGAAAGAAAGAAAGAAAGAAAGAAAGAAAGAAAGAAAGAAAGAAAGAGTCTGAAAAGGACATTAACAGATTAGGATAGAACTGTGAGTGAGACAGGTTTGACTTGACATTGTGGGGATTTGGCAGCAAAACGTTAAATAGCCCACTTGATTGTGGCTCTACAATTCGCCGAATGTATCACCACAAAGGAGTAAGGATATGACATAAGACCATCTGATGGTGAGGCTCCAGTCCTGGAGTTTTTGATAATATGGAGTATCCTTTAGTTGCCATAGCTACCTGGTCCCTTTTGATCGAGACTGGTAGTACTTATTAGGTTCGCGTCTCTGAGTGAAATAAAACACTGAAATCAATTACTATACTTGAACGCATTTTACGAAGTGCAAACAAATGATTAATATCAAACTGAATTATTGGTACTCCAGAGCAAATCTGGAAATTATTTAACTGTGACAAACTAACAATTAGTGTTCGATAGCATTACTTGAAACTATGATGTATACATAGAATTATTAGTGATAAATAGCAATAATTAAAATCATTTCACTGTGTGCAAACAATAAATTGCCATTCTGAAACAATTTAATGAGAGTAAAAAAAACTACCTCATTTAAAAAATAATTAGTTACAAAGTATTCCCTTAAAAATCATATATAATTGATATTTAAACTGGAGTTGGCATTAAATAACAATTAAGGGTTGATAAGCCATTAACCTAAATTGTTATATAGTCATCTACTGATTCATGCAGAAATATACATATATATCCTGGATACATACCGATGCAATAATAATTAAGACGCCCAATGATAAAGTCGCAAGAACAAACGACGCACGCAAGGAAGACGCAGGAAGACTTCTTTATAAAATATTTTACCTCACATCTTTATTTGTAAGTTTCGAAAGGGTTTTTCCACGTTTGCGTGTGAGAGAGAGCCGGGGACCGAACATTACTGAAATATTTTGACCCCAAAGTTATGGCCGTCAGCGTTGTGTCTTTCTCGTTCTTCATGGCTACTCAACCGGACCCTGGAGTAAACTCTTCTGTGTGCTGGCTTTCCCTACTACACGCGTCTACTTCCGTCTTCCACTGTACTGCTTGCCCTCCTTCTCGCCTATCTCCCACTGTCCTCAGTTCGTCGGCCTTATATTACCTTCAAACACCCACGCAGTAATATAGACATGCCTCAACGCCTGCGCAACCTCTTCCGATTTCCAGCGACCGGGATGTGTCACTTCCTTCCGGTGCACCACCTTGAATGGCATTTTTGGTCGGGTCAAAAGGTCAAAACATAACAAAATAACTGAGCCTAAAACGTTAGATATGTGCGGCATAGGTGTTATAGATCATGTTATTGTTGATAAGAGAGAGAGAGAGAGAAAGAAAGAAAAGAGGCAGATCGAACATTTATTCAGCTGGTGGTCTGGTTCTGGATTCTGGTGCGTGGAATACCAGCACGTTGGTTATGACTCACACCAAAAACTAATCAAATTATCTCACAATGAAAAACAACATCCTCCTATAAATATGTCATTTAAATATGCTTAAACAGGTATATATATAGAGAGAGAAAGACAAAGACAGACAGATAGACAGACGGACGGATTAGAGAGAGATTAGGAGTAACTTTCTCTTCTGTAAGTTGTAAAGTCAATGTTTATTTATTATAAATACACTCATGACGACGTTACTTGAATTGTATGCTTCTGGAACCCTCTGCACGACTTTCTAGTGTCTCCCGTTTTTCATTTCCAAAATTTCCCTTTTATAATAATATATTCTGTTTTATGTAATCTGACTGATTCTCTCGATTAATGTTTGTTATTTTTATATATTTTAGGGATTCTTGGAACTTAGCATTACTACAACAATCGCATAAAATTCTATTTAATATTTACTCATCCTGGCCTCAATTTCAACATATCTTCTGAGAGGACCCCACATCAACAAAAAGATATGATAAACATTAAGTGTACCACGATCCAGCTTCGAAAACATTTTTAAAATACCTTTCACTCGGAGACATACTTTAAAAGATTGAGATCGATATGAACTTAAAGTGACAGCCATGAAAAATTGGAGGGTGAAATTTATAGCGTGTATTTAAATCTTGTCAGAGTTAAAAATTCAAAGGGGCAACTTTCAAGAAAACTTGCTTTTGCCACAGTTATTCGTTATACAATAGATATCACTCATTTATTTACTTAGTGCACGAATACAAATTTTATAAATCGCAATAAAACATTAATTACCGTATGTAAACGGACGACATAAAGTTGCTTAAAAACAATGAGGAAGAACTGGAGACTCTGATACAAATAATAAGAATATAAAATCAGGATATGGGAATATAATTTGGCATTGAAAAATATATAATATACGTAATCAAATGTGTGAAAGGGAAAACACGGAAGGAGTAGATCAGCCAAAGCAAGAAAGAAGCGCCATTGGAGAAATAGAAAGTAACAAGCACTTGGGATTATTGAACACCATCAAACAAACAAAAATGAAAAAAATAAAGATAGAGAAAACTAATTGAAACGAAGCTTTCCTACATAATCCTCATCAAAAGGATAAATTCCTGGACAGTTCCCCTTGTAAAAGAATTGTAATCATTCGTAATGAGGAACTCAGACGAATGGACCAAAGGACGAGAAAATGAATGGTGATGCACACGTCTTGACATCTGACAGATGACGATATATGGCAAGAAAAGAAGAAAGAAGAGGAATAGCTAGCATTGATTACGGCGTAGACCTATAAAAACTAGTAGTCTAGGACTGCATTAGAAAGAGCGAAAATAGACAAATCACAGCAGTTAATAACAGCATTGCTAACAGGGCAGCAGAAAAAAACTAGAAAACAGAAATGAAAATAAGAACAGATGTATGCTGATTTCCTGTGGCAAAAAAATAAAAACGAAATTGCCAACGAGAAAATCTGGACATGGCTACGAAAGGGAAGCCTCAAGAGAGAAACTGTTTCTCATTGAATAGGAGTTGAAAGAACTCATAAGGACCAACCATATGAAAGTAAAAATTGATCACATGCAAAAGAATAGCATGTGTATATTATGAGGAAAAATATTTAATAATCAATCACATAAGCAAATATAGCCAACTAGCAGAAAAAGACGCATGGGAAATGTTATTCTTTGGGAATTGTGCAAGAGATTGAGACTTAACCATGTTAATAAACGGTATATGCACAAACCAAAATCGGTCATAGTCAACGAAACAAACAACATTCTCCAGGATTTTAAAATAAAAAAGAATCACCAAATCCGAACCAGAAGATCACACCTTTTGCTAATTAACAAAAAAATAAGAGAGAACTTACCGCTTTGTTTACTTTGCCGTTTCGGTGGAGCATTGGCATTAAATGACCCACAGGGGTTGATATGCCGTTAAACAAAACTCAAACTCAATTCGGTGGAGCACAGGGAAAATAAAAAAAACCTAAAAGATTAACTAATACTTGGACCTTGCAAGAGAACTGAAAAACTGTAGAAGATGAAGGTGACGGTTACACCAACTGTAATTGGTGCACTCGGAACGATCCCCAAAGGCTTGGTAACGGGAGCTGAAAGTGTTGAAAATCGCAGGATGAGCAGACACCATCCACACTACAGCTTTGTTCGGATCAGCAAGAATAATGAGAAGATTCTTGGAGACTTGAGGAGACTCACTGTTACTCAGACCACAGTGAAAAACTATCAGCTGAAGCTAGCGTTAAAAACTCGCGAATAATAATAATAATAATAATAATAATAATAATAATAACTTGTCTTTAAATGCATGTTAGATTTTATTTTGAAAAAAAATCTGTCTATAATTCTATTGAATATCTTTGTATAGATTAGTTTGTATAAAATTCCAATATCCTCTAGATTGCCAGAAGCTGTAAATAAGTTTAGATCAGCTAATGTCTGAAAGCAGATATAAAATAGTAATCAAAATGCACAAAAACTTCCCAGGGGAATAATCTCAGGATTAAGTACTTTTCACTGGCTCAATGCATTGATGAGGTTAATCTAGCCATCACATTTGTTTTTGTTTTGGTTTCCTTTGTGTTAGCCGCTAAAGAATTCTCCTTTTTAAGAAAAGTAAGTCACATCTGTGTCAGGTGCTGAGATTTTTAAAGAAAACCTGGGTCTCGTATTGGAAAACTATACCACCCATGATAAAAACTGTTGAATCAAAATATAACACAACGTGGGACCCAGGCAACAGGCCTGAGTGTCATGTTCGGCAGTTGCTCTCCTGATAGCCAACATGCGAGAATTGATCATCATCATGCAAATGTTGACTGTTCTTCTAACAGATACGCAAACGACGCACCATGGAACGATTCAAATCAGAGAGGTAAACACACAACGTGGACTAGGGAAGACTACCACTTTGCACTGTACTGCTATTTTATGAGTAGCTCTATGCTACAAGGGTATAGAAAAGAATGATAGAGATCTAGCAAGAATACGCAAGTTTAAGACAACCAGCCAAAGACTTGCAGACCAAGTTAAGACGATAATAAAAAAGTTGGTTTTATGACCTTGAAATATTAGTAACATGCCAGAAAACAAATAATGAACAAGACATACAGCACCAGACATAGTAAGTTTTAACAAACAAGAACAGTCTGACCGAAATGAACCTCTAACTTCGGAAAATAGAAACATCACACCTCCGAACAACAGGGAGCAAACACTAACACAAGAACAAAAAAGAAAATTTAAAGAAAGTTATGAATAAAAAGAAAAAACAACTTTGTCATCACAAATAAACATAGAATAGAGAACAATCAAAATGGAAATGGAAAAAGTAAATCAAATATTAACATATACACCAACAAAAAATATAACCAAATTAAATGAATCTATGCAGGAGCAAAATTAGTTTGTCAGAAAATCGATGTTTCCATAAAGAGTACGAACAAAAAATCAAAACCTGGATTGGAAATTTTACTGGAAAGACAAATAAAAAGCTACGAAAATGATAAAACAAAGAAAAATTGCTGAAATAGTTTGAGACTAAAGAGAAAAAAAGCAACACACACACAAAAAAAAAAACAATACAGCTTGAAAAAATAAACCTGAAAGTATCAGTTAAAGAAGGACGATTAAAACGATATTGACAAAGGGTAAAGATATTATAGAGACAAAACGGAACATTCCAAAACAACGAAAGAGAATTCTAGGAACATGTTTGGGGAGATGACACGAACACATACCAACAATTGCACAATTCTGGAGTAAAATATGGCAGCCAAACGAACATAAAAAAGCCGAATGGATAAGCAGCATGGTAAAACAGTTAGAAGAACACGAAGAGTCGAAAGCGGAAATACGTAAACTTACTGCAAATATGAAATTGGAAAGCGCCAGGCCATGATGGAATACATGGATTCTGGTTCAAGAAATTCACCATTCATTAGAGACAAGCACTCGAAATGAACAGATATCTACAAGAAGCACACGTAACCGAATGGATGACTAAAGGAAAGATTACATTGATCCAAACATACCCCCTCAAGGAAACCGCACCAAACAACTACAGACCTGTAACGTGTCTACATAAGATGTGGAAAATACAAACAGCACAAATAAGGTAATATATTTATTTCTTGCTTACAAGCCGCAGTTTGTTCCCAAAGGAACATAAAAGATGCCACAAACGATCCTGGGATACAGAAGAACTACTCTACATTGATCAGCACATCCTCAAGGAGAGCAAGATGAGACGAAAAAAAGTAGCTATGATCTGGATTGACTACAAAAAGACATATGATATGGTCCAACAAAGCTGGATAATAAACGGTCTCTAAATGTCTCGAAAAAACATGAAAACCTTGACAGTGGAATTGACACTAGGAGTGAAAAGCTTAACTGAAACAAAAATCCAAATGGGTGTATTCCAAGGAGATGCAAGATCATCATTACTATTCATAATTGTCATCGTTCTACTCATACTTACAAAATTCACAGCCGGATACAAACTTACATAATTGCAGGAAAAGATAAATCACCTAATGTACATGTACGACATCAAACTCTTTGCCGAAAATGAAAACGAATTGGAAACTCTAATACAGGCAGTCAGAATATACAGTCAGGACATAGGGAGGGAATATGGCATAGAAAATGCGGCATGCTAGTAATAAAAAGCGGCAAATGACACCATACGGACGGAATGAAATTACTAAATCAAGAAAAATTAGATCACACAGAGAAAAGGAAACCTAGAAATACTCGGGGATATTGGATGCTGACACCATCAAACAAGAGAAGATGAAAGAAAAAAATTAAGAAAGAATATTTCAGAAGAACCAGAAAGTTACCAGAGACAACATTGTAGGGCAGAAATATGATCAAAGAAATTATAACATGGACTGCCTCCCGCGTAAGATATACAGGACCATTCTTGATGTGGACCAGAGGAGAAAACTAATGACCATGCATAAGGCATTACACCCCAGAGATGACGTTGACAAACAATATGTATCAAGAAAAGAAAGAGGAAGAGGACTTACCAGCGTTGAAGACAGTGTTGACGCATAAATACAACGACTTGAATACTACATACAAAAGTGTGGAGGAAGACTGATTACAGCCACCAGAAACAATACAGACAACATCTCACACGAGAAAATAAATATGGACGTAGTTAAGAAAGAGATACCTTAAAAAGAAATTGAATCTCTCCTGATAGCAGCCCAAAACAATGCTATAAGGACCAATCATATCAAAATAAGAATAGATAAGGCACACCAGAACAGAAATGGTCGTTATGTGGTGATAGAGACGAAACCATCAATCACATAATAAGCAAATGCTGTAAATTAGCACAAAATGAATATAAGACTAGACAAAACTGGGGGGAGTAAAGTGATCTACTGAGAATTGTGCAAGACATTTAAATTTGACCATAGGAACAAACGGTATATGCACAACCCAACATCAATCCTTGAAAATAAAACGTACAAACTCCTTTGATATTTTGACACCAAACAGATCACCTAACCTTGGCTAGACCTTATACTTATCAACAAAAAAAAAGAACTTGCCAAATTGTGGATATTGCTATCCCGGATGACCATAGAGTGAAATTGAAAGAAAGTGAACAAAAGTGAATGCCTCGACATTACTTGGAAATTGAAAAAACTGTGGAACATAAAAATGACATTAATACCAATTGTAATTGGTGCTCTTGGTACAGTCACCAAATAATTAATCAATAGACTGGATGTATCGGAAATAAGAGAACGAGTGGAGACCATCCAAACTACTGCACTATTGAGATCGGACAGAATACTGAGACGAGTCCTGGAGACTTGAGGAGACTTGCTGTCACGCAAACTCCAGTGAAAAACCATCAGCTAACACTGGTGTGAAAAACCCTAAAGGAAGTAGATAATAATAATAATAATAATAATAATAATAATAATAATAATAATAATAATAATAATATTAATAATAATAATAATAAAAATGCAATTATTACTCCGATTCATTTTTTCATATTTTAATTAAATTTGCTTTCTTTATAATTTCGGATAGAAGAAGAATTTTGGCATCCAGCTACATGCTTGTAGAGTTGATACCTGAAAATTGATCGTTTTACTGAAAACAGGACGATATTCTCACTTCATCTGTTGAATTTTTCAACGTAAATGGAACCGGGTTTTGTGCAATTCACTGCTCAGCTGATCCATATTTAAACTGTCATCTTGAATTTTCAATTTTTCTATTCGACTTTATTTGATATGCATTTCTTTAATAAAATAATGTAAATGCTTTCCTACACACTTACGTTGAATAGACACCGATTCAGTGCATTAAAATGAAAAAAATGAAGAAGGTTTATGAAAAAATATTTATTTATTTAAACATAAACATCAAGCGCCTTGTTTTTATCACAAATTCTTCTTATATCTTCATGTATAACATTTATGTCTTTCTAAAACGGCAAGAATTTATTTCCCGATGGAAATAAGAGTTGTTGAAGGCAAACGTTAAGAAATTCTTTTCTCAGCAACAGAAGGGACCGGAATTATTACAAAAAGTTGGATCAATTTCACAGTTTCTAGCATAATAGAAAAGGAGCCCACCTTATGCAGTAACTCCTACTTGACACAGCTGGGCTAGCACTATCGAAAGTAATAGTGGGCTTGCAAATCATAATTTATCAATGATTTATAATCAAATATGTCAGAGTATTTGTACTACAGAAAATCTATATGTTGATTTACGAATTCATGTGCAAACATTTTAATCGTACACAGAGTAATTGGAAATTTGAAAACATTTAACGAAAGCAAATCGTTTTTTTAATAACACTAACATCCTCTGAAATATACGCTCCTTTATAGTTGTCCTTGAGGCATATTTAGGTTTTGCCGAGGGGTTGGAGTAACATATCTTGCAATATGTAATATACCTTTTTATAATAGAAAGTTATGTGTGCATAGCATAATCGGCAATTTCATCTCAAATAAATGGGGTATTTTAAAATTTATTGGTTTGGTTGGTTTATTGGGATCTATGGCATATCAACCCTTGTAGGCCACTCAACGCCAAATCCACCTTTATGTAAATAATCTGTTCTATTTAAAATAATTCATTCCATCAAAAGTACAGTTTAATTGTCAAAACATTTCTATTTCAAACTATTCAACCAGTTATATGTAACAATTCAGTTAAGTGTAAATACAGTTTTAATGTCGAAAAACAGTTCCACTCCAAACAATTCAGCCAAGCATAAGCACGCAGTTTAAATGTAAGTACGGTTTAATTGTCAAAAACATTTCTATTACAAGCTATTCAGTTTACTCAAACAATTCAGTTTAGCATAATTATTCTGTTAGTTCTATTTAACCCATAGATAGGGCCCTATCAGGTGCTACCACCCCGGGCCAGAGTGGACCTGGGAGCGATGGCAATGAAGGGGTACTCCACATTCCCCAAAGCTCCAGCACTGCTGGAACCTCACCATCAGATTGTTTAGTGTCATATCCAGGACACTCGTTGTGGGGGTCTTACCTCTCTGCAGAGAAGCAGTCAGTGTATTCTACAACCCCAGACGACTAGGCAATACACAGAGTTAAATGTCAAACAGTTTTATTTCAGATAATTCAGTTCAGCATAAGTACACAGTTTAGACGTCAAAACAGTTATATTTCAATTAATTGAAGTACCATTAAGTACCATTTTTGAGTCTTTGCTATGAAACGACCTGGGATTAAAACCGGTCTCCCGGGCCATTGGCAAGCACTCAAACCATCATGCCAATGTCCTGGGCCATTGACTTAATGAGTAGAGTATTCGCCAATGGTCTGGGAGACCAAGGTTCATTCCCAGGTTGAGTCATACCAAAGACTCAAAAAATGGTACTTGATGCCGCCTTGATTAACACTCAGCATTATAAGGTAAGGATCAAAGGTAAAGTGGAGCAATCCAGGGAAAGGACTAGCGCCCTCTTCTATATCTCGGTGTGGTAGTTATTGAAAAGGGAGCCTTCGGGTCACCCTAGACGAAGGTCACCAACTTTAATTTTATTATGGTATAATTTGCTGATTTTATCTCATTTTTTAATGTGGTAATGAGTTTAAAAAACATTTCTTATCATCAAACTGGCTCATAGATTTTGAAAAAAATGTTTACTGTCACTTATAATTTATTGCTAATTACTACAACCTTCATCTCAGTACAACACAGCAGATTATAGCTAAAAAGGCAAATCAGCCAATGATAATTTTCCTTTTATTGCATCCAACCAATTAATCAGTTTTTATAATCTCTTTCTCAAAGAAAAGAGCAGCAAGCCAAGTTTTCAGTAGAAATGTTAATCCACCAGATTTTATAAGTTTTCCTTTCTTATCTATACTTCTCAGTTTATATGATTTTTTTGTTTAAATCAAACACTTTATATTTTCCAATAATTGATGAGATAATTTCATTAATAGGGCAGTTTTATTTTGCTCAATAGTGCAACATGTCAAAAAATGCTTAAAACCTTTCCATCTTTATCTTGAATGAATTTTAAAATGTATCATGATAACTGAAGTCATAAGAGGAAAATATGAATAAAATGGATGTTAGATACATTTGTTCAGAGTGTAACGATAAAAGACGTAAATAACAAGTTGCTTTTATAATAGCAAACGAAGAAGAATGGATTTTAAATGATTTTAAAGAAATGTATCCAAAAGTATTTCAGCTATAAAACTTCTGATAAAAAAGTGATTTTTTTAAATAAAAGGTTGAAGGTATAATTCAGCAAGTCCATGAATCCAGTCAGGTCACAGATATTTTTATTAAAAAAATGACAGAGAAAAATATTTAAAAACCAACGCAGAGCAAAATAAAAGTTTCTTAGTAAAATCTTTATTAAAGAAATAGTTAAGAATATATACGATTAATTATTTAAAATGAACCCCAAGTATTGTTAGTCCAAAGTTATTTATTTAGAGTAAAACTCACCCATTTTGCTGAATTAAAAACGAACGTGGAAGCGATTATCATTTTTACCAATTTGTGGATAAGTGTGTCTGCGTAAAGGACTATTAGGGAATCTAAGTTTCAAACATAGTTTTTAAGTCGCCTTTACCCTGTCTTTGACTAAGTATGTAGGCCTGTCATAGTGGCCACCAGAATCTTTGATCTTAAACGCTCAATGGGAGGTAAAGATACATATATCACTAACACACATTCACACACACACACACACATACATAAAAACACACACATAAACGCACACACCAACCCTAGCGCGCTTATAACTTACATATAATTAAGATTTTGGGGTCAAATTTTTATTATTAAAATTTAATTTACATAATATTTCAACAAGAAATTGTTCGTCTGAGTCACGTGATGAAAAGTATTTCTTTTCTTTGGGTTGATTCACAAGAGCCCAAACTAACTAGCCAGGTTATTTATTTTCTTACTGTAGCATTATTAAAAGCTCTGCCAGCAAATTTACTTTAATCAATATTTTAAGGTATAGAAATAAAAAAAAAGCTATAACGATAAGGAAGTTAAAACATTAATTCATGTATGGGCTTAGAGTCTAAGACAAATTATTTCTTCTCTAGGTAATTTTTATTCCATGGGAGAATATCTTTTTTACGATGAGTCCTAAAAGCCCAATCACTTGAGTCACCTTTGTAGAAACATTCAATATTTTACACACACACACACACACACACACACACACACACACACACACACACACACACACACATATATATATATATATATATATATATATATAGAAGGATCATTAAATAAGTTTCCAGACATTTTTTCGAATAGCCACTTTTATTGATAATACACACGGGAAACTGTAGTCCCCTTCGAAGTAATCTCCTGCAATGCACTTGTATCGTTCCAACAACTTCGGGAAGGACCCCTGGAATTCCTCTAATGTGAGCGTGTCAATGACCTTCGTCACAGCCTCTTTCATTTCCAAAATTGTCTCAAAACGACTGCCTCTGAGCTTAGGGAATAACCAAAAGTCACAGGGAGCAAAATCTGGACTCTAGGGAGGTTGAGGAACTGTTTAGGTGCCCATCTTGGTCAAATATTCTGTGATAAGGATCGAGTTGTGAACTGGTGTATTGTCCTGGTGGAAATGCCCCTGACCCGATTTGAAGAGTGCTGGCCTCTTCCCAAGGAATCTCTTCCAGAACTCCTTTAAAACCTTAACATAGTAACCCTAACCCTAACCCTTTGGCCAATCAATTCTGGTGTATTGACATCATTACTCCTCCCACACCTCTCATCATCCCTCAGAGACTCCCTGCCTTCCTTGAATCTCTTATGTCACTCAAAAACTTATGGTC
>OY757927.1:87113132-87115632 GCA_963585895.1 Sepioteuthis lessoniana
GAACTCGTATCGCCGTGTCCACTTCCTACGACGATAACCATTACACAAAACAGGCATACACGGCTATTCACACAGATGTAAAAACATATACATATTTTTGATTAATTTAATATAAAAGTGAAAATATATGTTTGAGTGTCAGGGGATTTGCACATCTGTTTGCACAGATATGTATATTCGTGTTTGTAAATAGACGTGTTTCCGTGCTTGTATATATATATATATATAGTAACAGGCATGCACGCTCATATATATTGAAATACGAAAACATTTTTACCAAAGCCGCTTTTAACATTAGGATTTAAAACACAATAAATCTATCACCCGAGCTTTGAGGAACTGCATTTGATCACAATACTGACATTATATGCGTGCAAGAACATAGATATCAACAAAGTGAACTAGAATGAAAAATGTTCTGCAGTTTGTTGGTCATTTGTCTGTACACCTGCCTGGTAAAATTCAGTCAACATCACCGTATGAGTCGTCAGAATGCTTCTCAGTCTTTGCACCTTAAAATCACTTCCAAACATCGTGAGATTCATGATTTCTAAATTAAATGACAATTTCTGCTCCAAAATTGCTTCTTGCTTCAATCCCACCAACACCATTGATAAATAGTTTATCACAACCTTTTGAGCTATCTTCTCTTGCTCGATACATTCCCAAACACAACGTTCATTTTATCGGTATAGATATGAATGTTCAAATAGGCAAAATTCAAAATGATGAATTTATCTTACACCACCTGCCGAATAGAAATAACTAATATATCAAAAACCATTCACTTGAGAACAGTCTTTCATACCAAAATACTAAATTAAAAAAAAAAACGTTGGAAAAAATATGGACCTACCCATACTTAATTAACACTAAATCACAGCTAGATTATATAATAATAAACAGGAAGCAGATGAATAGCGTCGTAAACTATGAAACATACTCCACTTTTGAAGATGTCTCTTCCGATCACAAAATTGTCACGGCAAAGATTCATCTGAGTAAACACAGAAACAAAAAATAAAAATTGAAAATCACTCGTTTTTACTGCGTTTATTTTACTAATATAGATATTAGTAATCAATACAATGTAGTCGTAAGAAACAAGGTTTATATTCTTTAAGAGATATCTGGAACACAATTCCTGAATGAAGAATATGAAAACTTTATTACCGCCCATACCTAGCAGAAGTAGAGCGCATACTAAAAAAACCAAGAGCCAAATGTAGAATCTCTTGGGGGTCACTACTAGTTACGAAAAAAGAAGGGGTAACTTAAAAAACATCATTTCTCAATAAAAGAAAACCAACAATTGCCAACATGCAGAAACTTAAAAAAAAGCTCTAATACAAATTACACATACCAAAAAGAACAAAGTGAATACATTCAGAACCAAATCGATAGCATTAAAAATTATGTACAAAATAGAAAATCACAATTAGTATGACATATAGTTTTTAAAAAAGTGAAAAGAAGGAACAGCTCTTCGAGAGCAAAATTAATAAGTGTCTGCCAAGAAGAAAGGCTTCACAAGTAAAAAGAACATTTCAAGAAACATCTACCTGAAATCAAAGATAAACCTATTCAAATAATTATTATTGGCTAACAAGATATCAAACTAGGACCATTTACGGAGTAAGAGCTTGAAGATTTTATTTAAAAAATTGAAAACGGAAAAGCTACAAGCCTCGACGTAATATTCCCCGAAGTTTCATAGACAAGAAAATTCTTCTCCGATTAGGCAACGAAGTAGAACAAAATGCAATACAGGAATTGATAAAAAGTTTCATCCTTCCCTTTCCCAAAAAATGTGACCTCGAAGTCACAAAGAACTACTAAGAAATAACTCTTACTTCTATAGCAGTCATGGTTTATAATGCATGACGTCTCAATCGTATCTAACCTGAAATTGAGAATTTCTTTGGAAAAAACATTTTGAAGAAATCGTTCCACAACCTCAAAGATTATGACTGTATTTCAAATCATTGAAAGAGTACAGGCAAAAAATATCGAAGAACACTGTTGTTCGAGGATTTCTAAAAGGCTTTCGATTCTATACACATAGGAAAATTGGAGCAAATACTACTTGCAAATTGTCTTCCAAAAGAAATGTTTACCAATATAGAGATGCTTTACAAAAACCCGAAAGCAATGATTCGATCACTTGTCACTGAAATCATACAACGAGATATATTTCCCCAATAATAGTTTACACTCTACAATGATTACGTGTTTATAACATCCTTCGATCTTATAAAAGAAAACGATTTTATCACTGAAAATGCAAGAATCAGACCATAATCTCTTAAAAACTATGACAGAAGCAGACAATGTAAATGGTCAAGAAATTCTCACATATACACCAGCCCAAGCAAAAGCACAGATGTATAGCTAGTGCAAACGGCACGAGGCAGACACTTATTAATTTTGTTCTCGAAGTGCTGTTCCTTCTGTTCACTTTTTTAAAAACTATATGTCATACTAATTGTGATTTTCTATT
>OY757927.1:87120632-87235632 GCA_963585895.1 Sepioteuthis lessoniana
AGAATACCACGATACCGGCAATGGAATGACCTTCATTATCTCCTGTTACAGCCCTACTAATGTTAGTGACAAAACGGACCTCATCACCTTCTATAACGAGCTATCCTCCCTTGTTTGTAGCACCCTGAAACACAGAATTCTAATCATCGGTGGAGACATGGATGTCCAACTAGGTAAAAACGTAAACAACAAATTAAGTTTACACAATTCGTCAAACAGAAATGGGGAACATCTAATAGATTCCACGCTAAAAAAATAAATTAATATGCCAAAATACTAAATTTCAGAAAAGAAAGAGAAAACTATGGACCTACATCTACGAAAATAACGCAAAAGCATAGAGAGATGACATCTTTATAGATAAGAAATGGGATAATAGCGCATTAATTTGTGAGGCGTATTATTCTTTTGAGTGTGTGTCCTCCGATCGCAGGATTCTCACTGCTAAGATACGACTGACCCTCCAAAGGAATGCGGCCTGAACATCCATAACCGTACACCATGACCGACCCCTACTTGACAATGAGAGTATTAGCGATAAATATACGTTTACTCTAAGAAACAAATTCGATGCACCTCAGGAGATATAAACACCTACTCTGAATGACGAATATAAGAACTTCGTCAATGCCCACATGGAAGCGGCAGCTAAACCTAGAAGATATTAACGGTTAGAAAAAAGCGTGCAGACGTAAACACCGCATCCCTATGCAATAGGAGGAACCCAACCAATATCAACGCACAGATATTTAAGAAGGCCCAAAATCAACAAACGTATACCTAAAAGAACTAACAGAATACATTCAAAATAAAATCAATAAGGTCTGGGAGTCGGTTGAAGATAGACAATCTAGGATAGCATGGCAGACAGAAAACGAAATGAGTAGAAGGAAGAGTACTGCAAGAGCTAAACTGAAAGCTGCTAGCCGAGAAGAACGAATACACTTGTGGAAACAACATTTCGAGAATTTTCTTGGGAAACCCCCGAAAGTTACGGATGAAACTATCACAAAAATTATTAGTAATCAACTAAACATCAAACTAGGACAGTTTATGTAAGAGGAACTTGACTTATTACTAAGAAAAATCAAAGATAAGAAAGGTGTATGGTTTGCTGGAATACCCCCAGAGACTATGGAAGACAAGGAAATTCAACGACATACTGCTCCGATACTACAACGCCGTATATAACCAGAACACAATAGATAGATGGTCAAAGAGAGACATCCTCCTTTCCCCAAGAAATGGGACCTCGGAATAGCCAAAACTACCGACGTATTACCCTTACATCCATAGCGTCCAAAATCTACAATGTTCTCTTACGTAAACATATAGAAGTAGTATAGAGAAAATGCTTAGGAAGAACTAAAATGGCTTAGGGAGAAATCGGTCCACGATATTACAAATTTTGAAGCAGAAAATACCCAGTACAAACTATTACAGACGTGGACTGAGCCGATGACATAGCGCCTCTGGCAAATACAACCACCCAAGCTGAACCCCTGCTACATACTCTCGAGCGAGCATCAGGTGGCATAGGTCTCTATGTCAACACAGACTAAACAGAATACATGTGCTTTAATCAAAGAGTTGACATCTCCACACTAAATGGTGGTCCTCTGAAACTAGGGGATAAGTCCACCTACCTTGGAAGTCGGGTCCCATCAATCGAAAATGACATCAACATACCACTATCTATGGCACGGATCGGCTATCGTTAATATATACGTCAGACCTCTCCGATAAAATAAAATAAAACTGCTTTCGTAAGAATACTGCTGTATGGATGCACCACATGGACGCTTACTGAACGTATGGAGAAAAAGCTTGAAGGCAATTACACAAGAATGCTGCGTGCTGTACTGAACTAGTTCCGGAGGCAACACCTAAAAAACACCAGCTATAAGGCCACCTACCACCCATCATAAAAATCATCTAAGTTAGACGAACCAAACATACGGGACACTGCTGGAGAAGTAAGGACGAACTCATAATGGATGTACTCCTGTGGACCCCTTCACAAGGACGAGCAAAGGTTGGCTGACCAGCTTGAACCTATCGACAACAACTCTGTGTTCCTATTGGATGTAGCCTGGAGGATCTGCCAGGAGTGATGAACGATAGAGACGGGTTGTGAAAGAAGGTCAGAGAAATCCATGCTAACAATACGACATGATGTTATATAAAAAGTATACATACATACATACATATATATATATATATATATATATATATGTGTGTGTGTGTGTGTGTGTGTGCATTGGTCCGTTGGAGTAAAATGCATGAATGGTTTGTTTATTTGCAAACATCTAAGTAAATCCTTTAAAAAGTACAAATAATCCGTTTAGCTGCCTAAAAATTGCAGAGTGTCCAAACTCATCAAAATATATGTATTTACCTATCCACTCCGTACGAGTAGGAGGTGACATAAGGACAATTTTGAAGCAGAGTTTTACATGTTTGAATTCAAAGTTGTCTTTTTCCTAAACTGATTGCCATATGAAGGTTAAAGAGTCCAATCTGTCCAATTATTTATACATAGCTGCAGAGATCATTACTGAATTCATACCTTTCCCTCGATTATTAGCACTATGCGAAATGCAAAAAACCTCAGGTATGATTTGATGTCCGTTTGCTGTACTCATTTTCTCCGATGATAAACATTGCACCACGAGCGCCTCTTAAACCCATCACAATATATATATATATATATATATATATATATATTTATTGTCATCCACAGACAGATCTGTTTCGTTCTATCAGAACTCATCAGTGTGGCTAGACAGTATCTCCCCGTTGCTGGGATCGAAACCCGGTTGACTGAAACACCAAGCCAAGCTTCTAACCATTTAGCTACAAGGAGAAATTAGCTACGAAGTACATTTTTAAACGGTTATGAATCACAATAAGTATTGTTTACATACATCCGTTCAAACGGCCGCCGAGATCTCAATTCAAATACGAAGAGACTTGCAAAGGCGCTAATGGCAACACGATTACTTCTTCGCTAGAGAACTCAACCCTACGGGGGTAGGGGAGTATATATTAATATATATTAATCCTGAATTAACCGGTCTATGGTTTTTTTCTTAAAGATATATATATATATATATATATATATATATATATATATATATCTTTAAGAAAAAAACCATAGACCGGTTATTTCAGGATTATAAATTTATTTCCATCGAATGATTTTCTTGTCCTGGGGGAATTACTCCAAACTCTGGTTTAACCTGACTGAATATTACCTATATATATATGTATATATATATATACCTCATTCTTTTAGTATATATTTATGTAACCCTCACCCACCGTATGATGAATTATTGTTATTTGGATATACAAAAAAAACTGCTCTAAGTTGGACATAAAAGTAATTTCCTGGCAAATCCGCAAAAGAATTTTAGAAATGTTGGGTTACTATGTGGAGACAGAGATAAAACGGTTTATCACATAATAAGCGTGTGAGCGTGTCAATGACCTTCGTCACAGCCTCTTTCATCTCCTTAAATATCTTATAACGACAGCCTCTGAGTTTAGGGAATAACAAAAGTCATAGGGGGCAAGGTCTGGACTATAGAGACGGTGAGGAACAGTCTTGATGCCCATCTTAGTCAAATTGTCTGTGGCAAGGATGGGGTTGTGGACTGGTGCATCGTCCTGGTGGAAATGCCACTGACCCGATTTGAAGAGTGCTGGCCTCTTCCTTAGGAATCTCTTACTGAACTCTCTTAAAACCTCAACATAGTAACCCTAACCCTTTGGCTAATCAACTCTGGTCTATTGTCTTTCTTACTCCCACCTACTTCTCACCATCCCTCACAGACTCCCTGCCTTCCTTGAATCACTTATGCAACTCCAAAACTGATGCTCGATTCATGCAAGATGGTCGAAAAGCAGTCCGATACATTCCTTACGTTTCTGTCGTTTTTTTCCAGAATTTTATTGCATATAGTTCTTCTAAAATGTCCTCACGTCCAAATTGCATTTTTTAAATTCACCAGCTGTGACAACAGGCTTTAGAAGGGTGTATTCCAATTCCTGCTGCAGTTGTTCATTTGAACGTGAAATCATATAAATTGGTCAGTTATCTCATAAGATGTATAGCAATAACATACTGAATTTGTCTACGACAATTTTAAATGCCTGTGTTGTAAGTAATTCCCCACAACCTGCTGACCCCTATTTGGTGTAATAGACAGACTCCAGAAATGCTCATAAAATAAGCTAGCTTATTTCTTTTTTGCGGTTCGTTGTATTAAGTTGAATAAAGCTTTCCTAAATTTATTTGCCTCGGGTTATTCATTACAGCATGTACAAAAAAGTCTGGAAACTTATTGAATGCTCCATATATATATATATATATATATATATATGTGTGTGTGTGTGTGTGTGTGTGTGTGTGTGTGTGTGTGTGTTGCTTGGTTAAAAAGATGGTATAATATAGCAAGATATACATCCTTAAAATATACCCCAAATTCTCTAACTTTGAGATTAATATAATAACATTACCCATTAACGATCAATGGCTGAATAGTAAGTTGTCTGCACTTAGTTCTTGCTGAACATCACTTTTTAATCATACATATTCTTGATATAATCGCTTCTTTGTATTATCAACTTATTAGCCTTCGTGGGTTATTGAATGTCGAAGACATCATTATAAAGAGAACAGCAGTGATACGATTTAACTAATTCCTTGGAACGGGTAGGAGGTTTTATACTTTTCCCAAGCGTATTAGTCCAAAGGTGATCGTAATAGCGCGACGAGAGTTCGAGCTCGTTTACTGCGTGGCCGCAGCCAAATACTTTCAACATTACGCCACGGGGATTCTCCGATATAACGCAGATGATCCTGAAATTCTCATCAAATTCTTCTGTCCTTCATAAACAGTATCACCAATATCATCGTGAACTGATATTACGAGGGAAACCCAGTTGTTTCAAAGGTCGTCTATTTATCAATAGAATTAAAGAAAAGTCTTAATATCTGAATGTCGGGAAATAGCGTAGTTTGCAATTTTTTCCATTACTTTATATTCTTTAAATTTTTTTTCGGTTGAATCAATATTTTTCTTTATTTTTCCATTGACCTGTCTGTTTCCCCATTGTTCTTTGCATTGTACGGAACATTAGTCGGTTTTGGATGTTCATTTTTCATTTGTTGGTTAATTGTTTAATTAGAGAATAATTTAGCAAAAACAGCGATAACAAAAAAAAACAAAAAACAAACCTAAAACGAAATATCGAGGAAGGAAAAGAAAAGGAAATCACTTCACTAATTAATGCAAGCGAAATATTAGCGTTTTGAATAATTATGAACATTTGTTCATTATTTTGAACGCGTGTAGAACAAAGCAACCAGTGGCAAATTAGAACACACATTCGATTAGGAAAAACGCTGAAGTCATTAGTAAAAATTAAATATCTGTAATAAGAAAATGTCTAGTTAGCAATCGGAACATATTTCTTTTTTCAATGAAAAGCTATCAAAATGAATAAAAACTGATGAGAAACTTTGCAATACACAACTCCATATCGTTATCATTATTTTGGAGATTTTAAAACGACTTAAAATATAACGTTTAATTTGGATGCTTAAGCCTATTCCAGTAAAAGTGAGGTATTTTGTCTTTTTCTTTACATTTTCATGACCTGCTTAGGACAAGGATATCACAGGATATGTTTGCCCGCATAGTACGTAACTAGTATGTACGATAAGCCATTTATATGGTATTTGTGAAGAGGAAATCAAAAGTTGAATTACTGGGCTGAGTTACTATATTATGTTGGGAAAGAGGACTGAATTGAAAGTTTCTGGCACTTATTTGCACTTAGATACTGGCTTCATGCACTCAAGAAAAACATCTTACTCAAACAGCAACCCACATCGTTTATAGACTCACACGTATATATATATATATATATATATATATATATATATATATATATATATATATATTGTGGTATTACAGACTTTTAACATTGCTTTTAGAAGCATATGCATATTAGGATTAAGAAAATATTCCAAAAACGATTAAGATATTTTAAAATTCTAATATTAAAATATTTTACTAGTTTTTAAAACACTGGATAATCCTAATATGCATGCATTTTAAAAGGAATGTTCACATACACACACACACATATATATATATATATATATATATATCGGACAAGAGAAAATACATGGAAAAGGTCCAAGATAAGGCTCTAACTGCATCAGTGTGGATCTGGCAATCCCATAGAGCAACAACAATCTGACTAAGTCTGGTAGTCTCGTGGGTTAGTTGTAATGATGCTTCGGCACCGAAACCATGCCTGAACACAGAGTCATCATCTGATAAAGGCTTTGTTAGAAGCAATGCTGTTATATAAACATCCGTTAATGTATGATACCTACTATATATATATATATATATATATATATATATATATATATGTGTGTGTGTGTGTGTGTGTGTGTGTGTGTGTGTGTGTGTGTGTGTGTGTGTGTGTGTGTGTGTGTACTAACATACAAAGGGATAACTAAATTTTCATGACCTGAAAAAGACAGGAATAGAACCCCCCACAAAACCTAATGATCCATAATATAATTGTATCGTTGCTCAACAACTTTTTCACCTTTCTCTCATTATTGAACCTTTCATATATATATATATATACTTTTGAGAAGAAGAAAGATTTTCTCCACTAGCGATATTTAAATTGTAGGGAAGACTGCTTTCTTCCACCTTAATATGGTAGCTGGTCTAAGAGAAGGAAAACTCTAAATTCAAACCTGTTAAAATTAACCTGCTCGTAAGGAAGGGTATATATATATATATATATATATATATATATATAGAGAGAGAGAGAGAGAGAGAGATAAGATTGGTGTGGCATTACTAAAACTTTACAAGGAGAAAGAATTTTTATAATCTCAACTTCTGTCTCTGGCAACGGTACACTAAACCATATTGTCTTGACGGGTACTGATCTTTCCTTTGTTTATTGTTCAATGACCTATCAATCTTTGTGGGTTATTTTAAGCTAAATACTATTTCCGCTTTTCCCTTTGTTCTTGGGGGTTTTTTTTGGTTTGTTTTTGGTTTGTTTGGGCTTTTTTGTTTTGGTTTGTTTTGTTTTATTTTTGTATATAATTTGTAAGCGAATTATTAATCGGAAAATATATTTGATTTCAAATAAATTACTAGAGCACGAGACAAAGGTTTAGTTGAACCATTTTGCTTCAGTGATATTTCCTAGATTTATCTTATATGTTATTTATATATCAACTGATTTCTTTTTTTATCTGCTCCTTATATTCTTATTCTCAGATCTATTTAGGGTTTTGGTTTTCTTGTGTTTCAATCCTTAGAAGTTATATTGTTTTTATGTGTTTGAATGTTCTTATTTGATATTTGGTTTCTCAGTGGTTGTTTTATTTTGTGGGGGGGTCTCTGATGTTGGGAGGTCTCAGGATTGAGATGGAGTGTTTGATATTTTCAGTTTATGGTTGCATATGTTTTGTTTTAGACTGCGGGAACGTTATTTTTTTTTTGTTCAGGAAATATTTTTATAATTAGTTGGCGAATCGGTAATATCTGCGATTTTTCCGTCAGGATATTCATTTTACTTGGAGATTTGGAGTTTTTTTGTATATATTTCTGAAACGGTGGCATGAGATTTTGTTGTGGGTTATTTTATTTTTGTTTAATTTCAGCTGACTGTAGTTTTTCAAGAGTTTTTGAAACTTTATCCAGGTATAACAAAATTACTATAGCCACAGCTTCTTATTAGTGGATTAATTAGCTTCGAACTGACGAAGAAAAGTAGCAGAAGGTACCCCGCAACAACAATTACCGACGCTGACTACGCCGATGACATAGCGATACTGGCAAATACACCTGACCAAGCCGAAACACTACTGCATAGTTTGGAACGAGCAGCAGCAAGCATTGGCCTCTATGTTAATGCACACAAAACGGAATATATGTGCTATAATCAAACGTGGGACATCTCCACTCTAGAAGGAACCCCTCTTAAACTAGTAGACAAAATCACTTACCTAGGAAGCAGCGTCGAATCAACCGAAAAGGACATCGAAACGAGGTTAGCGAAAGCATGGACAGCTATCAATAGGCTATCGATTATATGGAAATCAGACCTAACCGATAAAATGAAACGCAGTTTCTTCCAGGCAGCAGTCACATCGATACTGCTATATGGCTGCACTACATGGACGCTAACAAAACGTCTGGAGAAGAAGCTAGACGGCAATTACACAAGAATGCTACGTGCAATCTTAAACAAGTCCTGGCGGCAACACCCCACAAGACACCAACTGTACGGCCACCTGCCTCCTATCACGAAAACTATTCAAGTTAGACGAACCAGACATGCAGGACACTGCTGGAGAAGCAGGGACGAACTCATAAGAGATGTACTCTTATGGACCCCCACACATGGCCGTGCAAATGCAGGATGACCAGCACGAACATACATTCAGCAGCTATGTGAGGATACGGGATGTTGTCCTGAAGACCTACCTAGGGCGATGAACGATAGGGAGGAGTGGCGAGAGAGAGTCAGGGATATCCGTGCTACCAGCGCGATATGATGATGATGATTACTGTGAAGACATGTAGGACTATTTCAGAAAATCAAAATACTTATGAAGTTTCTTACGTGATCACTTGTTTTGCAACTAATTTCTATTCGCATACAGGTATGATTATCTGAATTTTTACCAGCAAATGTTTTCTGGCGCATATAAAGAAAAAAAAATCCGTACAAAGAAAATATTATCAGTTGCCTATCTTGGTTAGGATGTTTCTCTGATCAATTATTTAGTGAACTGGATTTCATTCGATTTCAGCCTAGTTTGCTTGGGCAGTAGAATAGGCTGATTTCGCCCCTCCCCAATGATTGTCTTGGATATGACACTAAACTGCATCTGATGTTTAAACTCCAGTCTTTGAACTTTTGGGAATGTGGAGCACACTGTTATAATCATTAATCATTGATCCACTTAAACCCAGAATGATAGGACCATTGAAGTTTTTATTCATGGATCAAATAGAACTACTTATTCTTTTACTAAACTTGAAACCGTCTCAATCTTTACATAAAAATGAACTCAGGCTCGTTTGAAAAAATATTGAAGAACCATATGTGTAAATAAGATTTTACTTTAAATAACTATTAATAATTTATATGCTATTAAATTAAATGACCTAAGCTTTCTTATTGGCTGTCCAGCGACTGTCTCTCTTTATCAAACTAACATACGCCAATTCAGATTGTGATGTGGAATTTCATATAATCATGAATAATGGATCTATAAGATTAGGATGCATTAAAATCTTTCATACTGATCTTTGACAGACTCTTCAATTAAGGAATTCTAAGACATGATGTTACAGCTGTCTAAACAAGAGAACAGCAAAAGCAGGTCACATAGGTTGACAGCCGGAAGGATCACTGAAATGGGTATACATTATAAAATAATATATATACACAGGTACCCACAAACAGAACAGTCAGTAAATAAGTGAGTCGTCAGATAGAAGGGTAGTCTAGTCCGAGTAGAAACCGACATGAGCACCAAACAATGTTTGTAACATAAATAAAAAGAAAAAATATTGATATAATTTATTTAGGACTCATTAACTTTAGATGCAACTTTTAAATGTGTAAAGTGTTTTTTGCGGTCATAATGAAAACTGTGTATCTTCTGGATAAATCATTTTGGTTCATATATTTCATTTATTAAAATTCTTTAGGATTTTTGGGTGACACAGAACTGATTGACACAAGACTGAAAATATACATCAGTTTTGTGTAGAAGCCCATTGAGAAATAACTTTTTCCTTCATCATAACAATTTTATATTGATATTTCAGTTTAATCTTATTAAGAGGGTAATTGAACTTGTTTGCTTTGTTTAATCGCATATCAACCTTCACGGGTTATTTAATTCTAAAGTCGTCCTTGTAGAAAAACAGAAGTGATACTAAACCTATCGTTCGAATATAAAGAAGTTTATACTTTTCATAAAGGTATTAGTCCGAAAGGGGACATAATAATGTGACTGGAGTTCGAACTCTCTTACTACGATGTCACAATCCATCATATTAACCATAAAGCCACGGGGGACTCCGTAGTTAAGAGCGTTGAACTGTTCATTAATACTCACTCAATAAGTTATATACATTCAAAAATTTATTGAAGGTTCGTGGATACTCGTGTGTGTAGGGGGGTGTACTCCTACTGGCTCACTCAGTTCTGATGGAGAAATACAATGTGACAAATTGAGGCTGACTTATTCCTACCCTCTTCTTTAAATATATATTTTTTTTTTACTTGAATGATTTTTATTAAAAATATTACTTTGATTTTTTCGGAGATAATTTATTCGTTTTTTTTGTTTTTTTTTGTTTTATTTTGTTTTGTTTTGTTGTTGTTGTTGTTTTTTATAGCATAAACCATGATAGAAAATTAATTATGCGGCAGATAATATTCATAAAATGAATTATGAGCAAAGTTTTTCAAGATGGAAAATAGACGGAAGCCAAACTGTTTCCGATTCATCGTAGCTCATTTAATCCTTTTGTTACGGCATTTTCAAATGTTTCTTTAGCTTCTAGTCTTGCATTTGCCGGAAAAAAGTCGACTGTTTAAAAAGCCATTTAAACATTTTTAAATGAAATTAATAAGCGATAATAATTTATATAAATTCTGTGAAGTAGAGTGTCGAAAATTACATCAGAAATCCAGTTAATCGGACACGACAGTAAAAAGTAAACGTTTTTAATTCTGTGGAAAACATACAAGCCATGATAATCAATTTAATCTGCACAGTATCACAAAATATGTGCATTATCTTATACAAAGTTAATTTTACTAGAACAGAGTTGATGTTAGCTTCATAAAATGAAAGAACATTTTTCTATAACAGGAGCGTAATTATAGTTTGGTTTGGTTTGGTTGGTTGGTTGGGTTTTATGGCATATCAACCTTTGTAGGTTATTTAACGCCAAATCCATTTTGATGTAAATAATCAGTTCTATTTCAAACAATTCTGTTTAGCATGAGTACACAGTTTAATTGTCAAAAACATTTCTATTTCAAACTATTCAAGCAGTTATATATAATAATTCACTTTAGTGTAAGTACGGTTTCAATGTCAAAAACGTTTCAATTTCAAACAATACAGTTTAGCATAAGCACGCAGTTTAAATGTAAGTACAGTTTAATTGTCAAAAACATTTCTATTTCTAGCTATTCAGTTTAGTCAAGCAGTTCTAATTCAGTTTAGTATAAGTACAGATTTTGTTTACACACAGTTAAATGTCAAAACAGTTCTATGTTAAACAATTCAGTTTAGTGTAAATACAGTTTCAATGACAAAAAAACAGTTCTATTTGAAATAATTCAGTTTAGTTTAAGCATGGAGTTTAAATGTTAGTATGTTTTAATTGTCAAAAACATCCCTATTTCAAGCTATTCAGTTTAATCAAACAATTCAGTTTAGCATAGGTATGTCGTTAGTTCTATTTAACCCATAGATAGGGCCCTCTCAAGTGCTACCACTCTGGGCCAGAGTGGACCTGGGAGCGATGGCAATAAAGGGGTACTAAATATTCCCCAAAGCTCCAGCATCACTGGAACCCCACCATCAGATTGTTTAGTGTCATATACAGGACACTCGTTGGGGGTGTCTTACCTCATTGCAGAGGTGCAGTCGGTGTATTCTACAGCCCCAGCCGACTGGGCTAGCGTAATTTTGTAAAATGTAAAAACATTGAAATCTTATATACCGTTGATTAGTTTATATATCTATTGAAAAAATGAAGTTTTTCTTATTGTAAAGCATCTTCCACGTTTAATTATTATTTACATGATTTGGACGATTGTTCTGATCTTATATGTTATATTTACAATGTTTCGACAGCTATATACCCTGCGAACCTTGGGTGGTGGAATGGTTAGCAAGATAGACTAGCAAACCTTCATGAGTGAGTTCGAGTTTCACTGGGTGCCGTACTCATATGGAATTGTGCCACATCTGAGGAAAACGCATTGTAAATTACGACTCTGGCCTCCTGCAGGTACCTTAATTCGTAATCAGAAAAATTTCAAACAGAACTCTTTATTCAATCAACCAGTTATGCCATTCTTATACCTGAACAGCAAACCTACTGGCATATAATCAGCAGAAACTTACACCCAGTCAGTCTTCTACACATTATTGGCTTTTGGGGGAAATGATTCCAAAGACATGCTGTCCATTCCACACGAGAACAATATTCTGGGTTGGTTAAACCATTCAGAAAACTAATTAAAAGTTAAGCCTCTCATAGAAAAAATAGTTCTGTTTCTTCGGTTTAATAGCATACCAACCTTCATGGATAATTAAATGCCTTAGCCGTTCTTGTTAAAGCACACCAGGGGTTCAATTTACCCCCTAACTAGATAGGTTAACGGGTTTCATACCTAATAGAATGACTGGTTTTCCAACTCGCTTACTTCGAGGGAGTAGTCCAGCTTTCCGCCAACGGGACATCCTCTTAGAAAAGGATATGACCAATAAATGTACTTATTACATCCCTTAAAGGTTTGGTAGAGAATATTTAGGCAATATCAGACATCTGACCGTAAGGAAGAGGAATATCGAAATGCTATCATCCGAGTAGATACAATGTAGGTAATCATATGACTATGCATGGCAAGGAAAAATTGAGCTCGTCGTCTCTTGTGGAATTAAACCAAAAGAGTTGTAAAAGAATAATGATGTTTGAAGAAATGACTAAAGGGATCAGTCCTTATGCCAAGTATCAGAAACCTTCAATATTGGCTTATAATTAAGAACAGATTATAGAAACATTTAGAAGGAAAGAGAAATGAACCCAAATATCTATAACAATAAAAGACATACATAATTCATTTAAAGATTAAGACAAAATAACATCAGGTTAGAGGCTTTTAAAAATGGAATCTGGTTTGTATGAAAGAACAATGGATGAGTGGATAAAAGGCCTGTATTAAAAGAGTCAGAGTGCGTTAAGTTCAAGCCATGGGTGCAGATTTAAATGAAAAATTAAGGAACATTACAAGAGGGAAATAACAAAGGAGTCGAATTTCTGTCATGTTGATTAAATTCAGTGAAATTAAGTCTCTATTTCAAGACAATACTGCAAACAAATTTTGCCTTTGGGCTGCTGCAATAACACATTGGATTCTATTTCAATTTGTCTATGGATTGTGCATAAAAAAGTCTTGTTGATCTGAGCAATACTTTAGGATGGGTTCATTGGTGTAAAGAATGAAGCGGTGGAAAGACTTGACACTAATCTCCTCTACGTTTGTGTTAACCTTAGAGAAGTTTGATTAATTTTGTCCAATATCAGAGAATAAATTCTATGACCTTGCCGATTCTATGTGGAATTCATTGGAATAAGTTTTATATTAACAAAATGATGTGCAAGGATCATTAAATAAGTTTCCAGACTTTTTTCGTATGGCCACTTTTATTGATAGTACACACATGAAACTCTAGTCCCCTTCGAAGTAATCTCATCTGGCTGCAATGCTCTTGTTGTACCGTGCCAAAACTTCTGGAGTGCCCTATGGAACTCCTCTTATGTGAGCGTGTCAATGACCTTCGTCACAACCTCTTTCATCTCCTCAATTCTCTCATAACGACAGCCTCTGAGCTTGGGGAATAACCAAGAGTCACAGGGAGCAACGTCTGGACTACAGGGAGGGTGATGAACTGTCTTGATGCCCATCTTGGTCAAATAGTCTGAGACAAGGATGGAGTTGTGGACTGGTGCATTGTCCTGGTGGAAATGTCACCGACCCGATTTGGAGAGTGCTGGCCTCTTCCTTAGGAATCTCTTCCAGAACTCCCTTAAAACCTCGACATAGTAACCCTAACCCTAACCCTTTGACCAATCAATTCTGGTGTATTGACATCCTTACTCCTCCCACACCTGTCATCATCCCTCAGAGACTCCCTGCCTTCCTTGAATCTCTTATGCCACTCAAAAACTGATGCTCGATTCATGCAAGATTCTCCAAAAGCAGTCTGAAGCATTCCATACGTTTCTGTGGCATATTTTCCAAGTTTAAAACATAATTCTGTTGCATATCGTTCTTCTAAAGTGTCAGATTGTATTTTTGTACTTCACCAGCTGTGACAATAAGTCTTTAGTAGGGTGTATTCCAATTGCTGCTGTAGCTGTTTATTTGAACCTGAAATCATAGAAATTGATCTGTCATCTCATAAGATGTATAGCAATAACATACTTAATATTCAAGCGTCTACGACAATTTTAAATGCCTGTACAAAAAAGTCTGGAAACTTATTGAAGGCACCACGTATGTTGCCTGCTGTAAAACCACAAGACAAATATGTCTGTTTATATCTAAACGATTATAACTTGATTAATAAATTGGTGATAATTGTACGTAAATATTATTTCTGCGGCAATTGAACGGTTTCTTTTTTTTTTCTTTTTCTGTTTATTTTATTTATCTGAATTCTTTACGGATACATTTCAAGCCTCTACAATCATACCAGTATACTTTTCTTATTTGGATTAAACTAATTCTTTTCTTAACAAGCCTTATATGGGATTCTTTAATTTAGTTGTGGGATGTGCGAATTTACAATTATTAATTTTAATATGCCTTAAAGATATCGAAAGTCTGTCCCCAATATTCATTCTTTTGTTTAAATCAAATTTCCCTGTTACTGTCTAAGCCAAAAGTCATTGGATGAAAACCAGCGGATAGAGTAGCATAAAGTTGAGGATCACAGTTCGAATCAAGTAGATAAAAAATTCTCATCTGAGAAATTCAAACAGATTTTCTTCTATCTTTTATACTATCTTACTTTCTATATGTCTCCTGAACCTTAGTCGAACGAATGTATAACGATGGGGATAACATTATTATTATTATTATTATTGAGGTTTTTAGGTTTAAGTTGGTTTTGCGTTGGTTATGTTGGTATTACGTTGGTTGCGTTGGTATTTTGTTGGTAGCGTTGGTATTCTGTTGGTTGCGTTGGTATTTCGTCGGTAGTCATCCCCTCGCTTAATGTTGATGGAAAATAAAGGTGGTGGAGAAGAACGAAGACGTCGTTAGGTTTTTGTATCAAGGTTTTAATGACAGCATGAAGTAAAGGGGTTTACTCTGGTATGCTGCGAAGTCTCGTAGTAAGAAAAGAAGGTAGGAAGTTCTTAGAGTGTATCATCAATTTTTTTTAAAACTAGGATCCCTTGGTCTAGAAGAATAGACCCAAGGGGTCCATAAACTAGATGGCTCTCCTCATAGTGTATGATACTGCTGTTCTATTCAGGAGCAGACGAATAGATGTGCGTTCCCATTGGGGATTTCTGAGGGAGAGAGAGATTCGCAGGCTTTCTTCAATTTTTGGTGCTGCTAGGAAATATGGTTCGGGCTGGATAGGACAAGTCATCCTGATTGGGTGAAAATGTTTGGCGACTCTAACGTTCAAATCAAATTATGCACCAAACAAAAATGCAAGTTTCTTTCTGCTACAAATGATATCTATGAATTTTTCGTATTCTTCCGGTTTGATTAATTGATGTAATGATTGATTCATTGATTAATTCCTTTTAATGCCATGTCAACCAGTCTAGGGTTATTTCATACAGAGAAATTTGGGAATCGCTTACATTGTTGGTTTATATCTAAATTTTTATGTAAATGATAGCAAGTATTCTTATCAAATAAAATATTTTGCAAATAGATCTGTTCGTCATATAAATGAGACCCTAAAACTGCTACCACTCCGACACAGGGTCGGCCTGGAAGTAATGAAAACAAAGGTGTACTCCACATTTCCCAGATCTCTACAACTAGGGCATCATCACCAGATTAACTTTATTGTCATATCAAAGACATTGCTTTTGGAGGAGGGGTCATACTCCTCTACAGGCGGTGCAATCAGCATAAATGAAGCTCTGCTTACAGAGCAGACGCTTTGATTGAACGCATATATATAAATATGGTCCTGCAATATAGGATAACGTGAGAAAATATAGTACGTAGTTTTTATAAAGTAAAAATTTAAGTAGTTTGTCCAAAAAAATCCATCGATGTCTTTCTTGAAAAAAAAAATATTGAGTACTTTTGTTATCTCATGTTACTGAACAAAAGAAGGAATAAAAGGAATTAGTGCAAGAAATTGTTTTTACTTTTGTTTGTTATCTTCATGATTTCAAGAGTAGTTGCCATTTTATATATTAGGTCAACTGAAAAAAAATTTTTTTTTTAAATAGACAGTTTTATGATCTACAAAACTTATAACAATTTTTTATATTTAAAAGATTTTTCCAGGAAAAAGTTTTTTTTTTTCAGTTGCAAATACTTTTAATATTTAGAAAATACGAAGTTGATTCAAAAGTTTTGCAATGTTTCCATTACTTATTTGCTTTATTCGTCAAGTTCCGACAAAAACCAAGCATCAAAAATAATGGCCATCATAAACAAAGTAAAGTTGGCGACCGTAGTCGAGGGAAACCAGAAGGCTCCCTTTTAAATAGCTACAACACCGAGGTGTAGGGGAGGGCGCTTCTCTTTTACCCTTGACACGTACCTTATATTGCTGAAGTTTAAGCAAACAGGCATGAAGTACCATTTTTTAAGTCTTTGATATGACTCGACCTGGAGATTGAACCCCGGTCTCTCGAGCTATTGGCGAACACTCTAACCCCTAGGTCAATGGACCGGCCACCGTAATGTACAATTTGAAGACACCTCTCCGCCAGTTCTTTAATTCCACTTTGAAACTAGTTATTGACCTTCGAGGCAAAGAATTGCTTTTCGCCTCTAGTTGGTTGTTGAGGCCTCATGACCAGAGCAAGTGAGCCAAGGATTGTAAAAAGTAATAATCTGAAGGATCTAGATCCGGGCTATCTGTCGGGTGAAGAATCAGTTTGATTCTATCAAGTTCCTGGAGTTTATTCAAGAAACTATTACAGATGGAAATATTACAAAATTTTTAAATCTGTGTCATATATTCAAAATCAAAATCAGTGATTAAAATTCTTTCAAACAATTGACATGATTTCATCTTTGTTGAATCATGCAATATTTTATTCAAGTTATCAAAGGATAAATGTTCCTTAGCCGAAAACAACTCTTCAACATTTACAGCTGCTTCAAATCTGGCAGCTGTGGCGTCCAGCAGGGACTGAACTAACTTTTAACGTGTTGCACAATTATAACACGAACCACTGAACAGTATCTTTTTCTAAACTTACTCCATAGTATTTAATGGAATATAAAACCTAATTTTTATACAAAATATGGCTTTAAACCTCTACTGAATCTTTCATACTGAGTACTGCGCTTTGATTAGAATACACTTTAATAGACTTGTCTCATTTTCCTTCTTTTTTTTTTTTTGCTGTGATCTGATTGAAAAGAACACTGTGCATGCCTCATATGTAGACAAATACATAGCTAAGAAGAAGTAGCAGATATTACACTCTGATCCTAATCGCGGAGTAGAGTTGTAAATCTGGACAAAATTTCAGCAACATGATGGTTTCTTTTTATTACTAAAGTTGTAAAGACATCTTTTTAAAGATCCATGTTACGGCTTTCTCCAAGCACATAAGTTGTCAGGAAAGGTGATTCTTTTTTAAATAAAGAATAAGAACATGAATTAGAATCACTTAAGTTTTAACAAGTGAAAGCGAATGACATTAATAGAAGGAACAGATTTATTTGGAAAATGAAACCTTTCAAGGGTTGAT
Source organism: Sepioteuthis lessoniana (assembly GCA_963585895.1). Taxonomy (NCBI): domain Eukaryota; kingdom Metazoa; phylum Mollusca; class Cephalopoda; order Myopsida; family Loliginidae; genus Sepioteuthis; species Sepioteuthis lessoniana. The sequence goes on from OY757927.1 coordinate 87,138,425, forward strand.
AATTGTTAAAATCTTTGTAGATTAGGTGAATTTATTTTTGATACATTAACATTTAAATAGCTAACGAGCAGTCAATAAAAAAATGCCTTACATTAAGCAACAAATGTAAATAGACAAAAAACTTTCATCTGCCTATGTGAAAAAATAACGTACTACCTCCAAAAGGGTTAAGAACCATTTCCTGTTTTTAATTTGCTTGTTAAAAGATAACAATCCTCTTACCAAACGCCAGGTTCCTGATAATCTCGCACCCAGGTAAGACCTCTTTATTGAAGGAAGGGCAGTGGGGCCGCTGAAAATATCTTAATGTCTGACAGATCTTTTTTCAGCTATACAATGGCTTCCTACGCTTAAAAAGTCGCCATAATTTAAATACTTTTTAAAGCAAGAAAAACCTGTTATACTTGGAATGTTACTGCGTCATAGTCTAATTTTCTTATATTTAATTTTTTGCTGCTAACATATTCTTATCAGCAGGCGAATAATTTAAAATATTCGATTTTTGCCTTTTTTTAAAATTTTTTTAAAGTCTTTAAATGGAAAGTTTATGCAACGCAATCTTCCTACCTTTTTCGTCTAGTTTGTCTTGCGCTTGACCAATGTACGTTTCCTAAATACCCATTCTTTGAAGAGTGAACATATAAAACGGTTTAAAGTTTTTTAGGAACATTTTGAAAAAAAAAAACAACTTCTGACTGAACCATTCCTGTCTGCAAATCTTTATCACATTGGTTGATTTTTTTAAACACTTATGGTAAAATTGAATTTCAAAGAGATTTTTACGAACAACTGTGTGGTTACATTACTGCAGAACCTTACTTTAAAAAAATTTTCGGATATTGATTGTCTGGGTAAAAATATGAAAGATCGTAATGGGCAGAAATGTTCACGATAGAAATACAAAAAATTGTTAGGACGACAAATAAAAATTTACTTTCAGGATATTTATAAATAAAATATTTTTTAACAATCACAACATCAAAGTTACTTGCTTCTGTTTTCTCTTTGTGCTTTCGTCAAATTTTAATGAAACAAAGAAGTAAGTATATCACACACACACACACACACACACACACACACACACACACACACACACACACACACACACACACATATAAATACTGAGTCAAACATCTTGCAATATTTTGGTAGAACGTGCTATTTTGTGACACATATATCATGTAATCGAAGCAGTTCAAGCCTTGATAGGTACCTGTTGGTATTATTGTGGTAGGTGGTGCTCTGACAGTTCTTTAATGCTTTACTCTGTATATGATTTGAAGCATGTTACTTTGACTTATCAGAAAGCATAATTATACGAGTTTAGACTGTGCCAATTTTAGTATATGTACTGCTGAAGCGAGTTTAGACTGTGCTATAACGTCAAGAAAACAACCAAAAAGATTTTTTGTGTGAAAGAAGGTGTTGTCTATCACTGCACAGTAAACGGATAGTACAAAAAATTTCTTACGAGTTGCAAGTAGCTCAAACATGAGGAAAAATCACGTAGGAATAAAACCTGGATACCGTGCATCAAGTCATAGAATTTCATCCAACAAGTGACTCTGGAATGGAGAATATCAGGCAACCTCGGCATCTCACAATTAAGAGTGGTTCATCTCGTGCACGATATCAGCAAAAAGCATCAGGAACTGCCAAATTGTGTCTCACTTTTCCAAAATAGTGTCAAACGTTTGACTCACCGTAGTATATATATATATATATATATATATATATATACTATTTTGCTGCAGATGTTTTCTCAAAGTACCAGTATTCCTCATGATCTTCCGTTTGTGTTTAAATGTATTAATCTAAAAAAAAAAGAACTTTCAACATGATTAACATTAGTTTTCATCTGCTAAAAGCAAGGCGACATCTCGTAACTGCAAAAAAAATCAGTTTCTTTAAGCGCATCAAAGTTTTTGTTAAATTTACTAATATTCCATTTTCAAAACTCCAAAAGTTGAATGCAAATACCTACTTTTTATGCGTTATATAAAAGGGATTCATTCAAATTCATATATACAGAATGGAGATATTTTACTCCGAATAGTTTATCAAAAGCTCAGAACTGTGAGGCACCTGGTGAGAACTGAACTCACTCTCAATAGTCTGCAACTTTTATGTGTTAACAACTATATGAGGTCCACAAACAAAAACTAAACTAATATTCATTTAATAATGTTTAAAGTAAGTGACATGCAGTAGCAAAAGACAAGAATCAAAAGCTTTAATAAAGATCTGCGAATTTAACTCATAAATCATTACACGATGCGAAATGCTATATTAAGATGATAGGATTTTCTTGGCCTGTTATACGAACCAAAAAATAGTTTGCAATGAATGTTGTTGCAATGAAGTCAACCATTTAAGTACGAAATAGAAACATCGCTGCTTAATTTGAGAGGTCTGGTGAGATCTGAAGCTGTTAGAATGTTTGTTTATTTGGAATTGATGGATTTGATTGGTTTCGTTTGGTTGGTTGGGTTTAATGACATATCAAGCTTGGTAGGATATATAATGCCAAATCAATTTTATACAAATAAACAGTTCTATTTCAAACGATGTATTTTAGAATAATTACACAGATTAATGGTCAAAAACATTCCTATTTCAAGCTATTCAGTTTAGCCAAACAATTCTAATTCAAACGAGTCAGTATAGTAGGAGTACAGTTTAAGTTTATACACAGTTAAATGTCAAACAAATTCTGTTTCAAACAATTCAGTTTAACATACAAAAACAGTTATATTTCAAACAATTCAGATTAGTATAAATATGTAGATCAAATGTCAAAAAAGTTCTCTTTTTTTGCCAAGTCAGCTAGGACTGCAGAATTCACCGACTGCATCTCTTCAGAGGGATAAGACCCCTTCATGAGTTTCCTGGATATGACACAAGACAATCTGAGGGTGAAGCTCCAGTAATGCTGGAGATTTGGGGAATGCGGAGTACCCCTTCATTGGCGTTGTTCCCAGGACAACCGTGGCCCGGAGTGGTAGGACCTGATAGGGTCCTATCTATGGGTCAAATAGAAGTAAAAGGCGGACTTATGGATTGCTTGAAATAGAACTGTTTTGACATGTAAACTGCGTACTTATGCTAAACGGAATTGCTTTAAATGGAAATGTTTTTGACATTGAAACTGTAATTACGCTAAACTGACTTGTTTAAAATAGAAGTGTTTTGATATTTAACTGCGTGTAAACAAAAACTATATCTATACTAAATTGAATTGTTTGAATTAGAACTTTTTGACTAAACTGAATTGCTTGAAAGAGAAATATTTTGGATAATTAAACTGTGTACTAATGTTAAAGTGAATTGCTTGAAATAAAATTGTTTATATGTATAAAAATGGATTTGACTTTAAATAACCTACAAGGGTTGATATGCCACAAACCCAAAAAACAAACAGTTCAATTTCAAGGAATTCAGTTTAGCATAAGTTCGCAGTTTAGTTCTTTTTGGCCCATTGATAGGACCCTTTTAGGTGCTCCCACTCCGGGCCAGGGTTGACCTGGAAGCGATGGCAATGTAGGGGTACTCCGCATTCCCCAAAGTTCCAATATTACTGGAACCTCACCATCATCTTGTTCAGTACCATATCAAGGACACTTGTTAGTTGGGGGTCTTACCCCTCTGCAGAGATACAGTCGGTATATTCTACTGCTCCAGCCAACTGGACGAAAGATTTTTGCAGGACTTCTCCGTAATTCTTACCTAGTGACTCTGGTTGCTTGATTGATTCCTTTCAGCGGCATGTTAACCTGTCTGTGGTTATTCAATAATTAGATGTTAGGGAATTGCGTACATTGTAGGTTTATATTTAGATTTTTGTGTATTTTCTTAAGCTTTTTGCACGTTTTTATGTACTCTCATCTAATACAAATTATTAGCAAACATATATTTGATTCATTGGTAGGATCCTAAGTACAGTTCAGAATGGGCTTGGAGTAATGACCATGAAAGGTTAGTCTACACCCCACTGATCTTCGGAATTGGAGCCTCATGATCCAATGTAATTTAGTGACATAGCCAAGATACCTTCTTTTGGCGGCATATTATCCATATGCAGGGTATACAATGAACATATTCTATAACCAGCCAACAGTGTGATTTATAAACTAGTTTGTGTGTGTGTGTGTGTGTGTGTGTGTGTGTGTGTGTGTGTGTGTGTGTGTGTGTGTGTGTGTGTAGTTTTGTGTGCGATGTCGGTTATATTCCTGTTACGTATGCCAGACTTTAATAAGAAAACCCAGGATATTTTCATATGTTTATTAGAATTACAAGGAATAGCATATTGGCACCTATTTTATTTGTTTATATTTTGTAACAAAATAAGACGGCCATTAACAGTCGTATCTCATCGTAACATAATCCCCAAAAACATTTAATGATAAATTCTTTAAGTAGAAAAATTGTTTTCTTTCCAATTAAAAAACAAAGATATTTCATAAACGCTTATAATTTTGAAGTAGTTTTAAAACTGATTTAATCATCCAAACAGATTTCTTCGTGAATAATTCTACCTGAATTCCTTCTGAAGAATTTTCATATTTCTTGCGATCCCCGGCTTTATCATTCGACTATATTGATAGCAAAGAGTCTTTATTTATAATACAACCATACATGTTCTTGATTTTGAAAATGTCTTGTTCTATGCGGTGTAGATGACAAGTGCGTGGGATAATTTCTGTCTCCATCCGGCAGAACTCAACTCTCGTTTGATTTTAGATAATGATTTATTCCTTCTTTCAATAAAAGCTATGAAGATCAGATACATTGAAAGGAACGGGTCAGATGAAATTGCTACGTATCTTGGTCTATGAAGTGACAGATCCATTGATCATCGATTGATCAATTGGTTTCACTGGCTGGCATAAACGATTGATTATTGTATAATCAACCAAAGGATCAGAAATTAAGACCAAAACGAAAGCCAAGTCTAATAAACGAAATCGAATAAGGTTTTAGTATCTATAAATATTGACTTAGTTCTACAAATTTAGTGGTGGAGGCAGAAAACTGTATTTGATTAAAATTCTGTTTGACAGGAAAATCAGCCTTTAAAAAACTAAATATTACGATGCTCAAACACTAAAAAATCACGACTATATTTCCTGATATGTTGGCGCAATAAAATCTTCATCTACGTATCAATATGAACGTTAAAATGGAATGAAAGGGATGAGACGCAGAGGGATATCTTTAAGGAAAACGAAAATAATATAGAGAGGAAAATGGAAAACTAGGATAAAGAGACTGAAAACCATACGAAGTCGGTAAATTAAGAGATGAAAGAGAGGAGGTGAAAAATGAGGGAGAAGAATGAAGTAAGGGAAAGGGAGGAGGTGAATATGTAGAAGAAAGAGAAGTGTAATATGTAATATGATAATGAGTAAGGGAGTATGAGGAAGGTAAAAGGAAAAAGATGGAGGTGGGAAGAGGATCAGTATACTGTTTTTCGAAATTGACTTGGAGCATAAAATAACGGGAAAAAAAACACCGAGAAGGAACAGAAAGGGGGAATAAGGTGTAAAAGAATATAAAGGAAAATAAGGAGAAGAGGAACAGGAAAAATGGGTAGAAATTGAATTGGATGCAGTAAAGAAGAAGAAGAAGAAGAAGAAGAAGAAGAAGAAGAAGAAGAAGAAGAAGAAGAAGAAGAAGAAGAAGAAGAAGTCGGTGTTGTGTTTGTAGACGGTGGACGATATTAACTGGTTTCAAAAAAGCAACTATTTATGTGGAGCATATCAAAGAGAAAAAGTAAAGTTGATTGAAGAAATTAAGAACATTTCTTTTAAATGCGAATACATATGGATCAACTACTTGCTACATCAAAAGGTATATAAATGAAAAAAAGAAATATTAGAGAAAGGAATATTAATTCTCAGACGACGTCCACAGAGAAGTATGAAGATTGGTTGGTTGGTTGGATTTAATGGCATATCAACCTCTATGGGTTATTTAATGCCTGAGCCTTTTTACACATATATTATATATATGATTTGTAAATGCAAATGTTTAGGTTGATGATGGTTGGGTTTTATGGCATATTGACCTCTTAAGGGTCATTGAGTGTTAAATTCTGATATGTATGTGTGTGTATATATAAATGTCAAAACTTTTTGTTTGTATAAACTTGATGGTCGAAGGTGTTGGTAACATAGTTTATATCTTTAATAGGAGGCCAATTGTTTTTAAGAAGTTAGTTATGTTTTTGAGAGCAATTTTTTAAATAGTTCCTTCATGCTGTTCGCCTTATAAAACTTTTTCCTGGTGTGGTTGGGTTTTGTGCATTCTATCAAAATGTGCTTAATTGAGTATTGCTTTCCTCATGGACATTTTGGGGGTGGTTCTTCTTTAAGAATGAAGGAGTGAGTTAGTCGAATGTGTCCAATGCGTTGTCGGCTAAGATTAGTTTCTTCCGTTCTCGTATTATTAGGATCCATCTTCCTTTCTTTTAAAATTTGTTGTATTTGAAATAGCTTATTGTGGGGATTTTCATTCCATAATTATTGCCATTTTTTTGTTACTACTTGTTTGATTTTAGGTTTGAAGTCAGTATGAGGAGTTTTCATGTTTTTATCGGAAGTCATATTGATTGCAGCTTTAGCTAATGAGTCGGTTTTATCATTGCCCTGAATTCCGATATGGCTTGGAATCCAGAAAAATATCACCTTTTTGCAATGGATCAGTGAGTTGAGTTTGTTGAAGATCTTGACAATTAGCGGATTTTCCAATTTGGTGTATATGAGTGATAGAAGAACTGAGATGGAGTCTTAATGGATGATACATTTTTTGAAGTTAATCGTTGAATTAGGCCAAGTCCCAAGTGTAAAGCAGAGATTTCGGCAGAAAATATGGAGGCTTCCTTTGGAAGGCATTTATTCAGAGATTTCTTTTGGAGAATTGCTCCAGATCCAGTTCCAAAATTACTTTTGGAGCCACCTGTGAAAATGTGTTTATAGTTTGGATAAATTTCCTGGATGTTGTTTAGTATTAGAGGAGAAGTATGAAGAATATGATAGAGAATGATTACAGAAAAATAAGATGGGAGAAATTCAGAAGGAAAGAATCAAAACTTCATAAAAATTAGAAGACCAAAATTAAATTAAATGAATTATTGAAAATCAAAACATTATTTCAAACGATATAATGTGAGGTCTATTTTTTGGCCAAGTTAATCGAGTATTTACAAATACGATGTCACTGGTTAATGTTTGAACATCCCAGCCTTTAGAACCAAACATTTTATGCCATTTTTATTTAGGAAACTAATGTATCTCAATATGTCTTATTGTTGCGTTGCTTATAACTAAACGACTATATTGATAAAAACAAAGAATATATAATTTAATAATCTATCTTGGTTACTCCGATACAAATAAAATAGTTCATATATTACACGTCATACAATGTTACTTTTTTTAATGGGAAGCGTTCCGTTTAGTGTTCTTTTTGTGTCCTGTGGTGGGGCGCTCTCGACCGGCCGTGGTAGCGTTGCGCGGTTCGGTCGGGTGTGTTCCACCACTGGATACATCACCTCTGGCCTCAGGGGGCCTTCCCCCCAGGCTTTAACCCTCTTCGGAGGGGTTGGGTTTATCGCCCGGCGCCTGAGGCGCCCCGAAAAGGGGAATGCCGACGGGGTCCGAGGCATTTTTGGAACTGCCTATCGCGTTGGGCTACGGCCCTGCGACAGGACCCACCTTAAAACGGCCTTGTGCCATATTCGTACGTTGGTGGGACGTAGGATAAATACAGTAACGTTTATTGTCTTACGAAATACAATCGGTGATTCAAATTCAGTTTCAGAACGAGGCAGATTTCGAATGTCTTCCTTGTAATGCTCTGAGAAAAGTCAATAATCCTGCAGCCATGTATTAATCGTAGAGAAGACTTAGTTCTTTAGCTTTGATTAGTTAACTGGTCTAGGAAAAGGAAAAATATCTATTCAACCAGCGGTAGTCAACTTAAAAATTTACCTTGCTAATGGCGTAGGGACTGGGTAAATGTATACGTCTTGATGTTATTACGAACAAGAGTAATGCACATATCTAACATGTGCACGAGCATATAAATAACAACCTTGGTGCCAGTTTGGTTATTCCTTTGTCAGCCGTTTTCATACCAAAAGCAGGGATATTCCAACAACTAATGGTTAATTTCATGGAGTACCGAGCTCGAAATATCAAAACTAACAGCTCAATCACGAAGTATGCACCGTCTATCATCTTGAATCAAGTTTCCGAGCGTGTGGTACGCTCTTCTGTTGGCAGCCTTGCAAACGATGAAGCTTTGACAAGCAAAGTTCATGATGTTTGCTGTGGTCCTTGATCATACTAAATCGATGGTCAATGAAATCGTTTACCATGATTAAGAATATCAGTATACCATCTCGCTGAATACCAAAGCAATTGACGGAAGAACTAGCATCAAGCTCTATTCTTCGAGAAAAGCATTTATATCGTCATGCAACAAATGTACTCGGAAATGAAAACTGAGAAAAAGAGGGATGTTGTAGAAGAGAAAGAAGAGGAGAAATAGAAGAAGTAAGATACAAATTAAAAAGGAGAGAGTGAAATTCGGTGACGGAAAAGCAAGTTAACGCTTGATGCAAAAATAGAAAATTAAGAAGGTGATGGTAGTGCTGGTTGTTTTGATGGAGGTGGTGGTGGTACTGATGCCGATGTTAATGCTGTTCGAGATGAAATAGTTTCTAAATATCATATACTTAACGCAAGGACAAAAGTATTGTAAAAAACGGATTAAAAGGCTTTGAATGATTTAAAATCAGCGGTCCTTTATTTAGCTCGTGTGGGTTACCTACAACAGCTAAAATTTATATGAAGAATATTTCTCAATTGGCTGAGTAAGAATCACTATTATGTTTTTTTTCCATTGATCATAGAAAGAAGAAGAATGTAAGGATTTTAATTGATTCTTATGATAAAAAGAAAAACAATAGAAAGTAAAAAGATGAAGAAAGGCCCAAAGAGATTATTAAAAGAGTAGTCTGAGAGGTGAAGTAAAACGCCTAATGAGGATTGGAGAAAAGTTAAGATGCAATGAATCAATATTTCTTCTAAAGTCAACAGTTTTCTTACTTCATTGGATTTATTTTTCTATCGATAGGTTTTTGATTAGCAAATGAGAATAAATTAAAAATTGGTCCTAATTTAAATTGCATTTGAGTATATATATATATATATATATATATATATATATATCAACATCATTTCGTGCTGCTAGCAGTGATTTCCCAGGCCCTTCCCTGCAACTCGTCTCTATCGTCCATCGCTCCGGGTAGTTACTCAAGGCTACAGCCTGTATCGGCACATAGCTGCTGTATATAGATTCAAGGTGGTCGTCTATCCGTTGCTCGTCCATGTGAAGGGGACCATATGAGTACATCACTTATGAGTTCGTCCTTACTTCTCAAGCAGTGCCCCATATGTTTGGCTCTAGTCTTGGAGTATATATATATATATATATATATATAAAACTTATGCAAATGTGTGAGGTTACCATTAAAAATTGATCGATGCTATTATGGCGAATCTAAAAAAAACTATTTTTAGGTATGCTTAAATTATTACTTGAAATTTTAAGTAGCGTGCACAATCGTCAGACAGAAATGTCACTAAAGTGGGTAATCGATTGAAGTCATAGTGTTAAGTCACGTTTTAAGATGGAAGTACAAGTGAAAATGTCATGTGAGAATCGCGCACGCACACACGCACACACACATATATATATATATAGTCACAGAGTCAATGGTGTTGGTTAAATTTCAGTTTCTTGCTAAGTGCCGTTGAATCTGTATCTACTTTATACTAACATATACCTACATATCCTCAATTACCTTGCACTGCTTATTTATAAATACATCAATCAACATTATCAATTATATGTTTATTGGTGGTAGATTGGTATAGTCAAACCTGACAAACGTCATTTAATTTATATATATATATATATATATATATATATATATATATTGTAAACAAAAAATTATATTCTATATATTTTTAAAATGGAGGCGCTAATGGGGTAACGGCTATCATTGTATGATTTAGATATGGTGACCTGAGTTCAAACCTTAGACAAGACTGCCTGAATTTCACATAATCCTAATACGCTTTGGAAATGAACGAATACAATTATTCTCCTTCCAGCTGTGGATAAAGAGTATGATAAACAGGGTTATTTTATCTTGGTATAGCAACCAGTCAGGTGGAAGTAGTACACTAAATTTAAACCTACTTGACACCATTCAAAAATTGACCTCATGTCATATTTTGCTTGTGTAAAAGGATTGAGTAAATTCATCTCGGAGTATTGACATCTAGGAGTATTTTTGTGCTCTCGCTGGTTCATAAAAAGTCCTTAGTTTAGAGGATAACTATAAAGACTCCAATAACCACGAAACTCAATAAATGGTCGAAGAAAGACTAAATCAGACCAAATTAATCCTTTTCGTAGATTCTGCAATTCTGTAGACTACTTTTTATGCTCCCCACCGGATATGCAGACGACTGAAAGCCAACTCAGTAAATAGACTCACTCTGCTGATTTTTTCCTCCTGTAAACATTAAATATTCGTCTTTCAATCGATTCTAAACTTCAAAATTTTCCTCTCCATAATCGATGATTTTTTTTTTCGTCGTTAATAAATGTTAATAACACTTGCCTTTATCTACCAATACTAACAATATATGTGAAAAGTTCCACATCTTTCACATGGCTATGTAATTATCGGAGGGGACTGTAAGATTACGTAAAGAATCCCTCACTCTTTTGTATCCGTATTATTGTAGCGTGGCAGTAAGTATATACTCATTAAGATGACTGGATATATTACTTATTTCAAGGTAAATTTCATTCGTGCATTTTCCTTATCTGTAGAAAGGTGATTTAGCAAATTCTGGCTGAATTTCAATTCTAAGCATATTGTATTTTCGGATTAGGTAACTGCTGCATCACACGCTACGAATATTTAATCCAAGGATGTACGTATGCCAACCAAATATTCACAGTCTAAGTACCAAGTGATATGGTTCAATTCCCGATAACTAAGGTATTTTACCTTAACACACACTCACACACATTCACACACACACATATATATATATATATATATATATATATATCTAATTATCATACAAAACTTTATGCTAGAGATGTGTACGCGCCAATATAATGCTCACATTATGAGTAATAATACATACGGTTCACTAATACTGAATATATTTTGCCTTAATCATATTTACTGACCCCTCCGCTCGGGCAGGATATGACACAAGGTCAATTTTTAAGCGGAGTTTGAATTCAGAGTTTTCCTTCAAGACTAGTTGCCTTTCCTAGGCTGAAGAACCTAGTCTGTCCTACTATTTACCCATAGCTGGAGGGAGAACAATTGGATTCATACCCTTCCCAAGGATATTAGTTCTATATGAAATGCAATCAGTCTCGTCCAGGGTTTGAACTCGTGTCGCAGTGTCCATATCTTACGACGATAACCATTACACCACGTGCACCTTAAGGAATGTATATATATATATATATATACATTCCTTAAGGTGCACATGGTGTAATGGTTATATATATATATATATATATGTTAAAGGAAACAGAGGGAAAAAAATGATGAAATTAATATCCACCCCTCGAATAGAACAGTAGACCGTCTCCAAAACCAATTTAAAATTCAGTAGTAAATAAACGTTAAAAGGAAGAAGAAACATTTGAACACACGAGCCAACGGAGGAAAAAATGTATCAATATTGGTCAGTATGTCTTTAAGTCCTATACATTTAAAATGCTGAATTTTACAAAATGTTATGCTGTATTTTTGTTTGTAAAATAATGCTTAAACTATGCGTTTTAAATGTAAAGACACGCTTACTCTACTATAAACCCAAATTGATTTTAAAGACTCTCTCTGTCCAAATGTCAGCGAACACGGCAAAATGTTTTTGAATCTCTTCTATAATATAATTTATAAATTTTTAAAGAAAGCCCTAACAGTTGTTTAGAAGAAAAAGTGAAAGCCTAAAACACCAAAAAAAAAAAGCATTTGTATAAGCTCTATAATTCCTGAAGCCTACTAGGTTCCCAACGGTAGTATTGAGAAAAACAAAAAAAAAAACAACTAAAAAGCCTAGGAAAATGTCCCAATACCGCAAAAAAAAAAAAAAAATTCAGTACCAGTGAAAGTCTGACGAAAGTAACTTGATCTTGGACTTTAACAAAGTTAAAACTTAAAAAAAACATAAATCAAAATTACCCCCCCTTTTTTATTTATTTATTTATACGTACACATGGGAAGCAGCATGATGTACGTAAAGGTATTTGAATAAACCCATGGGCGACCAAACTCAACACCTAAACTGGTCCTGAACGTGAGTTTGACTTTACGCTCAGGATCGTTAGTTCGATCAGGGAACTACTGCTGCTACTCTATAAGAGTGGCTTCTATAGAAGAGAATAAAACAGCCATCGAAAGATAACCATGACCTACACTCAAACCACATACACAAACCGCATCGCTCTTCGCGCGGGTAAAAAAGAGGCGCGTCCTGCTGAGGTTGGAGCCCTGGCCTCAGTGTTCGAAAAATCAGCTACAGAGCTCAAACAACTAAAACTACTAAAATGCAAGCAAACACTACAAATAGCCACATTTAACGTAAGAACCTTAGAATAGGACAACTACCAGAGCTAATCGCATCGGCCAAAGAACATAAGATTGATATAATATGCATACAAGAACACAGATACACGCACACCGAAGATATCAAATATCACGAAACTGGCAATGGGTGGTCGCTCGTCACTGTATCCGCATGGAAAAACTCTGTCAACGCCGCAGTAGGAGGGGTAGGATTACTTATAGGACCTAGAGCATTAAAAACGCTAAATAGCGTTGAGAAAATACAACCTAGAATGATGGAAGCTACTTTTAATGGCAACCCCAGAGCAACAATCATCTCATGCTACAGCCCCACCAATGTTAGTGAAGAAACTGAACTAGTCACCTTCTACGATGAGTTATCCTCATTAGTGCGTTGCATCCCGAAACACATCATGTTAGTCATTGGCGGAGACATGAATGCCCAAATCGGGAAAAACAGAAACAACAAATACAGCCTCCACAACACGTCAAATAGGTATGGGCAACATCTAACAGATTTCATGATAGAAAATAGATTAGCATGCCTCAATATCAATTAGCAGGCGTATATATAAAGGAACAGAAAGAATACATTCAAAATCAGATTGATAAGATTAGAGATTCGGTGGAAGATAGACAATTGTCACGTGATAGCTCACGGAGACGAAGGGGTAAGAATGATACTATCCTCCCGTGTTGCTATTAGCACTATCTAGCAGTCAAAAAGTGACCGTTAAGAGAGAATGTGTGTCACAGAAGAGATAGACCAGATGTTCACACTTAGTGACCTCAGGTCGCCGGACATCGGAAGGGGAAAGAGAGAGAAGCCAAATGATTGGCGGGGACCCCAAACGGAAGTGGGGTTCCCTTCCCCTCAGCGGAAGTAAAGGACAAAAAAGTCAGTTTTTGAGCAAGGCTCGTGGCAGTCGAACCATAGCCATTTACTCCGGGTTGAAGACAAAAAAGATTAACTGAGACATGAGAGACACGAGTTTTTCAAGCCAGTACTAAAAACAGAACAAAGTCTAGTAGCCCGTGAAAGAAGAAAATTCTCCAGTGGAACCCCGTCGAAAATAAGATAAGTAACTTTGGGGACATTTTTCCTTTACACCCAAATTTTGTTTACCACTCTCTCTCTCTCTCTCTCTCTCTCTCTCTCTCAATTTGAAGAAGGATAAAAGCCAGGAAAAGACATTTATATTCATGGACTGTCCAATTATATGTTTTGACACTTTGAACGTATATATATAACCGTAGTAAAGAACCTATGTATTTTCATTTTACCATGTGGTCTATGTTGTTACTTCATGCTTTCTTTCCAGCTTCTATTCGCCTTATGTTATCTTGTTTAGAATTGTCCTATTAATTCCTAAAGTATCATCACGGGAAACCGGAGTTACCGACTACTACAATATTAATATTATTACGACTAAGACCTATAGGCCCGTATTCTTCTGTTATCTAAGGGAAAGAAGTTTAGCGGCCTGGTGGGTGTGTGATAGTGTGAAATTTTGGACCCCTTTGCCAGCGGTGGTCAGTCTGGCCCTAAATTATTCCCTCACGTAATATGCCAGTTCTTATATGCCTGAGAGAAAAACTCTGAACAGGACTTATTTCTGTAGGGGATCAAGTGCCAACCCGCCCCGTCTTCACACGTGCGAAAATAAAGTCCTGTTTTGGGATTTTAGTCAATTTCGCGTCACACAATCTAGGATAGCCTGGCAAACAATGAGCGAAGTGAGTAGAAGAAAGAACACAGCCAAAGCAAAACTGAAAGCAGCAAACCAACAAGAAAGAATAAAACTGTAGAAACAGCACTTCGAAAACTTACTAGGAAACCCACTGAAAATAACACATGAACCAATCACCAGAATAATTTGCAAACAATTAGACATTAAACTAGGACCGTTCACACAAGAAGAACTCGACTCGGTTCTCAGAAAAATTAAAAATAGGAAAGCTGCAGGGCTAGACGAAATTCCCCGGAAGTATGGAAGACCAGACAATTCGAAGACATACTGCTCCGACACTGCAACGCAGTATACAATCAAAATCCGATAGATAGATGGATGAAGGGATGCATACTCCCCTTCCCTAAAAAGGGGGACCTCGGATTAGCCAAAAACTACCGAGGCATAACACTTACATCCATAGCAGCCAAAATCTACAATTCCCTTCTAAGAAACTGCATAGAACCTGAAATCGACAACATACTGAGAAAAAACCAAAATGACTTCCGAAGAAATAGATCCACGACCTCACAAATATTAACCATCCGTAGAATCCTTGAAGGTGTACGGGCAAAAAACCTACAAGCGAAATTAATTTTTGTTGACTTTACCAAGGCTTTCGATTCCATTCACAGAGGAAAGATGGAACAAATCCTACTAGCGTACGGCATACCTAAAGAAACCGTAGCGGCAATAACGATTCTCTATAGAAACACTAAAGTAAAAGTACGATCACCGGATGGAGACACAGAATACTTAGACATTGTAGCAGGAGTACTACAAAGGGACGCGCTGGCTCCGTACCTCTTTATCATTTGTCTAGACTACGTACTTAGAACATCGATTGAAAAAATCAAAGAGAATGGCTTCGAACTGACAAGGAAAAGAAGCAGAAGGTACCCCGCAACAACAATTACCGACGCCGACTACGCCGATAACATAGCGACACTGGCAAATACACCTGACCAAGCCGAAACACTACTGCATAGTTTGGAACGAACAGCAGCAAACATAGGCCTCTATGTTAATGCACACAAAACGGAATATATGTGCTATAATCAAACGGGAGACATCTCCACTCTAGAAGGAACCCCTCTTAAACTAGTAGACAAATTCACTTACCTAGGAAGCAGCGTCGAATCAACCGAAAAGGACATCGAAACGAGGTTAGCGAAAGCATGGACAGCTATGAATAGGCTATCGATTATTTGGAAATCAGACCTAACCGATAATAGGAAACGCAGTTTCTTCCAGGCAGCGGTCATATCGATACTGCTATATGGCTGCACTACATGGACGCTAACAAAACGTCTGGAGAAGAAGCTAGACGGCAATTACACAAGAATGCTACGTGCAATCTTAAACAAGTCCTGGCGGCAACACCCCACAAGACACCAAATGTACGGCCACCTGCCCCCTATCACGAAAACTATTCAAGTTAGACGAGCCAGACATGCAGGACACTGCTGGAGAAGCAGGGACGAACTCATAAGAGATGTACTCTTATGGACCCCCACACATGACCGTACAAAAGCAGGACGACCCGCACGAACATACATTCAGCAGCTATGTGAGGATACGGGATGTTGTCCTGAAGACCTACCTAGAGCGATGAACGATAGGGAGGAGTGGCGAGCTAGAGTCAGGTATAACCGTGCTACCAGTGCGATATGATATATATATATATATGTGTGTGTGTGTGTGTGTGTGTGTGTGTGTGTGTGTGTTGTATAGCCATAATGAGGGATATACATAGATGAAGAATGACCACAACACTTGATTATGAAAACATATATCTTTCTATTCTTTCGTAAAGGCCCGGAGCTTGTGTGGTGTGTGAGACAGACACTCGGGGGGAGACAAGACAGATTGGTATATTGACCTATAACTTCTTCTCTTGACCATAGTGTTTTTTAAGACCACACTTGGCACTACTTCTCGGCCAGGGATGCTCAACTTAAGTCCACTGAGTTTAGCGGCCCTCAACGGGGTGCTATCATTGACTGCAAGCTGGCCCCTGACTCTGGCCATCACTTCCTCTAACTTACTCAACTTCAGCAACCATCTACATATATTATTGCATAACGCCAACAACTTCTACGACTGCTTCCACTTATTTCCATTGGTGTCTCTCTGAATGACCACTCGGTCAAGGGTCAATATGCAACATATATATATATATATATATATATATGCTTTAGAGTAAAAAAAAAATCTACCTAGTTTTAAACTAAATGGATAATCAGGACACGCACACACACACACACACACACCAATATATATATATATATATATATATATATATACATATATTTATATACATATATTGTCATCCACAGAGAGACTGTTCGCTGTATCACAACTCTTCTGTGTAGCTAGACACGTAGGACGCTTGAAGCTGGGATCGAAATTCGCCCAACTTCACCTTAGACTTAGTATCAGACCGCTCGGCCAACAAGCGTACCACGTCGGCAAGGGAATTATAAGGAATTATATAGCACCAGCAGAATCGTTCGTTTGTTTACATTTTATACCTTACCGAATACCAGAGTGCTCAAATCGTTCAAGGAGCTTTGCATTATGCGAGCAGCAGCGGAAAATTCCTTCGCCAGAGTACTCAACCCCCATGGGGGAGCATATGTGTGTGTGTGTGTGTGTGTGTGTGTGTGTGTGTGTGTGTGTGTGTGTGTGTGTGTGTCTAAAAAACTGGAAAATAATCGTCAGAAGCCAGTAAAAAAAATTAAACATCAAATGCACACACTCCATCGTATATATACGAGGGGCATACGATAAGTTTCCAGACTTTTTTTGTATTGGCATTTAAAATTGTCGTAGACTCTTGAAAGATCAGTATGTTATTGCTATACATCTTTTGAGTTGACTGATCAATTTTTATGATTTCAGGTTCAAATCAACACCTACAGCTGCAATTGAAATACACTCTACTAAATCCTGATTGCCACAGCTGTTGAATTTCAAAAATGCAACCTGACACTGTAGAAGAACGATATGCAATGAAATTCTGTTTTGAACTTGGAAAAATGCCACAGAAACGTATGGAACTTTTCGACCATCTTACATGAATCGAGCATCAGTTTTTGAGTGGCATAAGAGATTCAAGGAAGGCAGAGAGTCTGTGGGCGATGATGAGAGATGTTGGAGGAGTAAAGATTCAATACACCAAACTTGATTGGTCAAAGTTAGGGTTATGGTTACTATGTTGAGGTTTTAAGAGAGTCCAGGAAGAGATTCTGTCGGAAGAAGCCAGCACTCTTCAAATCGGGTAAGTGGCATTTCCAGCAGGACAATGCACCGGTCCACAACTCCATCCCTGTCACAGACTATTTGACCAAGATGGGCATCAAGACGGTTCCTCAGCCTCCCCATAGTCCAGACGTTGCTCCCTTTGAGTTTTGGTTATTCCCAAAGCTCAGAGGCTGTCGTTATGAGACAATTGAGGAAATGAAAGAGGCTATGATGAAGGTCATTGACCAGCTCACACAAGAGGATTTCAATGGGGCCTTCAAGAATTTGTTGGAACGATACAACAAGTGCATTGATTTTCGAAAAATCAGTAACAGAGCTCAAACACAAATCAAAATGAATTAGATTCCAAAATATTATTAACATAGCGACATTTAACTTTATTTCTTTAAAATCACTAAACCAGTTACCTGATTGTCCAGTTGGATGGGGCTGTAGAATGCACCGACACCTCTGCAGAGGGGTAAGACACCCCCACGAGTGTCTTGGAAATGACACTAAATTGACATATGGAGAGGTTCGAGTGATTCTGGAGCTTTGGGGAATGTGGAGCTCCCCTTCAAATCCATTGCTCCCTGGTCCACTTTGGCCCGGAGCGGTATCACCTGACAGGTCCCTATTTACGGGTTAAATGGAACTAAAATGCATACTTATGCTAATCTGAATAGCTTGAAATAGAAATGTTTTTGACGATTAAACTGTTTACTCACGCTAAACTGAATTGTTTGAAATGGAACTGTTTTGACATTGAAACTGTATTTACGCTAAACTGAAATGTTTAAAATAAAAGTGTTTTGACGTTTAACTGTGTAAACAAAATCTATACTTATTCTAAAATGAATTAGCTGAATTAGAACTGTTTGAATGATTTGAATAGCTTGAAATAAAATTATTTTTGAGAATTAAACTGTGTACTCATGCTAAACTAAACGGTTTGAAATATAACTGATCAGTAGTATAAAAATGGATTTGGCTTTAAATAACCTACCAAGGTTAGGATGTCATAAACCTCAACAAACCAGCCTACCAGTTACCTGAGCTCACAGCGACTGCAGCAGAGCAGAATATGGACATAATATGTGTACAAGAATATTTATATTATTATAGCAAACTTGAAATAAAATATCACGATAGCAGTAATGAGTGCACATCTGTGTCGGAAAAATTTGAATGGAAAAATTAGGTCAATGTGACCATAGGAGATGTAAGAATGCTTCTCAGTCGTCGTGCCTTGAAATCACTTAATTGCATCAAGAGAATCCGACTGAGAATGACGTGTGCTTCATTAAATGGCATTTCCTGTGGAACAATCGTCTCAGGCTATAGTCCAACTAATTCTAATGATAAAACATTCATTATCACTTTCTATAACGTGCTATCTTTTCGTGTCCAACACATTCCCAAACATAACCTTTTAATCATCTGTGGAAATATGAATGCTCACCTAGGCAAAAAAAAAAGTACAAATTCTGCTAACACAACTTGACAATAGAAAGTGGCAATATCTATAAGTTTTTTTTTTTCCCTCGAGAACAGGCTAACATACGTAAATACTAAATTAAATACAAAACGAAAGGAAAAAGACCAACACCTACCTACATAACGCTAAAACACATCTAGTTTATATATTCATGAACAAGAAGTAGATAGATAGCATGTAAACTATGAGGGATACTACTCTTTTAAAGGAGTAACCTTCTGATCACAAAATCGTTTTGACAAGGATTCCTTTGAAATTAGACTCAAACTGTAAAAGCTTCACAATATGATTTGTTCTTATTTACAAATAGAGATATTAGAAATTATTATGCAGTAACTGTAAGAAAAATATTAAAAAATCTTCTGGAGA
The DNA here is from genome assembly GCA_963585895.1 of Sepioteuthis lessoniana. Classification (NCBI taxonomy): domain Eukaryota; kingdom Metazoa; phylum Mollusca; class Cephalopoda; order Myopsida; family Loliginidae; genus Sepioteuthis; species Sepioteuthis lessoniana. Next base: position 87,157,947 of record OY757927.1, read on the forward strand.
TATCTGAAAGGCATACACAAAATGACAAATATAAAAACTTTCTTACCACCAAGCAACAACCGAACGTATTCCAACCAAAGCAAGAGTCAAACGTAAACTTCTAAAGGAAACAATTGCAATTAGAGAAAAACGAGATAACATGAAAATAACATCCTCAATGAAATAATCTAAAATATGCCCACGCTGAAAAACTTAAGAAAACCCAGAGAGAACGAACCTGCACATAAAAAAACAATAAGAATTAATTTAAGGCTAAACCGATGAAGTTAGAAATTCAATGGAAGATAAACAATCATAAATAGCATGGTAGATAGTAAATGAAATAAATGGATGAAAGAAAGCATTGAGAACAAATCTAGAAGCTGCTAACCAAGAAGAAAGAATTCAGAAGTGGAAAGAACATTTTAAGAATCTATTGGAAAATTCCAAAAAGGTCACAGATATCAAACTAGGACAGGTTATGGAGAAAAAAGTGACGGCACACTGACAAAAATTAAGTGCAGAAAAGCTGGAAGCCACGATGAAATACTTTCTGATATATGGAACACTGTTTATAAAAAATACAATAAAGAAGTAGAAGAAAAGCTGCATCCGTACAGCTTCCTCAAGAAAAGTTGTCCCGGAATAACTCTTACAGCTCTAGCTGCTAAGGACTATAATGTTCTTCTTTTCAACCGTATCAAACCTGAAATCGGGAAAATTCTTAGGAAAAATCTGAATGGTTTTTGAAGAAATCAATCCACACCTTCGCAGATTCTGACTATTTGTCAAATCATCGAATGGCTATATGCTGAAATCTCGAGGTAATATTATTTTTTATAGATTTCTACAAGGTATTTGATTCCATACATAGAGGGAAAATGGAGCTAATACTACAAGCATATGGTCTCCCTAAAGAAACTGTTACAACTGTAGTGATGTCTTATAAAAACACGAAAGTTAATGGTACGCTTACCTGATGGCGGCACACACTTCGATGTAGTCCCTGGAGTTTTTAAAGCATATTTTAGCATATATTTGTTAATAATCGGCCTTGAATACGTACTTCGAACGTCAGAAGATCAAATCAAAAAATGGTTTTACTCTTAAAAAGCATGAGGCAGGTGTCCTGCAGAAAGTATAATAAATTCAGACTACACAGGTGATCTAGCGCTTCTTGGAAATACACTTGCCCAAACTAAGTCCTATGCTTAGCCTAAAGCATGCAGCAAGAGTCATTGGCTTCTAATTGAACGCAAGTAAAATAGATTGCATGCGTTTACAACATGAAAGAGCCATCTCCACTTTAAGTTGCACACCTCTAAAATTAATAGACAAGTTCGCATACCTCGGTAGTAATATGTTATCTACTGAAAGTGATGTTAATATACTCCTAGTGATAGGTTATCGATCATATAGAAGTCTGATCTACACGATAAAATAAAACGGCCTTTTTTTCCAAGCAGTGACAATGCCAATATTGCTGTGTGATTTTAACACATGAAAAATAACAAAATGCCTGGAGATAAAAGCTAGATGAGACTCCACAAGAATATGCACTGTTTGAACAAAACCTGTAAGCATTAGCCTACAAAAAACAACAATTTGGTAACCTACCTCTGATTTCACAAACCATCCCAGTAAGAGGAATTAGGCATGTACGACACTGAAGAAAAAGCAAAGACGAACTGATAAATGACGTTTCTCTATGGACTCTTTAACATAGACGCGCCATCTAGAACTTGCTTATATCAACTCTGGGAGGACAGTAGATATAGTTTGGAAAACATATTGAGATTGATGAATGACTGGGACGGATGGAGAGAGAAACAGCCAGGGAAATCCTTTCCATCCCCACAACTTAATGATGAAATATAATATTAAAATCAAAATATAGAATTAAATCCTATAGATGTGTAGGTTCCTATAGAATATTCATTCTAAATAACGAGTAATCTAAATAGTTAATTATATATATATATATATATATATATATATATATATATATACTCCCCTACCCCCGTGGGGTTGAGTTCTCTAGCGAAGAAGTAATCGTGTTGCCATTAGCGTCTATTGCAAGCCTCTTCGTAGTTGAATTGAGGTCTCGGCTTCCGTTGAACGTATGTATGTAAACAATAGTAATTGTGATTCATAATCGTTTAAAATTTCTAAATAACGAGGAATCTAATTAGTTAATTATATATATATATATATATATATATATATATATATATATATATACTCCCCTACCCCCGTGGGGTTGAGTTCTCTAGCGAAGAAGTAATCGTGTTGCCATTAGTGTCTATTACAAGCCTCTTCGTAGTTGAATTGAGGTTTCGGCTACCGTTGAACGGATGTATGTAATCAATAGTAATTGTGATTCATAACCGTTTAAAATTTACTTCGCAGCTAATGGCTCCTCGTGGCTAAATGGTCAAAAGCTTTGGTTTGACGTTTGAGTCAACCGGGTTTCGATCCCAGCTACGGGAAGATACTGTCTAGCCACACTGATGAGTTCTGATAGAACGAAACAGATCTCTCTGTGGATGACTATATATATATGTATATATATATATGAGTAAATAAAGTTGGCGATCGCAGCCGAAGGCTCCCTTTTCGATAGCTACAACACCAAGGTGTAGGGAAGGGCGCTACTCCTTTCCCTGGATTGCTCCAGTTTACCTTTGATACATAATAATGCTGAGTATTATATATATATATATATATATATGGTAATGTAAATAAATTATCTATTACTTAGAGCATAATATTGATATGAAACACACACACACACACACACATATATATATATATGTGTGTGTGTGTGTGTGTGTAATATATAATTATATATATATACATATATATATAATATTACACTGTCGAATTAAATGATACAGATATAAATGTATGAATACGCAATGTCGGTGTAACAAAAGATATGGTTCAATACTTAATAATCAAGTTATGTTACCTTATGTACCAAACGTTGGAAAATAAACGAATATGTTTAATTTTTTTCTGTATTACCGGTATGTCTCTTAAGAATAGCTGTATGACTCATTGGGAATTGAACTTAAAAATCTAGTTGTGCAATGCTAACCATTATTTCATTTCAGGTCTCCCGTAGATGATTTCTGCTATTAATATACTATAATTCTCTCAGGCATATATTGCATCAACTTGCAATTCTGTTATTGAACTAGTTGAGAGTATCTTACACCAGTTTTTAACTCGTAGTTTTACGTTCGAGTCTGAATGAAAATAAATTTTCTATGTTCTCCAGGACTCTTCTAATTATTCTTGCCAAATATTAAACATGCTTGGACTCAATGGTTTCAATCCTTCATCAAATTTTCAGTTCATTCAGTCTCATTTTAAGCTTCTTCGAAAAATCATCAACTATGATTTTTCAGTTCTCTTGACAAGGTCCTGGTATTCTTTCAGCTTTTCCCTTTCTTGCTTTTTCGCTATGTTGTCTACTAATATTGAAAATCGACTTGATTTTTTTTTCTTTTTGTTATGTCCATCTTCTGGCCGCGAATTATTGATCAGTTTCTGTCTAAAATTCCTGAGAATTTTATCCTTTTCTTTTTAGAGCACAGTTTCTGGTTTGGATATAAACTATTTGTCAGAATAGTGAAATTTCAATTTTTTGTTCAATTCTAAGTGAATAACCTTTCTCAACCAATCGTACCTGTAGTTGTATTACTTTTGGGCTGGTTTCCTGTTTTCGCTTATTATTATTAGTAACTCATGAAGAACTTAGACCTGTAATAACGTGCAGCTTTCGTTCAAGAACAAGTAACAATAAATCCGACCAATTAACCAAAACTTTTTTGGTATACTACTTGATTTTATTAATACTGTGTTTGGATGGCTTCAATTTTTTTCCAACATATTTTAAGGATTCCGTTCAACTATATCCTGCATGCTAGTAATCATTGGCACAACTATCACATTCATACTTTAATGATACTTTTTTTTTGTTTTTGTTGTTTTTTGGTCTTTAGTTTGCTCACGGTGTCATGATATTTTTCAGCGTTTCATACACTTTCATTTCCAATTTCTCAACTGCTGTAACACCGACGTCTACTATTTGACAGATCTCTGAATCTGAAATGTGAGATATATTTGAATTACAAAATCATATATTATTATTATTATTATTATTATTATTATTATTATTATTATTAATTCAATTTGATGTAATTCGTGTCAGTTGTCTCTTGAAACGATTGAGTGAGAGCAGACATCTTAAAATCTGCAATATTATCTTCTGTATTCACAAACCTTCATATACATTTCAATCCCTTCAGAATTGTCTTCAGAAATTTTATCAAGCCATCATTATCGTCTCTAACCGTGACAAGATTCATTAGCATTTCAAATTTTGGTGTAAATTCTTTGTGTTCTTAATATTGTCAAAATATTGTTTTATTGTATCAGTTCTTCAGCCTTCATTAGGTATATATCTCTTGAAAAAAGGAAATGTGTTAGTTCTCAGATTACAACGACTTCACAAAAGAATGTTTATCTTTTTTATTCGAACCAGATCAATCTATTCAGCTGTTCAAGTCAGACATACGTAAGAATACTACAATCTCAATATCGTAGTGTTCACTACAGTTCTCAAATAGATGCTTGTATTACGACAACGCCAAATAGACGTCGGCACCATCACGGTTCTCAGCGGATCCTTATAGCACTGCGGAACCACATAGATACGTGTAACACCACCGTTTTAAATAGTTTATGAGTGTAGGAGTATACCCCCTTGTAACATAGCTGTGACAAAAAGTGACGAATACACAAAACATCGTCTTAGTTCACTAATACAATTTGTTTTTGCTACTACACCTCTTATTAGTCGTCCGGAAAAGAGGAATTGAGTTTGCGAAATGAGTCCACCGCTTTAGTTAGACAGTGAGAAATAAACTGTCATGAAGAGAGAGCAGAGAGCGCTTGATATTATCTTTTGCGTTTTCCGTTGTAATTCTCGCACCTGTTTGCTCGCCGGTTCTATCTTCACAGCCTCGCGGCAGGTATGTGGTTTCTTCGTGGAGCTCAAACAAAACTGGTGCCATCGTTGCGTCAAGAGTTTAACTAACTTTCTTTTCCTGTTTTCAATCCCGCTTCCACTCCCATGGCTTGAGGATTTTTTCCATCAATCACTGCCAGCAGCCGATTTGGATCTGAGGCATTTTTATTTTATCTCGGGTGTCTGCGACTTTCTTAATCTAGCCTTCAGGAACCTCTAAGTCTAGATAGGAAGTAAAGCAATCACCCTGTGTCCCTAATCATATTAGAAGAAGATAATTCCCCGATACCAGTTTTTCTAAGACCATCACATTGTTTAGAAATACGTACATATACTCTTGATCAATAAGCACTCTGCAAAACAGCAGTCGTATGACTATTTACCTCCAATCTCATAAACTTTGTTTCAGATCGGCTTTTCCTTGCTTACAACTATATTACTAGTATAAGTCAAAAGTTTTGCAATATTTCAAGCTACCATATTGTGTCAAATGTTTTTTGACACCAAACTGGTTTAGAAATTCAAAGATAGTTGACACCATCCTCTAAGTTTGGAAGAACGTCTGTTACAAAATAAGATGCCTAGACTGAAATAGTTGAACAACATCCAGGCAGAAATACTCGTATATTGTCGGCAGAAATTGGTCTTTCACAAAGCACAATCAATCAACATTTCCATATGCTTGGCTTTGAGAACAGACATAAAGAGACTTTAGATACGAATAGCTTGAGGGGGTGTCCTCGTAGTGTAATGGTTAAAGCGATGGACTGCGGAATCGTAATACGCGAGTTCGTACTCCAGTCGCGCTATTACGTTCACTTTCGGGCAAATACCCTTGGGAAAGGTATGAACCCCCTTATCCTCCCAGCTATGGGATAAATAGTACCACTATTCTTCTAGGAGAATAGCTTTGGCATTAAATAACCTAAAAAGGTTGATATGCCATTAAACAAAGAAACCAACCAAACCAAACCTACGAATACCTTGAAATATTGCAAGGCTATTTAGTCATCGTAGTAATATAAAGTCCAGTTTGAACTATACAATCTATGAATCATATTTGTTACGCTAAATGATTGATTGACTGAATGATTAATTGATTTTAATGATTATTTTATGCCGATAGACTTAGGAATTCTGTTCACCTTCACATTTTTGTGTAGCTCTTTCTTTAGATGTTTCTTTGTTTTAATATCAACGCTTTTTAGGTTATTTAACTGTGAGCAAACAGATAAGCTGTAGTCTGTTTAAAATGTTACCTACAAACTATGCACTTTCTAATTATATATACTTAATATATGTATGTAAATAAAGTATTTTGCATTAAATAACCCAGAAGGGTTGATATGCCATAAAAATAAGCAGAACCATTTGTCTTGTAAATATAATTTCCCTTCTTAATTGAAATTATTAGCTGAAATTATTTACAAAGAAATGAGATTTTCGTCAAGCCTCGAAAACAAATTGAAGGAAAATATATTCTTAATTCAAAGTTTAGAAACCAGTGTTTTCTTCTCAGCAATGAAATTTCTAGTTGGAAAATAATGAAATGATTATGTTACTGTCTTTTGAAAATGAAAAGATGAGATATGGTTGGATGTGCTTTTCTGAGAATATAGGTCGCAATTTGTTCTCATTGTTCTATTCAAATAAAAAGAAATATTTTAAATTCATGTTCAACAAAATCAAATTTCTTAACAAATAAATTTATCTCTACTACACCCATCTTCTAATAGTAAATGGTAGTAGATATATGGTTCTTTAATTATGGTAAGATAAATAGAACATATAAGGTTCTTAAATTATGGTAAGATTACGAGTCTAAGAAAAAAGAAAACTATGAATTCAAAGTAGTTCTGTAAGTTGGGTTAGAGATCACTCTTTGTTCCTGGTAACCTTCTCATTGTTTAGAGATATGCTATGAAAGGAAATTACTCCACGTTGCATCCGTGTGACCTAAAACATTATTGGATATGAGAATGACGAAGAGTCACAAATAAAAGAAATAAAATAAGATATTTAATCACGATAAAAATATCAAACTAGACATTCATTTGATTCAATACACAAAATCATCCTGCAAATTTCTTTTTGAGAATCGTCTACCATGGAGTTTGCAGTCAGGTGTGGAGGATAAAAAAACACACCCTTTCTTATTTCATCATCAGCATCAACATTGAAACCTGTCGATAGTGCAGATTCCTTTGACTCTTGCAGGCCATCCTCCTTTATTAGACATCGTATTTGGCAAGTCCTCAACACGATATCCAATGAGCTGATGTACAAGGTACATACGATAAGTTTCCAGACTTTTTTCATATGGGCATTTAAAAATTGTCGTAGACACTTGAAAATTCAGTATGTTATTGCTATACATCTTATGAGATGACTGACCCATTTTCCAGGTTAAAATGAACAACCACAGCAGGACTTGGAATACACCCCACTAAAGCCTGATTGTCACTGCTGGTGAATTTCAAAAATGCAATCTGGACGTGAGGACACTTTAGAAGAACGATATGCAATAAAATTCTGTTTTAAACGTGGAAAAAATGCCATAGAAACGTATGGAATACTTCAGACTGGTTTCGACCAACTTGCATGAATCAAGCATCAGATTTTTAGCGGCATAAGAGATTCAAAGGAGGCAGGGAGTCTGTGAGGGATGGTGAGAGGTGTGGGACGAGTAATGAAGTCACGACACCAGAGTTGATCGGCCAAAACGTTAGGGTTAGGGCTAGGATTACTATGTTGTAGTTTTAAGGAAGTTCAGGAAGAGATTCCGTCGGAAGATGCCAGCACTCTTCAAATTGGGTCAGTGGCATTTCCACCAGGACAATACACAAGTCCATAACTCCATCTTTGTCATAGAATATTTGACCAAGAATGGCATCAACCTAGTTCCTCACCCTCACTATAGTCCAGACCTTGTTCCCTGTGACTTTTGCTTATTCCCTAAGCTCAGAGGCTGTCGTTATGAGACAATTGAGGAGATGGAAGAGGCTGTGACGAAGGTCATTGACCAGCTCACACAAGAGGACTTCCATGAGGCCATCCAGAAGCAGTTGGAAGGGTACAATGTGCATTGCAACCGGAGGAGATTACTTCGAAGGAGACTAGAGTTTCGTGTGTGTACTATCAATAAAAGCGCCCATACGAAAAAAAAGTCTAGTAACTTATCGTATGCACATCGTATGCAAGGTTTTGTTGATCGGCCAATACTGGTGCTTCTATGTGTAGAAGTCCTTAGGAGAACGTAACTTATGAGTTAGTGATAACTTCTCTAGCAGTGTCCACCATATCTTAGTTATCTTGAATAGTTTGTGAAATGAGAGGTAAGTGGCTGTATAACTTCTCTGTTTTAGGGTGCTGCATCCGGAATTTGTTCAAACCGCAAGTAGCACCCTTGTGTGGGTCCCACCAAACTTTTTCTACAATCGTTTTTCCTGAGTCCAACTGATGCAGTCATACAGTAGTACTGACACGGCAACTGCTGAGAAGAATTCCCGTTGTATTTCATTCGAGAGATCAGACTTCCACATGGTTGATAACTCGTCAATAACAGTCCATAATTCAGTTAGACCTATGCTGGAATCACTTTTAGTAGATATTTTTTTACCACGGTATCCTCATCTTTTATGTGATATTTTAACCGAGGTATCCTCATCTTTTTCTTCTCCTATTTTTTTTTTAAGATTTCCTCAGTCAAACCTTTGGCACAAATAACAATTATGAAAATACATGTTGGATTGTATCATAAAATAATGACAATGCATTACATGTAAAACTCGTGGAGTACACCAAATTAAACGAAGTGATATTTAGAAGATGCGGTAATGTTGTATAGTATACTGTGTTGTTATTAACAACGAGGAGCAAGTATGTATATAAAATATAAGATTATATTTTTATTTTCGGCGACAATATTTGTGTGGAGCAGAAAAGCAATCGCAGAGAGTTCGCGCACACGGAGGAGCTGTCGGGAGACGAAAGAGCCAGTGAACAACTGACTTTAGCCGAAATTCGGGAACTTACATAGTCTACAACTCTCACGTGACCTGCAGCAATTCCTCTTTTTCGTTAACCATGGTTATGCCCACATCTCACTTCTTTGCTTTCCATTGGTTATGTTGTCTGCTTCCCATTGGCTACTTGCTCAAGCCCGGTTCTGTGGGCGTATGCATCTGCCACTATCACCGAATTCAACCACGCCCAACCTTCAGGTCATTTTCCGATATCTTCGACCGGATGCACCTGTTTTCAAAATAACAACTGTGGGCATGGTGACATTTCGGCAATCATCTTGTTGATATTATCCTTGAGCGGATGTAGTTGTGTCAACATCCTCTGATACACAGCACCTGTGGACATGATGACATTTCGGTGATCACACCGGTCTTATTAATCTATTTGTCAACAATATCCGCCGTATTCACACCCGTAGGTCACATTAATATATTACAGTAAAACAAAGAATAAACTTTTGAAAAATGTTGAATTCTAGTTAACTCAAAAATAATTGTTATCAAATCTTGTGTCAATGAAATAATATACAATTAAATTCAGCATTAAATCCAGAAGAAATCAAATTTTCAAATAGGAAAATCCAAAAAATAAATCCATCATAGCTAAACTGTCTTTCTCCTAACAGCTTAGAATATTGTTTTTTTCCCAGAATATAAGATCGATGATTATTTATTTCAGACTGGAAGTATTTTATGTCTCATACCCTAGAATAATCTAACGATGATTTTGAAGGATATATCTGTTGGACGAATAATTCAGTACAAGAAAGATATTCACATCTCCAAGAAAAAGCTGTAATAAAGAAAACAGTGATTAAACTTCTTGTAATAAAAATCTTCGAAGTGTAACACTTTTTCCTCACAGAAAATATTGAAATTAATAGTAAAAAGAGAACGATGCTTGGGACACAATTTTTATAATAGAACCTTCGTCAATAAAATATTGATATTTATCAAAAGTCTACAGAAACACTGGCCTTAAGTTATGACCAAAGCAACAAAGAAAAATACGCTATTATAAAGAACCATTATATAAGAGCAATGTGAAATCTTAAAAAAATCAGTGAGAAAAAATAAAAGAATGAAGATGGTCGTATAAAATTGTTAATGAATATTCGCAATAAGTTGACTAAAAACATTGTAATCAAAGAAAATAAGATAAAGATGTTATCATGAAAGAATCGTCGAAAGGTAGTACGTACCTACTGGTAGCAAACTAAGACAAAACCCTTCTCTGTCAAAACGAAAACAAAACTTTTCAACCCGTGTTGGATTATTTTCTTGATATCAGCAATTAACAACTTTCTGTCAAGATTAAACTACCATTGACGTTGCATTCTGGAAAAAATTGATGTTCTCATAAGTATAATAATATTAACCATTCAATGGAAAATTTCCTGCATGGTTTAGTTGTGTTTTATGGTATATCAACTATTGTAGGTTATTTAATCCCAAATCCTCTTTATATATATATATATATATATAGCACAATTTAATGGAAACTCAAACTCGGTTAAGTCGTCATAATAAATTTATTTCGGCGGAGAATATTATTGCCATACTTTCCGTCTCGTCAGATGACTCTTTACATGCTTCTCTCTCGTCGCTGAGTAGCGAAAAATCGTATCTAATATATATATATATATATATATATATATATATATATATATATATTAGATACGATTTTTAAACATATTTTGTAGATAACTTTTTTAAATGAGCCTGAAATCCATTTTCCCTGTTAAATAGTTTCATTAATTTCTATTTAATACAAATAATTATATTTACTATTAACTGATTGTTTGCACTCATATGTCTTCTTGTATTGCTATTTAACACTAACAATCCAATTAAACATCAGTCATTTGGTTACACACTGTTGAATATAAAAATATTTGTATTCCTAACAATTTATTTTAGCATAAGTAGACAGTTTAAATGTCAATCAGTTCTTTTTGACCCATAGATAAGACCCTGTCAGATGCTACCACTCCACGCCAGAGTGGACCTGGGAGCGATGAAGTGGTGCTCTGCATTCCCCAAAGCTCCAGCATTACTGAAGCCTTATCATCAGAATGTTCAGTGTCATATCCAGGAAACTCGTTGGGAATTCGTACCCACTTCTGCAAAAACGTTGTAGGTATATTCTGCAGCCCCAGCCGACTGGGCCACAGGATACTCGTTGGGGGAGTCTTACACCTCTGTAGAATTGCAGTCGGTGTATTCTGTAGCCCAAAGCCGACTGAGCCAATTTTCGGCATCGAAAAAAGGCATCTCTTTGATGGTAAGTTTACTTGTCGGGACTTTGATCTTTCTGGATATAATGCTATAATGAATTATGTGACCTTTATCGATACCGGGCTTTACGTTAATAATTTGTGAGTTTAGTGGATGTAAACCCTTTTCATGAGTTTATTTTCTCTATTATCGTTTATTATACCTGCCCTTCTAAAAGCCTGAGACTCGTAAGTGAAATTTAAAGTTAATCTTGCTTATTTTTTGTTTGTATGTTTGTTGATTTTTTTGTTTTGTTTTCTATTTGTTAAATTCACAAAGTCTATTTGGCTACTAGAATTTATATGGCTAATGGAAATGTCCTTTTTATTTATAAAAGTAAAATTCTGAGAAGGCACGGATATAACATTGTTAATTGTTGCAACAAAGACCTGAACGAGAGAAATCTGAGAACGATTTTAATTATATAATCGGTAAAGAATTTAGATGAATAAAATTTGTACATTGATTTTAGAAGTATGATACAATACATTGTCAAAATGGAAAAGCGAGGAAAATTGTTTAAGTTTTGGCTGGACAGGAAAACGAAAAAAATGGAATTATTTTTTAACCAGAAAGAGGAAAGGAAAGAGAGAAAAGATAAAATATCTTTTTGATTATACTAAAAGTGTCATGTAAGACAGCAAGCCAAAACAAAGACAAAGCGGGAGAATAGGTCAGAGAAAGGGTCCACAGCGACCCAGGTGCATATATGATTTTATGGGAACATTTCAAATCTTGAGAAATGGAAAAAAATGTTTTTTTTAAGACTGGGTAATTTGCTTAACTTGACGTGTTGGCCATGAGACAGAGAATACCGCTCACGATGGGAGAATGCACAGCAATCGACACGTGGAAGTAGGAGGAAACTCCTTTCACTTTAGGTAATGGTCACAGAGAGTCAACGTTGAAGAAAGAGATAAGCAACATGAAGAGTATTAATTACTGAAATCAAAGTTAGAAGAAAACCGTTGATAATAAACACCCACTTGGAAATAATTAAAATAATTATATAAACCAAGATTATCCCAAAAACTGACCGATGCAAAGAGAAGCCACGGATAAGAGACACTGAGAGTAGTCGACAGAGTGAACCTCTATCACTTCGCACTTGAGCCTTCCACCAGATCTGAGTTAAAGAAGCGAAAATCACGAATAAATAACGAAAGACTGTCGTGAGAGAATTGATAGCTTAAATTGAGAACAGCTGCGATTTATCTTTTCGAAAAGTTGTTCTGACAGCTTGATAGACTGACTGCTGAGATAAAAGGGGCCTGGTCGCTCATTCACATTTCTTCACTCACCGTGAAAAGGACTTGTATGATAGAACTTATTCATTTTTAAGAATGACTTGATAATTATTTTTTTAAACGGGCTTTGTTATTTTATGCTAACTAAACTTTTTATTAATTGTTGAACGCCCCGTGTTTGTTTTATCTCTGGACTTTTGACTTCAATTTATTCTTCTTTGAGTGATCAACATTGTCTGATTTATTTGGCAATCGGCGAGTGGCAACTTCGGTTATCTGAATCTAAAAACTCAACATGTTCATATGGCTGGACAAGCCTTGATTCAATTCTTCACTGGCGCAGTGACTCATCGGTGGTCGAGGCAGTTTACTGGGTGATTGAATAGTTTTAGGCAGTGAATATTCGCCTTAGTAATGCAGGAAATAATTGATTTAAAGATGAAATTTCTTCAGATTTTAACAAGCTATAAATTTGCAGTGTATATGAGTTATAAACATTTAACTGCACAAAACCTTATGCAAATTCATGATACTTCTAATTAAATTCAAATCTTCTCTTATCAATCCTTTTTTTTTATTTATGTATTTATTTATTCATATGGTCTTTTCAATAAGACTTAAATATATAATATTTCACTCAATTTGATTAGTATAAGAACATTGTCAACATTGTCTGATTTATTTGGCAATCGGCGAGTGGCAACTTCGGTTATCTGGATCTAAAAACTCAACGTGGGCATATGGCCGGACAAGCCTTGATTCAATTCTTCACTGGCGCAGGAAGCTAATAAATATTCTTTATATGTTAGCTTTTGCTTACAGACTTTTCAAAAATTACATTGATACTATAAAAATAATTTGCGTCTGATCTCCTTCAATAATGAGGAAAATTAAATAGGAGGTTCACTTTAAAAGTAGCGCACAAATAATTTCTTCAATCAAAAAAATCCGATGAAAACATTAGAAAGATAAAAAAAACTATAACTGAAATGAAAGCGTGTTATTTCATCATGTATGTAACTAACAAACGATTACTACAATCATTACAAATAGAAAAATAGTTTTCATTTGCTGTAATTCATTGATTGGTAAACTTTTTACCTCAACAGAAATAATATTAACATTAGAAGCTCGTTTAACGATTTCTATACACGTAACATTTTATTTAGTGGTACACATCACATGAAAGGAGAAGAAGTAGTTTGAGTATATGATTAAGTATGGATTTTGAATAATTTATAAATGTTCTTCTCACATATTTATCCACATGATACTTATAATTATTTCCATCTAATAAGAAAATATAATAGCTACAGAATTTCAAAATGTGTTTTTCATGAAATCGAGGAACGAATACAGTGCCAATAAATTCAATCATATATATATATATATATATACATATATATATATATATATGTGTGTGTGTGTGTGTGTGTGTGTGTAAGTGTGTGTGTGTGTGTGAAGTGAACGAAAAAAAGAAAAAACAATGTTTAAAGATAATTTTGTTGGTAAAGTTTATATATATATATATATATATATATATATATATATATATAGGGGTATGTTGCATAATCGTTTATTATCCTCTCAAAAAGACTAGCTTCAAGTAAAAAAAGATACATATTATTCTGAAAAATGTATAAGAGTTGACTGAATTTTGCGATACGATCTCTGTCTCTTTCTCAATATATATTGACTGGTGCATTTTAAGACGTCATCTCAAGCCCTCAAGCGAGTGCTAAACTCAATGTGAAAATGGAAGTATATTCGAGGATGTGAAAATGTACAAATAAGAAAAACGGCAAGGTTTTCTGAGGATGATTTTATTTATAATTCAACAATTAATAAAATCATCCTCTGAAGACCTTTTGCTTTTTTAATATTTGTGCATTTTCATATATATATATATATATATATATGTGTGTGTGTGTGTGCACTCTAAACCTGATGAACGTATTAGTGAGAAGCTGAAATCTACTAAGCATCGGTAAATGTGTGTCTACGCCATCCCAACTTAAACACATACGCTCAAACAGTTATATTATGAACTGTTTATTTATAGATATAATAAACTACATTAGCTATATGTATAAATATATATTATTATTCACAGACAGACTGTTTCCATGTATCACAACCCATCAGTGTGGCTAGACACGCAATACACTTCAAGCTGTGATTGAAACCGGCCCAACTTTACATTAGACTAAATATCATACTGCTCAGCCATTAGTCGACATACATCAGCTCGGGAATAATAAGGCATTATGTCGTAGCTTTCGCTTGTTTACATTTTGCCTTATTGGATACCAGAGTGCTCAATTCTTACAAAGAGCTTTATATATATATATATATATATATATATATATATATATATATATATATATATATATATATATATATATATGTATGTATATATATATTGAGGGTGAAATGATGATATGTGTACCTTGGAGCTTCTAATTTCAGTTTCTTATACTGTCACTTCGTTAGATTTTTTGTTTAATGGCATAACAATTTTGGTGGGGTTTTTAATGATAAATCCCTTCTTGTTGAAGAACAGATTTTGCACAATTTAACCTAAAGCTGGTATGGAATAAGATGGTTTAAACCTTTACCAAGGGTATTAATCTGAACGTGAATGTATTAGCGCGACTGGAGTTCTATTTCACTGACTATGATGTCACCACCCTGAACGTTGACCTCAACACCACAGAGACACACTCCTTAAATCTTCAGGATGATAGTGGATTATAGTTTGATACTTTACTCCCAACAGTTGTAAGTTTAAAGGTTTAAACTTGTTGATGAGATCAAATAAATCAATGAATAGCCAATAAATAGACAGTGATAACAAAGTCTAGACAGCTCAATCACTTGATATTAATCATTTTCATTTCTTATATATTTTTGGTAATTTAATTTTATTCAAATAAATGTTAATGGAAATCAATTCTTGTCTTCTAGTAAGATACCTTTAGCTCGTTTGACTCAGGAAAATTTAGATTAGTTATTAATGATTTTGATTCAAGTCTGCATTTTATTTTTATGAGTAAGCTCGTCTAGTTTATAAAATCCGCAATGGGCAACTGTCTCTAGCCCACTGGAAAATAATTAATGATAACGGAAAAGCTGCTTATGCCGTTCCTGCCAGCAGTTCTGTTTCTATTCATACTCTACTTTTCCTCGAAGAGAAGTCTTAGTAAATATTCTTCATCACGCGGAAATTGGCATAAAACGCATCGCCCATGCGCAGTTATAATCAGCCAACTCGACGTAAATTTCCATGATGAATCTGAAGACGATGTCCGTGCCTGAAAATTGACTCAGAAGCGTAATCTGTTGTCGTCTACAAACAATAGCTGCATCAGACATCTTTGTAATGTATTTTTTTATCAATATGCATAATTTGCTAATATCCACAGCATATTCTTTTGTGTTATTTTTGGTTTCTTTTATTACAGTTTTCCCAAAACGTTAAATTATGATTTAGAACATGTCAGTTATTTGGCATTTTTTCGTATATCAAAATGTTCAACTATATATATGGCTTCTTTAAATATACATCTCAATCAATTCCTGTATAGCTTACATATTTTGCCAGTGAAAACACTTATTAGTATTGTATACATAACTTTCTCACGTCAATTTTTCCCCCTCTATAAGTAAACACTTACACACAATACTCATACACATACATATATACAAACATGCATGATGGTCGACAAGCTACACTAAGAGAACTATCAGAGCTAGGTACTATGTTCGATCTTCACTCTACTCAGTTGGTCTAGTGCCAAACCTTTGCTATGCATTTTTGTTGAAATAAGAGAGCCCGACGGGGTTAAATCAGCCGGAGGTTACGCTCGGAAACAGTTGCAAGAGTGCTTGATCAAAATTGGGAGCTAAAAATCTCGGGCTTTAGAAGAAATCTACGCCTAGCTTAGTAATCATGTATGGAAAATTGATTGATTTACATAGTAAAGAAAAGTATTAAATTCCTTATAAAAAGAGACTCTTAGCGCCTTAAAATCCAAATATGTATTCTTAAATTTTTTTACCGCTCAGTGCCATGGAACAAAACGTCGTTTTGTCTTTTAAACTCTAATTAATCTTAATTTTTTCCTTGAAGATATTCACAAATCGATTTGATAACCAATTAAACATTTTATAAATGAATCTCTTTTGATCAAACTTAGAGCAATATAGATCTTATACATAATTAAATACTTTTCAAAAAAGATTCGTCTGTGTTGTTTCTCACTTACTTTTTAAAATTTCTATCGAGTAAATTTCCGTTAACTCTCAAAATTAAATTCTTTGCAATATTTTTAGTTTCAAAATCGCTTAACTATTTCAACAAAGTCTTATTTCTTTCTTGATTGCTTTTACGATAAATATGTGTGTACTGATGCAACGTTTTACTAATAATAATTTTTGCTTATTAGACTCCTGTTAGAGTCATAATTATACTTTCCTTCTACCTAGTAATATACACATACAAATATATTTTACTCGAGCAAAATATATGATCATGCTTAAAACGAGACAATTATTTATTATGAATTGTTTTCTTGTTAATACCATAAAGGGGCCTTAGCAAATTTTACAATAAATTTTGTTCTTCAACAAACTTTTTAGTCAAGAAATAGAATTTATCAGATTCATAGAATTAAGTTTTATTTCATTATTAAACATGTTCCTCTACTTATGTATACAAGATAGTGTTATATAATTACGGAATGATATTTTTATATTAATCCTTTTTCGTTAATTATATTTTATCATTCGGTTTGGTTGGGCTTTGAACTATTCGGCTTAGTGCAAGTGCAGGTGCAGCACACACTGAGTATAGTTCACGCTCGCGCGCAGAGGATATGACAATAAGAAATGTCATAATAAAAACCCCAGATAGGAAATAGGACTGGGGTGTGAATGACATCATGCCCGGAAGCGATAGGCTGAGAATTTGATGATTTTTGAAAAAAGCAGTTAGTTGAGATTTGACTCTGGGCCGGGCCAGTCCAGCTGGTGGGGGTGAATGTGGGCGATGTAAAAACAGTCAGCATAGTAAGAATTGTGTGTCTCTCTCTCCTCGTGTAAAAAAAACTAAACGTCAAGAAGTGAATGAACGTTTCGTACCTGAACAACGGAGAATCGTCAGTGTTTCGTATTCCGCCTGCATCTGTATGTATTACAGTAGGTTCAAGATTTTATGAAGCTAAAATTTTATTTATGCATATTGAAAAAAATGTATGAAATAATTTTTTTTTTTTAAACTATGTCATTGGCATTCAACCAAATCATTTCAGAGTTGGCTATTGGTCTAAACATTTTGTTTTGATCGGGTGCGAACTTGTACAGTTCCATTCTTTCTCTAAATTTACCACTGAGATGAATTTTCAATTGACGTTGGTTTAGTTTGGTTTGATTTCTTTGTTTAATGGCATATCAATCTTCGTGGGTCATTTAATGCAATATTCTTTAACTCTTAGGTAGGAGATAAGAAGGTGCATACTTTTTCCTGAATTTTTTTGTCCAAAAAAAAAAAAAAAGTGAACAAGAAATCAAACCTGCTTATTTCGAAGCTGCAGTCCAGTTCTTTAGTCATTATGCTTTGGGGATTCCTCAGTTTTGTTATTGTGAAAACAACTAAATGTCCGATTTAAATAGCAGATTTTTTTCTTCCATGAATCTGCTTCTTCAAAATATTACCTATGTGTGTAGATATTTAGAGAGGTATTGACCAAACCCTCTGGAAAACCAGGATGAAACACATAGTTACTTTATTATGTAGAGGTTTTATTTAAGAGTTTTCCTTCTCTTTAACAAATTGCCATACTAAGGTTAAAAAAACAAGTTTTAATGCAAACCTTTCAAAAGAGCATTAGCGCGAGAAGGTCAAACGGACTCACCCAAGATTTGACCTCGGGTTGCGCTTTCTATTTCCTACGACGCTAACCATGACATTATATATATATATATATATATATATATAATGTGTGTGTGTGTGTGTGTGTGTGTGTGTGTGTGTTGGTGAGGCAGCTAGTCTATGAGAAGGAAAACTCTGAATTCAAACCTGTTAAATTCCGCTTAAAAATTGACCTTGTATCATATCCTGCCCGAGCGGAAGGGTTGGTATATATATATATATATATAGCACACGTTGAAATACACACACACACACACACACACACACACACACACACACACACACACACACACACACGTATGCATATATACTGTATATGTGCATATATATGTGTATATATATATATATATATATATATATATGTGTATATATGTGTGTGTGTGTGTGAGAGAGAGTCAATCTGTGTCTGTGCTTTAACGAAAACTACTGATTAGGGTATTGAGATCACTGATTACGAATGATGGTGAATTGGCACTGATGCATCTAGGCAGCAACCCGGATATCTATGCATCATTTTATTTTATTTTATTGAATGTTAAAAACGTAAATATTCATCTCTGATACTTTTTACTAGAACTCATATTTAGATAGATGGAAAGATAGATAGATCGGCAGATAAATATTTGTGTGTGTGCAATCTAAATATCAACAATTAGAACGCTAATTTATAAAAAACAAACAAACAAAAAACTCTCCCCATCTGCATGATTGGCGCAACATGATCTTTTTTGCTCGCATTACACTTCTGTTCGTTTGCTGTTAAACTAACTTCAATGAACACGACGACACGAGTTCAAATCCTGGACGAGACTGATTGCATTTCATACTGCACTAATATCCTTGGGAAAAGCATGAATCCAATTATTCTCCTTCCAACTATGGGTAAATAGTAGGGCAGACTGAGTTTTTCAGCCTTGGTGAGACAACTAGTCTAGAAGGAAAACTCTGAATTCAAACCTGTTAAACTCCGCTTAAAAATTGACCTTGTGTCATATCATGCCCGAGCGGAGGGGTTGGGTAAATATGGTTAAACTAACTTTGATACAATTCTTTTCCATTTCTTCTGTAAAATAAATCCATTTTTTTTTTGTTTATCGTTAAAAGAAAATAACAGCAAAATTGGCAATTATCCAGCTAGGACACATTCGAAGGCTAATTGTTAATGTTTTTTTTTTTCCCTACATTACCATGGAATAATTTCTTCACCTTATATGTTTCAATAAATGAATAGACAATGTGAATCATGATATGTTTTTTATACAGCTGAATTGGCCGATGTAACATTAACAGACAGACCGAAAAATACACTCAGACAAGAATAATAATGTAGATCCGTATTTTTTGTCCTTCTTGAATAAGAATAATTGTCCATTGTGTTTTCAGTTTGGTGAAATTATATTCAGGCGAGAAACTAAACGATGAATCAGTTTAAGTGATTGAGTTATCTTCTCATATGAATTATGTATTCTTTTCAAACAGTATTTTTGTCAACTATTTAAAAGAAACATTGATAAAACTACCACTTATTTAGCATTTGTATGTTTCTAATCTAATACGTTTCAACGTTTCTGTGTAGTTAAATGTTTTAAACTATGTTGCTTTAGTTTCATTTGAAAATGTTCTTTTCAAAGCCGAAATTATGAATTTATTTGTATTTATGAAACTACAAAATATTTTTCAAAGACCAGGAAGAACCATGAAGAAGAATTTTGTTGTCTGTGGTTTTTTTCAATATCTTTTGGAAGCCAAGTAGAATTTTTAACCGTACTATCTTTATTAGAAAGGCTAAGATAGATTTGTCTTCCTCATCCACACAGATAGAACCACAATGGTCATCATAATCATGTCGTGAGACTAGCACGGATATCCCTGATCCTCTCTTGCCACTTCTCCTTATCGTTCATCGCCTCCGGCAGGTCTTCAGGGCCACATCCCGTATCCTCACATAGCTGCTGTATGTATATTCGAGCTGGCCGTCCCGCTTTTGCTCGGCCATATGTGGGGGTCCATAGGAGTACATCACTTATGAGCTCGTCCCTGCTTCTCCAGCAGTGTCCTGCATGTCTGGTTAATCTAACTTGAATAGTTTTCGTGATGGGAAGCAAGTGGCCGTATAGTTGGTGCCTAGTAGGGTTTTGCCGCCAGGACTTGTTCAATATTGCTCGCAACATTCTTGTGTAATTGCCGTCCAGCTTCTTCTCCTGCTGTTTTGTTAGCGTCCAAGTAGTGCATCCATACAGCAGTATCGATACGACCGCTGCCTGGAAGAAACCGCTGTTCATTTTATCGGTCAGGTCTGATTTCCGTATGATCGATTGCCTATCGATAGTTGTCCATGCCTTTGTTAGCCGTATGTCGACCCCACTATGTTAGTTTATACTAATTGTCTTTTAATGCGAAGTATTCAGACCTCAGCAAAATAGATGGTAAATGAAGAGTGTAAAGAAAGAAGACGATTCACTGGTAGGTGTGAAACTGACAGTTACCATATGCCATTGATTCTGTTGATGCACTATTAAAATTTGAGTCTACATAAGCTCTATGACCGATATTAAGGAGGATTTGATTATTACAATAGTAAACAATAGAACAATATATCAATTTATTCAAACACACACACACACACACACACACACACACACACACACACATATATATATATATATATATATATATATATATATATGTGTGTGTGTGTGTGTGTCATGTGCATTTAAGCAACTGTTATTTAATAGAAATCTGAAGTCTAATTTGTTTTTAATTAATTAAAAAATAATTTGCTTTTAATTCTTATCCACTTTTAGGATTTTCAACAAAAATGCACGTCTGGTCCAAATAAATGTATGTTTTCTAAATGTTTGTGTTCAAATTATTTTTATTCTACTTCTGGTCTTTCTAAAGATCAAGAAATTTACGGTAGATATTCGCTTTTTAGAAATATTTAGAGACTTTTGAAGTTGATATTCTATACTTTATACATTGTGGGTTATAATGACCTAACGCACAATTTGAAAAAAAATAGTTTAGTATAGTTTAGTTCGATTTGGTTTAATGGCATATCAAACATTCTAGAATATTTAATACCAAGTCCTCTTTGTACATATATATCAAATATATGATTTCTTAACACATTTTGTAGATAACATTTTGAATGAGCCAGAGCTCTTTTTTTATTCGCACAGTTTCACTAATTTCCATCTAATACGAATAAGTCTATTTACACTAAATCATTTGTTTGCATACAGTTTTCCAAATATTGCTATGTATCACTAACAATTCCCCAAAGCTTCAGTATTACTGGATCCTCACGATCACATTGTTTAGTGTCATATCAGGACGCTCATTGAGCGAGTCTTACCTCTCTGCTGAGATACAGCTGGTGTATTCTGCAAACCCAGCCGACTGAAAAACAATAGGAATTCTGTAACTCTCTTTAAAATTTAGTTGCTAAAAGCATTTAGAAAATGAAAGATGCTAAATCTTAAACAATCTCTACATTTCACGGGATCCTGACATGCCCCATCTTTTAGGAAAAAAAAATTAACTAATATATTTTTAAAAATCTCCTTCTAAGGTATATGCTAATCTTCTTGCATAATTCATTCTACTTAGAATAAGGATCGTCATACATATATTGCATTGGAATTAGCTGATTTATATGGAACCCAAATACTGAAACAGCAGTGAAAGAAGTGTGGGAATGACAAGAGAGACAATGTAGAAAAATAAAGGATAAAACTCCATTCCATTAGAGTAAATAGACCTACTAATGAACTTATAAACATTTCAATTGATCCTTGAATATTTCATATACCAAGAGAATTGACTGAAATTTATGAAAAATTCGAAAATGACCAAAATATCATCCTGAGATTATATCTTTGTATTGATTTTCATCAATTTAGTATTTTCTTTTTTACCATAACATTATTTATATTTTGAAAATTTATTTTGATTATCAGGCAAATAATCAACTCTGCCAACAAACCTCTACAATACTTCTATAGTTCATCCCTATTTGTTTCCCTGTTTTTGATAATATGTTTAATGTAGTGGCGGCTTTCTCACCTCCGATAAATCTTGTCATCGTATTTCCACCTTGGTGAACCAGATGACCTACGACAGAAAATAAACAACGAGAAATCTCACGGTTAATTTTATTTCGTTGTATTTACAACGGATGCACAAGGCCTTGAAATCTCACGGTTAATGCTGGAAATAGTCACATGAGAGTTGGGGATTTTTAAATGGGTCAGAAGTAAGTGAGTGATAGCCAAAGGACAAGTAGTGACTAAATTTTCAGAGCTAGAGACCCCCTACTCGTAGGCATTATGGGCTGGGCTGCGATTTTTGAAAAAATTCGATTCTCCTTCATCAACTGAGTTTAAGTACCACTTCATGCTATTTTAAAGCTGGCCCAGAAGGAAGCTGAAGCACACAAATAAAGTGAGTGGTATTTTTTCTTGAAATAGGTGTCTGCCTTTTTCTTTTCACTGAACTTGTTCTTTCTTCATCACGTCTTTATCGTGGGAAACTTCCACCTAGGCACACATTTTTCAGAAAAATCTGGAAACTCTAAGATAGTTGTTTCATTTTTACTGCCAATGGCTTTAGTGAAAGTCAAAACTTTCTGAGTGATTTTCTTTTTCCTACTGAATCTAATGAAAACATCAGAGGACATCCAGAGAAGAATGAAAGTATATAAAATGTTAAAATAAACTGACAAGAACGAAAAAGAAACTGTTGGTGAAAAACATTAAATCATATCTGATAAACATCCTGAACATGATTTTTAAAAATGTCTACATTATCAAGTTCTTTCAAATCGAACTTTTTGAAGGCGTTTTAGATCAGACCGATTAGCAAGCTTCCTATCCTGCCTAGAATCTAGCACAGCGATCATAATTTCAACGCAAAAAGAGGAAGATAAGGAGTTTAAATGTTGTTAATGGTTAGAAAGTGTCAAACAAAAAGATCTTAAATATGTATGTTAAATATCTAAAAAAGCAGCAACGAATATTATGTATTTATTTAATGTAAAATGGTATTTATTGTGCCGTGAAATAAATAAGGTCGACATATACGTAAAAGAAGAGATATTTTATTCTAGAAAGAATACAGTAACGATTTTGGCACGCCGATTTATGTAAATGATCATGTATTTGTCACGCACCCCACCGAACGAGCGAGTATGGCACAAGGCCTTTTAAGGTGTGAACTCATGTAACTGATTTTAGGCGTATTTGTTTACAGAATCTTTAAATAGTTTTTAGACTAGTCTATCTTGTCGACGCAGGGGAGTTCCAGTTACTCAAAGACATTCCCTTTTTTTGAATTAACTAATTCCTCTGAAAGTTGTATTTTTTCTTTTCGGGTTTATGTCCATAGTCCCTGAAAATGTCCACTCTGTTTACGTGAACGTTTCTCCTCCGGGACTACTAAAGGCTTTGGTATGTCAAGTAAGTCATAAATAACCTTCATCGGGTCTTCTTTCTTATTATTTATATCCTCTGAGTACCATTTTCATGATCTGCTTGTGGTGTCTGTTAATAGTCTTTTTTCAGGTCTTTAATTATACACATTAATCTCCCAATACGTTGATCAATGACACCAGCCTTCAAGATATCTTTCCCGTTCTGTACTCTTTAAAGAAAATGTTTTCTCCTGTTATATAGCATTTTGTATCCGTCTTTTTTCTTTATTGTTTTTTTCTTTTGGCAACAGTTTATGGAACACAGATTTTATTAGTCTCAAGAATATTAACTCCGCTGGTGACAATCCTGAATTAGCATTTTTGTTCAGTGTCACTCGGTATACCCATAAAAATTGTAGGATATTGTCAGAGGATTTGTTTCCGTCCGACATTTTTAATGCTCGCTTGAAAGTGTCAACAAATCTTTCTGTACGTCCATTAGATCGCGAATGGGGTAATGCAGTAGAGCTGTGAACAATCGAAAAGGTTTTACAAAAATCTCTGGACACTTTGCTCTGAATTATGTCCCCTTACCGGCACAATTGTATCAGGAATAACAAATCTAGCGATGAGTCTATGCAAAAATCTAATTGTACCACTGCACGTACGGTTTTTGCATTTCATCATCTCTCACCAGTTTGAGAAACGTTCTATCATAATTAAATAATATTTTCTCTTCAGTAGACCTGCAAAAACTATATGCAGTCTTAACCAAGGCCTGTCCTTCTTTGGCCAAGGGGTAAATTTCACTGGTTGTGTCTTTGTTGCAATTGCACAACTTCTGCGGGATTTTAGATTTTCTTCTATTTTTTTTTTTTGTCCATATTCGGCCAAAAAAGCCTAACTTCTTATTAAAACTTTCGTTCTCGCTGTACTGGAATGAAGGGTATGGAAGTCTTTAATTTTTTTTTTAACGCCGCTGGTATCCTAACCCGATAGCTGTAGATCAAAATGCCATCACAGATGGAAAAATCTTTTGTTTCTTTCTCTCTGTGATATATTTGTCTATTTTTTGCTTTATTCCTAATCTCCTCGATTGCCCTCACATTTAGGGAATTAGCCTGGAAAATTCATTCTCGAGCCAATACCTCTTTGACGAGAAGAACTCCATCTTATGATTTCAATTTTACAATATTGTTCCCCATCATTTATTCGATTCGCAATATCTGTAGAAATCCTTTTTTTGGAACTGAAAATAGGCAGTCACTATCGATAGTCCGTGTGGAGCGTCAAGTTCCTTCCATGAATTAATTTACGGAAACTTAACCGCAAAAATTATCCTTAAAGCCTCTTTTTTGATTTGGCTGTACCCTTTTTCAGGTGGCAATAAAGTTCTCAACCCATGCGTAATCACTTTTACTTGGCCGCTGATTTCTTTGTGCAATATTACAATACCTAAACCAAAATTGATAGCATGACTTGCAATAATAATATCCTCCTTTGGATTGTAATGCGTCAGACTCAAGTTTAACGTTAATATTTATTTTTAATTTTCTCAAAAGCATTCAGACATTCGATTCTCCAAAATCATTTCGAATCTTTTTTCAATACGTTTTAGAGGAATTCATAATACGCGGAGAAAATGACCGTAGTAGTTTGCTAGTCCTATGGATGCTAATTTCTTGGGACTTCCATGGGAATGGTTTTCTGCCTTTTGCATCTATAATATGTACCAAATCCTTAATTTTACATTAAACAATTCACATTTTTAAATTAAGTTTCTAGCCATATACCTTATTTTCCGAAAACTTCTCGAACATGTTCGGCATGTTGTTCTCAGCTTTCACTCTTAATAAAGAAGTTGGCAGGCTATTGCAAAATCAACGTCATTTAATAATATATAAATTGCTCGCTTAAGAGCACCTGGCGTAAATTTATTCTGAATGACAATCTATTGAACCTATACAGATCTTTTAGCATTTTTATTATTAAATACTTCACACTTTCTTCGTTGAAAGAAATCTGAAGTTATGCTTCAAATAAATCCACTTTTGAAAATACTTTGCCACGACTTAATTTTGCAAATGTGTCTCCAGAACTTGGCAAAGGGTAAGTGTATGTTTCTAAACAAACGTTTAATCCCATAGAAAAATCTGCGCTATTCAAGTATTGTTCTTCTTCATGTCAACAGTAGGACTTGCCTCTCACTGTTGTCCATTTTGGTCAACACGCCTATTTGTTCTAAGCTGCCTAATTCTTTGTTAATGGAAGCTTCGGCTGCAAAAGCTACTTTTCTTTCCGGCCTAAAAATAGGTGTCACATTCTCTTTAATTTTGAATGCTTTTTTAGCTTTTGTGTATCTCCCGAAATCTTCGAAATATTTCAGGAAATTTTATCATTAATCCTTTTAAAATTTTTCCAGGCTGTTAGAATTAACATCGGCACTTTTGTAGAACAAATTGATTGGTTGGATCTAAATCTAATCCATACCGAACAGGTTCTAGGTTCGATTCATAACGAATTCTTTTAATTGTAAAGTTTTTTGCCCTAAATGTTACATTTTTATAACATTCCTCAACAAATTTATGTTTATTTCCTGAAATACCATTAGCAGTTTTTTCCATCTTTAATTGTGTTAGACTGCCAATTTTATTTCTTAGTTTGTTCATGTACCAGTGTCCCAATCGAACCAGTATCCAGTTGGAACTAAGCCTCTTTATTGTTCATCTGTCCTTCTACAAATTTTGTTTACATTTTATTTTTGTGTTTTCCGTTTTTGTTGAGTTAACTGTATTTGTTTTTGTTTTTGTCCCCTTTTTATTTTTGGAATTTCTGCAATGCGAATGCTTGTGACTTTTTTGGTCACAATTAAAGCATTCTTTCAATCAAAATGGACATTCCTTATAATAATGAATCTGTCCTCAGCCACAACAAAGATTTATTTTATGGGCAAATTTATCATTATATTGTTAGGCCGTCTCGACCGTCGAGACTAAAATAAATAACCATAGTGGTATTTATCAAGTGCCCCACCAAACGCACGAGTGTGGCCCATGGCTTTTTTAAAGGTGCGTCCGGGTGCAGGGCAGTGGCCCAGGCATGCCTCGACTGTCATCCCTAAAAATAATGGAAATAATTTTTGTGGTATTTGTCAAGCAGCCCACCAAACGCACGAGAGTGAAACAAGGCTTTTTTAAAGTTTTTCCGATCGCAGGGCTGTAACCCAGACACATCCGGCATTCCCCAAAATACCTCTAACCCACTAGGCATTCTCCTAAAAAGGGGCAGCTCCGGCAATAGGCGATAAACCATGCCCCTCTGGAGAAGGTTACAGCTTGGTGGGACGACCCCGTGAGACTCGAAGTGTATGTCAATCTCGACCGCGAGACACGAATGCTGGGATTTCCGGCACCCATATCAGGTGGCCTAGATTAACAAGACTAATGGAAATGATTTTAGTCGTATTTGTTTGCACAATCTTTAAATAGTCTTTCCACAATTTTTTGGGAGCAGGGGTTCCAGCTACAACACAAAAGAATTAATAATTCAGTATCATATAGAATAAGTTGGCAACCATAGTCGAGGGTGACCCAAAGGCTCCCTTTTAAATAGCTACTGCACCGAGGTGTAAGGGAAAGCGCTACTCCATTTTCAGGATTGCTCCACTACCCTTGATCCTCACCTTATAGTGCTGAGTGCCTAGTAATGTGGCATCAAGAACCATTTTTGAGTCTCATATATGACTCGACCTGGGATTGAACCTCCGTCTCCTGGACCACTGGGGAACATTCTACTCATTAGGCCAATGACCCGGATTCAAACTAGAAAATTATGACAATGACAACAACAATCATGTTATTTTCATTGAGGATGAATTATTCAATCTCTAATGAGTACAGTTATTTTCTTTTTCTGAGGGAAGGACTCGCGTCCTATACTGTTCAGCGAGCGAGGCTAATGGAACATTATTTATCTCCATTCTCCTAGTTATGTGCCAAAACCAAGCAAGGTTCATCATTAACTAACAAAAGGTGAAAAGGATAATTTCTTTAACTAGTGTCATTATTATGATTATTCTGAATGCATTCCTTTTACACGAGTTTTAACTGGATATTCTTCACCAAGGTATGAGTGACAACAAGTCTCCTCGAGTCTCCTTGACCCATCTAAGGATTTAAACCAAGAATATTTCTTGGATCTGTTCTTTCCATACCTTTTCTCGGCGTTTGTGAAGTCTTTTAAAAGCCCCTGCAATAATTGGTATCACCATCAACTTCACCTTCCTCAGCTTTTCAACTATATGAAAATATACTTGTCTATATTTTCGTTTTCTTTTATTTTAAATCTATGGTCGGCTGGAATGACAAAATCAACAGGTTGATAAGGTCCTTTTTTCTTCTTGTTGACACCCTTCATGGTATTCAGGTTGACATTCATTTTACTTCTGAACTTACGATCTGACATTAATTCTTTTATCTCAGCTCAAATGAAGATGCGTTTTTAGATTTGCGTCATTTTTCCCAGTGTCAGACATTACTCTGAGCTATGAAAAGCAACAATTGCCACGTTGTATTTGTTTGATGATATCTAATTTCTTTTATGAGACACAGTTTGATATGAATTTGTTGAAAAAACAACTTTTTGTTAATAGTAAGTAAAGTTGGCGACCGTAGTCGAAAACAACCAGAAGGCTCCCTTTTCAATAGCCACGACACCGAAGTGTAGGGAAGGGCGCTACTCCTTTCCCTTGATTGCTCCACCTTACCCTTGATACGTACCTTATATTGCTTAGTGTTAAGCTAGGAGGTATCAAGTATCATTTTTAAAGTCTTTGGTATGACGCGACCTGGGATTAAACACGGGTTTCCCGGACCATTTGCTTTAAACCTGATCTGGTATAAGGATTCCAGGGACATCTCCAGAATTAGCATACTTGCTTTAGTCCATAAGTAGTGAATTTATTGTTCTAGAATAGGACTCATAGCATATCTTTGATTTGTTCCTCGTTGTCTTTTCACGCAAACGTTTAGCTCCTCATATTGCAATAACCGAAAAAGAAAATGAAGTCGAATCACGAAATACACACACACACACACACATACACACACACACACACACACACATATATATATATATATATATATATATATATATATATATATATATATATATGCACCCTGGGTTTCACATAACAACCCACGCCCATTTTCGTCAAACGTGGGTGACATGCCCAGTCCTTGTCACTACTTGCATAATGACCGCTGCCAAACCAGTTTAATGTGCGAGATCAAATATACCTTGTCACACTTAGCCCACAAGAAAATAGGGTTTAATTATCAAGTTGTCTTTCTTTTAACAGAATTATTTTTTCATAATCCACCTATTTTGTCCCAATCCCCTATGCTACACACAAAAAATGCACTTTTACCCTAACAAAAATACTTATTGCTCAGAGTAATTCATATCTGTACGTTTCTTATCTACTTAGAGGAAGTCACACATCGCCTGATGACTAGACTGTGGCCTCAAAGTAAATGAGTTCGAACTCCAGTCTTGCAATTACTTTCACTTTTTGGACATTGATATTGCTTTTCGTATTACAAAAACACATTTTTTCGCTATGATTTCCCCTAGATATTTGCTTTCTACAATGTACAAATCTTGCTTTTGACTGCATTGTTAAAATTCTAAATAAAGTGCTGAATGCATAAACAAGAGATATTAAGATAATATTACATTAAGCATTATTTTAAAACATATGCTTTTGAAGATTTCATTCAAATCTCTCAGCTTCCAATAAAGGCATATATAACTAAGTAACTCGGCTAGATTCATACTGACATTCGCTTAGTATGGCACAAGGCTAAGAAGGAAACTGAACAAATAGATAGATAATTTTCTACCTGAGTAATCACGCTTGACGTACGTTCTGGGCTGCGACGTCTTAGTAAGCAATTTCGTATTCCAGTCGAATTATTATGTTTCCTTTCGACCTATAACTCCTGGCAAAGGTAGAACTGTTTTTATCCCGGCAGCCCTAGATTAAATATTACCACTGCTGTTCTCCAACAAGGACGTCTTTGACATCAAATGACCCATTAAGATTGATATGTCATTAAACAAAGAAATTGAACCAAAGCAACTATGTAATCATTTCAGGTAACAGATATGCTACACTGAATTCAGGCGTTTGTGGTGTAACGGTTATCATCGCAGGAAATTGACACGCCAACCGGTGTCAAAATCATGAGCAAAGCTGTTTGCAATTTATAGTTAGCGACCATAGTCGAGGGTGACCCGAAGGCTCCCTTTTCAATAGCTACTACACCAAGGTGTAGGGGAGGGCGCTACTCCATTCCCAGGATTGCTCCACTTTACCCTTGAACCGTACCTTATAATGCTGAGTGTTAAGCAAGGTGGTATCAAGTACCATTTTTAAAGTCTTTGGTATGACTCGACCTGGGATTGAACCCAGGTCTCCCGGGCCATTGGCGAACACTCTAACCGCTGGGCCAATGTCTCACTACGCTAATACTCCTGAAGAAATGTATGAATCAAATTATTCCTCTCCCATTTATGGGTGAATAAAAAGTAGACTATTCTCTTAAGCTTTAGTGTGGTAACCAATCTGGGAAAAGGAGAACACTGAATTCAAACCAGTTGTGTTCTAAAACTGACCTTGTGTTGCATTCTGTTTGTGAAGGATGGTTGATGTAAATAGTGTGAGTTCAACAAACCTTCAAAGAACATTGCTAGCGTAGCCGATTCGGTTTTGAATCCCAAGTAGTTGTGCATTTTGTTTTGCAGCCAGTAGACGTTTTCTTGAATCCAAACAAAAAACAGACTGCCGTTTCTGATTTTCAAAGCTAGTTTATTGTCTTGATTTCAAGATTAATTCTATACACTAATCCTTTATATACTATTCTTATTTGGGTTTTTGGTCAAAAGAAGTCTAATTTTTGGAATATCCAAAATGTGCTGGTATCTTAAATCCAGATAAAAAACAGACTGTCGTTACTGATTTTTAAAACCAGCGTATTCTGGATTTCAATTTTTTTTTACTTTGTGTTTTTGGTCAAAAGAGGACGCACTTTGTGATTATCAAAACTGTGCCGGTATATTGAATTTGTCTTCGTGCACACTGATATGACCTCAATTTACACTCAAATAAAGTCGTAAACATATAAAATCAGTGGTAATCTTACGAGCTTCTATTTTAGTGGATTTTTTCTATTCTTATGCATTGGATGATCAGTGTTAGATTGCATTATTTAAAAAATTGCCTGATTTCTCTTCATTTCTTTTGCAGTTGTGTGGCTTAACGACTGCCAAAGCGGAAATAGACCCAGAGAACCAATTTCCAATTTTAAATTGAGGGTTCTTACGCTTACTTCACACTAAACACCATAGAATTGCATTAATCAGTTTTCCTTCCCTGGATTTTGACAAAATTCTCCTCACTGCTGAAAAGAAGTGTGCAGTCAGCTGAAGGTTAATTCCTCGATCCTAAAAAACCTTATCACAGTATTGCCAGGTTAATACATCTCAAAGAAGAGATAGCCATCATGTCTCGTTGCAAAAATGACAGCGCAAGAATTTCGCACAGTACCACTTTGAAGCTCTTGATCCTAGGAAAAGCTGCAAAATCATTGTTCAGAAAGAATATATATATTTTTATAAACAGGCACAGATTATCATGGAATAAACTCAAAATATATTTTGCCTTCAATATAAATGAAAAATCCAGCACAGCATCTGTTACCTGGATCATGAGACAAACCGTTAAATGTTATTCTCACTGAGTGTTTTCTCTTGGCTTTGTGTTATAATGTCATAAACTGTGTAAATCTAAACGAAAAATAATACGTTCACATTACACAAAGTAAAATACGAACACATACTTCAAATTTTTGAATTACTATATACTGCTATATGGATGCACTACATGGACTCTAACAAAACAGCTGGAGAAGAAGCTAGACGGCAATTACACAAGAATGCTGCGAGCAATCTTGAACAAGTCCTGGCGGCAACACCCCACAAGACACCAACTGTACGGCCACCTGCCTCCTATCACGAAAACTATTCAAGCTAGACGAACCAGACATGCAGGACACTGCTGGAGAAGCAGGGACGAACTCATAAGTGATGTACTCTTATGGACCCCCACACATGGCCGAGAAAAAGCAGGACGACCAGCACAAACATACATTTAGCAACTATGTGAGGATACGGGATGTAGTCCAGAAGACCTACCAGAGGCAATGAACGATAGGGAAAAGTTGCGAGAGAGGGTCAGGGATATGCGTGCTACCAGCACGACATGATGATGATATATATAATGATTAACAAATCTTCCTTAAAATATTAATTTCGTATACAAAAAAGTAAGTCGAGGGTGATCTAAAAGCTCCCTTTTTAGGAGCTACTACATCGTGGTGTGATGGAGGGTGCTAATTCATTCTCTGGATTGCTCAACTTAACTCTTGATCCTTGTCTTATTATACTGAGTGCTAAGCAAGGCCGCATCAAGTAACATTTTTTAGTCTTTGGTATGACTCAATCTTGGATTGAACCCCGGTTTCCCGAACCATTGGGGAACACTCTGCTCACAAGGCCAATGGCCCGGTAACAATTTTGCATATAGCAGCCACATACTTAAATGTTTATGACACATTATCTCTAGTAAAATTCTTTCATTATCAAGACTCAACGACTGCACAGACTTCATGACACACACACACACACACACACACACACTCTCTCTCTCTCTCTCTCTCTCTCTCTCTCTCTCTCTCACCCCACTTGTCTTCATCATCCATCGCTCTGGGCAGGACCCTTAAACTACATCCAGTTTTTGCCCAAGGCTTTTGTAAGTAAGTTCTCTCTGGTCGGCCATCACTAGCGAGTCCATTTTTAAGGTCCCATGACAGAACGTCACTTTTGAGTTTTTAATTGCTTCCCAGTTAATACTTCGCATGTCTTGTTCTTCCTTATCAGACATTTTGTAAGATAGGAGGTAAGTCGTCGAGTAGCTTCAAGATTTGTTCAAAAAAGCACTTAGCATTCTTGTATAATTCCAATCTAGCTTTTTCTCCATGTGTTTTGTTAGCATCTATGAGGTGCGTCGATTATGTTGTATTGAGAGAGCTCGGAAATAATTCCGTTTAATTTTATAAGCGATAGTTCCATTAAATTAATAAACTGTCGATATCAGTAGATGAAATATTGCTCTGGAGGTACGTGAACTAGTCAACTTTTTTTTTAAAGTTTGCAAAGAGTGCTAGATCATCTGTGTAATTTATTTTTGTAATGAGTTCTTCAGGATATCATTTCTTTCTTCCTCTTTTTGAGTAAAACCATTTTTATTTCATCTATTGACGTTTAAAGTTCACAGTCTAGGCAGATAATAAACAAATGTAGTGATAACCTATCTCTTTGCAAGAATCCAGTGACAATGTCGAGGAAGCCGGTGATGACATCAGGTGAGCAAACCATTCGTCTTGTGTTTTAGTAAAGCATCATTATTGCTGCAACAGTTTCTTTGAGGAGACCATATGCTAGTAGTATTTCCTCATCTTCCCACTCTATATGGAATCAAATACTCAGGAGAAATCGACGAATAAGATTCTTGCTTCAAGATATTTTCACAGACTTCTTTGACAGTTCAATAGATTATCAGAATGTTTGAGGTTGTAAATCGACTTCTACGAAAACACTTCAAATTTTTCATAGGAATTTTCTCGAATTCCGGTTTATTGCGTTTGAGAAGTAGCATATTCAGGCAAACTTTGCCCATGCAAATCCAACTGCTAATGTGACAGGCAAAATCCTTTTTCAACCTTCCCACATATTTTCCTCGTACTTTTTATGTAAATGTATATGACTCATCATCATATTTTATAATTTGATTATTCTCTTCCTCGAAAATGCCTCCAGTCAAGGCCGAAAGTTCTTAAGAAACATACCGCACCTTCCTAAATTCACTCCTTTTAAAAATCAAATAACTCATACAGAGACTTGAACAGATCAAACTGCAATAGACAGACACTAAGTGTATGTCTTATGTAATCAAACATATATATATATATATATATATATATACCCACACACACATAGATCGACAGATGTATCGATAGATGCTTTTTTTAGTTATCAACAATAGTTGTATAGAATTTAAAATACTTATTTCGTAAACAGAACTCGACTTCAGGCCCGTCTTCTTTTTAACCTAAGCCTGTTTGCAACATCTGCAGTAAGGTTTCTTTATCAAAAGCCAGACTTGTTAGTTAAATGAAATCTCGTGATATCATGAGATCAAATAAATACAGGCTGATTATTTTCTGATTTTTTCTCAGCAACCAACAAGGTATTTCGGTTCGTAGTAGATCTGAGAAGCCATCAATTTAATATTTACGCCAAAGAGCGGTCTTTACCTTGTCACATAAGCTGTAGGATTTACAATGGAAAAGTTGGCCGGACAAACCATGAATATCATTGTGGAATTGAGGAGATGACCTTCTTCGGTAAAAAAGAACAGCATTGGTTACTATTTAAACCGTAGCTAAGTAGGGGATATATGAAATTATCAATAATGCGATAAAACTAAAGAGATTAGCTAATTCCTTTTAGTTTTATGCATCTCTACAGTTCAGTATTTTAGCATTTTGATTCATCAAACGTCTTTTAAACAATTGTTTTTTTATCTGCTTACTATATATATATATATATATATATATATATATATATATATATATATATTATGCTTAGATGAAAAAATTAGCATAATTAATTTCAAAAATAGAAAACTATTGTTGAACGAGAGAAATGAGCTCGTCTTTAAATGCAGACATAGGGGAAAATTTAGATTATCCTGATTGAGAACCACTGGAACACCAGTCCATAAATAATCGCAAGGCCAATGATAAAGATGTATTAGAAACTAATAGAGATCAGCCCAACAACAGATACCACCAAGACAGGGAAAGATAAAGGTTAGATAAGGGCCAGATGAACGTAGAATATTAATCAAAAAATAGGGCCTGTGATTCTGAAGTGGTTAATTCCCCTTGACCATTTTTAGGGTAAATATTTAAAAACACTAGATGACTATATAAAATGTCTCCACCTTATCTGGTTTAACTATCTCGGTCCTAATTGAAACAAGAGGAATATCTAGGATGGCAACTGCTTAGTTAATTAACAGACATATTAGGAGTAAATGTAAATCATGTATGAGATAGCCATTAGTTAAACGATCTTAGTCAGTTAAGAAAATCACACCTGCCAAATAGGAGGAACTACAATAAGAACGCAAAATTAGAAGGGACTGACCTGTAGATTAATTCCACTCCTGTTTCTTAATCGTTCTAGCATATAACATGTTAACCCCCTCTGCTCACGCCTATGAATAAAATAATTTGTAATTTGATTTTCACCTTATTCTTATTCCTACTTTTATTTTTTATTTTTTTAATTTTTTTTTTCTGATTCTTTTTTTAATTTTTTTTTTAATTACCTTATTTTATCTTCTGAATACGAACTGAAACTCCACATTCGCTACTTTGCGACAGGAGGGAAGCATGTAAAGAGTTATCTGACGAGACGGAGAGTATAGCAATAATATTCTCCGCCGAAATAGATTTATTATGACGACTTAACCGAGTTTGAGTCTCCATTAAATTGTACTATATATATATATGATTCCTCAGAGAAAAAATAAGACAATCGAAAGGTTACAAGAAATAACTATGATTGAAAGAAGAAAAAGAAAACCCAGTGTAGTGCAAAACTACAAATATTTAAAGCGTGCTCAATACGTATACTTAACCAGTTTAAAGAACCAAATGTAAAAGAATTTTATGACTCTATGCCAGAGGTGGGCAAACTTTTTGGTGAGAGGGCCGCATCACTGGGTTAAGAATTCTCGAAGGAGCACATCTTTTAAAATCAAAAGAATTTAGTCTCGATTCCATTGCAAGTGTTTATTTTCTTATTTTTAGTGGCTTCCGCTGCCTGCATAGAACAGCGCAGCGAGAAGCATGAGGCCTACAGATTGCCGTTTGCCCACTCCTGCTTTATGCTAACTTGTAATGTGCTCCTATAACTTCTCCAATTCACTTTCTAACAGAGTTTTCTTTTTCGACAAAACCTTGGCAGTCAACTTTTGTAATATATATATATATATATATATATATATCATTGATATGATACAAAATCTGAATCAAAATATCTTCATGCGAATCACATAAGTAATACGATTGTTTTAACAAAACGATTTTATAAAAATAAAAAGAAACGCATGGTTTTGTTTTACTCAGCGACCCAAAGTTGACTTTAAAAGTTAAATCGTTTGAATGCATTTTGGTTGCGTGTTCAAGATTGGCCACGCCATACACGCTAGCCAGATCAGACGGCAGATGCCCTGTTGCTTGTGATCATCTCATTTCCATAGCTGTAGAGGCCAAAGCTCTCGGATGATATGACAATCGACTTAGCCTATTGTAATTTTTTTCCGGATACTCAACATTAAAAGAGGAAGTCCCGATGACATAGTAGCAAACGTACTGGACTGAGATATCGTACAAAGCGAGTTCAAATCCTAGTAAAATTATCACGTTCACTTTCGGATTAATTCCCTTGGGGAAGACATGAAACCTCTTATCACCCTCAGCTATG
Source organism: Sepioteuthis lessoniana (assembly GCA_963585895.1). Classification (NCBI taxonomy): domain Eukaryota; kingdom Metazoa; phylum Mollusca; class Cephalopoda; order Myopsida; family Loliginidae; genus Sepioteuthis; species Sepioteuthis lessoniana. The sequence continues at coordinate 87,194,536 of OY757927.1, forward strand.
GATCAAGTAGTTCAGCTAATTCTTTAATGGATTGTTTTGACACGAAATAACCGATACATCAAAGAATCCAAACCAAAACAAATCCATTGAGATACACTGGTGACAGCTAGATCACGGTAGTTAAGCAACGATGACCTTTCTCATCAATTGGATGAATTTCTGCTTATGATCAGCAATAACTGTAACCAATGTGTGTTACACTAATCAAAATCTAGTAAACTCACTAAAACCAGTTGATGTTCACAGTAACTTTTTGAACCACTGATCTCATACAATGATGAACAAAGATTGAATCTATCATCATGCCTGTTTTTTCTGCCTTTGATTAAATTGATTTATGTTCCAATGATAATTCATGTTACAAGATTCCAAGCGGGAACAGCTGTTGTCGCTAAAACATATATATTATTCACTCTGAATTGGTAGAAGGCGTACAACAAAAGCAAGGCAAAATGATAAAACAATGTTCAATGCAACAATGACATTAGCGAATGAGATTTATACCCAAAGAAAGTGTCAGAATGTCCTAAGTTTCGCAACACAAAAATGAAATGGCAGATTCAAAACATTTTCAAAATAATAAAGCAATTTGCCTCAGAAATTGATACAATATTGTCAGAGAAGACAACGACTGATTCGTTTTAATGTAAACAAAAAGTTTTATAAGAAAATAATAGTTAATTACTGATTATCTATGAATAAGAAAGCCCGCAAAAAGCCCCACTCCAAAAAATGAAAATACAAGTTAATTCAAGAGATAAATAAAATAATTCGACATCCTGAAAAAGCTTAAAACATTTTTGGACTTTATCATGAGATATTTTTAAATTTTTTTTCTATCTACTGAGTTCTGTGAGCAACTTTACAGGCATTAAGACCTAATTTGATACAAGGCCTCTGGATTGTCTTAATCTCAGTCCCGTATCATAACATTTTTTTTTTACCTTTGTTAAGTTTTTGTTCGTATGAAGTATTTTTCATGTCGATATAAGCAATTAATATATTGTGCTTTTCAAGCAGTCTATGATGATACTGGTGCTTCTGTTTAGTCAGTGAATTAAGCTAATTCTAATAAGTATAGCAGAGATACGTTTACAGTGAGAAACTGGAGAAATCTTCGCAAAAATGCAAAACTCACATAATTTTCATTCACCTCTAAACTGAACTGGAGGTTATTTCGTTCTTTACAAACGTTTAAATGAAATTCTCTAATAATTTGCTGGTTTTCATCTCTCTCTCTTTCTATCTATCTCTCTCTCTCTATATATATATATATATATATATGTGTGTGTGTGTGTGTGTGTGTGTGTGTGCGCGCGCGCGCTCCCGGGAGAAAAAGATTCAAGAGAAATAAAGGATGCTGCGAGCTGTTTTGCAGAAATTCTGAAAGTAAAACCTTATAAAACAGCAGCTGTACAGCCACTTACCTCCGATTTATCAAGTCATCCAAGTTAGACGAACAAGACATGCTGGAAGATGATGAATTCATAAATGGTGTTCTCCTGTGGACTCCTACACGTGGACATACCAGAAAACTCTCGATAACACACTCACATACACACACCCACACACACTTGCATGCAAGCATGCAGTAAAATGTACTTTTTGCTCGTTGATTTATGACCACATGAAATAAATTTGGATGTAAAAGTTTCTGTAAAATACAAATAATTGTCACTAAACAAACATTTTTGTGTGACTAAAATATTTTTGCTATAAACATTTACATTATTGTTAAAAAATTCTGAAAAAATATAAATTCATTTTTTAAAGTTATCTTGATTTACTAAAAGATTTTTGTAGATAAAAATTCATCAATTCATTTTTTTAACATGAAAATTCTGTAAAACTAAGTATGGGAAAGAAAATCATTATTACCTTAAATATCTCAGTGTTTTAATGCGATAGATATGAAGATATCCTGTTAAGTCAGCAATCAGTTAATGATATTTTCATTTTAAATTAACAAATAAACTCAATGAACGTACATTCAAACACTTTTAAAAACTTAGCCTATATACCATGAATGACATCTTAGATATAGCTGACAATAGAAGAAAAATAACACCCGACCTGGAGAGGCAAACTTTCTATCGATTTCCTGGAGTTATTCCACGTTGAACCAATATCAAAACATATTTTGATGAAGATTTCTATGCTTGGCCAATTTTTAAGGGAAGGATTTCACAAGAAACTATCCAACATTCTGGTTACAATAATTTTTATCTTGGACTAAAATAAGTTATACATATCTTCATCGCTTTGCACTCAGATAGAAATTCTAGTTTTGGAATACCGACCCAACAAATGTAAAAGCATCAAATCCGAACGTCTGAGACAAGTTTTAGATAGAATGAATTAGATCATCTTGTTTTATTCACTGGTTTATTGCTCAATTGTATGACAGTTTTTTCTCCTATTTTGACGAGTTTCATATTAACTGTACAATCGACCTATATCTGTCGATGTTTAATACATATTTAGTAATGTATGTATATATATATATACACCTATATATTTAGGGGATGTTATATATATATATATATATATATATATATATATATAATATATATATATATATATATAATGTTTCATTTAATAATAAAGACATATTTTGTCTGTATAATTTATTTAAGATCCTTTCAAGTTTTCTGATAAGTGTCTTAGTTTCAGCTTGGAATTGGTCCATGAATTTCACAAAATTGTCCTGGGTGCTTTCGGACACATCATAGGCCATCATCAAGGGTTGCTTTCTTGTTTAGGGTGTGTTTGTATTTTTTTTTTTTTTAAGAGTTTCGGAAGTTTTGAAAGTTTATACTTTGGGCGAAAATATGGGCACGCAGAGTTGGATAAAAAAGGGTAACTGATGTATTTAATAAAGGGATGTTTTTAGTTTTTTCCCCTTATTTCTATAGTATTCTATTTCCGTTGATAGCGTTCCCTTTTTAATAGCGCTCCCCGTCAATTGAAAAATTATGTGTATTTCATCGGACAATCTTTCATAAAACAAAAACTCTTCAAAGGTATTGTTCAAAGGGAAATAGATTTATTCAAAGGCAATATGTATTTCAAAGGATAGTTTTTCAAAACACAAAAAATCCTAAGAAAAACCTCCCCAGAAATCTAAATCTGAACGTTCAGTGATACAGGTTGACATGACGTTAAAATCAATTAATCATTTTGTCCTAAATAATAATCTAAAGCCAGAAACGCAGCAATGAATGATGTGAACATTCGAGACAATTAAAATTGACACATAACTTGGATGCCTTTGAATGGATTGTTCTTTCGATAAATTGGAAGACAGATAAGGATAATCCCTACAATTATAAGTTGCCTAATTAAAAAGACATATAACAGATGTTATGAGTGACAATCCAAAATTAATTAATGTTTGGGGAGACATGCTACTTGGAGGTCTGGCCACAAAATGAAACCAGCTCAAAGTCATTTTCTTCGAAACCAATTGAATACCAGCTCCAGAATAACTGTTAATATAAAACTAAAGCTTTTTAGTCTTGCTTAACACTATTTTCTCGAACGAAAAATAATCACCCCAACTATATAGAGCAAGGTTTTTAGTGATGTAATGACAGAACCAGTTGAAACCTCTCCTCTTAGAAGAGAATGTACTCGTTCGACAAAAGTCAGTTTTTATTGTGTCCGCCAAATGTCTGAAATCAAATATGTAATGTTAGGCAAATTGTATGACAACGATTCAACAAGTTCTTTAATTTGGTTTGGGTTCAGTTATTACTAGATGTAATAAATTGTACGACTGAAACCTTGAGCTTATGATAATGTAACGCAACCTCCACAATTGAGGGTACCAGCAGATATGATACAGCCCCGCCCCCCCCCCAAAAAAAAACAGAATCCATAAACTTCTTTTTATTACTTCTACAAAAATAATGTAAAATCATTCTAATTTTGTACACTCGAACTTCTGAACATGTTGGTGAATATTATGGTCCTAATTTTTCATGCACAGAATCTACGTCTTATCCAAAAAAAAAAAAGGCTAGAATTAAATTTGTGAATTTCAGTCAAAAATATATAAGTTCTGTTTTTTGGGGGTCACCTTATACAACATTTTAATGTGCATCTACAAATATTGAGTCTTATCTTCTTCGATAACAATGCCAAAATTCATAGAGTTTTTGCAGTTTACGAATACCTGCACGATAACGATATGTTCACCATTTTGTTGTTATAATCCTATTAGATTATTGTAAGATATTTTGACCATTAATAATGAGTTAGGGTGACAAACACTGTTCAAACAGTTGTAGAATATACATAGCTATCCAAGTAAGAATGAAGTTAAATTTTCTTCTTGAAAATAGGAAGAATTAATTTAGCATGAGATATTTGAAAATAGTCATTGATATCTTCAAGTACAACAACATTTATGTACATGTTTTTGGTTTTTATTTTTAGTAATTGTAATAGTGTACTTTATATCATTTTCTGATTAGTATTCGAATTTTGCCACTTTAATCGATAGCATTCTGATTTATCGTTCAAATTATACATGTAATGACAATAATCTTAATGTATATGAATTTGACAAATTTTACTAAAAATAGCATTAAATCAGGGAGTTTCAAAGTCACATTCCTCAAAGAAATCTTCGATTTCTGCCAGTTCTATGACGTAAATTACCTACCTTACTATTTACAATTCAAATCCACCTTTTTCGTAATATATTTCCATTAAATTTACCATCAAAAGAGAACGTAGAAGAAGAAAGATAGAAATTTAGACTGAATTTGCTAGATATATTATAACAAGCCAAAGATTTACATATCAATATGATTTTTATTTAGGAAACGTTGGTTTTCTGCTCTTGAGATACTGGAAATTTGTGGACAAATAAATTGTGAAGAATATCATCATTTTCCAACCCGAATCGAAACACTAAATAAGAAGAAAGGAGAAATGTAGGATTAAAAAGAAAACCAAGACTGAAAAAAGACTACATTATAATCCCTTAGAAAATAAGCCAGGAAAAAAAGCTGAGGTGGAAACCGAAAAGATAAACAAACTAAGACATATTCCAATAAGCAACATCACTGAAGTAAAGGGCTAATTTGTTTGTAGCGAAAGTTGTCTGTAATTAAATCGGTGTTCGAATTAGGAATCCGAACAGAAATACAAAACCTGGATGGGAAAATAGGCTAGAAGGACATTTGATTTTGATATTGCAACTAGAAAAGATGCTAAAGAAAGGAAAACACGCAAAGATACACTGGGATGAATTGACCAATAAAACAGCAGACACATCTTACAATGCGAACTGAAGAGATAAATCAAAGATAATGTCAAAAGAAGGGAGACTTGAAAGATACCAAGACAGAGTCAAGCAGTACAACTTGAAGCGATGAATCAAAAGATATTGTCAAAAGAAGGGAGATTTTAAAGATACCAGGCCAGGGTCAAGCAAAACAACTTGAAGAGATAAATCAAAAGATATTCTCAAAAGAAGGGAGATTTTTTTTACCAAGACAGGGTCAAGCAATACAACTTGAAGAGATAAATCAAAAGATATTGCCAAAGGGAGTATTTTATGATACCAAGACATGGTCAAGAAATACAACTTGAAGATATAAATCAAAAGATATTGGTGATCGAAGAGAAACTTTAAAAAGACAAAGACAGGTTCAAGCAAAACAACTTGAGAGATAAATCAAAAGATATTGTCAAAAGAAGGGAGGTTTTAAAAATACCAAGACAGAGTCAAGCAATATTACCAAGAAGCAGGATATTTCAATATCATGAAAGAAAAAGTCTACCAACAATTGATGAAGAATACTCGAGGATAAACGAACCCCCGAACAAAAAGGAAGCAAAACAATTTTGGAGTAAAATATAGGTACCGATCGAACATACCACAATAACCGATTGGATAAATAATTTGAAAAAAATAATTCCAGGTACGTGAAGATGGACTTGAAGAAATCAAACACCTGGATTTACATAGAGCAACATTCAAGAAAGTACTGGATTAAAATATGAAGCCATGATGTTATACATAGATTCGGGTTAAAAAGAATTCACGTCCATTCACGACAAATTGGCTCTTTGACTGAGAAGACCTGGAAATAGATGCGAAATGGAATCCTTTGGAGACAAACTGAATCTCTTCGAATAAGAGCCCAAACAACTCCATAAAAACCAATTATATTAAAGTGAAAAAGCGCAAGAATAGCAAGTGTGGAATATGTGGTGACTCGCCGAAAGTAAAGTGATAATAAAAGTACAGGGTGCTACAAATTAACTAAATTGCAAGAAAGATTAATCACCTAAAGTTCATTGACGATATCAAGTTGATTGCAAAAATGTAAAAGAATTTAAGACGCTAATTCAAACAATAAGAATGTATAGTCAGGATATAAGAATGAAATTTGGAACAGAAAAATGTGCCATACTCAAAATGAAAAGTGGAAACAGACAAATAACGGAAGGAATAGAACTGCCAACTCAAGAAAAATTCAGAACGCACCGAGGAAAAAAAATACAGATTCTTGATTAAAATGAAAGTGGACATCATCAAAGAAGCGGATATGAAAGAAAACGGTCGACGAGAAAACTTCACGAAACCGAGCATTGCAAGAGAAATATCATCGAAGGGGTTGATACCTCGGCTGTCCCCATTGTAAAATACTCGGGGCCATTCTTGAAATGGGCAATTAATTAACTTAGACAAATGAACCAGAGAACAAGAAAGATGCTGACAATGGATAAAAGCCTTACACCCGAGAAATGGCATAGACAGACTATATGTTTAAAGAAAAGAAGGACGAAGAAGAGTTGGCAGCATCAATACAAAGACTCGTAGACTACATAAAAAGAGCAAAGAAAGACTTATTACGGAAACCAGAAACAACTCTGATAACGTAAAGGTAAATAGAACAAGAATAACTTGGAAAGAGGAATGAGAAAAAAACCCAACTATATAGACATTTAAATCAACAATCTGAGGAAATCATATACAAGACATTAACATGGCTACGGAAAGAAAACCTCAAACGAGAAAATGGATCACTTCTAATAGCAGCATAAAACAATGCCATTAGGTCCATCTAGGTAAAAGTGAAAATTGATAAGACGTAACAAAATGTTTAGGCTATGTTATGTGATGATCCTATTTACCCAACCCCTCCGCTCGGGCAGGATATGACACAAGGTCAATTTTAAGCGGAGTTTAACAGGTTTGAATTCAGAGTTTTCCTTCTCATAGACTAGTTGCCTCATCAAGGTTGAAGAACCCAGTCTGCCCTACTATTTACCCATAGCTGGAGGGAGAATAATTGGATTCATACCTTTCCCAAGGATATTAGTGCTGTGTGAAATGCAATCAGTCTCGTCCAGGATTTGAACTCGTGTCGCTGTGTCCATTTCCTACGACGATAACCATTACACCACGGGCACCTTCTATGTTATGAAACAATTAATCACATAATGAGCGAATGCAGCAAACTAGCGCAAAAAGGATATAAGACTTAATATGACTGAGTGAAGGAGGTGATCCACTTGCAATCGTTCTAAAAAATTGAAATGTGAACATTCTACAAAATGTTATATGCACAAAACAGAATTTCCTCTGCAGAACATGACACACAAGATTCTCTGGGACTTTGAAGTACAAACAGTTCACCTAAACTCTGCCAAAATATCAGACCTAGAGATAGTTAACAAGAGAGAGAGAAAGGGAGAAAAGCTGACGAATAGTGGACTTTACCGTCTTGGCAACCTCCAGAATGAAGACCAAAGAAAACGAAATGAGAGACAAGTACTTACACCTTGCCAGAGAACTGATCAAACTATGGAGCATGATAGTAACAGTGATACCACTTGTAATTGGTGCACTCAGAACGATCCAAAAAGGCTTGAAAAGTGGAGTGGAAGAGTTATAAATTGAAGGAGAAACCGAGTCTATCCAAACTACAACATTACTGAAATCGGACAGAACACTGAGAAATTACCTGGAGATTTAAGAAGTCTATTGGACCATCTGGAATTTCAATTGGAATTGACTGATTTTCATCTTGACTGGTTATCTGAATTATTTGAACTGACATCTCGAATGTTCTGAAGATAATAGTTCAAGTGTCAGTCTAGATATCAGAAAGTATATAGAAATCCAGATGAAATTTAGTGTAGATGTTAGTCAAGTTTAAATTTCAGATAGTCCAGATGACCAGAACTGATGACAACCCAGAGGACCAAACCAGAAGTCACAGTTTCGCTAGATTTCTGTCCTAAATGAAATTCTAGTTGGTTCCGATGTCTAGTCCAGTCTAGATGTCCAGATTTTGGTCTAGATGTCAGTCGAGATGATATCCTGACTAATTTCATCTGAGATTACTATCATTTTCACAGAATCTGGACTATCTAGACCCATATCTGAAATGTGATCTGGAGTGAATTTCATTTTGGACTATCCGGTCCAAAACTGAAATGACCTTTCATCCGGTGAGAAATATTATCCACATAACCCGGGTGAAGATGAACTAAATAGATGTCAGTATTGATGGAATTCAATTAGGATCAATGTCCAGTTCAAATGTCCAGATGAATTCCAGATAGTCTATTTATCTAGTCCATTATCAAGTCAAGATGAACTTCAAAGTTCCTGGACTACTAGGAACTTCATCAAAACATCTGGACAGGAACTTCATCTCGATTAAATTTCATCTGGACAATCTGAAATTTCATCTGGCCTAACAGTAAATTCCATTGGACTATCTGAGCTGACAAAGATTTAGACTAACATAAGAACTAAAATTCAGTTATCAATATCTTTATTGAATTTAACTTTCATCTGGACTGAACTTTATTTGTACTTCACGATCAGGTGTGAACAATCTAGATGTCAGTTCAATAAGGCAAGGGGTCTTGAAAGAATTTCATTTTGGACATGAGATCTTAATAGTATAGACTTTCATCTTGATGGATATCTGGAATGACATCTAGTCTGGCCATCTCTATTATCTGGAATATTGATTGAAATGCATCTGGAATGACATTTGGACTTGACTTCCATTTGGACAGAGGTTCATCTGGACTGACAGCTTGACTGACTTTTATCTGGACTGAACTTTATTCCAGACTGAACTTGATCAGGACTATCTGGACTGATTTTCTTCTAAGTTAACATTCAATGAATGGATTATTTGAACTAACATCTACACTTTTATCTACAATGAAATTTGGCCTGACATATAATTTTATATGGGCTATCTGGACAGAATTTCATCTGGACTCATGGCCTTATGACTTGGATTTATACTATCTGGACTGACTGTCATCTGCATTGACATATGGATTGACTTTCAACTAGACCGATATCTAGATTGACTTTTATTTGGATTGATATTAATTTTGACTATCGAGAGTGACTTTTATCTGGACTATCTGCAAGTTGACCAATTAAAAATTGTGCGAGAAAGTAAAATTTCATCGGACTTTCTAATAGTTTATGTACAAACCAGAAGCTTTCTGTGAAAATGAAACGAATAAAATCTCAGTGTCTTTGAGATAAAAGCGAATCACTAGGTCTAAGCCATTGATCCGACCTACTTAACAAGAAGAAAAAAGCATACCTTGTAATGGGCTTTGGTGAGCCAGCAGACCATTAAAGAAAATCGAAAAGCAGGACAAGCACTTGGACTTTGTTGCAAAACATCAATGTGGAACATGAATGTGACTATCATAGCAATTATAGTTGAGACCTTTGGAAAAGTTCTCAATAATTTAAAAAAGAGACTGGGCAAACTGAAGATCAGAGCAAAAATCGATATCATATAGACTACACTATTGGTAAAATCAGCCATGATACTTAGAATAGTCCAGATGATCTGGAGAGAATAGTTCTCACCCAGACTCCAGTAAAAATAAAAACATCCGATGTGTAAAACTTGTAAAGTAAATTATAATAATAATAATGGAAAATTAAAGGGAGGTGATACTGATTATAATTAGTGCGTTCGGAACGGCCCCCAAAGGTTTGGTAAAGAGAGACTAGCTATTCCTCAATCCCCAGTGAAATACCAATCAGCTAACGCTGGCATTAAAACCTTGCAAGGAGAAATATAATAATAATTGTTTGTTGTTATACAGTATTAAGTATTTCAATCTAATAAACATATTTTTTTTATTTTCATAGTGTCAAGTATCCCAATCAACTGTCAATAATTTTCAAACCGATCTAATTGATCCATTAATAGACAACTAACAATTACTACCTCTCTGGTTCTGAGAAAATTTGAGATTAATATCAACGAAAGAGTACTCAATACTTTCTAGAACTGCACAAAAACAGAAGCCCCATCACCACCATAAAGTTTATTTCCATACCCAAAGAGCCCTTTTTGGTGATATTAAACCTCTGAAGGTGAACAGTCTGCGTATTTTAAGCCCAGCGACAAAGCAGTTAAAGGTTAGAATTGAGTTAATGCCATGTTTTTCTTTCCTATATACTGCTTCAAGCAGACAATGCTTGGTAGCACCATTTGTAAAATCGAATAACGTAATCGTAGACATCGTAAAATTATAGGCTCAAAGAAAGTTATTTATTTTGCTAATATTAGGACAACCGTTTTAAATAATAATAATAATCATAATAATAATAATAATAACATACAAACGGATCACCTAATCCCGGCCAGAAGACCAGACCTTATAATAATCAACAATAAAAAAAAGATAATTTGCAAAATTGTCGACTTTGCTGTCCCGGCGGACCACAGAATAAATCTGAAGGAATGTGAAAAAAAGGATAAGTACCTTGACCTTGCTAGAGAATTGAAAAAGCCGTGGAACATGAAAGTGACAATTGTACCAATTATGATCGGTGCTTTTGGCACAATAACTAAAGGATTATTAAAAGGCCTGGAAGACTTGGAAGTTGGCGGACGGGTAGAGACTATCCAAATGACAGCATAGAGACTTGAGGTGGCTTTCTGTCACTCAAACTCCAGTGAAAAACCATCGGCTAACACTGATGTGAAAAACTCTAAAGGAGTAAATGATAATAATAATAAATGATCCAAACTGATCCATGACTAAGATCAGCCAGGATACTGGGAAGAGTCCAGGAAACTTGACGAAACTTGCTGTCAATAAACTCCATTAAGAAACGATCAGCTGGTGTTAAAAAAATCTCTAAAAAGTAAAATAGTTAGGTCATGGTGATAGCATAGAAATCCCGGACTCTCTATTTCTCTCTCTCTCTCTCTCTCTCTCTCCCAAATCAGCCATCGCTCTTGGTAGGTCTTCTAGATTGCATCCAGTGTCAGCTCAAAGCTTATTCCAGTAAACCAATGATGAGCAAATGATATTCGCTTTGACACCGAAAAGAAAGTGTGGGAGGACGAGACTGGATATGTTACTGAAGAGTATACTAAGCAGATTGATATTTAAAACCTATGTTTGAAACAGCCAACGGGAAGTTAGTGATGAAACAATTTCGAATTAGAAGTAAGATTACGTTCCAGAATATCGTATTCGGGGTTTAGCCTTAAAGCAACAGATCCAGCAAATATACCTATTTAATAATTATTTCATGATAAACCAACTATCAAGAAGTCAAATATCTTTGTTAAACATTAGAAGAGAAATATTAGTTAGATTATCTTTTAACTGGGATTCTTTAGTTACTTTGTATTGTGGCATATCAACATTCGTGGGTTATATAATGACAACGGGTCCTTTTAGAAAAACTGCAGTGACGTTATTTAACTCATAGCTCGTTATATAAAGAGTCCATTCCCCAATAGTTCTAACTCGTTTACTGTAGTGTAGCACTTGTTGCAATTATTCCACGGAGACTCCCCAATGGATTATCTATTTTCTATTTTCTACCACACACAAGACAGCCAGTCCAGTGATTTGATTGGCTGTTATTGGTAATGAAATGCTTATTTTATTCAGAAAGTATAAAAGTTTATTTATTCACAACACTTTACTAGTGATGAGTAAATACTGTTTGGACTAAGTAAGTAAAGTTGGCGACTGTAGTTGAGGGCTATCTAAAGGCTTCTTTTTTCGATAGCTACTACACTGAGGTGTAGGGGAGGGCGCTACTCCTTCCCCTGGATTACTCAACTTTACCCTTGATACGTACATTATATTGCTGAGTGTTAAGCAAGGAAGTATCAAGTACCATTTTTAATGTCTTTAGTATGACGCGACCTGAGATTGAACCCATATGTCCCGAACCATTGCCGAACACTCTACCCACGAGAACAATTTGTGATATTTTTTAAGTGTCCCGTATATCTAACCTGGTACAAAAGTAAGATAAGCTTAGAAAATTACTTTTCGTAACGTATTTAAAATTCTACCGGTCTGTCACAAACGTCTTGGTGACGAAAATATATAGCTTGCATTTGAAAATTGGTCGAAGGTGCTTCAGAAAATGCTTTAGTTCATTCTCTTATTCTGATTGAGTCTACATCAATAACAGATTCACATATTTCTTACACAGTCCCAGTTGGTGACAGTTAAACTTATTATCGGGATTCCCAGTCGATTGGGTTGTAGGATACACTGACTTCACCTCTGCAGAGGGGTATAACACCCCTAACGAATGTCCTGGATATAACACTTAAAATCTGATGATGAGATTCTAGCGATGATGGGGCTTTGGGGAATGTAGAGTATCCCTTCATTGTCATTGCTCCCAGGTACACACTAGCCCGGAAGGTAGCACCTGATTGGGCTCTATCTATGGGTTAAATAGAACTAAACTGCATATTTATGCGAAACTGAATTGTTTGAATTAGAAATTTGACAAAACTGAATAGCTAGCAATAGAAATGTTTTGACAATTAAACTGTACACGCATGTTAAACTGAATTGTTTGAAATAGAACTGAATATTTGCATAAAAATGGATTTGGCTTTAAACAACCTACAAAGCTTGATTTGTTTGGTTGGTTGGTTGGGTGTCAAATGTCATATCAACCTTTATAGGTTATTTAATTCCAAAACCATCATTGTAGAAGAACAGTAGTGGTACTATTTAGCCAATAGCTGGGAACAAAGGTTGATATGCCATAAAACCCAACCAACCTTATCATCGGGGTTCAGTGCTGACTCAGTTGGACGAGATCATCATCCTCTCTTGTAATCTTAGGTTTTCCTTAGGTTCAGGCAAATATTTGCTGAGATGATGCTGTGATCGAAAGATACTCCATCAAAAGAGAAATATGCCACACAGTTCAAAACGCTATTTATTCATTTCTTGTTTTTGAATATATAATCTAGTTGTGCTTTAACATTAGTTGAGTAGATGTCCGTCCATTGCTTTTCTTCTTTTTGTTTAGAATTTTGTATTTATGTATGAAGGTTTGCTTTCAAGGGAATAAATTGTAAGTTTTTATGTTATACGAATTGCAGTTGCATTCTGTAAAATCTTAACAATGTTCGATGTTTTTCTTCTGTTTATTAGGATACCACATAATCTCCACCAAATACATAAATTTGCTTTCCTGCATGGCAGTGAATATCAGAAATGTTATTTATCCACACACACACACACACACACGCACACACACACACACACACACATATATATATATATATATATGTATATATATATACTTTAAAAATCGTATCTGATACCTCCTTGCAAGATACGGTACGTATCAAGGGTAAAGTGGAGCAATCCAAGGAAAAGAGTAGCACCCTCCCTTACATCTCGGTGTAGTAGCTATTGAAAAGGGAGCCTTCTGGTCGCCCTCGACTACGGTCAGGGAATTCATACAAAATAAGATAGATAAGATTAGAGACTCGGTGGAGGATAAACAATCTAGGATAGCCTGGCAAACAATAAACGATGTGTGTGAAAGGAAAAGCACAACCAAAGCAAAACTGAAAGCGGCAAACCAACAAGAAAGAATTAAACTGTGGAAGCAACACTTTGAAAATCTACTAGCTAACCCTCTGAACATTACGCAGGAACCAATCACCAGAATTATCAGTTAGCAATTAGACATTAAACTAGGGCCGTTCACTAAAGAAGAACTCGACTCGGTTCTTAGAAAAATTAAAGATAGAAAATCTGCAGGGCTTGACGAGATTCCCCCAGAAGTGTGGAAGACGAGACAATTCGACAACATACTGCTCGGACACTGCAACGCAGTTTATAACCAAAATCCGATTGACAGATGGACGAAGGGATGCATCCTCCCCTTCCCTAAAAAGAGTGACCTCGGATTAGCCAAGAAGTATACAGGTATAACACTCACATCCATAGCAGCCAAAATCTACAATGCCCTACTAAGAAACCGCATAGTACCCCAAATCGACAAAATCCTGAGGAAAAACAAAAATGGCTTCAGAAGAAACAGGTCCACGACCTCACAAATATTGACAATTCGTAGAATCCTAGAGGGCGTGAGGGCAAAAAACTTACAGGCGACATTACTATTTGTCGATTTTACCAAGGCCTTCGATTCCATTCACAGAGGGAAGATGGAACAAATACTACTAGTATACGGCCTACCAGAAGAAACCGTAGCGGCAATAATGAGTCTCCACGGAAATACCAAAGTGAAAGTGTGTTCACCGGATGGAGACACAGATTACTTCGACATTGTAGCAGGAGTACTACAAGGGGACACGCTTGCCCCATACCTCTTTATCATCTGTCTAGACTACGTACTTAGGACATCGATCGATAACATTAGGGAAAACGGCTTTGAGCTGACAAAGAAAAGAAGCTGAATGTACCCCGCAAAAACAATTACCGACGCCGACTACGCCGATGACATAGCGCTACTGGCCAATACACCCAACCAAGCCGAAACACAACTGCATAGTTTGGAACGAGCCGCTGCAGGCATTGGACTCCATGTCAATGCACAGAAAACTGAATTGATGTGCTTTAATCAGAATGGCGACATCTCCACACTAGACGGAACCTCCTTAAAACTGGTTGACAAATTCACCTACCTAGGAAGCAGCGTCTCATCAACCGAAAAAGACATCGACACACGGCTAACGAAGGCATGGACAGCTATCGATATGCTTTCGATCAATTGGAAATCAAACCTGACCGATAAAATGAAACGCAGTTTCTTCCAGGCGGCGGTCGTGTCGATACTGCTGTATGGATGCACTACTTGGACGCTGACTAAACGGTTGGAGAAGAAGCTCGTCGGCGATTATCCAAGAATGTTGCGAGCAATATTGAACAAGTCCTGGCAGCAACACCCCACACGGCGCCAACTGTACGACCACCTACCACCTATCACGAAAACTATACAAGCTAGACGAACCATACATGCCGGACACTGCTGGAGAAGCAAAGACGAGATCGTAAATGATGTGCTCCTGTGGACCCCCGCATATGGCCAATCAAAAACAGGACGACCAGCTCGAACATTCATACAGCAGCTATGTGATGATACGGGATGTAACCCCGAAGACCTGCGAAGGCGATGAATGATAGGGAGACGTGGAGAGAGAGGCTCAGGGATATCCGTGCTAGCCGCACGTGATGATGATGATGATATATATGTAATAGCTCTATCCTAGATATTGAGTGCTTTCCATATTATATTACACTTGGTTCGACATTTATCAACAAAGTCATTTAGTGACATCCAACACTCTTATAATATATATATGTATATATATATATATATATATAGAGAGAGAGAGAGAGACATATATACTCCCCTACCCCCGTGGGGTTGAGTTCTCCGGCGAATGATGTAATCGTGTTGCCATTAGCGTCTATTGCAAGCCTCTTCGTAGATGAATTGAGGTCTCGGCAACTGTTGAACGGATGTATGTAAACAATAGTAATTGTGATTCATAACCGTTTAAAATTTACTTCGCAGCTAATATCTCCTCGTGGCTGAATGGTTAGAAGCTTTGGCTTGGCGTTTGAGTCAACCGGGTTTCGATCCCATCTACGGGAAGATACTGTCTAGCCACACTGATGAGTTCTGATAGA
This sequence comes from Sepioteuthis lessoniana, assembly GCA_963585895.1. Taxonomy (NCBI): domain Eukaryota; kingdom Metazoa; phylum Mollusca; class Cephalopoda; order Myopsida; family Loliginidae; genus Sepioteuthis; species Sepioteuthis lessoniana. The sequence continues at coordinate 87,210,508 of OY757927.1, forward strand.
ACGAAACAGATCTGTCTGTAGATGACTATATATATATATATATATGGAGCAATGTATGTATATTTACGTTTTTATTTTAAATAACTTTTCGTTTCAATATATCAAAAACTTATAATAATAAATTTCAAGTATCAAAATATGTTTTTTTTTCTAAACCTTAAATGAAAGGAAATTAAGTGCGTTACATTTGATTGGCTATTAATACCTAAGGAATAAAGCTCGTTTCAAAACTGAAAATATAATATAATTACCGCTGTTATCACTTTCCAAATTTTCGTTTGAACTTCCCTATACCACTTGTTATGAGATATATTCTACTCTTCTACCAGGATGGTGTTGAAACTAAATAACCCACGAATGATGACATGCCATTAAACAAAGGAATCAAACCAAATTTTACTTTGAACTTCTTTATACCCCCAGATATGAGTTAAATACAACTGTTCTACAACCAAGATGACGTTTGCATTAAATAGCCAACGACGGTTAAGATGCCTTTGAGTAAAGGAACCAAACGAAATTTTGCTTTGAACCAAAATGAGATAACAAAAGACGTCCAATGCTTTCAGAAAATTCGAAGACAGCAAGGATGAAAAAATCGAAATCATAGGTAGAAAAAAAAATTGTTGAAAGAAGATCACATCGGACTAGAACGATAATTGCTTAAAAACCATTTTGAAAAAAAAACAATAAAATGTTTTGTCTCTCGTCGGCAACTTGCCAACTGTTTGGGGCAAAGAGGAATTCACGTCAACCCGATGGGCATAAGTAGGTTTTTGCAACGATTCACTTTTAGTGATCGCGTGCCATCTTGGAATCCGTTACTAAATCACGCCAAGAAGCTGCAACGTTTCCTTGCTTGCTTACTTGCGTGAGGGATTGCTTGATTTAATGGCATGTAAACTTCTCAAGGATTATTTTATGCCTCAAAGTTTTAAATTGCCTTCATTGTACGTTTATATTTACATATTTTATTGTTGTTTGTTTTTTTGGGGTGGGGGGCTGTTGTAGCTTTGGCAGCTTTAGGCTTTTACTTTTTCTTCTAAACTACTGTTAGGCCTCTAAGAATTTTAAACTTTTATAAAAGATTCAAAAACGTTTTGCCGTGTTCGCTGACATTTGGAAAGAGTCATATATTCAATTTGGGTTTATAGTAAGCGTGTCTTTACATTTAAAACGGACAGTTTAAACATTATTTTACAAACAAAAATACAGCATAACATTTTGTAAAATTTAGCATTTTAAATTAATAGGACTTAAAGATGACCAGCACGAACATACATTCAGCAGCTATGTGAGGATACGGGATGTTGTCCTGAAGACCTGCCTAGGGCGATGAACGATAGGGAGGAGTGGGGAGAGAGGGTCAGGGATATCCGTGCTACCAGCGCGACATGATGATGATGATGATTGTTGTTTGTTAAGACCTTTATTTATCTATTATTTTATAGACAGTTATATTATATCAGTTATTTTTACCTAATACAAATAATTTGCTCGAGGTTATTTAGTTTCATGTATAACTCTAATAAAATAATTATATGGTTTCAAGTAAATATTTCTAATTAATTAATAGACATTCGTTTGCACACTGTTATATGGTTTCAATAAAACAAATAATAACTATTTGTAAAAAATTATAGCCTCAGGTAACTATCTTTAATTATTCCCAGTTTTGCTCTGTGCTCGCAAGAAATACTTAACTATATAGATATATATAGAAAGAGAGAGAAAGAGTAAGGGAGAGAGATAGAGATAAAGAGAAAGATAAACAGATAGAAAGAAAGAGTGAAGAATAATGGGGCAACATCGTCACTAATGATGTTTCTTTTTTATATAAAAGCCACAGTGTTTAAAATCCGATTACTTATTCCCAAGCCAGACAATCAAAATATTGCCCCATCCTCCAGGGAAGAAAACTTTCTCCGTGTGTGTGTGTGTGTGTGTGGCTCAAAACTACTACTTAATATAGTATAAACAAAACACGTTCACATATCGAAACCATGTATATATATATATATATATATATAAATATATGAAGTATCGTTCAAATAATTGGAAAAATGTGTGTTTTGTACATACCCCTGCAAATTGCAGACTTATTACTTGTTCTGTTAAGTAAATATGATAATTATCAAAGTCGAATTTTAAATAAGATTTTGGTATTAAATAACCCAGAAAGATATGAAACGGCACTAAAAGGACAAACCAAAACAAAACCTACGTACGCAGCCATGTCAGAATTAAACAGGTTAATCTGGGTTTAACTGAAGAAAAACAAGAGTATCAGAATGAATAGACTAATTACAATAAGTATGACGATAATGTTACTATAACATTAAAATTAATGATATACATTGTCTTGAATACGAACAATTATTTAGCAAAATTTAATTCCTGTTGTGCTCTACTATACGCAAATAATTATATACGTTAATGCTCTAACGAACACAGTGCACACCCACCCACACACACACACAAATATATATATATATATATATATATATATATGTGTGTGTGTGTGTGTGCATGCGCGTGTGTGTGTGTATTTGCAAAAAATGTTTGCCTTATTTTCGAAGAAAAATTTTATCATTAAAAACTAAGAAGAGTAACAAATTACTAAGTTCATTTTAGTTTTAAAATTTTTTTCGAGTTTTGTGTCCATGCATTAGCTAAAAAAAGACTTTGACTAACTATCGAGGAAAAATTTAGTCTTTAAAAGCTTGTAAAGTTGATTATTTGTAACCCCAAAAGTGAATATATTTATAAATATTGATTGATTGATTCATTACTTTGGTTTTCAACCCTTGTTGGTTATTTTATGCCAAATCCTATTTTTACGTATATATTAGATATATGATTTCCAAGCACATTTTCTTGGTACACACAGTTAAATGATCAAACACTTCTATTTCCAAAAATTCAGTTGAGCATAAATCAATAAATTTAAATGGTAACAAGTATTGATATGTATCCCTAACAATTCAATAAAAAATCACTCACTTTTTTGCACACAGTTAAAGGATCATACATTTCTATTTCAATATTAAACAGTTTTATTTAACCCATAGACAGGACCCTTTCTGGTTCTACCGTTTAGGGTCAGAGTGGACTTGGAATCAATAGCCCACATTCCTCAAAGCTCCAACATTACTGAAGCCTCACCATATGATTGTTTAGTTTTATATCCAGGGCAATTGTTGGAGGAGTCTTAACCCCTGTCCAGAGATGCAGACGGTGTATTCTAAAGAGGAATGTATGAAAAGAGGAAACGAGGAAATAAAAGGGAGAGATGAAAAAGCATTGGTAAAAATCTGATGCCAAACGTTTCTCTGGGATCCCACTCTCTAACAGCGTAGTTGTGTTATATAATTAAAGAATGATTTTTTTTTGTATTAATCATTTTTCGTTAATTACATTTCATCATTCAGTTTGGTAAGGCTTTATACTGTTCGAGTTTCAGTCCAGGTTCATAGTCGTTGGGTACAGTTTTACGCTTGTGCACATAGTATATGACAATCACCATATGACAATCACCATTGTCATAATAAAGAAATGGGGCCGGGTGTGGATGATGTTTCTGAGAATATGAGGATTTTGAAAGAGAGTCATTTGAGATTGGACCATTGAGGCGAGAGTTGGATTCAAACCGTTGAAAGATGTAGTACCGACAGAGATCTCAAACATCACAAGACGCGCTGCGCGTTGGGGTGGAGTCAGCATAGTATGGTTAGCAAAGACTTTTAAGAATTGTGTCTCTCTCCTCCTGTCACCATGGACTGAGTCAAGAAATTGATAAACCGTTCTTATTGAAACAACAGAGTCCGCCTGTATTTGTAACTGTATATGTATCACTGTGATTATATAACAATTGGAAATGTATAAATGAAGGAAGCTTCATTTAAGGGATTTACCTCTTAATAAAAGGAAGCATAGATGTTTGAGACGGTATTAAATGCGTTAAAATCCAAAAAGAAAATCAGAATAAGAAGAGCCAAACTTTCTAAATTTATGTTCAACAATTTTTCAAGTTTTACATGTATCCATTTGGGAAAAAAATCTTTGCCTTACTATCGAAGTAAAATTTAGTTTTGAAAATCCTGGAAATTTTATCAGTTTTAATCAATTAGGTTCTTGCTGCGAAATTTTAAACAGTTTACTGAAATTTGTGAGAGGTTTTTAATTGTCTTCAAAAAAATCAAATCAAATAAAAGGGTTATGCGAACAAATACAAAGGTAAAACTTATACAATTAAAGTTTCGTAAGTTTATGCCAGTTGTATTTTTCCTGTACAGGAGTCCCATTTTGAAGAAAGGGAATAAAGACACCCAAAATCTGAACATATCTAGAAATAAAAGAAATGTTATTTGAAAGAAGTTTTATTCATATTTGAAAACACCGAAACAGTTTCCCAAAAATAATTTTGTCTGAGCATAATGATAGAATAAAATAATACCACACGTAAGTGATCAAGCAATGATGGGATAATTGGACTTGAAACCTAAGTAAAATAAGATGTTTGCTTTGTTCTTTTTTTCTTTTCGCTTTTTTACCCTTCCATTACCACTGAGATATCATGCCCCGTGTTTTCACGGTATAAGTCTCTGATAGAGGAGAGCATTTTATGATCTACACACACATGTAGCAATGGAAACAAAAGTATCCAGCATGGTAGATGTGAAGTAAGACGGATGTATCGGAAATTAGGCTACTGGAAAGCTTCATCAGATACTGGGTGGAAAAAAATTTAGAGGTCAGCGTCAGAATCAAATAGTTCATTAAGGATATGACTGCTGCTTATCTTTTAGAGTGGTTTCTATTTATAAGAAAATGAAAAAAGACAACCAAAAACTACTATGACACTAATCAAAACCATACATCCAAATCGTATCGCCTTTCATGGGGATCATACTGAGTTTGGAAATCATGGCCCCAGTGTTAGAAAAATCAGTTACAGCGCCCAAATTCCATTTAATGAGATGCAAAAGCATTATCATTGCGACACTTAACATTAGATCATTAAACACAATTATCCAACTAGCTGAGTTTACTTCATCTACAGTCGAGCACAACGTTAGATGTGGGCAAGAACATAAATATTACCAATTAAACTATCATGATACCGGTAATAGGTGGATATTTGTCTCGAAATCTGCGTAGAAAAATCAGTCAATGGTGCCGTAGGAGATGTAAAAATGCTTCTTATTTCTTATGCTTTAAAATCCCTGAAGAGTACGGAGAAAACCCAATCGAGAATTATGTGTGCACCATTTAACGGTAAAACTAGCACAACGATTGTTTCTTGAAAGAAGCCAACGAATAGCGGGGATGAAATGGTTATTACCACTTTCTACAGTGGGCAATGTTCCCTTGCTCGACACAATCCAAGACAAACGGTGGAGAAATGAACACTCAAAAAGGCATAGAGGAAAATAATAGATTTGGCTTAGTTAACCTACTTAGCTCAGTCGGCTGGGGCTGCAGAATACACCAACTGCATCTCTGCAGAGGGGTGAGACAGCCATCCAACAAGTGTCCCAAGATACGATGCTAAGGCTTCAATAATGTTGGAGCTTTGGGAAACATGGTGTACTCCTTCAATGCCATCTCTCCCAGGTTCACTCTGACCCGGAGTGGTAGCACCTGATATAGTCCTATCTGTATGTCAAATAAAACTGTTTGAAATTTGAACTGTGTCCTTAGACATTTAAACTGAGTGCAAACAAATGTTTCATGTGAAACTGAATTGTAAGAAATATAACTGCTTGTTCATTCAACTGTATGTAACTAAAACGATGTGTACTGATGCTAAATTTGAATGTTTAGAATAGAACTGATGATATTTAAACTATACGTATGCAAAACTGAAAAGTTTGAAATAGAACAATTTTACATTCAAGTTTGTGTAAAGAAAAAACTGTATTTAAAAAAATAACTTACTTTGTATAAAAAAGAAACTGTGTACTTATACTAAATTGAATTGTTTGAAATAGAACTGTTTTACATTTAACTGTGGATTCGTGTTAGATAGAAATAAATTACTCAATATAACTGGGAAAACATTAACCTAGGCTCAATTAAAAAATATTAATCTTATGTTTAATATATATGTATAAAAAAGAATTTTGCATTAAATAACGAACAATTGTTTATATTCCATAAAACCCAACCAAACAAAATCATATATATTTGATATATATGTATAAAGAGGATTCGACATTAGATAACCGACAAAGGGTGATATACCATAAAACTAAACCAAACCAAATCATATATATTTAATATGTATAAAGAGGATTTGGCATTAAATAACCTACAATGGTTGATATGGCATAAAAGCCAACCAAACAAAATCATATATATTTAATATATATGTATAAAGAGGATTTGGCATTAAATAACCTACAATGGTTGATATGCCATAAAACTAAACCAAACAGACCCTACCAATTACAAATGGTGAATATCGTACAAAATTTTTCACTCTAAATCCCAAAAGTCTCGGCTTAAAACTACGCAAATAACGCTAAAGAACATTTTGATAATTTATTCATAAACGAAAAATGGATGAATAGCGTTGTGAACAATGTGGCATACTCCTATTTTTTTATGGTCTAATGGTTATCATCATTGGAAAAGGCCACCTCAACCTGAGTTCAAATACTGGCTGAAACTGTTTTCATTTCACTTAGCGCTAATATTCTGAGAAAGGTGAGAATTCAACCCCCTCCAGTATTAAGAAAATAGTGTGGTAAACCAGGATCTGTAATTGTGATATCACAAACGTTTTTTAAGAAAAGAAAGAAATTTACCATGTGTCACATCCTGGTTGTGGAGGTGCCCTTGGTGTAATGGTTATCGTCGCTGGAAATGGACACATTCGAATCCTGGCTGAGACTGATTGCATTTCACATAGCCCTAAACCTTTGAATCCAATTATTCTCCCTCCAACTATGGGTAAATAGTAGGACAGACTGGGTTCTTCAGCCTTGGTGAGGCAACTAGTCTAGGAGAAGGAAAACTCTGAATTCAAACCTATTAAACTACGCGCCTGGCAAACAATAAACGAAGTGAGCAAGATAGACAATCTAGAATAGCCTGGCAAACAATAAACGAAGTGAGCAGAAGAAAGAACACAGCCAAAGCAAAACTGAAAGCAGCAAACCAACAAGAAAGAATAAAACTGTGGAAACAGTACTTCGAAAACCTACAAGGAAACCCACCGAAAATAACACAAGAACCAATCACCAGAATAGTGAGTAAACAATTAGACATTAAACTAGGACCGTTCACACAAGAAGAACTCGACTCGGTTCTCAGAAAAATTCAAAATAGGAAAGCTGCAGGGATGGACGAAATTCCCCAGGAAGTATGGAAGACCAGATAATTCGATGACATACTGCTCCAACACTGCAACGCAGTATACAATGAAATCCGATAGATAGATGGATGAAGGGCTGCATACTCCCCTTCCCTAAAAAGGGGGACCTCGGATTAGCCAAAAACTACCGAGGCATAACACTTACATCCATAGCAGCCAAAATCTACAATGCCCTACTACGAAACCGCATAGAACCCAAAATCGACAACATACTTAGAAAAAACCAAAATGGCTTCCGAAGAAATAGATCCACGACCTCACAAATATTAACCATCCGTAGAATCCTTGAAGGTGTACGGGCAAAAAACCTACAAGCGACATTAATATTTGTCGACTTTACCAAGGCTTTCGATTCCATTCACAGAGGAAAGATGGAACAAATCCTACTAGCGTACGGCATACCTAAAGAAACCGTAGCGGCAATAACGATTCTCTATAGAAACTATAAAGTAAAAGTACGATCACCGGATGGAGACCCAGAATACTTTGACATTGTAGCAGGAGTACTACAAGGAGACACGCTGGCTCCGTACCTCTTTATCATTTGTCTAGACTACTTACTTAGAACATCGATTGACAAATTCAAAGAGGATGGCTTCGAACTGACGAAGAAAAGAAGCAAAAGGTACCCCGCAACAACAATTACCGACGCCGACTACGCCGATGACATAGCGATACTGGCAAATACACCTGACCAAGCCGAAACACTACTGCATAGTTTGGAACGAGCAGCAGCAAGCATAGGCCTCTATGTTAATGCACACAAAACGGAATATATGTGCTATAACCAAACGGGGGACATCTCCACTCTAGAAGGAACCCCTCTTAAACTAGTAGACAAATTCACTTACCTAGGAAGCAGCGTCGAATCAACCGAAAAGGACATCGAAACGAGGTTAACGAAAGCATGGACAGCTATCAATAGGCTATCAATTATATGGAAATCAGACCTAACCGATAAAACGAAACGCAGTTTCTTCCAGGCAGCGGTCACATCGATACTGCTATATGGATGCACAATATGGACGCTAACGAAACGGCTGGAGAAGAAGCTACATGGCAATTACACAAGAATGCTGCGTGCAATCCTGAACAAGTCCTGGCAGCAACACCCTACAAGACACCAACTGTACGGCCACCTGCCCCCTATCACGAAAACTATTCAAGTTAGACGAACCAGACCTGCAGGACACTGATGGAGAAGTAGGGACGAACTCATAAGAGATGTACTCTTATGGATCCCCACACATGGCCGCGCAAAAGCAGGACGACCAGCACGAACATACATTCAGCAGCTATGTGAGGATACAGGATGTTGTCCTGAAGACCTACCTAGGGTGATGAACGATAGGGAGGAGCGGCGAGAGAGGGTCAGGGATATCCGTGATACCAGCGCAATATGATGATGATGATGATGATGAAACTACGTTTAAAAATTGACATTGTGTCATATCCTGCCTGAGCGGAGGGGTTGGTAAATATGGTTACACCCTGTTTGTGTGTAAGGGTTGGTAAACAAATACCCCTTCTTTTTTGAAAAGGTACCTTTCTTCAGAATATCGTCACAGCAAAGATACTTTACGCAGGGATGAGAAACAAATAATCAAAATCACACATTACGACCGTTTTCTTACTTACCAATAAGTAAGCAATTATTATATGGTAAGTGTCAGAAATAAATTTGATACTCTTCAGGAGATATTTAAAACACATAATCCGAATGACAAATGTAAAAACTTTGTCACTGTCTGCGAGGAACTAGTAGCAGAGTTCATACTAACCAAACCAAGAGCCAAATATAGTGTTCCATGTGAGTCAATAGTCGTAAGAAAAAAGCGAGATTATTTTTAAAAAATGCATCCTTACTCAATAAAAGAAACCAAATATGAGCCAGCGCGCAGAAACTAAAGAAAGCCCAGAAAGAACTAACCAGCACATGACAAAAAGAGTAGTCAGAATTTATTCAATGCCAAATCGATAAAATAAGAAATTCAGTAGATTGAAAAAACAAACAGCATAGTAGATTGTAAATGAGGTGACGGGAAGGAAGATCATATCGAGGGCAAAACTAAAAGCTGCCTACCATAAGGAAAAGCTTTTGAAGTGGAAAGAGCATTTAATGAATCTTCTTGGTAATCTACCTGAAATCACTGACAAATCTATAAAAAAATTATAAATGACCTTATCAAAGTCAAGTAGAACAGCTTACGGGGGAATATCTTGACGCAGTATAGAAGAAAATAAAAACAAAAATGCTGCAGGCTTTGACGAAATACCCACTGAAGTATGCAAGACAAGAAAATTTAATGGCATACTTCACCGACGATGCAACGCTGTGTATAGACAAAACAATATAAATAAATCGAAGAAAGGTTTCATTGTTCCCTTCCTCAAGAGGGTGCCCTCGAAAACAGTACTAGAGAAGCATAACTCTAACTACAATAATTGCTACGGTTTATTATACACTGCTTCTCTGTGATAATTCGTCGAAGTATTAAGAGCAAATAATCTCGAGGCAACACTATCTTCGCATATTTCTTTTAAGCATTCGATACCATGCACAAACAAATGATGGAGTAAATACTACTTACATATGGTCTCCCAAAGGAACTGTGACTACTACAATGATTCTTTACAAAAACATGAAAGCAATGGTTCGTACACTTGATAAAGACACAAGACGTATTAGCCATAGTCACTGTAGACTTGCAAGAAAATACATTTGCACCATATTTGTTTCTCCTCTACCTAATCTACGCACTTTGAATGTCAATAGATCTAATAAAAGAAAGCGGTTTCACAGTTTAAAAAAAAGACTAGACGCGGTTGATATCCCATTGAAATATGCCATGCACAGACTGCGCCGACAGCCAGGCTTTTTTTACAGATACACCAGCCTAAGCAGAATCCCAACTTAATTGCCAAGAACGAACCGTAAGTGGCATTGGCCTTTACACGAATGCCAATAAAACAGAATTCATGGGTTTTAAACAAAAAAAAAGTTCTCACCACTCTACGTGGCTAGACTCTAAAATTAGTTTACCATTTCACATACCTCGGTAGCCACATCTCATTAATTGAAAGATATATCAACATACGTCAAGTGGTAACAAAGAACTGCTAATGATGGGTTATCGATTATATGGAAACTTAATCTACCCGATAAAATTTTGTAGCTGCGTAAGTACTACAAAATAGATGCACTATAAAGACACAGGCAAAACACATTAATGAAAATCTAGATGGGAAATATACAAGAACGTTATATGCTGTCATGAACAAATTCTTGATGCAATAACCTACAAAACAATTGTTGTACGATCATTTGCCGGCTATTTCCCAAAATATTCAAGTTTGACGAAGAGGGCATCCTGGGTGCTGCTGCAGAAGCCAGGAATGGACCCCGGCCGACCAGCAAAGACTTAATTATATCAGCTCTGAGAGGACACAAGATGCAACCAAAAAACTTTTGGGAAATGACGAATGATAGTGATGGATGATGAAAGAGAGCGAGGAGACTGCGTGATGTCAGCATGACTTGGGGATTATACACAGATATATATATATATATATATATATATATATATATATATATATAATTATATATTATATTATATCTTTATATTGTCATCAACAGACAGACTGTTTTGTTGTAGAATAACACTTCAGTGTGGCTAGACATGTGGGACGCTTCAAACTGAGATCGAAACCCGCCTAACTTTACGCTTAAACATAATATCTAACCGATCAGCCATTTTGGTGACATACGTTTGTTCAGGAATTATAACACTTATGTATTAGCTTTCGTTTGTTTTATATTTTGCGCTATCGGATACCAGAAAGCTCAATTGGTTAGATTAGTTTTGCATTACACGGTTGATAGCCGAATATTTCTTCACCAGAGTGCTCAATCCCCAGGAGCGGAACGTATATATTGTCATCCACAGACTAACTATTCTTGTACCACAACTCTTCAGTGTTGCTACACACGCAAGATGCTTCAAGCTGTGATCAAAATCCACCCAACTTCACGCTAGACATGGTATCTAACCACTCAGCTATTTCGGCCACCTACGTCAGCTAAGGATTTATAATGCATATGTATTAGCTTTTGTTTGTTTTACATTTTGCGCTACCAACTTTTCCGGTCGAGAAGCATGCGATTCATGGTAATTTTTAAACGAGTTTATTCGAGTTTTCTCTCTCCTAGATAGATAGCCGTACCAAGATTAAAGAACCCAGTCTGCTCTACGATTTACCCATAGATGTAGAAGAAAATAATTTGATTTCGACTTTTCCAATAGTTTTAGCAATATGTGAAGTGCTAACAGCATCGTTCAGGGTTTGAACTTGAGTCACCGCATTCATTTTCGATAAAAGTAACCATTATACCACGGGCGCTATCCTATATATAAACCCTCCTATATTTCTTTCTCTATAACACACAAGCAAATCATCATCATCATCATCATCATCATCATCATCATGTCGTGCGGCTAGCACGGATATCCCTGAGCCTCTCTCTCCACGTCTCCCTATCATTCATCGCCTCTGGCAGGTCTTCAGGGTTACATCCCGTATCATCACATAGCTGCTGTATGTATGTTCGAGCTGGTCGTTCTGCTTTTGATTGGCCATATGCGGTGGTCCACAGAAGCACATCACTTACGATTTCGTCCTTGCTTCTCCAGCAGTGTCCAGCATGTCTGGTTCGTCTAGCTTGTATAGTTTTCGTGACAGGTGGTAGGTGACCGTACAGTTGGCGCCTTGTGAGGTTTTGCTGCCAGGACGTGTTTAATATTGCTCGCAACATTCTTGTATAATTGCCGTCAAGCTTCTTCTCCAATCGTTTAGTCAGCGTCCAAACCCATCATATATATATATATATATATATATATATATATATATATATATATATCTTTAAGAAAAAACCCAAAGACCGGTTAATTTAGGATTATAAATTTATTTCCATCCTGTTTTTCAGTTTCTGGTGTAATATTGCTCTGTAATAAATTACATTGAGCTCTCCACCAGGAAAATTTAAATGTTCAGCTCCTGAATGATTTTCTTGTCCTGAGGGAATTACTCCCAACTCTGGTTTAACTGGACCGAATAATACACACACACACACACACACACACACACACACACACACACATATATGTATATATATATATATATATATATATATATATATATATATATATATATATATTGCTTGATAAAACAGAGTGCATGGTGTTAAGATGGTATACAATCCCATTGTGTTTACCATACTGGGGACATCAACAAATTAACTGCCGCTATCAATTCTGGGAGTATTACTTATTAAAAAATACAAACTGAAATTATGTATCCAAAAGCAATCCAATACTCCATTGCTTTATAATAACTACCAGAAGAAACATAAGTACACATACCAACTCTGCAGGCTGACTGTAATTTTTTTTTCAATAAGTTTTTCTTCCCCTCTCCTGGATTTTCCATTTGCTTACAGTCCCATGCTTAGATCCTCGAGTACAAACTCGATTGTCACTGTCAATTCTCGTAGGAGAAGTGACCGAAAGAAAGGGTCCCCTTTTTTTAGGATTTTAATTTGATTTTATAATTTTAAAACGTTTTTAATACAATGCACTCACTTTTAAAAGCAATATTTAAATTCTATTCTTACCAAAAGATCTTTATCTATTTATCAATCTATCTATCTTTCTAATGTGTGAGTACCTGTGTGTTATAGATAAAAAAGTGTAGGAGGATTGGGGGGGGTCATGTACTTAGGATTTTAAATTGCTAAGTGACAATTATATTCTTCATATCTATACAAATAGTTTCATTTATTTATTTACAATTTAGAAAATGAATTTCATATTACAAACACACACATACACCCTAATATATATATATATATATATATATATATATATATATATATATATATATATATATATATATATACGTGTGTGTATGTGTGTGTGAATGTGTGTATATGTATGGTGTATGAGTATGTGCAGATAGATAGATAGATAGATAGATAGATAGATAGATAGATTGATAGATAGATAGATATGGAGTTTGTTATTTGCCTATGGAATTTGATTATACAAAGATTCTTCGGATTTAAATATATAAGAGCACCTGGAGATAGATAGATAGATAGATAGATAGATAGATAGATAGATAGATGTAAATGTATATATGTGCATATGTGTGAGATAGATAGATAGATAGAGAGAGAGAGAGAGAGAGAGAGAGAAAATGAAAGAGAAAGAGAGATGCAGAACCAGAGAGAGAGAGAGAGAGAGAAAGAATGAAAGAGAAAGAGAGATGCAGAACGAGAGAGAGAGAGAGAATAAAAGAGAAAGAGAGATGCAGAACGAAAGAGAGAGAGAGGGAGAGAGAGAGAGAGAAATTGAAAGAGAAAGAGAGATGCAGAATGAGAGAGAGAGAGGGAGAGAGAGAGAGAATGAAAGAGAAAGAGAGATGCAGAACGAAAGAGAGAGAGAGAGAGAGAGAGAAAATGAAAGAGAAAGAGAGATGCAGAACGAAAGAGAGAGAGAGAGAGAGAGAGAGAGAGAGAAAATGAAAGAGAAAGAGAGATGCAGAACGAAAGAGAGAGAGAGAGAGAGAAAATGAAAGAGAAAGACAGATGCAGAATGAGAGAGAGAGAGAGAGAGAGAGAGAGAGAGAGAGAGAATGAAAGAGAAAAAGAGATGCAGAACGAAAGAGAGAGAGAGAGAGAGAGAAAATGAAAGAGAAAGAGAGATGCAGAACGAAAGAGAGAGAGAGAGAGAGAGGGAGAGAGAAAATGAAAGAGAAAGAGAGATGCAGAACGAAAGAGAGAGAGAGAGAGAGAAAAAGAAAGAGAAAGAGAGATGCAGAACGAAAGAGAGAGAGAAAGACAGAGAGAGAGAAAATGAAAGAGAAAGACAGATGCAGAATGAGAGAGAGAGAGAGAGAGAGAGAGAGAGAGAATGAAAGAGAAAGAGAGATGCAGAACGAAAGAGAGAGAGAGAGAGAAAATGAAAGAGAAAGAGAGATGCAGAACGAAAGAGAGAGAGAGAGAGAGAGAGAGAGAGAGAAATGAAAGAGAAAGAGAGATGCAGAACGAAAGAGAGAGAGAGAGAGAGAAAATGAAAGAGAAAGAGAGATGCAGAACGAGAGAGAGAGAGAGAGAAAATGAAAGAAAAAGAGAGATGCAGAACGAAAGAGAGAGAGAGAGAGAGAGAGAGAAAATGAAAGAGAAAGAGAGATGCAGAACGAAAGAGAGAGAGAGAGAGAGAGAAAATGAAAGAGAAAGAGAGATGCAGAATGAGAGAGAGAGAGAGAGAGAGAGAGAGAGAGAGAGAGAGAGAAAATGAAAGAGAAAGAGAGATGCAGAACGAAAGAGAGAGAGAGAGATAGAGAGAGTGAGAGAGAAAATGAAAGAGAAAGAGAGATGCAGAGTGAGAGAGAGAGAGAGAGAGAGAAAATGAAAGAGAAAGAGAGATGCAGAACGAAAGAGAGAGAGAGAGAGAGAGAGAGAGTTTCAGTAGTAAGTATATGTACTAAGGATTTAAAAAAATTAGTGACAAATATTCTTCGTCCTTAAAAAAATTGTTTTTTTTTCGTTCACAATTTCCAGAATGCATTTCATCTTTAACGCTCGTAGGCACACGCATACAGATACACAAACACATATATATACGCACACATACACGCATGCACACATACATGCATGCAGATACTCACAGATAGATAGATAGATAGATAGATCTCTATGTATGTATAAAGATGATTGTACAAAGATCCTCTGGATTCTAAGATAGAAGTATACCTGAAAATACTCTTGTATATTTAAAAATGATCTGATACATTTGCTTAATATCAAAAGATGTTTTAGGGAAATCGATCACTTTTGGATAATTGATGGAGCCGGTAGGATTAATGTAAAGAAATACGTGAGTTAACTGCTCGCTACGTTTTCTTGCATTAACGCATCTCCTATTGATTTTGCCGTATTCCATTAAGAAAATAAGAATTAAGACTTGACGCTCTTTTTTTTATATCTTTAAGAATCTGTATATATATATATATATATATATATATATATATGTGTGTGTGTGTGTGTGTGTGTGTGTGTGTGTGTGTGTGTGTGTGTGTGTGTGTTTATTTGTGTCGGTCTGTAAAGAAGAGGAAAAGAGGGAAGTGTGTCTTCAGCCAGGATAAGGATTTGACAAAAAATGCAAGATATAACACATGGTTTAAAATATCGTGAATAGCACTTGATTTTAGATTGAATTGTCGTCCACTTGTCTGAAAGCTTTCTCTCCAGATCGTAACAAATGTCGACTTATTTCTTTATCGTATTTAAAGTCTTCTCTCTGTCTCTCTGTCTCTGTATCTATCTATCTATCTATCTTAAACACACACATGCACGTTTACACATTCACTCACTTTTTTTCACTAACCCACGAAAGTTGATATGACATTAAACAACGAAACCAAATATGAATTACTCTCTGTGTCTCTCTCAGTATCTATCTATCTATCTATCTATCTATCTATCTATCTATCTCTTTAATTCTTCTTTAAATTTTAACTGTTACCTCATACCGTCAGCAAAATCCTTCAACATGCTTTGCAGCCTGCATAGATAAATAATGATATAAAAGAAAATATGGTGTTTATATATTTGTATACAATTACTACATTTATTTTCATCTCTCGGCAAAATGTAGTCACCCACAGCTATTTATTTACAAACAATAAAAAAGAGAGTTTAATGCACATACACCCATTCATTTCCATGTATACACATGACGTTTTAAAAAGTATAAATTGTATTTTAAAATCTTGTAGTTCGTCTATTTATAACTTCGTAGCTCTGAAAACGGCAGTTTTAGTCAGCCCAATCGTCAAAAAATTGTTCTAAAGTATTTTCTTCGTTAGCAAGTAAAACATTGGGATAAAGATTGAGAACTTTGGCAATTAACAAAAGTGGTCAGTCTGAGATCTTTTGATCATGGACACACGTCATCACAAAATATATAATCTAAATGCAATATTGTAGATTTGTTAAAAAAGGTAGACTGGAGAAATTCCCCTTTGCATTCGTCTTTTACGATTTGGTTTGTCTTTCAACGTTGGTTTATAGAGACCTGATATTTTTATTTTATTTCATAGCAAACGACATAACCAATGAAATGTAAAATTGAAAGCGAATCGTACTGCTTCGGGTATTAATCAATTACTTAAAAAAACCAGCACTGGATTAAAGGTTTGGCAAAGGTCAACATTTCGCCTCGTAGAATAGATGTAAAACAGCAGCTAATCAGTACTTACTTATATCCTCAAACAAGTAGATCAGCCATCAAAGTGGTGGGAGCTGGCTGGATGATATTAGTCAAATCGAGGTGGAAGTGATCGTA
The DNA here is from genome assembly GCA_963585895.1 of Sepioteuthis lessoniana. Lineage (NCBI taxonomy): Eukaryota > Metazoa > Mollusca > Cephalopoda > Myopsida > Loliginidae > Sepioteuthis > Sepioteuthis lessoniana. The sequence continues at coordinate 87,227,296 of OY757927.1, forward strand.
GTTAGTTTTATGAAACCCTATAAAAGACGACGAATTTCTTGATTCGCCTTCTTTTTTTCTTTTTTTCTTTTTGGTAGCTTTGGTAATAGAAAGCAGCAAATGCGTGAACGACGAACCAGGGACGTTTCAAAGATTTGGAAAGTGTTAGTTCCTCATTGAATAAAAAAAAACAATGTGATTATTATTAATTTTCACTTGTTTCCACATCTACAAGAACTGAACGGATAGAATAAAGTAACACAGTTTCTAACGATAAAATGATTTGTGCTTTTATTTTCAACCCCCATCCAATGGCTTGCCATCATCGACATGAAAGCAGCTGCTGATTAAGCTGCAATAACCAAATTAAAGGGAAAGTTTGTTTGCAGTGGATTGTTATATAATAAAGAAGTGATTTTTTTTTATATTAATCATTTTTCGTTAATTATATTTTATCATTCAGTTTGGTATGCCTTTGGATTATTCCGGTTGAGAGTTCAAATGCATAGTCATTGGGTGCAGTTTTATGCGCATGCGCAAAGGATATGACAATCACCATTGTCATAATAAACCCCAGGACAGGAAATGGGGCTGGAGTGTGGATGACTTCATGCCCGGAAGAGATGTCATGAGAATTTGAGGATTTTGAAAAGAGTCATTTCAGATTAGACCATGAAGGCAGACAGTTGAGTTTCTGCCATTGAATGGAGTGTTGAATTTTGACCGTTGAAAGATGTAGTTGGGTTTTTCGGATCTTCTACCGACAGAGATCTTAGACATCACAAAATGCGCCGCGCGTCGGAATGGAGTCAGATATTATGGTCAGCATAGTATGTTTAGCAAGGACATTTAAGAATTGTGTTTCTCTCCTTGTATCACCATGGACTGAAGTCAAGAAATAATAAACCCGTTCGTGCCTGAAACAACAGAGTTGGCCTGGTTTTGCATATGTATTTGTATTGTGTATTTTAATATGCATTTGTAGTACCGCTGTTATTGATATCATTATAGCTATGGTTGTGATAGACAACAGGATGATATAGTCATTTGAACCGCTAAATATGATTTTTCTTTCGGTACATTATTGTCTAGAGACAAACAAAGAAGCATAAGAGGTTAGAGAATGAGAATTTTTCTCTCTTAAATAAACACACGCAAACGCATTCGCACGCGCGCGTGAACGCACACACAAACATATATATATTCAAGAATTTTAGCAATCTAGTCTTTACGAAAGGATCTGTTCTTCCTAGATATAATTACACAACTTGATAGACTAAGTCCATCAACTTCATACACCTTTATAGACCTGGGAGTAGACGTGAGCTCTGTTGAGGGATGATACAAAGTCTTTGAAAATCAGGAGTGTAATTGTATAATTCTGGATATGAAAATGAGAAACCAACTGATTTCCATAAAAAAAAAGTTTTAATTTTTCTTTAAAAAATACGTTCGAGAAGCTGTAATTTTTGAATATGTATTTTGCAAATTATTGACCAATCAGCGCTTACGTGCCTTTTTTCAAACTCCTTTGAGATTTACAGAGGACAATATGTAACTTACCATGAAAATTTTGAAGGATGATAACCAAAAAAAATTTAAGAAATCTTTTTCCTCTTAAATTGTTAAAAATACATTTTTACAATAACAGATAAATTTTCAACTTTTAAAATCTAATTTTGAGCTTACCACAATCTTATTTTTAAGCGATAAAATGAATTCATCTTTTGTAGTTTAAAGACTCATTGTGTATCCTATTCAATACTTTCGAGTTTTATCTTTACTGAGTGAAAATATAACATTCTGTTCTTAAAGTTTATACTTAATTTTAACACTTCTTAATTCTTCTAAATATCATGAAAATATTGTTTATATAAATTTATTCGTACTACTCTTCAGTCTTTCCTTGCTGATGAACTATTCTAACTGCATCTGCTTGCATTTTTAGTGCATAAATGTACATTCTCTTCCATAAGGTGACATACTCACACCAACATCTTTTACACACATAAAATATTTCAACCGAATTTATCTTTTTTTTGTGATCAATATTGGAGAATCGAGACTCTCTGATATCACTTTTTCTTACAAGAAAAGAGTAGACAATTTCTGATTCTAAACAAATTTTTTATTCAATTAAAAGAAATAAGATTTATTAATTTGTATATCGTTATTTTATTCAATCATTCACGTAAACTTAGCCGCTACAGAAGTATCTCTTTTCGGTCAAGTGATTTTATCCAAAGCCATCTTTTTAAGAAAAAATAATAATATTTTAATATCGAAATCTAAAATTCAGTTTTTCATAAAAAATCTTTCACTTCTGAAAAGACAAATTGGAAAACGAATCCTTTGAAAGGTTTTCGTATTCCAATGCATTTATTGTTGAAAAAAATGATTTCATATTTGATATTTGATTAAACGGATATTGATTGATCATTTGTAATATTTCGATAACTATTTCCGCTATTATTTCCAATTGGGATTAGAAAATAATCAATTATATTTCGTATGAAACTATTTATTGCTAAAGTTAAGCAGATGAAATCTCACAGAGTAATTTGATGAAATTCAAAAAAGAAAGATGATAAAAATGTTTTAAAATGTTTTGCTTAGGATGTGAATTAGCAAATAAAGATCAACAATTTGTTTCTATCCATTTGATAGAAACACATATATTCTGCATTGAAATTAAAACAAAAACCTCACAATTTAAAGAAGTAGATATTAATTTGATATCAGCAGAGAAAATATCGAAGCATGATTTCATTTCATGAATCATATTAATAAGTAGAGAAATCCCATTAAAAATTCTCTCGTTGGTATTATCCTCTTTTATTTTTTCTTTATTTCATTTAGAAAAAGTTGGGTGCTTATTCGTTTATATATCTATTTGGTTTGTCATTCCAATCAATGAATATATATATAAATTTAGCATTTCATGTAATTATTATTATTATTATTATTATTATTATTATTATTATTATTTGTATTTTTCAAGACAAACTTTGCTGATGGTCTTCATCTGGTGTCTGAAAGGCAACAAGTCTACTCGTCTCCAGGACTTTTCTCATTATTCTGTTCGATTTCAACGATGCTGTAATTATGATTGTCACAATTCCTCCTCCAATTTCCGATTCTTCCAGTCCCCTTTTCCACAGCTTTAAGGGCCGTACCAAATGTGCTAATTATAATTGGTATCACCTCACCTAGTTCCACTGCTTTCCGAGTTCTCTGGCAGCGTCTAAGTATTTGTCTTTGTTTTTGCTTTCTCTGATTTTAATTAGGTGGTCCGCCGTGACAGCAAAATCCTAAAAACGACAAATTCACTAAATTTTTTATCCCAAAAATCCAACGAATTTTAGGTTTCTTAATCTATTGGACTCGTTTTCTCGTGTGTGATGTCGCTTGTTAATCACTTAAAACGTCCATAGAGTTGTTTTCATTCCCACTTTCGTTTTATGGTTATTGTCGTTCCGCTGGTCCTCGTGTTGTTATTGTTTCTGGTGGCTATAACCAGTCTTCTTCTACACTTTTCTATATGGTCTTCGAGTCGTATCAATGCATCAACGCTGTCTTCAATGCTGGCAAGTCCTCTTCTTCTTTTCTTGACACATATAGTCGGTCAACGTTATCTCTAGGATACATGCCTTGTGCATAGTCATTAGTTTTCTTGTTCTCTGGTCCATTTGTTTAGGTTTTCAGTTCCACTTTAAGAATGGCCCCGGATATCTTTCGATTGGGAAAGCCCAGGTATTTTCCCCTTTGACAAGGTGCCTGCTACGGAGTTTTGTTTCGAGTAATTTTCGGGTTCTTCCTTAGATACTCTTTATAATCTTTCATTTTCTGTTGTTTGATGGTATCAACTTCCTATATCCCCAAGTATTTGTAGGTTTCCCTTTCTCTGTGCGTTCTGATGAATACTTGATTTGTTTGTTCGACACCTTCCGTTATGTGTCGTTTGCCACTTTTCATTACTAGCATGGCGAATTTCTCTATGCCGAACTCCATTCCTATATCTTGACTGTATATTCTCACATTTGTATTAGGGTTTCCAATACTTTTTCTTTTTTGGCAAAAAGTTTGATGTCGTCCATGTATATCGACTGGTTGATTTCTTTCGATTTACTGTGTTTGTACCCAGCAGTGCATTTCCTAAGGATGTGGTTGAGTGACATTATGGCTATTACAAATAGCAATGGTGATAGGGCATCTCCCTTCAATATGTTTCTTTGGATCTTTACTTCGGCTAAGGTTTTTCCTCATGCCGTCAATTCGACAGTTTAGGTTTGTATGGTCTTCTCGATAAACTGTACGATTTGGTCGGGTATTTTATACATTTTAAGGCAGTGTAGTATCCAGCTTTAGGGGACCATATCGTAAGCCTTTTTGTTGTCAAGCTAGATTTTTTCGTCACGTTTTACTTTCATTGATCTATATATAGTAGTTCCTCTGTGCCTCCAGTTTTCTTGCAGCTTTTTTTTCTGTTCATTGGAGAAGATACCGCAGATTCTCAATGAGTAGTAGATCTCCCTAATGTGTGCCGTTAGTATTTTCCACATCATCGGTAATCACATTATGGGTCAATAGTTGTTTGGGGCAGTTCCTTTGAGAGGCTCTTTTTGGATTACAGTGGTCTTCCCTTTGGTCATCTATTCGAGTATCTGATATTTCTGTATGCATTTAATCATTTCTGTTGCATGTCTGTTGTTTGGGGCAGTTCCTTTGAGAGGCTCTTTTTGGATTACAGTGGTCTTCCCTTTGGTCATTTATTCGAGTATTTGATATTTCTGTATGCATTTAATCATTTCTGTTGCATGTCTGTCGTGTATGGAGGTGACTTTTTAAAATTAAAATCCGTGTATGCCATCGAAGCCAGGGGTTTCCAAGTTTGATGTTCTTTTAAGTGTTGCCTTGAGCAAATGTGTGTGTTCACCTGAGGGCCTTCTACGAGCATTCACAACTCTGTTTTCATGTTGTTTACCTATTCGGCTTTTTTATTATGATTTTTCTGTTCCCATATTTTGCTCCAATTTTTTTTCTTATCTCGCATCCGGTTGTTGATATGGCTTAGCCCATTGTCCTCCTGATTGTGGGTAGAATTTGAGAGACAGCAAGTCTCCTCAAGTTTCCAAGACTTCTGTGGTCTGGATGGTCTCTATTGATTTTTTCTTAATACTTTTCGCAACGTCTTTTTTCGACTGCTAAGAAGAAACAGACATACCCGAATGGATGACCAATGGAAAGACAACTCTCCTCCAGAAAGACCACAAAAAAAACGCCCCCAAAAGGTTTTAACCTACAACGTACCTACCTATGATGTAATCAATACTAACGTCACAAATTAAGGAGTTTTACTACATTAGTGAGGTGCAAACTGTTCCCTAATGAATAGATGAGATGCTGCAAGTGGGCCAGAGGTTAAGGAGATCAACTATACATTTATCTACATATCATCAAGGAGAGCAAAACAAGACGCAAATTCGAGCTATGGCATGGATTGGTCACAAAAAAAATACGATATGGTCTCGCAAAACTTGATAGTATAAAGCCTTAAACTGTACAAGCTATCCGACGAAGTCAAAAATTTTATCGAGAAAACTATGAAAAACTGGAAAGTCGAACGGACAGCAGGAGAAAAAGGTTAGATGAGATCAAAATCCAGAGAGGAGTCTTCCAGTGAGATGCGTTATCACCTTTACTTTATGTGATAGCGATGATGCCACTTAATCATATACTCAGAAAATGCAAATGTGGATGCAAACTCACTAAATTGCAGGAAAAGATCAATAAACTGATGTACACAGACGATATCAAACTGTTTGGCAAAAATGAAAAAGAATGAAATACAGGCCGTGAGAATATACGGTCAGGACATAGGGATGGAATTCAGCATAGAAAAATGCGCGATACTAATAATGAGAATAGGCAAGGGACACAGGGCGGAAGAAATAGAACTACGTAACCAAGAAGAGACCAGAGTGTTCAGAGAAAAGGAAACTTACAAATGTTTGGGAATATTGGAAGCGAACACCATCAAACAAATAGAGATGAAGGAAAAAAAAATTAAATTATCATTTTAGGAGAATGAGGAAACTACTCGAAATCAAACTATATAGCAGAAATCTAATCAAAGAGATAAATATCTGGGCTGTCTTCTTTTAATGATACTTGTGATCCTTCGAGAAGTGGACAGGAAGTGGGAACTAAAACAAACGGTTTAAAGACCAGAAAACTCAGGGCGATACGTAAACCCTTTCATCCCAGAGAAAGCGTAGACGGTCTGCATATGTCAAGAAAAGATAGCGGAAGTGGAATTACCTGGATTGAAGATAATGTCGACGCATCGATACAGCGAGTCGAGGACTACATTACAAAATGCGGAGGAAGACTGATTCGAGCCACCGTAACAATATAGACAACACAATCATTATTACTATAAAAATAACCTGAAAAAATGGGACGAAAATCAATTATTTGGACCAACAAGTGAAATCTCACACGAGAAAACCTGGACATGGCGAAGAAAAAGAAACCTTTTGAGAGAATATGAATCTTTACTGATAGCAGCATAGAACAACGCTATAAGGACTAATTTTGTAAAGCAAAAATAGAGAAGACGCAACAAAATAGCAGATGCAGATTATGTTGTGATAGAGATGAGAAAATCTATCTCATAATAACCGAATGCAGTAAGTTAGCGCAAAAAGAGTATAAGACAAGACACAACTGGGTGGGGGAAAGTTATCCACTGGTAATTCTGTAAAAAGTTTAAATTTGACCATGCGAACAAATGCTATATGCACAGCCCATAATCTGTCCCAGAGAAAGACACGTATCAAACTTCGCTGGGATTCTGAGATACAAACGGTTCGTCTAATCTCGGATAGACGACCGGACCTAGTGATAGTCAACAAAGAAAAGAGAACTGCCGAATAGAGAACATCCCCGTCCTGGCTGACCATAGGGTAAAACTTTAAGATAAGAGAAATAAGTACCTAGACCTTGCTAGAAAACAGAAAAAAAGCTCTGGAACTTAAAAGTGACAGTTATACCAATTCTAATTGGTGCGCACGAAGCAGTCACCAAAAGATTGGTGAAGGAACTGGAAGATTTGCAAAAAAGAGAATGATTGGAGACCATCCAAACTACAGCATTGTTGAGATCGGCCAGAATAGGGAGAAGAGTCCTGGAGACTTGAGGAAACTTGCTGTTACTCAATCTTAAATGAAAATCCATCAGCTAACGCTGGTATAAAAAAACTCTTAAGTGAGTAAATAATGATGGTTATATAAAATAGATATAGACAAATATTTGGACATAGGTACCGAAAGGTCGATTCTTCTTCTGATTTCCGGTTCCTCAAGTATTTTTTCCAAACCTTTTAGGAACCATTCCAACTATAATTGGTATAACCATCATCTTCGTGTTGCATAGGTTTTTCAGTTCTCTGTTTGGTAGCCAAAAAAATTTAGTAAAGTTGACAAAAATGATTATATCAAAAGTTAAACGAAACAATTGAGTTCAAGTCTAATTTTAAATACTCAGGAAAAAAAACTTGAATGATTTAATTAATATTAAGTAAATATGATCAAATCAAAAATTCAGAAAAAAATGATTTAATTAAAATTTATATAAAACAGATACGTTAAACTAACATAAATGATTAATTCAAGATTTAAGTAAAATGGTTTAATTAAAATCAAATAATCAAGTATAATCTAACTTAATGAATAAGGTAAAAAAATATTTGAATGATTAAATTAGAATGGAAAAAAATGAATAAAAACGAAGTTAAAGGATTAAATTAAAAAATTACTAAAAATGAATATAAATGTATAAATGTGTCTATATATATATATATATATATATACACACACACATATATATATATAAATATATATATATATATATATATATATATATATATATGTCATGGTTATCTTTCGATGGCTGTTTTTATTCTCATCTATAGAAGCCACTCTTATAGATGAGCAGCAGTAGTTCCCCGATCGAACTGACAATCCTGAGCGTTAAGCCGCAAGACTAACACATAGATCATGCTGCTTCCCATGTGTACGTGGTAAATAAAAAAAATTAAAAAAAGACCTTTTTTACCTTATGTTTTAACTTAGTTAAAGTCCAGGACTGCTGTATGTTAAAATTCAAAGAAATTTTGGGGTATATTTCATCTTATCATCCGATTCCGGCCCTGACAGGTTTTTATTTTATAGGTAGAATTCAATTTTTGCTTTTTTTTTTTTTTTACTGCTATGAGGGTTTGCAATCAGACTAAGCTTTAGAAAAAGTTCTATTTCTGTTTGCCCTGTATACAAAAGCATTCGACCAGGGTCGTTA